>OX463828.1:19862200-21062200 GCA_949825045.1 Argyresthia goedartella
CAATTAAGTACTATAAAAATCTTATGTGAAAAGGAAACGGGATAAATAATCATAATATTTTAGTTATTATATAAATAGTTCCTTCGATGTAATTGTTCTGATTAAAGTAACTGAAATTATATTGTTAGTTTTAGGCAACTTCATGGGTTAATGGCTCGTTAATGCCCGAAAATTACAATTTCGTGAAATATCTTATTGATGATGATTGATGATATTGATGCTGATGATTGATGTTAAACGCTGGTAAAACCAAGAGTATCAAATCCTCACTTCCAAATGTCAGGCAAGTTGAGACCAGTTTAGTGTTAGACAACAGCACGTTAGAATTAGTAAATGATACGAAGTTTCTTGGCATAACCATTGATAGCAAATTGCAGTGGGGACCCCACATAGATAAATTGGCTGGTAAATTAAGTTCTGCGGCTTACGCTGTTAGGAACATCAGACAAAGCACGGATGTGGCTACATCTAGGCTAGTATATTTTAGTTACTTTCATAGTGTGATGTCCTATGGTATCTTGTTGTGGGGGAAAGCAGCGGATATTCAAACTATTTTTATTTTACAGAAAAGAGCTATTCGAGCAATTTATAATTTAAAACGAACAGACTCCTTAAGAGAGCTTTTTAAAGAAATTGACATACTAACAGTAGCTAGTCAATTTATTTTCGAAGATATAATGTATGTACGCAAGAACCTTACAACATTTTCCAAAATTAGCGATAGCTGTAATGTTAACCTAAGAAATAATCACAGACTGTGTGCGCCCCGATTTAGACTCGCGAAGGTTAGCAATTCTTTCAAGGGTCAGTGTATTCTCTACTATAATAAGATACCTCTGGAGATTTTGAAATTGCCATTTGAGCAATTTAAAAAGCATGTTAAAGCGACTTTGTCAATAAATCATAGTTTAAAAAAACTAAAAAAAACACGCTTTTATAGCTAACCGAACTAAAAATTAGAAAATAATTTTTAATTTCAGAGAGTTTATAATACAGTAGTAGAAGATCGAACAATCAATCAGAATTTATCACCTCAAAATAAAATTATAATAAAGTTTAAGTAATTAACAAAAGAATTCAATTCAGAGTAAACAGCGTGGGGTGCTTGATAAAGTAAATGTAACAACCATTCTATTGGCAACTATCTATGAGAGGAGAGTTATGAAAAGTAGTAAAATGCACCCCACGCTTTTTACTTTAAATTGAATTATTTTGTTAATTACTTAAACTTTATTATAATTTTATTTTGAGGTGATAAATTCTGATTGATTGTTCGATCTTCTACTACTGTATTATAAACTCTCTGAAATTAAAAATTATTTTCTAATTTTTAGTTCGGTTAGCTATAAAAGCGTGTTTTTTTAGTTTTTTTAAACTATGATTTATTTTTCATTTTTTAGTTCGATTTATCAATTAGTTATTTGTTGACATGTGGTATTGAAATTTCTCACAAATTATTTCGCAATCTCATCATTTCGTTCAAAGCTTCACGGTTGCATGGGGTTTTTCGTGTTATCTTAGAACTATCGAGTTCTTCAATCCGAATACCGTCTAAAGATCTTACACGACTAAGTGCTACATAAGCTTGTCCAGCAGCAAACAGTCGCGAGCCTAGATAAATGACTGCATGATCGACTGTACAACCTTGCATCTTGTGGACGGTCGAAGCCCAACTCAGGATTAATGGCAACATTCGTCTCTCAGCAGTTCCATAACTGTATTTCGCTGGGAACTGTATCGATATTGGTTTAATCATGTGCACACCATCTGATCCGAAATCGATACGGACTGACGGGATGTCTTCCGCGTATAGTTGGCCTCTGCGAAAATTTGGCCAGATAATTTCTGTGATATAATTCACTAAACCTTTCGACACGTCAATGTTTGTCCTCAACATCACTTTAGCTCCTACGAATATTTTCAATACATTCGGAAGACCTCCGGTTTTATTAATATCGCTAGGTATCACAGAATCTATGTCCTTGTTACCTAGATTTCGAGTAGCATCAATGAGTTGGTCTTGTGCTTTTATTGTATAACTAACTGTCACTTTATTCTTAAAACTCTGGAGAACTTTTTCGTTGTGTCTAGCAACCTGATCATTCGTTGGGTAAATACTTAATGCACTCTCGATTGAGAATTCATTAGTCGCATCTGTTGAAACTTTTTCAAGTAGAATTTCAAGATGCCTAGACGTCATTTCTCCAACTCTAAGGGCGTTAAGCACATCTATAAATGTCGTGTCTCCTTGTTGACGCATATTTTGTTTGAGTTCAATCAGACCGAACTGTCGCCACAAATGTGTAGCTGGCTTCATGTGTTCTGGTTGTTAAAAAACTTGATGTCCTCGAACAGGTGGTAACTGCATTAGATCACCAAAGAGAATCACGTTTATGCCTCCAAAACAAGCGTCCGAGGTTTTCAGCTGTCGCAAACGAGTTAAATCAATATGTAAGGGGGCGTCGATACAATAATTCTTTCAATACCACATACAAACTTATGAATGCACCTGGTTACATACATGAAGTATGAAAGTAGTCGCACCAATAACTTTGTAAACAACATTTTGCTATGTATTAATCCTGGCCGTCCTAATAAGGATAATGGGAAACTGTTATCAAATTATTGCATTGTCATCGGTCCTTGATACGTATGCAAAGTTTCAAATTAATCAGACTTCTGGAAACTGGTGAAAATTAAGTTCAAAGATTCCGTTACAAACATAGATATATACATACATACAACCCAAGCTAATAAAAGCGTGTTAAAAAAGGGATATTACAATGTTCAAGATTACTTAAACGACAGGACTGTATGGGGTTAATCTAGCTCAACACAGGCCTTGCTGTTAATAGTTTTGTAATTATTTATTCCTGCTTATTAATCATAATAATAAAAAATTCATATTTGTAATAGTTAAGCACAACCTATTTTTAAAAGAGATCTAAAAATCAATCTGTGGGAGTTTCTACGCCCTTCTTCTCCCACAGTGGTCCAATGTAGAGAAGAGGCAAAATTGACGTTTGCTAAGTATATGTAAATATCTACAGTAATAAAGTAATTTGACTTTGACTTTGATGTAACCTGGCCTGCATCCCTTCTAAATATAGCAAATTCTGATAATTTGACAGTTTTGCATTTGGGTGCCATGGGCAACAAGTCGGAAAGAGTCCGCCAGTTTCTGGTTGCCAGTGCGAATCCTAGGAGTACAGATAGGTGGGGATGTACTCCTCTGCATTACGCCTGCAGAAACGGCAACGAAGAAATGGTCGTGGCTCTCACAAATACTTTCGATAAGCAGGAAGCCCTAAAAATGAAGTTGGTGAAACGAAAAATGACTAATTTGACTTCATGTATCCATGTTCACGATAAAGACGTTAAGTTTTTAATTCTTATAAAAATATTTTTAAATTTCCGTTTAGTTGTATTTTTGTAAACTTTACTTTCTTTGTCGTAAGAAGTTGATGCACAATGTCAGATGAGTCGATTTTTTCTCATTCTTCAGGTAAAACACCCTTATATACGGCGGTGGAGTGCGGGCACATGAGCGTCGTGAGGCTCCTCGTGAGGTTAGGTGCAAAATTAAATTCAAGTAAGTAGGTGGGGAGGTCAACGCCAACCGCTCTACATTGCTATTATGAGAGGTCACAAAAATATTGTAAAATTCATTTTGCGATATTATAGATATAATCCTGATAAGAACTCAATATACAAATATTGTTACCCAGAATTTATAAAACCTCTACAACTTATGGGATTGGATGAGGTGTTTTTTCAAATTCTAAAAACCCCGTTGGGTATATTATATCCTGAAATTAATTATTTTTCTTAAATTTTCACGATACTTCGAAATATAGTCGCAGCTACTGTGGCTATAACTCAGACCAGCCCCTTAAGTTGTAGAAATAGAGTTTACCTATTGATAATTTTTCTTCTTTAACTTCCTTTTTTAAAGCCCAAGATCACACAAAACCACTGAAGAGAGTTGGTAAAAAAAAAATATAAAATTATTTCCAAATTCATAGATCGATAGAAATTGAATTCATAGATCTCAAAAATATATATGTTATTCACAAAGAGATAATCTAGTTTAAATACTATGTCGTTACGTGATTGGATTAATTTGGCTCGATCGTAAAAAATCCTGAACAGTGTATATTTAAAAGGAGATTCAATGTTTTTAATACAAAATTACTGATTTTTCTCATAATTTTTATACCTAAATTTTCCTCTTTTAGAGCTCCGTATTAATCCTTAAATTTTATCAATTAGCTTATTTCCGTTTTTCAGTAAATTTGAAAAAACACCTAATTTTTAAAGTATCCGGGCAGCTCGATGGTATTCCGCTCCGCCCGCTATCCCGCCGGTCCCGCTGCCCCGCCAGAAGACGACGGGCAAATGCGGCGCCCCTCACCTCAACAGCCAGAACTGGGCCTTAATAAGTATTTGAATTTTAACTTGTAGTTATTATATGAAACTATAGTTAAGGCTTTCTATTAACATTTTTTATATTCGGATGTTGTGGTTATACTTAGGCATATTATCTCAATAATAGTACTGTTTGACGTTTAGTTGTTTAGAAAAAAATATCCAATTTTAATCCCTCAATTGACAAGGGTTGTGACCAAATATACTTTCCGAGTTAGGAACGTTGCTTGCCCTGACCATAATATGATAGTTACAGAAAACATGGCACTACCAGCTAGCACAGATTAATAAAGAGTCCAGTATCAGGCAGCAACCGAACACACTATTGTTATCTCTTTCTAACGTAATCATTACTGTTTTTAGTAATTGTTTAAGTTTATACTGTATTTGCTTAAGGATTTAATGAAATAATGAATCTTTTTATACTTTTTAACTGTTGTTGTAGTATAGGTAGTTTTCGGCCACGGTATGTGCTATAAGTAGGTAGGTACTATCGAACCAACTGAACCCTGACCCACCATAGAACTTTGTCACAGTGATTGACGTTAGGACTATCATACGACGCTATACGACAATCGTATGTCAATCATTGTGACAAGATTCCATGGTGGGTCAGGGTTCCGTTGGTTCGATAGTACGTCCGTAGCTGGAGAGGCCGTAAGTTATTACTGAATCTCCTAGTGCATTAGGAGTTTTTTTTTTATATGGTATTCGATTCCTTATGATCCAAAAAAAAAAAAAAAATGCTGTGTCGGTGCTGGGTATTTCAGAGTAATTTTATTATACTCAACTGAGTAAATTATTGATCTAGACCTATGTGTCAGTTATGTATGTACAATATCTTTTACAGTCACCTCTCTACTGATTTTGCACTGTGTATGTTTTATATACTTTTAAATGTGTATATTTAAAATGTTTCTATCTAACTTTTATTTTTGTTTGTAAATTACTACTAAGCACAACAACTCCCATTCTGCTAAGCTAACGATGGCACCCGCGATACAGGCTCAGCCTAGTGTGGGGCCGCAGTCAAACACATGTAGCTTTTAAGAGATGTTTTGGATAAACTATAACATGTAAACCTAGCTTTAAGTCTTTCTTACTAAATAAATTTATTCTATTCTATTCTAGTAAAACCATGTAAAACTGACTAAACAAGAGGTAGGCTACTGAGGGTAAAAAGCATCTTAGTCTGAGTATGAAACAGCAATCGAATCATATCAAGTAAAAAGAAATACGTCGTGTCTGATTTAAACGTATTCTGTTAGGTGATCTTGATGGGATGAAAGCTTATCCAAATATTGTTTTATAAACATTTGACTCAAGTTCGTATCTTCCAGAATGAAAGTGCCCTTTCAGTTTAGAGTCCAGCTTTTTTGCAATGGACTTCTTAACAGGGACAGTAAAAGCTGCTCATAGCATTTTTGACTATTATGGAAAGTGGTCTAGACTATTAGACATTTATAAAGTCCTGACAACCTCAGGACTAAGTGAAAAGTTAGCAGTCTGCGTCATTACATCAGTAGTATTGTACAACTCAACTACTTACTTACAAACTGGCGAAGGTACATCTTTTAGCTTCTTGTTTAACTAGAAAAATATTCTCTTTACTTACGGCACTTCCTTTTTCCGATTATTCTAGTCCCGATCTAAATATATCCTCCCTTTACAAAAGTGAATATCTGAGACTTATGATAGTCAGTAACTATCTAATGAGTATTTTTTACTCTTCCAAGGCGGAGGAATGCAGCGAGGGTGGAAGATGCGAACGGCAATGGTCCGGTAGAATTAACAGAGTAAGTAGCAAAGTAAAGGGGCGATTTTTACTTACGGGATAGTATAATAAAGATGGGTTTATTTCTTGACAGGGTTAGTGCTCAGCGAGATGACTGAACACACGAAAGGGAGGTGCCAAGCACTTCAGAGATGGAGTTTTGTTTTTTTCAACCCTAAAGTATAGACATGGCAACGTATTTGAGTTAAATACCTACTTCGATCAAGGGTACCTATTAGTTCTTTCGTTCAATGCTAGTTTAAGTAAGCTCTTATATTTATCACCTAGATCATAATTAAATGTCCTTAAATGAACAGTTTGTTTCCCATATGATTTCACTTCAAATTCAATAATCTACTTAAATATTACCCAGGGGGGTATGATTTGCCCCCTGTTGATAGCAAGCGTTTTATGTCTTGTTTTGTCGAGTACTGTTAGACTTCTGCTTTCTTCTTATAAATAGTTAATAATGCTATTTGAACCTCGTAAGATAAAATATCGTAATAAAAGAATTCCCTGATTATGTGTACTAATTAATTATCTTTGACTATAATCTTATTTGTTCTTCTGACTTTGTAGGTATGACATTTCCAACTATACCTGTACAAAAAGTTCTACTCATCTAAAACTAAATTGTGGAGGTATTGTACGAGCTAACACGTACATGAGCATTTATTTTATATTCAGTCAATTTTGCACTTCTTGTAATTTTCTTCATTTTGGGTCAGTTCATGTATGGCCATCAAGCGATCGTCGCGTTCTCACTCTCATTTACTCACTACATCATCCATCCTACTTCTACCAGTCTTTCAATACAGTTTTACTAACAGTTTAATCAGTCTTTCAGTCATATCAGTCTCATAGCTCCGGACACCCCAGAGCAGGTATAGTAATAAAATATTCAGCCGTTAAATACACCATTTTTGTCATTTTCAAAAAAGGAAAATTCACCAAACTACTGCGCCTACGTTTTTTCTTAGCAAAATATTGCAATAACACTAAATAGTGTAATAACACGGTTGTATCCGAAAGAGTTGTAATGCATTGTTGGGTGCCATCAGGTAGATCGGGGGGCACGGGAGTGCCCCCGCCAAGTCGAGCGCGAAGCAAACACTGCCGTACCATCCTTTACTGGAACCATTTCGCCGCATTTTCAGGCCCCTATTTGAGAACTTCTGGATAAGACCAGAACGCAGAAATTTTCGTCATCCAGTAAGCTATAATCACATACTTAAAATCCAAAATTTCAAGTCTGTAGGTCATTTAGTTCCGAAGTTAAGCGAAAGCAAAGTTTCGCATTTATGACACTTACTCACTCACTCATGATCATCAGAATAGAACTAGTACTTCCCATAAACTCAGAGAGCTGAAATATGGTACAGAGTTAGGGTTTAATGGCCACATAAAGGTAAAACTATAAAAACTAGGATAATCGAAGATCTGGAGTACCTAGTGACCCTGATTAGAAAACACAAGAGCTTGGTTTTCTCTTGGTATAGATTCGGTATACACCGTTTTCATATCTCCCGAAAATCAAATAAAATAAATCAATATGCCCACGTTTCTACAAAAAGAAGTTAAATCCAAGTTTTTTACAGAACCGCCTGTTTTGCTGATACTGAAGTATTAATTAGCTTTGAAGCCATTTCATGGCCAACCAAAATAGCTAGGTAGAATTTTAAGTTTTTAGCTATTTGTTTTCTTCTGTACGGTGTTAGTTTTGATTAACGTGTTGCTTTATGTTTGATCGATTTTTGTATGTTATATTCTGTATGCTACACAGAAGTCTGTATTTTTTCAGTTTTTTTTTAAAGTTGATATTTCAATCTGGGCAGAACACTGACAACAATGCCATTTTAATTTAATATAATCGTTCTGAATTTTACTTTTTTTTTAAATCCACATACATCGCAATTTTAAAATTTGCCATATTTGCTGTTTAATCATGTCAGTCCATTTATACTTTGGTTAAGTTTGATATTTTCGACGTGAACCTTCTTTTCTTTTCTTACACGCTGTTATAGGTTGTTCTGTGGTTATAGGTGTAATTTGGTTTAAATCATCTATTTACATCTATGTATACCAATCGGGAAAATTTGCTCTGACCTGTTTTCATATTTAGAAACAGAAATAGTTGAGCTGCGAGTTGCACTTCGTGATATATCTTCTGTACAATACGATTTAAATCAGTTAAAGATACGGCTTTTCTCGGATATCATTGCCTAAATCCGGAGAAGGAAAGGACACGAAGTACCTTACCGCGATTTCTTTTAGGTAGCATTCAATTTGAAGTACCATAAACGCAATGTATATCACCTGCCAAGATGACATTACTAACAGGTAGACCTAAGAAATTTATTATACAGAAGCGACATGAATTTGAACATTAATAACATCTATAACATCTATACATGGGACCATCTCGGAAGTGTACCCTATCAAATACAAAAATATATTTTGTAAATCGGTTCACGGGTCTTCTAGAAATATTATAACATACATACAAAAAAACATTCACGTCGAATTGAGAACCTCCTCTTCCTCCTCCTCCTCACTATCACTATCTGAATCATTTACATTAATAATAAAACGCTCGCTAAACACATATAATTTCTCTTCTTCTGTTCTTCACACTTTATTGCATGATTATTACAGACTTTCGTCCATTCTTCGGGTCCTAACATTTTTTTTTTCATTTCTACATTTTTGGAGGCGACATGCCCGGGTGGGACGGACTCGTGCGTCATGTGACGGCCGGCGCCGCAGAGCGCCTGCGCGCCTCCACCAATACCGTCGTGTGCGCCGCGCGCTCGTGGCTCGCGAGCCCAATCCACCGACAGCTTTATGCCTAAATGCAATTTACTACTATAAATCTCCCAATAAGACTGATTGTTTCTAAGTTATCTTTTATGTGTGTTAGGTTATATACAAGTTATATGGAAAAAAAATATTTTTTCTGGAAAAAAGACATTATTATTATTATTATTATTATAGCCTTTTAACTGGGCCCATATATTTTCTATGGGGTTAAAGTCTGGGTGATATGGAGGCAGTCGTATTGCTGTATGTCCATTTTCAGCCAAAACTTTATCCACTCGAAAAACGCTGAAGTTTTCTTTGTGGCGTTGTATTACGCTATACAGTTCCGGTTTTTTGTTATCAGGTCTAAAAGGAATTTCGTGTCTTGTTAACCACTCGATCATGTCCGCCTTTCGAGTATTGCTATTAGGTGGCCTTTCAACAAATTTGTTGTGGTAAGAAGTGTTATCTATAACAACAACGCTGTTATCGGGTAAATTAGGCATTGTGTTCTTAACCACTTCTCAGCATTAATTTCCTTGTGGTAATCGCCATCGGGATCCGCGGACTGATCTAGTAAAAGAGCTCCAGGTACAAAGCCTTTTTCATTACCTGCGTGAACAATAATAAATCTTTGACCCTTTGATATAGGTTGCTTCAGATTTTTATTGGCTGCGTCCGTCCAGCTTTTGGCTTTAGTGTGCGTTGTATGAATAGTTGATTCATCAGTATTAACAATATTTTTACCAGTAGCCCTTAATTGTTGGATTACTCTCAAATAGTTTATTCTTTTTAAACGGACGTCATGTTTTTCCATCAAAATGCTCCCGTTATTGTCGGTTTTTCTAAATCTGAATCCCATGTCTCGGATTATATTTCGCAGAATCCCATTTCCTCTTTGTGATCGCAACGTAGGAAGCTCTTATTAAATTATTAAATATTTCATGAAAGTTATATATCATTCGTCGTATCACGCAATAATCAAAATCATCCATTTTTAAACGATATTTTTTGCCGGGCAGTTTTTTGGATTGTTGATCTTTAGGTGACTGATCTGAGAGCTTGTCGTTTTCCTTCAAAATTTTTAACACACTGCTTTTCGAAACTCCGGTTGCTTCACAAACCCTGTCCAAATTTTTGATGATATTTACTTTCTTCTTTTTTAAATAAATTTTCTTCTTTTCTAAAATAGTTATATTCATTATTTACAATTTCACGAGATTGAGCAACATTTTTTTTACCACGCTTTAAATTTGTTGAAGCCATGATACATAACTATTGTACCTAAGTTAATTTTGATAAACTTTGATAGAATCGAATATTTTCACGAATGAAATTAGCGTTCATAAGCATAAATGTATCATATACGTCACACTGTTTTTATTGACACTAAGAAGGCAGACTGTCAAAATAGTGAATTATTTTTCTTATTTCAATATACAGGTTGTGTTAGTTTTGAGCTACAAAGGAGGTTTTGTTGCTCATATCGTTCTTGTATTGTATTCAATAAGACGAGTAATATAATTAAAGATCATATCTGTAAATTGATAACTCTATGTGAGAGATGAGGGATTCACGACAATTTCCGAGGTTGGCCGAATCGTTAATTGATTTTAATCGTATTGTACCATCATCTGTCGATATATCGTTTGGTGTTTAATTGTGTATTTCTTCAACATCCTAAGCTGCTGAATTTTTGTAATGTTTTTTAAATGACATAAACAAAGCAATTGGTGTCATTTTGGCACCTAGTTCAGCGGCCATAACTGTGAAGATGGGGTCATTATATTTAACATTAGGTATCTGTTAATCTTTAGCATATTTTTTTAAATAATTCATTTTGTGTTTTCTTATCCGTTACGCCACCCTCACCCAGTTATGCACAAATAGCCGGACAAAAACCATTAGATGAAGGCTTTACTGTTGTCACAAGAAAGAAAGCTAAACATTCTATTACAAACATACTAGGCGCCGCATCTGGTATGTACAACAATATAAATGCTGTTGCACAGTCCACCAGGATATACGCATCAGGATTCACCAAGAACACTACTTGTGAAGAAATAAGGGAACATGCAAAACAGTTTGTAGATAATATTGGAAGAATAGAACTCTTGCCAGACCGCGAGGGCTTTAATTGTAACGCCTTTGCAATCACCATCAGCAAAGACATGATGATTACGCTCATAGAGCCTAAACTGTGGCCCCCCGGGATAACCGTGGGCCATTTCAAATATCACGCTTATATCGCTCGGGTTAAGCGCACCAATAAGCCTTTAGAATAATTATAATGGAAGATCTGACAATATTGAGCATTAACTGTAAATCTCTTCGAGGAAATATAAAGTTCGTGAATGAACTTTGCAATACAAATGACATTGTTATTTTATAAGAAACCTGGCTGCTACCTAGCGATTTGCATATACTGGACAACATCAATCCTGACTTCCTGGGAGTGGGAACATCAGGTGTTGACACCTCGGCTGTTATACTTGTGGGACGACCGACGGAGGAGCAGCAATACTCTAAAAGAAGTCTCTAAAGGTCAGAGCCAATATACAGACAGATACTCCAAGATTAGTAGCAGTTGAAGTCACGCTCTCCAATAATGAGTCGTTGCTTATTGTGTGTGTGTACTTACCTACCTGTAAACCAGACCACTTTGACGAGTATGCAGAATGCCTGGGAAAAATACACAGTATCATAGAAGATAGTAACTGCAACTCCTGCTTAGTCTTAGGAGATTTTAATGCCGACCCCAGTACTCAGTTTGGGCGTGAACTGTCAACTTTCTGCACCGAATACCGCTACGAAATAACCGACCAGAAACTGCTACCAGCTGACTCCTATACATATGTGAGCGACGCACACGGCATCACATCATGGCTCGACCACTGCTTAGCCACAGAAACCATAAGCAAATGCATAAATAAAGTTACCATAGACTACAGCATCTCATGGACAGACCATCGACCTTTACTTATACATCTCAGCATAAAAGGTTTGACCAAACTCAACATACCAGATAACCGTAGATGGAACAAAGCAGCATGGAAACCACGCTCAATGCTGCAAACTAAGCACTATACCAGTCTCATAGACCAACAAATGAAAAAGACAGAATGTGTCTGGGGTGAGCTTGCATCATCGAAGCAAATAGATAACGTCTTCGCTTTAATTGTAACCGCAATGCAACAATCAGCACAGAAATCGTTTGACGCCAAGAAAAATCAAGTCAAAAAGACAAAATCAATCGCAGGCTGGAACGAGAACGTGTCCGAACTTTATGCTGCCTCGCGTAACGCACTACTTCTATGGAACGCGAGCGGCAAGCCAAGAGACGGTGACATCGCCGAACTACGCAAAACAACTAGATCTAGTTTCAAAATGGCTCTAAAGAAATGTCAACAGAATACTGAACAATATCGGATGGACAGCATTTCACGAAATCTGAACGATAAAAATTTTGCAAAATTTTGGCAAAACACTAACAAGATCTGTAAGCCTGGTGGTGCTCTGCCATCCAACATAGATGGCATAACGAATGACAAAGACATCGCAAACTTGTTCATACGTAACTTCACTCAACCTGCTCCCACCCCAACTACCGTGAACCAAACATCTGCAACAATAGACAACCGCGACTCCGACATAAAAACATTAAGTACTACATTTGTCCACAAGATAGTCATGGCCACTGCGCGCGGTAAATCTCCTGGACTCGACGGGCTGTCCATTGAACATCTACAGTACGCCGGTGCACCCATGTCCACGATCCTGGCGGGTCTCTTCCGAGCCATATTGAAGACAGGACATATGCCAATCGCAATGACCAACACCGTCATGATCCCTCTGTGTAAGAACAAACAAAGGGATATTGCAAGTTCCGGAAACTACAGACCAATTGCGCTCGCCTCGATAATAGCCCGTATATTTGAGAAGGTCCTCCTGGCGCTGACCGAAAAACATCTCAAGAGCTCAGATCACCAGATGGGTTTTAAGAAGAACTCCTCAACGACCACAGCTGTATATGTCGTAAAGCAAGTCGCGGGGTATTACAAACAAAGGCGAACATCTACCTACGCCTGCTACTTAGACCTCAGCAAGGCCTTCGACCACGCCACACATTCCCTCCTGTGGGAAAAATTTACATATCGAGGAGTCCCTGAAAGTGTCATCACAACTCTGGCTAGGTGGCATGACCAACAGCTCAACGTGGTCAGATGGAATGGCTCCCTATCAGAGTCGATGCCACTCAACTGCGGGGTGAGACAAGGCGGTACAGCTTCCCCTGTACTATTCAACCTGTACATGGACGAGCTTAGTCGACGTCTCGCGGACACCGGAGTTGGCTGCTACATGGATGGCGTGTGCGTGAACCACGTGAGTTACGCGGACGATATGGTGCTGCTGGCGCCCTCTGTTACTGCCATGCGCCGCCTTCTACATACATGTGAGACCTACGCCCGGGAAAACAACATGCAGTATAACGCGGGCAAATCCGTATACATGGTCTTTAAATCGAAGAACACCCCGACCTTTGTCCCGCCACTTAATCTATCAAACCAGGTACTACAACGGGTGGAGCAGACAAAGTACCTTGGTCACATCATCGACTCAAATCTAAATGATGATCGAGACATAGAGCGACAACGACGAGCAATCTGCGTCAAAGGCAATATGCTGGCGCGACGCTTCTATCGGTGCAGTGAAGACACGAAGCGTCTGCTGTTTACGGCGTACTGCACTACTCTGTACACGGCTGAGCTATGGTGCAACTACACAAAGGCGGAGTACAGCCGAATGAGAGTGCAGTACAACAACGCTTGGAGAGCGATGAACCGCCTGACGCGCAGCTGCAGCGCGTCAGAGATGTTCGTGTCGGCGCGCCTGCCCGGCTGGGCGGGGCTCGTGCGTCATGTGACCGCCGGCGCCGCCGCGCGTCTGCGCACCTCCACCAACACCGTCGTGTGCGCCGCGCGATCCTGGCTCGCGAGTCCGATCCACCGACTGTGGCTGCAACTTCAAACAGAGAGGCCTTCTGCCCGGAACTCATAACCTATATATTCTTTACTTATTTTTACTATTCTGTACCAACCACCCTATCAATATTTTAGTATTTTTATCTACACACGTATCATAAACCCTCTTTACTGCGTTCACACGTTACGCACGTTACGATCAGCATTATGTTAAACTACTTGGTAAAAACTCGTTTCGTATCTGGAAAACTACACATTATGGTCATTATGTGTAGTTTTTCTACATATAATGACATTCAAATTTCGAACGCCGACGCCCACCCGCGTGCCGTCCCTAGTTTGTCTGTGAAGTTGGTACTGACATTCAAATTTCGAACGCCGACGCCCGTCTGCGTGAAGTTGGTACTAAAGAACAAGCTAAACAATTGCAGAACCACAATGCCCGTCAAACATGCGGATCCTGAACACATCAAAGAGAGCTTATGATGTGTGTGTTGATAAACTAGTGTATGTAGCTGTACATAATTAGGCATTAAAACTCTCGAATGATATTATTATGAAACTCGCCTTCGGCTCGTTTCATAAACCCACTCGAGTTTTAATGTCCTCCATTATGCAGCAGTCACATAAACTACTATTGTTACTTAGTCATTATATAAAACAATCTCAAACCAGACTGTTATTAATGTGTACCTAATTTTATCAGTTTGTGTATTAATTATCTGTTTTGGAATTTTTTTAAATTTAATATGTGTTTTGGATTAGTTTATAAGTTATATGGAATTTATTTCTGGAATAAAGATTTATTATTATTATTATTATTATTATTATCTACTTGGGGTTTTCTGCCCTTCGTTTTCATAGTTTCTCTTTATATAAAGAAGTGAAAATATTAAAATTAATGATACATACTCAACCCGTCCCTGAAATAAGCATGCAATTAAATGAACACCTGTATACCGGGTATAACAGCTTACAATCTAGATATCTTCTATAACAGCATAGGGTTTTTCAAGCGCAAGCTTATCGTTGGCCAACGCACATAGTCGCGTTTTTCACATTATCTACTTTTGTTTAAATATTTTATTTAAATTTTCTGTGAATATATTTGTTTAAATTTTCTGTGTAACCATTTCTTGTTTATGTTGTGTTTTATAACATAACTTATGTCCTTTATTGTATATTTTTAAAACAATTTATTTGAATTTTACCACTGTAGTTTTTAAAATGATTTGATT
Source organism: Argyresthia goedartella (assembly GCA_949825045.1). Lineage (NCBI taxonomy): Eukaryota > Metazoa > Arthropoda > Insecta > Lepidoptera > Argyresthiidae > Argyresthia > Argyresthia goedartella. Next base: position 19,877,422 of record OX463828.1, read on the forward strand.
GTTGACAATGCTGTGCGCATCTATAATTGATGCAAACTCTTGTATTGTTTTTTTTTTTAATATTGTCTTTCTGTGTTTGTCTTTGTATTGTTGATGTGCCTTATATAAATAAATAAATAACGCAATGGACTCCATTACCGAAAAACCCGTATACCTATAATAGCTGTATCGCTTGCGTATTGTACGATCAATATCGACCGCATATTACCGAGATACATTTGTAAAATAGAAGCAACATATAAATAAGCACTCTTGGATTAAAACTCGGTAACAAGTGGTAACAAGCCATAAATTCCTGATGATGATAGCAACAAAATAAACATAGCAAAAATAGGCACATGATATGTAATTCTTCAGCTAAAATAGACAATATCAAACTGGTCTAGGTACTTACTTCGATATCACAAAACGGAAACACTGATGATAATAATAATATTAGCTGCACTATTTATTTATTGCACCACACAAAACGTAATTGCTTCCGACAGTTCAAGCAACAACTATTCGCTTATCAGATAGCTTATATGAGGGTGCATGCTAATTAGTCTCAAAAAAGTAACAGTCATATCTACACCCTACAGATTTTTTTCCTACAAAAAATTGCTATGTTGCATTTTAGTTAAAATAATCTTAAAATACTCATCCCAATGTGCGGTGATGTAGAAGGCCTAGCCTAATCAATACTGCCCAAAAAGTAAGGGCCTTCAGTTCAGACGTTTTAGAAAAATTCGAATTTCATTTACTCTTTAACAATGAACTTTAGTGTCATTATTTCTTTTTAAATAATTTACCGAGACATTGAACTCAAAGATATTAAAGCCGTATTAATATATTTCTTCAGATAAATTCATGTGCTGCAGATTTCTCTGTACAGATATTTATGAATTGAGGGCCCAAGCTAAATCCACCATAAATGTGCATTATCGCATTCTTAAGATTTGGGAATTTCTTAAATTATTTAAGAGAATCTTAAGTAAATCCTCAAATAAAAATTATTATTCCAGGGAGAGTACTTTCTGACATTTAGGCTATACCACTTTATGCAGGCATCAGGATTGAGGGCCCAAGTTATTTGATCATAACGTTTTTGTTTCATGTTTTAGAAATTTAGGAATCTGCTTTAAGTTTTAACTTATTTTAACTAATTGTCCTGTAAGTGCAATTTGTTTAGCAATAATTTGATAACATGGGCTCTCAATCCAGATGCACGTCCCTATTCATCGCGTTTATCATTAAATTTTCACCTTTTAATTTCAAATTTTCCTGCGTTATCTCAGTGACTGTTTCTCATTGGCCTGTTAGCATAGACACGTTCCTTTAGATAGCCCCACAGCAAAAAGTCAGGAGCTGTTAATCAATGTCACAGTTTCTCGAAATTAATCGACCGGGAAACATTATTTTTAATGTTTCCATTGTGGCTCGTGCCGTGTGACACGTGGCCCCATCTTGTTGAAACCACATGTTTCCCAAGCCAGACTGATTCACTTGATTGAAGAAAAAATTGTTTATCATCTCACGGGACCGATCTCCATTCACTGTAACAGCAGCACCCATAGCATCTTCAAAGAAGTAAGGCCCAATTACCTCTCCTGACCAAATTCCACACCAAACCGTTACTCGACGAGGATGCAATGGTCGTTCGTGGATCAAAGAAGGTTGTTCTTCTCCCCAATAGCGAGAATTTCGTTTATTAAGAAATCCGCTGAGTTAGAAATGAGCTTCGTCACTCATGATGACTTTTTTTATGAAAATCTGGGTCTCATTCCACTACAGTAATCACGACGGCAGTCATGGTCTCGAGGCTGAAGTTCTTGAATTATCTGAACCTTATAAGGAAACAAACAAAGGTCTTTCTTCAAAATCGTCTGTAGAGAAGTCCTCTTAATTCAGAGTTGTTGAGAACGTTGCCTGGTAGACAATGTAGGTTCTTCAGCTACACTTTCACGAACAATTTGGATATTCTGCTTTGTACGAACCCTTCTGACACGATCAGGAACTGCTTTATCTAGGTATTGCAATGTCGTACTGCTAAAATTTCGAAATTGCCAAGGTGTTAACTTTATGTTGTTCAGGCCAATCCACTACGTACATCAGGTAATCCACTACGATCCGAACACGATGCTTCTGATGAAACTCTCCGTCCTGATATGAGATCTAATGCCAAAATGTTGGCAATTGTTTTGTGCCCTTCTTGTGACAAATGTGGGTTCTGATCCCCTATTCAGTGTCGACAGTCTGTGTTTTGAGATGAATTCCATGAGATTCTTACTTCTTTTGTTTATGTCCTTTCCTCCCCATGCGCTTTGGCGTCGAATCCTATTACGAGGGCATGTCATTTTCTTCACACTCTTTGTTTAGCATGCCCTAGGCTGGTATGCCGAGGCAAGGTATAAAGAGAGACCCTCTTGACCCGTCAATGTTGACCACGGTGAGATATGGGGAGCAGAGATGTGTTATTTGGCCGGCTTTGTACTGATTCGGGACATAAATGGCCGCCCTCACTTTTATATCCAAATAAGTTATTGAAACCACATTACCCTGCTTTTATGAATTGCTGGCTCTTGTATAAGTGCGTCTTCGGGTGCTATTCGAGATTTCTCCGAAGAACCACTGACTGCACCAGAGGAGTTATGTTGGATGTTGGCTTGTAAGATATTTGTGATAGCGCCTTTTGTTATTATTATTATATGTATGTGTACATAATAAATAACATATATTGTATTGTGTATGCGATGTGTTTTTAAGGTGTATTTAAGGATATATTTAGAATGATTATTGCTTCCCCTCTAAGCGGGGAGTTGGGTTCTCATCTTCGGAGCAGAGGAGGGCTTCGACCTCGGCAGACCAGCGGTAGGTTAATGGCCATGTTACGGATACCTAGCGATTTCCCCACGCTGCCCGCCGAGGCCCTGCGTGTAGGCAGAGTGTTGCTGCTCTGTTCAGTGCCACCCGGTGCAGGCCGCGCTTCACTCGGCTGCCCGGCGGGAGCGGGTATAGACACAACTCCGCCGGCCTTCTGTTTGAGCTCCACCGTCACCGAGCCGCACTTATAACAGATCTTCATCTGCCTCTTCTCCAGCTTCGGAATATCTGACTCGGGTATTCCGAATACCATATGGCACCCGGAAGCTCCAAACCTCTCCATTTAGGCTTCGCCAGCGACTCACGTCTGTGCCGCGCTGCCGGTTCGCCCTTATAAACCGGAGCCTGAACCCGTCGATGTCAGTTCCTTGGGCACCGGGGAGTCAGACCACCCCTTCGACAATTTCGGCAACTCCGTCACGCCGACCGCCATAAACTGACAGCCTCCTTCACACGGGGGGGGGGGGGGGAGGTATGCCGCTGTCGTTAACTCCAGTCACGTCAGTCTCCTGGACGAGGCAGGTGAATTTAAGTCCGCCTTGCCGCGTGTGGTCATAACTCGGTACAAAGTCCGCAGTTCGCAGCCTGGGCTTAGGATATTCCAGGTAGAACTCGTTGTTCCCTTTCATTTGGACCTGAATTGCGGGGTCTTTTGTGCGGTCCTATCAACTTCTCCCCGCTAGGCGACACCTGGTCAAAAGACCTAATTTTTTTTCGTTTGGGGTCTGTTTGTCCCGGCCTCAGAGCTTGCCCCATGTGCATTTCGCCGTGATGCCGCTTGCTTTGAGGGAGCGTTGTGAACCGGCATTCCCTACCTTTGGTGTTGTGGTGCTGTCTTGCATGCAGTCCGGTATGGGAAGCGGTGTGAACCTGCACCTCGGTTCCGTGTGTACTGTCGTGGTGCTGACCCGCACGCGGTCCCATATTGGGATTGTTGTGAGCCGGCATTTCCACTTCCACACAGTTGGCGCTAGAGGCGGCCGTGGCCCTGCGACGTATGGTCGCGACTATGGGAAGTTCTTCTGCGAGACGCTGCTTCCTCTGCGTCGCTTTTGAGGCAGCATTCCTGTCGTGCCTCTTAGCTTTATGCTCGTTTATCCTCCGAGAGGAGCGCGTGTCGCCATGCGAGCAAATAGGTTGGTGGCCCCCGGAAAACGACCCACCGAGAATTTGCTTGCCTATATAGTTAATTATGTGAACTGGTTCCGACCACAAAGAGGGATTCCCTGTACTAAAAGCATAGAAACCCTTCTGGGGGTATTTGCTGACATCTTTCACCTTTTAGAGCCCCTTCTTCCAAGTTTGCATTACGATAGCCGCCCGCAACGATGTAAGTACCGTTGCTGGTGACTAGACGTTGTCCGGCCGGTAAACTGGCACGGTACTGCGGACGCTGCCACCTACCGCCCGAAGGTCTTGATTATTTAGAGTGCGCACGTATTATAACACCTTACTCTCAACGCCAATCATTCCCTCTGAAGGAGTTCGGATGGGCTGCCTTACGCACTTACTTTAGAGTGTTCGCTCCCTAGAACACTGATACGTCGATCGTCATACCTTGAGGAGGTCAGATGGGCGTCCCTTGTTCGCGGCTACCTGCTCATAGAACCGGCAGCTGACCCTCCGATTGGGGGGCCATTCGCTATACGCAACCCGCGACGCGCTTGATCCCATGGGGAATGGGTCGTCCTAGAACACCATGATGTTCAGCCCCCACCATGCGCTGCGGTCACCCGGAAGCAGTGTTCAGGCAAGTCATAAGTTAGCTATAGCCTGTCTCTGAAACCTTGTCTGACGTCAGGATTTCATCAAGTCATTTCGTTAAGCATTTTCTGAAAGCAATATCGTCTAAACCTCTATCCCCTAAAGCACCTATATGGGATGCAAGAGTCGTCATCAAACACCTAAGAGACACAGATCCTAACTTTTCCAGTCATATGAAGTCTCTCAGCGTGCGGCCGCCATACTCTTACTATCTTCTGGTAGCAGGGTACATGATCGTTAGATCGTTTTTACACCGCTTTTACACCGTTTAACCTTACATCCCATTGATAAAAATAATACACCTATGTACATGATTATCACACGTTTATTTTCGCCTATAGCTACCAAAGCAGTGCCTATAGAAAATAGTAGTTTTGTGGTCACCTCCAAGTCTCATCATACCTATATATGATATCAATTGATTACTCTTCTAGCCATTCCTACCTTTTTAATATTGTAATTGGTTTATTATATATAATAACACTATCATCATTTAAGTTTATCACATTGTAGCATTCTCTTTTGATAAACTTGCTCTACAATTAAGCCACCAGGAGATAACAACAGATCTCAAACAAGGACTTCGGTCGGACGTCAAACGGAACACATAATATTGATTTTACTTGAAAATAAAATTTGTGTTATATTTCCTAAGACGTCCGACGTCCTGGTAAGGGCTACCTGGTGACCCTCACCGCACGAGATAACAATGAAGAGCGAATCTACTTCCTACTTCTACCTTGGCGACTTGAAATGGCGCGCAACTATCAATCACTCTGGCGCGAAAAGACATAAACATTTACATACAGGCACATACATTGCTTCTGGCCCCACACTAGGATACCCTGTGTCGTGGGAACCAGAAACAACGTCGTCACACACATATAAACATCCCAAGACCTGGGGTTTTGTTTTTTACCCCCAGCCTGGGATCGAACCTGGGACCTCTCGCATGGTGGGCAGAGCAACAACCGCTGCGCCACAGAGGTCATCAGCAAAAAGTACGACACGATAACAGCGACACCCAGCGGACAGACATTGGCGGAAATGATCTACTCTCAAACAAGGACTTCGGACGTCTTAGGAAACAATACAAATGTTATTTTCAGGTAAAATTTCAATATTTTTTATGTTTAAGTATTTCAGAAGTTATATGCAAGAACAAAGTATGTTTAAGACTGGAACATATGTATTATTCCGATTTTTGTTCCATCCGTCAACCCGCACTGAGCGCGCACTGTCACGCACTGAGCGCGCACTGTCACGCACTGAGCGCGCACTGTCACGCACTGAGCCTCCCGATAAAACCGAGCTTGGTGGGGACATTAATAGCCTATATTTATTTTAAGTATATAAATAAGCTTAATTTCAGACTCCGTAAAAATTTAAAACATATTTGACATAGACGAAGTATTTTGGGCCCGTACTACGTAGGTATCTCACGTTGTTTAAATATAGGTAAATTTTTATCTGAAGGCACAGACTTGAATAGGTATTTGTTCCTACAACTTATAGAAAACTATTCAAGATTCATGAATAAAACAATTAGCATTGTATCAAAGTATCGGTGATAAAATGAATACAAATACTGCTTCCGTTGCTTCCGATCCGCCTTCGTCGTGATATGCACGTTCTCTCCTATCTGTTCAACATTTTGCGAAACCCCCGCTACCCCTCATATCTTCGAGAACGTTTCGAGTTTATTTCCTCCAGGCATAGCAACCGGAGATCCCACACGATGTCTCTTCTCTCTACTCCTCGGCATAACACTGCCGCTTACAAACACTCGTTTAGGTTAACGGCGATCCGACTGTGGAACGCACTTCCCTGCGCTATTAGAGATAGTCCCTCAATTTTCACTTTTAAGACAAGATTGAAAGAGCATTTCCTTTCTCTTTCGTGATAGGTACTTTTATATATGTATATATAAGTAGTATATGTTTGATATATATAAAAATTTTTGCTTTTGTATTTTATTTAGTATATATCATGTATTAAATTATTATGTTTTAGTTGTAAACAATTAGATGTACAGTTTTATTGCGCACTAGGACTCTCCTGTTGCACAATTTTTCCTGTCCTACCTAGGTTTGCTGGTAGAAATCTCTCTTTAGAGATAAGCTCGCCTTTGCTCATAAAATGTTTTGTTACCTTACTATTTCTATAAGATTTCTGTGCAATAAAGAATATGAATATGAATATGAAATACATCAAGCACTGTATCACTCACATATCACACAATCACATCAATAAAATTATAATCCTCGGCCAGAAGAATACCTACCTAGAGAATTATTTATTTATTTTGCTTCATAACAGTTGATGATACCTTTCTACTCTACCAAAGAGATCAAGATTGTCTGACCCTTAATCGCAAAACTAGGCGAAATTGCGCCTCTGCCACCCCATAGGGCAATGGTTCCTAACCTTTTTAATGCGATACCTCGTCCGTGTAAAGGTCCCCTTTACTCCAGGCGGAAAGACCCGCAGTGTGAGAGGGACGGAATCGGGAAAAAATGAAAAAAATAGCGCTAAACCACAGAAAAATTGTTTAAAAATAAACTACGCTATTTTGCTAAGAAGTTTTTTAAAGAGATTTTGCGAATTCATAATATCTCCATTTTAAACGCAGTTCCACAATGAAATTAGTAAGGATTTCAGAATTACAGGAAAAAATAAAACAATTTAGAGGTGTTTTCGTAATTAAATTCTATCGAGAAAATTTCATCCAATCGCGTTTTTGTTTTAGTGAAAAAAATCAAATCTGTAGATGACTTCACGGCTTCACGATGGAGTAAATGGATTCGAAAAAAACCCCATCTTTTTTTCGTAGCACCTTAATTTCAACACCTCCTATGTACTGGAAAAATGTATTTGCCCCTCCTCACAAAGCCAACAAAGAATGTGAATTTGTGTTATTTAAAAAAGAAACACTTTTCTCTATACAGGTGACATTTACTTAGCTGACCATATTTTGGGGCAATCCCCAATCATAATAATCGTTGCTATCAATATAGCACCGATTATTATGAACAACTTTCCCAGAGAAACATATGGCCGCAAATGAAAAATATTCTTCGTCCCTCAGGCATTTTCATTGAGGCATTGACCCGATCAGCTGATTACAAGTTACTATGGGAGACCCAAAAATTTATTTCGTTTACGACCATATGTTTCTTGGGGAAAGTTGTTCATAATAATGGGTACTATCATTCCTCAAAATATGGTCAGCTGATTAAATGTAACCTTGTATATATTAGTTCCCTTGGCCGCGGCCGTCGAGAGCACGGGTATGTGGGGTGCTCAGGGCAGGATGTTTGTCAAGGACATTGGGCGACGCCGGAAGGACCGAGGTTTTGACAATAGTTCCAGAGCGTTCCTGATCCAAAGGATCTCACCCGCCGTGCAGCGCGGTAATGCTGCCAGCGTGATGGGTACCTTTGGGTCGGGCATGTCCTGGGGCGGTTTATTTGTTTAGTAATTTTGTTTTTTATTATGTTCAGTTTTTGTGTGTGTGTAGTTTTTAATTATTTGGTAATTCTTAGCTTATTGACGACGCACTTTGCGGATTTTTGCAAAATAAAAACAAATAATAAAAAAAAAAAAACCTTGTATATAGTGTTAGTACACTTGGCACGTAGGGAAGACGATAAGTGGTCAAAGCGGTAACGGTTTTAGAGCTAAATCCAGCTCCATCTAGAAAGAATCCGCTCTAAAAAAACGTATTTAGCTCTATAGCTCTTTTTTTATAGAATTTTAGCTATATTCCATAACCCGAGAAAAAAATATATTTTTAATTGCATCTATCCGAATTTTACATTTAAATTGAACGCAGCGCTTACTGTAGCGTAGGCAGGGAGGGAATACCCCGGAGTCGTATCAAAGCGTAATCCACGGAAAACTTTGCGGCGGTGTTTCGTTCCTTTCTTTTTTCTATTTTGTTCATTTGTGTATGATCTAGAAGTTGTTTGCGTTGTTTTATTTGTTTAACATGCAAAATGTCATCGAGTACGCCATACACACAAAAATTTCGGGAAGAATGGCTCTCTGAGGCTGCATTTGAAGGTTGGTTGAAAGAAGTTAGTAATGATAAAACTAAAGCATATTGTACCTATTGTCGGTGTGAATTAAATGCGAAAAAAAGTGATTTAATGAATCACATTACCCGGAAAAAACATATTAAAGCTGCAAAGCCATTTTCATCAAATCAACCGAAATTGGTCTTCCAACCCAAACCCAAATTTTACGATACAAAAAGTTCGAATGAGGCTTCGTTATCATTATTTGTGGCTGCTCATACTTCTATCTTGCCGGTAGATCATCTCGGAATTTTATGCAAAAAAGAATTCAAAACCGAAATTAAACTTCACCGAACTAAGTGCACTGCAGTTATAAAGAATGTGCTAGCGCCACATTTTACTTCTGTCTTGAAAAATGATATTGGAGATGGACCATACAGCTTATTGCTTGACGAAAGCACCGATATAAGTGTAACCAAGTTACTATGAATAGTTATCCAATATTTTAGCAAAACATCTCTTGAGATTGTCAGCACTTATCTTACGCTAGCAGAATTAAACAAAGGAGACTCCGAATCTATCACAGAGGCTAAAAAAAAACTTTAGTTGAATATGGACTAGATATCAAAAAGCTTTGTGGTATTGGAGTAGACAATGCAAATGTTATGACGGGAGTACACAATGGAGTATACCAAAAATTGAAATTAGATGTACCTCATCTTATTATGATTAAATGCTCTTGTCATTCTATCCAGCTTGCAGTTTCTCATGCTTCTGCCGAACACTTACCATTTAGACATTTAGAATATTTAGTTCAGGAGACATATAATTGGTTCTCAAAGTCCTCAAACAGACAAAATGAGTACAGAAATCTATATTTCAATATAAATGATGAAGAACCCTTAAAAATTACTCAAGCCTGTGCCACAAGATGGCTTTCAATTGAACCTGCAGTGAAAAAAGTATTGGATCAATGGATAGAATTAAAATTGCATTTTAACCTCACGAGAAATACTGAAAAATGCTACAGCGCAGAAACTCTACACAACCTGTATCAAAATCCCACTAATGAAGCGTATTTCTTATACATCCATTCCGTTTTAGATCACTTGCAAGGTCTTGTGAAAATTTTCCAATCCAATAATATTGACCCTAGCAAATTATTAAACGACCTAATAATGGCTACTGAATCACTTGGGAGAAGGGTTCTCAACCCCACCAGACAAATTGATATTTTTGAAGTTAATAATCTGGAAGATTTTTTGGTTCCACATCCTTATTTAGGATTCAGAGTAGAAAACAAGCTGAGAGAGATCACAAACACTAATAAATTTTCACCAGAAGACGAAAGGCAGTTCAGGGAAAAGTGCGTAAATTTCACGATTGACCTTATCAAACAACTTAAATAACGGCTACCAGACAATTACCGCGTTTTGAAAAAAAATAACCAATTATCAGTTTCAAATACTTTAAAACAGGTTAAAGAGAACATTACATCATTGGTGCAGGAAATGGGCTACGATGAAGAATTTATAAATAAAGTAGAAACGCAGTGGAATAACATAACACTAGTGCCATGGGAAAAGAAAAACAATACAATAGCATTTTGGTCTGAAGTTTTATTGTACAAAAATGCGGCTAATATCAACCCTTTTAAAGAATTGAGCTCTTTCGCTCTTTCAATGATTTCCTTGCCATGGTCCAATGGGGAAGTTGAAAGGGTATTTAGTCAACTAAATATTGTCAAGAACAAATCCCGAAACAGGCTAGACAATGATACAACGAATGCGATTCTGACTATCAGATCAGGCTTACGAAGAGCAAAAAAATGTTGTCACAATTACGAAGTGCCGAAAGATATACTAAAAAAAATAGGAACTATGGCAACTTACGAAAACCAAGGGACTCATGAAGAAGAACCAAGCACAAGTGGAGTAGCAGTGGTTAATTTAATAAATAATTGTTCTGACGACGATAATTGATTATTTGACGATTTTTTTTTTTATTTGCCAATATTTAATACATGACATAATCTTAAGCTTCGTTAATAAAAATGTGAAAATGATTAAAATATTGATTTCATATATTTTTTTATTTAGCTCTATTTAAGTAAAATAATCAGCTCTTTTTTGGATCTTTTTTCATTGCCTGCTAGCTCTCTTTCCAAATGCAGAGTTGGCAACACTGGCGGTTGATCGCTGTCAGTTTGAAAAGTTTTTTCACCGAGGGAGGACCTTAATTTAAGATTTTTTAAAAGAAAGAAGAACTTCCGCCCCCTTGAGACCATGTCGAACTGTAAGGATGGCGCTCCGTGGGTCCTTTTTAAAAAAACACTTTTATTACTGCTGCTGAATAAATTTATTTCACTGTACTACACACCGAATTTTAGACAAAAATAACGAGAGTTTACAATGTATGTATCGGACAAAGGTTGTGGGGTGACTCCTTCCAGTCTCTTTCGAAAACAGTTTTATATAAAATGAATTAGCTTAAGTCAGCGTTTACTGCAAACTACATTCGGTTATAACATCTCCCCCCATAAGACTGAGCTTTATCAATTTAAGATAAACGAAGGAGTAAACAAAACAAATAGATTTAGATTAAAATCAAAATAAGATACAGTGACTAAATACTAACTTGAATGTCACCTTTACTATCTTTAAGCAGTATCGCTACACTATAATAGTAAAATCTAAGTTCCGAAATAGAAATCAATAATTTTTAATATGTTATTTTATTATTAATAGTTACTTAAGTTCCGATTTGCGGGTATTTTTTCAAAATTCCTAAACATAACTTTACTTTTGTTTTTATTTATTTCTATTTCAGGCAGGCTTCTAACAGACTTCTTATCGCATTCAAATGATTCATCAGATTCTGTGAATTCAATAGATGTATTATACTTTGTTTCATTTCTACTAGACTTCTTATTATGACACTGGTTATATATTTGGATGCAACAAGATGTGTTTTTACAGCAGGGTGAAAACCATTTCTTATATGCCTTATATACTAAGTAAATTATAATAGCTACTACTATGGCATAAGTAGTTCCAGAATAATAATGTCCGTATTTAAATATATGGGACTGATTCTTAGCTTGATTAATTTGGTTTTCAAGATTATCAAGTTTATGAGAAGCTAGTTTCAGTGATTCTAAATCAACATCAGTTATAGAAATAGCAGAAATTACACCTGCACTATTATTGATAAAATTATACTTACAACAATCATCTTCGATTATGTTGAAATCGATTAACAATTGGCTTGGCAAAGTTTGTTTATACGTTTGAGATGAGTGAAACTGTAAAGTCTGAAAGTATGCTGTACAATCTTCTTTTAAGGATAGAATTCCTGTACCTTGCAGGGTATAATCTGTTATATTGTTTTTACATTTCATTGATAATTTGTTAGGCTTAGACTGTACATAGATAAATCTGCCATCATTAAGTTTTTGCCATATATTAACATTACCATATATTATCTTAAAGTCACAGATATCGGGAAGAGACAATGTTACTTCTGTTTCACATAAAGGATTGTTTATTGTAGATAAAACAGAGGGTAATGGACATATCATATACTCATAATTAACCTTATGACAATCACTTAGGCTATCTAATAATGCGTAACTTAATCTATCATCCGTAAGGGCTACATACATCTTAGATGAATGAATTAAAACATAAGTTTGGAAGTTGTACTCATCTTTCGGTGTAGGCAACGGTAAAATCTTATAAACATTAAACTTAACTGGGTTAATCAAGGGTATTTGAATTACAAACATAATCTTATTATTATAGTAATATGAAGTCATCCTAGATAGATCTATGATACTATGTATATTCTCTAGTGATAGAGAAACTGGGAACTCAATGTTCTTTTTATACATCTTGCTTTTACTTAGCTCGTTAAACAGGTGAGTGGGAGTCAAAACATACGGATGTAAAATATTAGCTTTAGCAAAGAGGATAGAGTTCAAAATTGTATCTAAAATATTAGATACTGAAAGTAATGATGCTTCAATTAAATTGAGAATGGAATTGATTTTTGAAAGATTTACACAGTTTGTAGTTACTTTATTATTTTGTTCAAATATGTAATTTAGTTTTTCGATTTGTTTATTTATTCTTTTCTCATTGTCATTTAATTTTAGAATAGAGGTATTGAAATTATTTATGGTTGATTGGACAATGTGAATGTTATCCTTCATTAATGAAAATATCTCCTGGTCGTTATGTTCACATGTGGACAATGCGTCATCATATTTCCTAGCATCGTCTGCATCTAGAGTGCCAAAGAAAAAATTTAAGAATTTCACCGCCAAATTCCAGGGCTCGCTTGAAGCGATCTTGAGGTTTCGATTCCGATATTAAATGAGAAAATGAATCATATTTTAATTTATTAGCTTTTATCAAAATCTGAAGAGGGTTTATGGCATCCTTACAATTCATATCAATAGCTAAATTCTGTGCTTTTTCACAAAAGCTAGAAATGCTCGAGATCGATTGGTCAATCTTTTGTAAGTAAGGTTCAATAGGTATAACTTCTAGATGCGTCACTACATTCCAGTAGTCGTCATAGAAATATACCACAGACGTCGGATCGAAGTATAGTCCAGGACTGTGCGTGATTGATTGGATAGGCTCTGAATAACTTGTTCCAAGGACGAATCTGAAACAATTATTGTGCTAACTTTATTTCATTAATGTGATATTTCACATGTTTCCTATTTATGCTGACTGTAACATTATTCTTGTCATTTACTTTAACTATCTTATAAGGTCCTTTCCAGATTGAGGACAGGGCCTTGCGCAGCCTATGATGTTGTTTAATGTAAACCATATCTCCTGATTTATACGTTTTTGTTCTGGATGAAACATCATAGTATCTTTTTGATTGTTCTTTACTTTTAGTAATATTTTCTAAAGCTTTTTCACGGGAGTACTTCATTCTGTACTGTAAAGCGCGTATATATTCGGCATATGTTGTGCTATCACTTGAATCGTATAAACTACTGGGAATGGAAGGTTTATGGCCATACAATAGTTCAAACGGAGTGAATTCTGTTGTACAATGCGGAGTTGTATTATAAGCTAGTATTGCAGTTGCTAGATAGCAATGCCAATCGTCGTGATTTTCATTCACGAAAGACTTTAGGTACTCCTTAAGAGTCGCGTGACTACGCTCTAGAGCGCCATTTGTTTGAGGGTGATAAGGTGTAGAGAATAAGTTTTTGATCTTAAGAATTTCAGTCAATTGTTTAAATAATTCAGATGTGAAGCATGTGCCTTGGTCTGTGAGGATCAATTTTGGAAATGAAAATAGTGAGAAGAAATGTATGAGGTTACGTGCAATCTCATCAGTAGTAGAGGTTATCATAGGATAGGCACAAGAAAATTTCGTTAAGTCATCCTGAAGAGTTAAAATGTACCTGAATTTTTGTAGGCCAGCTTCAGGCAAAATTCCAACAATATCTAGAGCTAATCTCTCGAATGGCTTAGTGCTCGAGGATGTTATCACCATAGGTGCTTTGTTGGAAGCTCGTAGTGGCTTATTTACTTGACATAATCTGCAATCTTTTACGAAACGTTCAATATCTGCCCTCATGCTTTTCCAATAAAACGAAGCTTTGATTCTGTTGAGCATGCGTTTTACTCCTGGGTGACCAGCTATGGTCGTGCCGTGATTTTCTTTCAGGATATTTGGAACCTCGGCCGGAGTAGGATAACGAATTTGGTTTTTATAGATATGTACTTTTATGTTTGTGCCATGAAATATGTATGATATCATATTATATATTTTTACATAAGCTAGCTTGGTGAAAGGTTCTGTAAAATCTGAAATAACTAACTCCTTATCATAATCATCTTCGGAAATGATCAAGTCTCTCAATTTGAGTAATAAATTATAAATAGTTCTGTAACTCGTTTCATCATAATGATGGATTTTAGTGTATAAGAAATAGAGCTTCTTATTAGTCGCCTCAACTGACTGCACGGTTTCAAGTTCCCGTTCGGCTGATAAGAGCTCGGCGGAATTGTTTACTACGGATAACAGTTGTTCGCTGTGCGGCATAGAGCTATCAAAATCTAGAGAAACTGGACAAGCTATCGATTTAAGTTTCGTGGAAGTTAAACTTTGGTTATATTCCTGAATTTGCGTATCATTAGAGATTGATTTCGTGAATTGTTTCTTGAAAAATTGTTCATAAGTTGTCTTATTTATTCCTGAAAGAGTGATGGCATTTACTGGGTTACGAGATAGAGCGTCAGCATTTGAGTTTATACGGCCCGGTTTATAAACTATCTCGTAGTCATACTCCTCTAGTTTCAATCGCCATCGCAATAAACGTCCTCCTGGATCTTTTGCATTGAAAAGCCATGTAAGGGGACGGTGGTCAGTGACAATTCGAAATTTATACCCATAAATATATGGTCTGAAAGTGTTGACGCCGAAAAGAATAGCGAGAAGCTCCTTTTCAGTCGTGGAGTAGTTTCCTTCGCATTTATTTAATGTACGAGACGCATATGCTATTGGCTTATCCTTTCCAATTTCGTCTTGCGACAGTACTGCGCCAATGGCGTAGTTAGAAGCGTCTGTAGTTATGATGAATGTTTGACTGAAATCTGGGTACTGTAATAATGGTGCTGAGACTAACTTTTCTTTCAGAATGCTGAATGCTTGTTCTTGTTCATGAGACCAGTGAAACACTGTGTCTTTTTTCAATAATGAGGTTAAAGGTTTAGTTAAGTGAGAGAAATTCTCTATGAAACGTCTATAATAGCCGGTTAGTCCTAGAAAAGATTTTATGTCTTTCGGGTTCTTGGGTGTAGGGAATCCGGAAATAGCCTTTACCTTGTCTGGGTTAGGCAAAACACCCTTGTCGGTTATGACATGCCCGAGATAAGCGACTTCGCGTCGCAAGAATTCACATTTGTCAGGCTGCAACTTCAAGTTGGCCTCTCTGAATCTTGAAAATATGAGTTCTAGTTTTTGCATGTGAGATTGAAGGTCATGTGAATAACAGATGCAGTCATCCAAATATATATAACAATGAAGACCTTGGAGCCCAGAAAGGACTAAATTCATGAGTCTCTGGAATGTGGATGGAGCATTTTTTAAACCAAAGGGCATTCTGGTAAATTCAAAATGTCCTGAGATACCATTAGTCGTAACACTGAAGCCAGTTTTTTCAGAATCTTTGGGATCTAGCAACAGCTGATGAAATCCTGAAGCCAGGTCAAGAGTACTGAAGTACTTTGAGTGACCTAACTGGTCTAGGATATCTGTTATGAGAGGAAGAGGGTAAACCTCTGAAACTGAGACGTCATTAAGGCGTCTATAGTCAATTACGATTCGCCATTTTTGCTTGCCAGAGGCATCGAGTTTCTTAGGAACAACCCACACTGGTGCATTCCAGGGGGAGGTTGAAGGGCGAATTATATTTTGGTCAAGCATTTTTTTTATTTGACTTTCTACCTCTTCTTTATGAATTTCTGGGAACCGGTATGACTTAACATGGATAGGAGGTGCATCCCCGGTATTAATAGAATGTTGAATTTTAACTTTATGAGTTAGGAATTCACCATTAAGGTGAAATATATCAGTATATTTAGAAAGGCAGGTCATCAACGCCTTCTTTTCTTCTGCGTTTAAGTGAGAGCATCGTATCTGCTCTAGAACCTGTCTAGAACGATCAGTGTTTGAAGAACTCAGCTGATGAATGAGCTCATGCTGAGCATCATCTGAGTCTGATGACGGAAACTCAAGGGTTGTTAATTGAACCTTGAAGTTATCTATTGAAATCTCGGATTCAGTAGTGTTTAATACTGATACGTTTACCCTATTGTTGGATTTGACATTGACTATGCAGTTTGCTAAGAACACACCATCACAAATTTGTTGATCTAATATTAAGGCTTCTTTTGGGCCTGAAAAATCTGATAGATTGGCAATTGCGCATTCAATCACCATCTCTGACCGTGGAGGTATAACATATGATGGCTTACTAAAGCATATAGGTATCGAGTGTCCTTGCATGTTTAATGAATTTGTGGAATACTGCACGTCGATTTTGAAATGTCGAATAAAATCACTACCTATGATTCCGTCAAAATATAGATTGATCTTGTCGTCAATCGCGTGGAACAAAAAGTCAAATATTATTTTGCTTTTATCGGAAATTACGTGTTCAAAATTGAGCTGGATGGACCCAAGAGATTCACATGTGGAATCGTTGTCACTTAAACCTTTTAGAGTGACTGTTAACGGTCCGAGCACTGGTTTGATCAAACTTGACTGTTTTACAATAGAAATTGAGGACCCAGTGTCTATAAGAAAGCATAGAGGCTTTTCATTTAAATGTGTCTTTAAATAAACGTGTGGTAAAGATATTTTATTGTTCACGTTATTAATTTTATAACTCTTTTCACGTATAAAATCCCTAGAAGAAAAACTCGGTTTGTCGCGAGTAGAGGGAATAGTTTTAGAATCTCCAAGTTCAATTGAATGACCAAAAATAATTTCAGGATTAACTTGTGTTAGGACAGGTTTAAGAACACAAGATTTGAGTCTTTTGTCTTGAATTTTAGACTGAGGTAGAGGCGCATCAAAACCCTGATTTTTACAGGTGCTGCCTGGTAGCTTAGTTGAAAACTCAGTGAAATAAGGTTCTGACTGAGGGGAAGGTGCAGAAGAATCCTGTGCCACGGCGTGTGTGCTACAGGTGCGACCTTGCAACTTTGCTGAGAACTCAGTAGACAAAGACTGGTCAATTTGTCGAGATTCATTTTCCATCATCTGTGCTGGGGGTAATTTAAGAGCATAGGGTTGATTTTTAATCTTCCGTGCTGGGGGTAATTTAAGAGCACGGGGTTTACCTATAGAAGGCTTATCATTCGTGTCGTTTACATTATTACATTGTTCCGGCAGACACGAGACCGAAACAGTGTTTAGTTTAAATCAACTTGGTCATCAGAAGAAACGCTAACAACATGAACATTAGAGCGACTATTGTTTGCCGCGTTGTTGTGAAATGCGCTTGGCGATGCAGCGTCGTGGGAGTCGGCGGCGTTTTGATTATTTTTATACTTAAGTTTGCGACACTCGCCGATCAAGTGACCGTGTTTCTTGCAATATACGCAAGTTTTGTTCGAGGAAAACCTTGAATTCTGGTTGTTTCTTTGAGCAACATGAGGATTCGAATTTACGTGATGGAAATTAGGACTTGAAGTTTTCGCTTTATTTTTGTAACAATCAGAGGCCAAATGTCCAGACTTCTGGCAAATAGAGCACTGCTTATTTTGGCGTTGTGCTAGTTTAGAAAGTTTATAAAGCTTTTCTTCCTCAATAGCATGAGTTATAGCATCTGATAGGGTCTTTGGATTCCTACAGCGCACTATGTGAGAGTAGTTGGAATTCATTCCCAACAAAAATGTGTTAAGGGCAAGATCCTCCATAGCGGCTAATCTGCCGATTAATTCTTTGTCATCGTCGCAACTATAATGTATATCAGACTGTAAACGTGTGAGACATGATTCAACACGTAATGAATATTGTGTCACATCTTCTGTGGGCAATTGCTTGTAATTTTGTAAGTCGACGAGCAAATGAGTTGAATGTTTTTTCTCTCCAAACGTGGCCTTAAGGAATTGTTTGATTTCAGGCCAAGTACTGAATTTCTTGAGGCAGCAGGCTAACTGCGCCTTGCCCTCAAGTTGTGACACGATATACTTGCATAAAACATCCTGTTGATCTGTACTAGCTAATGAGAATGCGTTTTCGCAATTAGTCAAGAATGCTGGCAACAACTCGCGGTCCCCATTATAGGGTTTTATGAATTTGGTCAGGAACGAAAGAGTAATTGATGAAGTCATTTTGGGTTTTTCTTTTTTTCTAATTGTTACTTTGGGGCTTTGGTTATGGCTTTCAGAAGAGGAACTTTCTGAATCAGATGTAGTTAATTTATCGGCTTCTTCTTCTAATTTTACTTCTTTTCCAGTCGACATTAAGTTACAGCTTTTGTAATGTAGTACAGATCATCAGTAAACACAATCAATAAAAATGTAAAATACAGTAGAAAGTGTGATTGCACTTTAAAAATAGTTATAGAAAGTTTGTAAAAATAAATCTTGATGTATATAGTTGTAAAACTTGTAAAAATCACTTGCACATTCACTTCAATTAGAAAGTTAGGAATAGATAAAATAACTCACAGAATGATGACGGCACTCACGAACATTTTGAAGAACGGCTTTTTCCAAAAACCGCGTAGAAACGGCGCACGGCAACTGCAGTGCGACGCAGTAATGACGTCAACAGGACGTCGAAGGCCCGGCGACCCAGGGAGTCGTATTACGGAGTACCTCGAAGTCACGTTGCGTTGTTCGTGATCCCGTTGACTTCCACGTGGAAAGTCAATATGAGCTGATGATGATGATGATTGGTTCACCCGTCCGTTTATCAAGACGGTGGTGGTGCAGACAATTGTGGTGCGGGCTCACACTCGAAAGCGGAGACTTAACGTCGACCACAGCGGCAGGAAGCGTCCAGGATGAGATGCGGGCTCGCGCCTGGCAGCGGAGACTTATCGTCGACCTCGAGAGCAGCAGCGCGGGCTTAGGCTTGTATGCCCAAGTCTTAACGTCGACCACTGTCTATTAAAGGACCTTACTCCACAGAGCCACTAAATGGTTGTCAGGCGGGAAGTTATTTCGCGACGCGCCTAACACCTATGAATCTCAGTACTCACGAGTTTTCCTGAGATCCCACTTCTGACACCAAATTTGTAAGGATGGCGCTCCGTGGGTCCTTTTTAAAAAAACACTTTTATTACTGCTGCTGAATAAATTTATTTCACTGTACTACACACCGAATTTTAGACAAAAATAACGAGAGTTTACAATGTATGTATCGGACAAAGGTTGTGGGGTGACTCCTTCCAGTCTCTATCGAAAACAGTTTTATATAAAATGAATTAGCTTCAGTCAGCGTTTACTGCAAACTACATTCGGTTATAACAGAACGCACCAACACTGGCCCAGGTAGAGGAACTCATTACGTTCATGGAAGCGCACAGGGAGCTGGCTTTGGGTCACTTTAACCGCACAAAAGAAGGCAAAGCTCTTTCGAAGCGGCTTTGGATACAGTGCGCCAATATACTCAATTCGGTATCGGCAGAGTGTACCACCCGGGACGCCAGCGGTTGGCGACAGGTAAGTTATACTCATATCTTTTTGAAGTAGACCTACCTTTTTAACAGCACTAATTCCTTAGAGCTCATCGGACATAATATGGTTTCATTATCCACCTAGCTGTAAGCGGTCATATTTATTTCATTTGTTGTTTATTGTATAGGTACCTATGTTTTATTTTATTTCTAGTACTACAATGAGTACAAAAGCAAATTGCTAAAAAAAATCAAAACAATGAAGCAGGAGAAGTTTGCAACAGGTAATTTAACACAATAGTCTACTCTTAAATCCACATAAATAAACGTAGCTCATTAATTAACCCACTAATAACATGTTATCCGAAACACGGAACATCCACTAAATATCTTTGGACATATTGTGGACATATTGGACAAATGTGTGGATATATTACTTATCCCATTGGTACAGTCATTGTACATTGGTCAGCATCAGATTCGGATCTGTAATATAATTTATATCTTCTTAATCATGTTAATGTTTCAGGTGGGGGGGAATATGCCAACATTAATCTCACCCCTCTCCAAGACAGGCTTTATGCCTTATTGGGAAGAAATGTTGGTGAGCCTCTGCCAGATGTCCGGCAGGACCCATTTCGGGTAAGTTACAATGGGAGTAGTAAAGCTTGTGAATGATTTGGTTTCAAACTAACTATGTATTATTAAGTTATTTACTCATATTTTAAATTGACCAGTCCCTTACCTACTTGTTTCATTGACCAGTCCCTTATCTACCTACTTGTTTCACAATGCCTAGGATACCATAAGGAAGACTCCAGCATGAAAGTTTACAACTGATGCATAGCATGGACAGAATGTCAGTTCTCCTCCTATATTAATTTATAAAACTACAGTCTTCACAAAATAAAAGGCCCGGTGACAGCGTCCGTGTCACTGACATCATAAGGTTGAATAAGGTTTGGGCCACCGCTCCTTTTATTTTGCGAAGGCTGTAGCGAGGTTATTATTTTATGGGAAATATTAAACTGCACATCAAAAATACTGATTTGCACAGCAAATATCAGGGCAAAATGCTGCGGTTGCTTAGGCGAAGGGTAAAGGGGGTGCCTTATTTTATTATGCTTGTATGTGTTATGCTTCTTCACTGCACTTATTCATTTGCACTCTTATAGCCCAGAAATGAGACTGCACAAGGAGATATTAATGAAGCGTAAGTTGCTTTTTTAATTTGTTTTTGCATGATCCTAGATTATTTCTTTTTCATTTGAATGTTTCCTATCTCCCAACTATACTATCTTATATATATCATCATCAAAAGTAAAGTATCATTGACCATAAAAATATTGGTATCGTATTGGTTGCATCCCTAATAATTATTAGTTTGGAGGCTGTGATTTAATATTGTCCCTTTTTGCTGTTGTTGTCGGGTCTGGCTACCCCTCTGATAGTGAAAAGACCGATTTTAATGAGTCAAAGTCAAATTTCTTTATTATATAGATATTACAAAAATGCCACATAATTTTTTGCCTCTTCTCTACAGTGGACCGTCGTCGCAACAAGTGTCCGAGGCTACTCCGTCGAGGCAGCACTGGCCCACTCACCAGAATCTGCCGCAGTCTGCGCAGTCATCACCCCAGCCGCCGCAGTTGTTGGCCCTGCCAAGGCAGCGGCAGATTATGCCGCCGCAGTTGCCACCCCTCGACACGATACAGCCCTCGGCTTCTCCGCCGCTACAGCCTGCTTCGCGCTTCCCAAATTCCGTATCACCGTCTCCGCGGATGGATGTGACGGAGGATTGGGCAACATTGCTAAGGGCAGAGGCTGAATCGGCTGAGCAGCCACGAAGGCGTCGTCGTGCCATGGAGCCGTCAGCGACAAGGCAACGTCGCCGGTTATACGAGGAAAGTGCTCCTCGGTGTAACGGTGAGTATTCGGAATGTATTATACTGAAAAACGACTCTTATAAACTAGAGATTACCGTCTCTTTCAAATAATGTTAATGTCAACTTTTCTTTCTTCATCAGAACCTACACCGGAGACGAGTCTAGAGGAGGCTCAAAGGCGGCTTGCCGAAATACAGTCGGTAAACGCCGCTGCAAATCTGGCGCGCGCACGGGCGACGGAAGCTGTGGCTACGGCTATTGCCACCGGGCTGGAGAAGATGGCTGCAGCAATTAATAACCTCGCTGCAGCAACATCTCGATCGAGGGTAGGAATTTATAATTTGAGCATTGTTATACTATGAATAGGTCAGCTAATCAAAAGTCTGTTGCTGGATCCAACGGTACAGGGTATCCTAGTATGCAAGTGCCTGTATGTAAATGTTTATGATTTAAATTGTTATTGTTATTGTTCAATAGAAGAATACCTAAGCTAATCGGGTTAAAATGCTTTGAAAGTTACTTACAATCAGTCTATGATTAATAAATATATATCTACGCTTGCATTATAGGCATTTGGCACATCAATAAACTTAGTTTATTTCCTTTTCAGAATCGACCGCGACGTCTAACCTCGTCTTCGTCGGAAGATGACTAATTGCCTCAACATAAATCAATCAGTAGGTATACCCAAATATTGATATAGCCCTAAGAATAAAAGCGTATCGCAACAGTCAGCAATGCCGTGGTTTAAATAAAAATATGTACTCATAAAAATTTACAAATTTTTCATCATATTAATATATTTTTTAGGTTTTAGATAGAATTTGAATTAGAATGGACTTTCATGTTTGCCTCTCTCTCCACAGTTTATCAATAAGCGCCTGTTGAAAGGCTCGGCCTTCCAAAAGGTCAGGATTGACGCGACGGTTGCGTCGCCTATCTTCGGGCATCAAAAGGTCCCCAGCCTCAGCTACGATCGCATTGCCAACCTGAAAAAAATATATGTTGATTATTATCAACAAGAGGAGTTGATAATAGTATGCGCACACTGAACCAACATCTATCTAATCAATTAAATATATAGTTACAACATGCCTGTATTTGTTGATTGTGCTCTGTCTCGGCTTCCTCAGGGGTCAACATTGGGGTAGGCACTCTTGCACGTGTTGCAATGTTGTGGAGCACGCAACAGGCATTTACAATTTTTCCCGCCGTCACTGGGTGATAGTGGAGTGTGCGCGCTGCAAGCAAGCACCTGAAAAATATTATTGTAGGATATTTGTCAGTATTAAATAAATGGCTAAACGTGGGCACATTTGTGCCTCTGCCACCCCATATGGGAAAAAGCGTGACTTTTTTTATGTAGACCGCTTTGTGTCCCACTGCTGGGCAAAGGCCTCCCATTTCTTAGACTATATTATTTATCAATATTATGTTGTCAGACTTGTATTATGATTTTACTAAAAACACATCAATAACATTATATGTTACCTGAAGCGTGCTTTCAAAACTCCAATGCAGCGTTCGACGCAATTCCGCGCAGTGACTTGGAGCTCATAGTAGAAATGCTCCGGAGAACCTTCCACTGTATTTAATATTGGAGTCATCATGGACCTCCTCAGAGGATACCCACTGTCACCTGTCAAGAATTTTTCTGATAGGTAAAACTTTAATGTATGTTTATATATCTAATCACACTAAACTAATTGTTGATTCTATTCTATGCCTATTTGTTGTATTTTCTGTGTTCTGTTTTGTGTATGAATAAACGTTTTATATATCTATATACAACCAAGATTATATTTATTGTAATACGTGCTCATACTCAACAAAAACACATAATCGCCACGTCTCGCCCCCTCCGCCATATGCCCACTGAGAGGATGGCTCTGCCACACATTAGAATCATGTGCTGAACCTGGCGTACTGGCGTCCACACAAAGTATGAGGCCATCAGAGTCACAGATCTGAAACAATGATGTATTCATATTATTTATTGCACAATACAAAACAAAATGTTACAAGTTACAAGACAATTATGCGTGAAGGCGAGCTTATCAGAGATTTCTACCCGCACACTTAGGCAGGACAGGAAGGTACATATACATGAGTATTAGAAGTATTTAAAGTACTGAAATGCATTACATAGGTATACACATTAATATTCACATTCATTATATATGTGACTTTGAAAGATCAGTGAACACACAAACATAGCTTCACGCCTAATTCCATACTGGATGGCAGGTGTTATAGCCAGTAATTTAATTCTCTATATGACTGAATTGGGGGCTGGATCAATACCGTTAATTCATAATATTAGTTTCTCGCAGATTAATATGTAAGGAATTGGTTCCTATTAAATATAATAATATCCTGAACTATACAGGTAAGTAATATAAGTGGTGTGTAGGACAATCGACTCTCTTCTTGGTAGGTATTTTAAATGAAGATCAAAAGATAGTTTTGCTCACATAGTACTAAATCAACTCTCAGATTACAACACCATGTCCATGCAACCATGTAACATAAAGTAATAAATCAAAATATTTGTACTCACAATCATTACATTCAGAGAATGATATCCCTTCCTGTTGAAGAATCTCTCCTCATGCTCTGTTGGCGCCAGGATTGCCACTTGCGTGCCATCAATGACTCCCAATACTCCTGGGATGGAAAACCTCTCATAAAACCTGAAACATTAACATGGTAGGTAAGCATATAAATTCACACTAACTACTTAGTTATGCAAATAAAATGTGGTAGTTATTTCTAGACACTTAATGAATTAGTTACCTACCTCGCCTTTATCGATGCCCTTTCAGTAGGAAGCATGGGCCATTTTACATGCCGATCAAACATGACAGGGTGATTTAAGGCTTCGGTCACCTGTCTCACGGCTCTTGAGACTGTAGGTTGGGAGACATGGTGGAATGCACTCTGTCCTACTATGGTCTGGTATGAACCGGTGGCGTAAAAGGTCAAAGCTATCAGGGTCTGCAAAAAATAATTTCTATAGGTTTTGTAAAACAAGAACATTGGTTAGAGTGTAATACAAAAAGTTTAGGTTACTCGCTAGCAGATGAAGGACTGTCTTCATTATGTTTCTGAATCTGGTCAGAGTGTCGATAAGGGGGAATAGACACCCCCTTATCGTTACTGACCGAACATGTTTATGATCGCTCCTGAGAGCATTTTACGGGCCTTAGTTTGTTAGAAAAAACAAACCTTCATCCTTACGGAAATACCATCATTCCGCCGCTCTCGGGGTATTAAGGAAGATAACTCGTCGGCCAACTCCATAACCATCTGTTTAGCAAGGCGAAACGTCTTCACGAACTCCGCATCAGGGAGTGTTGTGATCCACATTTTGCCTGAGGATGGCGCTAACTCGCCGACGCTGTCTCCGTTCACGTCTCCTCCTATCTACCTCAGCACTGCCGTGCTAACTAAGAGTGCAGCAAGGTGGGTCGCCGCCATTTCGAGAAAATCGCGCTTAAAGTTTTTTATTTTGTTTTGATTTTTTTGAGTCTTTCTTATGAGTTTTCAAAATTTGTTTTATTTTTAGTACATAGTAAAAGATGAGTAGTTTTAACTGAGCTGGCTTTTATTGTCACAGGTGTGATGTAGTGTTTTAAATCGTGAAAAAAGCACTTTTGCTTAGTATGTTCTTTAGCAACTCTAGACAGCGTTCCTAATCGATAGTGCAGTAACTGTGGTAGTTACTGCAGCCATTACTAGCAAAAGCGTGTTACTGCACTTAACGTTTGTAATACCATATGTAACAAATGTACTGGGTAGTTATTGTAAACGCAGTACATCAATCTATTCAAGCCATCATTCTGTTTGTTTTCTTTAAATAAAACGTATTTTTCTGTAGAATATTCGTCCTCTTAGATACCGAGATATTGCCTGTGCATAAAAATAAATAAACAGCCGTTTGTAGACAAATTTGTTTATTTATTATGAAAGTAACTTATATTATTAGGAACTACACATATCCTTACAGTCATAGCAGCCACTCGGAATGGACATGAGATCAATGTCTAAATAAAATTAAATAAAAAACTAAATGTGCTTTAAAACTATAAAACTTAAACTATGAAAAATCAATATTTAAAATCGACTTAGGCTTCTTTAATCACCATGGCTAATAAAATAAGGGATGAGTCAACGTAAAATTGCCTACTATTTTTTGGCATAAGGTATAACAGTTTCTCTTTGATGGCAATTTTAGTACTCTCGCCCTTGTACCTCTTTATTTCACTTAAGGCAAAACGTATCTTATGATAATAACAGCCAGCATATGGCACATAATTATTTAAAACAAACATGAGATCAAAATCTGAATAAAATCAAACAAATAGGTAACAGAAACATGATCAGAAAACTATAAAACTAAAACTATTTAAAAATAGGAATACTTAAAATTTACTGAGGCTTATTCGAGATCATCACCACCAGTACCGCTACTAAGGGGTAAGTCAAGCCAAAATTGCCTTCTGTTTTTTGGCATGAGGTGTAACAGTTTCTCTTTGATGTCATTTTTAGTACTCTCCTTTACACCTCTTAGTACACTTCTTTGTTTCACTTCAGGCAAATGATTTGATTTTATATATTTGATTTGAATAAAATCCAGTGTTTCGTCGACATCTTGGTTATTATCTGTTTTAAAATCCAGAGTGTAGAGTCCTCTTCTTGCTACGATAACCACTATATTTCTCAAGTAAACTCTAGGTGTTAGTTTGCGAAGCCGATGCTGGGACGAAAGGTCTGCATATTCGTAAAAGTCTGAAACTGCCATGACTTTTACTTCACTTGGTTTTTGTGCATTTTTGACGGCGTCGAGAAAGTCATTAAAGTCGTAAACTTTGCCTTTCTTTTGCATAGACTGTTCAACTCTATGGTGGTAACTGTCCGCCGACATAAAGGTATGACCCGGCTCGAAGTATTTAAGAGTTATTGTCTCTGCAGCGATCAAATTGCTATTGATGATTTGTATCAGGAAAGATAACATGGCCCAATTTTTATTTTGTTCCGAGCAATTATCCATCCACAAAACGATGTGTCGCTTGTCTCTCTTGTACATTAAAAAGGCTCTCATTGCTGATATAATATCTTCTTGTTTTCGACCGGACACACTTTCATTCCACACCACAGGGAACGGAATATTGTCATTATTCGATGGGCCTAATGGTACAAAACTTTCATTATAAACAATAATGCGAGGACAGAAAATGCCAGCTTTGTATTGTTCCATGCGCGGTAACATTATAACTTTTTGTAAGTCAACTGAATAAAAACAGGTGTCATTTGTATTGGCGTCTGAAGCCATTTTAACGTCCTTTTTGTATTCTTTACGGGAGTTCTGGTAATCCAGTTTATGCTTTTCATACTTTTGGCAAAAGAGGCATGAGGTCTGTGAATTGTTTTCAGTTTCGCTAGCATGTTCTTTAAAATGGGCACAAACTTCACATTCCTCATTACCTAGATGCGCAAATGAAATGTTCATATCCTTACGCAGAACTAGTCTGTACATTTCATAGGATACTGTAAGATTTGAATGTGTTTCACAAAAATGTTTATACATAGATGCGATTGTTATGTCACTCGGTAAATAGAGCCTTAATGGCGCATGTTCTCGTCTGTAATGAGAGATGGATGGATTATAAGATGCTTTTATTATGTCTTTATCTATAACGTTGGCTCTCAAACCCTTTCCTCTTTCATCTTTTTGTCTGTCAGCTGATCTTTTTAGTGCTAAATGCAAGCGTCTATCATTTTTAGGATTATAACCCAGAGTACTTAAAAAGAAAGTTTTGCAAACTTCCGTCTTCTCTTTTCTCAAACAGAAAAAATATTTGTATGTAACGTCTCGTCTGGGAGTGTCTTGTCCACTTTTTGTATTGGTCTTTCTAGTTGCAGTATTTTTAGTGTCCACTAAGCTTTTCATAAATAGTCCTCTAGACTCCCAACTTAGGGAAATATATTCGTTGTGTATCTTTATCCGTTGTTCTTCACTGAAGTTAGATGTGCATTTCTTAATACATTTTTCCGTACAAGGCTCTTTTATATAAAGCTTTTCGATTTCAAGTTTAATTTTCTTAGCTTTTCTCACCTGTATGCTTTCTTCAAACTTTCTCCTCTTTCGCACCTTACCATCTTTAGTGAGTCCCTTTCCTATAGATTGAGTTGTATTTACAATTTCCGTATCTTGCGTATTCTCATCTCCACAAGCAGAGGCATTTAAAACGTTAGGAGTTGAAGCCTGACTAGGGTATTTTGGTGTAAGGTTAGTGTTATCTTGACTGTAAGGTTCATGTTGAGTACAATCGTTGTACGAAATTTCGTCATGAAAATGATCGAAACAAAGTAGACTTAAACATTTTCCACAGCTGGCAAATACCTCTTCCTGATAATTCTTGTATTCACAGCATGCATTGTTTACATCACGGCGTGTTTTATCATTATTTACTTGTTGCACTGATCCTTTTATTATGTTTCTCTCTCCTTTCTTTTCTTCGAGTTGCTTATTCGCCAAATTTGAATTGTTTTCTTTATCAACCTTACCTTTTCTAACTTTTTTAGAGATTTTCAATTTTTCCGTAACATTTTCAGTTGTATAAGGTCTGTGGTTCTTACAGTCATTGAACGGTGTGCGGCAATAATAATGAGTAGAGCAAAGTAAGCAAAAACAATTTTCGCAACATGCAAATACATGCAGTTTGCAGCTTGCAAACTCACAGTGCTGAAAAGCAGGCTGACTCAACGCGTCCATGTAATCATTAGTTTTTGACTTTGAAACTGGAAAAGACTGTGACGGATCATTTGTTATCACGTTGTCGTCATCAGAGTTCACACTTTCCTCTTCGAAATCTGGCAAATAATCTGCATCTCTACTGTCATCACTATTTGCGTATGGTTCAAACTCATTTTCACTTGGGTCATCTTGTTCAGTAGCTACTGAAGGGAGAAGTATTTCGTCACAATACAACAAACTATTAGTGCTGGTGCTAACAGTCGCTGGGGTAGAGTCGAATCCAATATTTACTAACTGCCGTAGATATTTTTTGCTCATTTTTTTCTCATTGACGTCAGTTTCAGCAGTAACAGTACTTGCTTTTTCATTAAGTATTTCAAGTGTCAACTGTTTTTGTAACAAAGAACGAATTTCTTCAGTTCCATGTAACTGAACATAGCCAAGGGAATTGGAGTACTCGTTTTTGTAATCAAAGATAATATCGTGATCCTTAAAATCCAACGGCCGGGAATAAATTGAGCTCAGATCAGTAAGGTTTGCTTTAGTCTTGTTTATTTTGTTCATTATTCTATCTTTTCTAGTATCCATTTTCTGAAAGACAGACAGACACAGTTACTTTCGCATTTATAATAATAGTTGCATAAATTAGAGTTCTTGCCTTTGTCGCCAATCGTTTTTGTCAAAAAAATATAATAGGTAAATAGCAAGCGCGCTCGTGTTAGCATTAGGTATGTCTAAGTAGAAATAGCTAACAAGAACCGGCATTAAATTGAAAATAAAAACTGAATAAATAGAATATATTTTAAGTATGATGTAATTGTGTGACACTTACGTAATTTTGTGGTTGGCGGTAAAATGCAGAGCAGCGTGGCGTGGTCTTACCCGAGCGCCGGTTGACGAACCACTGCGGAATGGGCGGCGTGTACGAAATGGTGGCGCGAGCGCAAGCCCCTACCCCACCACCCCTCTCAATCACCTCGAGCATCAAATTCGCGAGTCAAGATTCAATCTTACTGCGGTATTCTTAGGATGACTAACGAAAATTATGGTACGACGTGCTAATTGCTAGTGCAGTTGTTCGATTCAAAATCGATACTCGATCGATGGTTTCGGAACGGCCATTTTGAATTTGACGGAGCTGCCAACCTAGCAGTTTTTGACAACTGACAGACGAAAAGCCCCCGCAATGTGACGCGTATTGACTTGGGCATTGAAATTAAATCGTAAGCCATCTGGAATTGTATTCGGGCTCCCCTCAGGATTGTCTATATAGCTGAGTGTATTGTGGTTCCTCGAACCAGATAAAGTTCGCATTTACGTAACATAACCTGTGTTGGAACACTGTGTTCGTCGAAGCTGGCTTGCCAGCCATACCTGGTTGGCTGAAGAACCTGTCTACCAAGAAGAGCCTAGGGTGCACCCAGGCCTTGCAGAGAGACAGGTGTTTGACGGGAACGAAGCACAGACCAGGTCAGATAGAATCTATTTACTTTAGCTCGGTGAATCGCCGACGTTCTTGCTTCTTGGCATCTGATAGCTACGCTACCTCGTAGCTATGGGCCCCTGCGAGGTCATTGGGTGCCGAGAGGCCTGAACATTTTGGTAGCAAGAGCGTGGTTTCCTGAGATTTGCAGCCGTCAAGGGCTCCAGGAACCCACGATTTGGGACTATCAATCTGTAGGTATAGGCGGTTATTAGCTAACTTGGTGTTGTTCCTGTATCCACATAGATTGGTAGTATTGTAAGCTATAGGTCTATTGCTGGTAGTAGATAGACAGATATTGAATTGAAAATTGCATTGAATTACCAGTTAGTCAATCTATTAGTGGTCTAGTAATGCTAATGAATGTTTGGTTAACATAGGTAGTTACATCTATTGATAGCAGGCTATGACATTGTTTTCAGTTTATAGCAATTTATAACTTGAACTAATATTGACTATCTGTGTGTGTTATATGATATAGGGAAACTGAATTGTTGTTTACAGAATTTGTGTAGATATAAACTCGGTTTCTATTGTTTGGGGAAATCAGCATTGTTTAAGTTATAGTTTAGGGTTCCCTCGTTTGGGTTATAGACTGGAGGGTCCAATAAAATTGAGTTATTGCAAATTGTGAGTAAGTATCGTTCCGATCATGTCGTTATCTGAAATACAGAAGGGTGTTTCTAAGGAACTCAGATGGTTTTCCTCTGCACACGGTCTGATAGACCGTTTAGATAGGCATGATGTGGTATTGGAGCGGTCTATGGACGTTAAGGAACGCTACAACAGGGTGCTCGAATTGTCCGCGCAGGCGGAATCAGTTGATGGTTGCGCACCTGACAGGCTGTCACG
The DNA here is from genome assembly GCA_949825045.1 of Argyresthia goedartella. Taxonomy (NCBI): domain Eukaryota; kingdom Metazoa; phylum Arthropoda; class Insecta; order Lepidoptera; family Argyresthiidae; genus Argyresthia; species Argyresthia goedartella. The sequence goes on from OX463828.1 coordinate 19,908,218, forward strand.
GTTGCTAGGGGATGTCGACCAGTGTATGGAGATGGCAGCTGCTATCACGCAGAAGGCTGCGGACATACGTAGGCAGCGCGAGTCCAGCCATGGTGGTGACATTGAAGCACCTCTGCCGCATCAGGGATCGGGGACCAGGTTACCCGTTATAACTATGCCTACTTTTGACGGAGTGTCCGGTGAATGGATGAGCTTCATCAATCTGTTCGACAGTTTGGTGCACATGCGATCGGACATTACCAAGTCTGTCAAAATGGCTCAGCTGGTGACAGCATTGAGGGGTGAGCCTAGGGAGCTGGTCGCTCATTTGACAGTTACGGAGGGTAACTATGAAACGGCCAGGCAATTGTTGGTCAGACGTTACCACAACAAACGGAGGTTGGCCGATGCCCAACTGAACCGTTTGTTTAGCATCCCGGTTGTGAACAAGGTCGGGGCCATACAGACGGAGGTTTTGAACCCGTTGTTGTCCGTCACCAAGGCCCTAGAGAATCTTGGACTTCCGGTTGGTGAATGGTCGTACCTATTGCTGTACATTGTACTTTCCCGCCTACCCGCTGACGTGCAGACTCGTTTCGAACAGTCTCACGGGAGGTCGGCCGAGGACCTGCCCGCCTTCTCCGACTTGGTCGGATTTTTGGAAGAGGAGGCTCGACGGGCAGAGAATTTGGGGTTGACGGTCACCCATCCTTCGGAGCCACAGAGAGCTGCCGGGAGCGCTGTGAGTAGGGGCTCTCCGACGAGGAAGGACCGCACCAACCGGCAGTCATATGGGACTGTGAGTGCATTGACCCCACATAGTGAGACCTGCCCATGTTGTAGGCAGATTGGCCATGCTGTGGCCGATTGCAATAAGTTCGGGGAACTTAGGGTTGAGGGACGGCGCCGGATGGCCAAGCAGCGGTGCTGGTGTTTCCTGTGCCTCGGGCCACACATGGCTAGGTACTGCACGCGCACAAGAATGTGCGGATATTGTGGTGGGGCCCACAACAATCTGTTGTGCATGAACCGGTCCGGCCAACAGCCACCACAGGGCCGTACCCAGGGTGACACGGCATGGGGCCCTGAGAATTCGTTTGCGACTCGGAGCGCAACTCAGGAGCCAACGTCCCCATGTCCACAGGGCCGTACCCAGGGTGATACGGAATGGGGCCCTGAGAATTCGTTTGCGACTTGGAGCGCAACTCAGGGGCCAATGTCCCCACGTGCACAGGGCGGTACTAGGGTGCAGGGCCGCACTCAGGGTCATCACATGGGGGGCCCTGAGTTTTCGGTTGCGACTCAGCATCCGACTCAGCGGGCAATGGGGCCACAAGCACGCGGCCACCCAGGGGTGCAGGGCCGCACTCAGGGTCATCACATGGGGGGCCCTGAGTTCTCGGTTGCGACTCAGCATCCGACTCAGCGGCACATTGGGTGTGTTGAGCAGGCCGTAACGGGCGGGTGGCATGGGACACCTTCGAGCTATGCGGGTGCGGTTCGGACGCCGCCTCAGTTGTCGCCCCGCTCGTCGCCTCGTCCTCGTCGGTCGCATGTGATGTCCCCCCCGCTCATGGAGCGGCCACGGTTGAATTCACGCCCACAACCCTTCGGGGGGCGTCGTAGGGTGGCAATGGAACCGGCGCGTGGGCCATTTGTACAATGGGACCCTCTGGCGTATAGCTGCCTACCTGATCGGTTACAGGCACAGTGGGGCCCCGGGGGCCCTCGCTAGGAATTTGCGGCCCAACAACTTGTTGCCCCCCAACCGGAGACGGTGGTGTTACCGATCGCCTCTGTGCTTGTTTGGGATTTGGCGGGCAACCCAACATACGTTCGCGCCCTATTAGATTCTGGAGCTCAGGGCTGCATTGTATCGAACGATTTAGCGAAATGGTTGGGCCTCAATATAATTAATGTATCGCTGCCGAGGAAATTGGTCCCTGCTGGGGATTACAGGGCAACCCTTCACGGGTTTTGTGATGCCTCTGAACGAGGGTTTGCGGCAGCGGTTTATTTGCGAACCGTCACCTCCACCGGGGAGGTCGACGTGCGTTTGGTTTTGGCAAAAAGCAAGGTAGCGCCTATTCGGACAAGGATGACGATTCCAAAACTGGAACTGTCCGGGGCTGCTCTTTTGACCAAACTTTTGAATCACACTCTAACAGTGTTGCGTGGGTCAGTGGTTTTGGAGGATACGGTGTACGCGTGGACGGACAGCCAGATTGTTTTGTGCTGGCTGAAGGCTTCGGTCCATACCTTAGAGGTTTTTGTTGCGAACCGTGTCTCCCAGATTGTGTCGTCTGAGGTCCCACTGACCTGGAGACATGTACCAGGAGAATTGAACCCGTCTGATTGTGCATCCAGGGGATGTCGGGCTCCTGAACTCGTTAGACACCATTTGTGGTGGGGACCACCCTGGCTTGCCAGGAGAGAATCGGACTGGCCCCACAGCCATGTAGTAGTATCTTCGGATCATGGCCCCAGAGCGGCCGTGCATGTTACCCAGAAGGGGCAATACAAGGCGTACCTAGGTGTGTTTGTTTGTTTATCCACCAAGGCGGTACATCTCGAGCTCGTTGCTGATCTCTCGACAGAGGCTTTCATTGCTTGTTTGGATAGGTTTGTTTCTCGAAGGGGACTTCCAACTTTGATCCGCTCTGATAACGGCACTAACTACATCGGTGCGGAACGATGCTTACGAGAGATAGTCAACTTTTTGAATGTAAATAAAGTGGATATTGGAACGGCCCTCTCCCGTCGGGGTATACAGTGGACCTTCAGCCCACCGAGTTGCCCCCACTGGGGTGGGATTTTTGAGGCCGTAGTTAAGTCAGCGAAGACGCACTTAGGGCGTATAGTAGGTCAGACCGCGCTGACTTTTGAGGAGCTCGCGACATTGTTTTGTAAGATCGAGGCCGTTCTCAATTCGCGACCGTTGTGTCCGCTCAGCTCGGATCCAAATGACCTGGAGGCTCTAGACCCCAGGCCATTTCTTGATAGGACAGCCACTTAACGCGTTGCCCGAGCACCCCTTCGAGGGAGTGAAATTGTATCGGTTGTCAAGGTATCAGATGTTGCAGCAGTTTACTCAGAATTTCTGGAAGCGTTGGTCGCTCGAGTATCTGCATATCTTACAACAGCGCCTTAAGTGGACTGACAAAACCAGCCCCCCTAGTGTTGGTGACCTCGTGCTGGTTAAGGATGCTAACCTACCGCCACTACGTTGGCGCAGGGGGCGCATTATTAACTTGTTCCCTGGCAAGGACGGGACCCCCCGGTCTGCAGAGGTTCTAGTAGGAGGCTCGGTTCTAAAACGAGCGGTAGCAACGTTGTCTCGGCTGCCCGTAGATTAAGGGACAGGTGGGTGCCTGTCCGGGCGGGTGATTGTTCGATTCAAAATCGATACTCGATCGATGGTTTCGGAACGGCCATTTTGAATTTGACGGAGCTGCCAACCTAGCAGTTTTTGACAACTGACAGACGAAAAGCCCCCGCAATGTGACGCGTATTGACTTGGGCATTGAAATTAAATCGTAAGCCATCTGGAATTGTATTCGGGCTCCCCTCAGGATTGTCTATATAGCTGAGTGTATTGTGGTTCCTCGAACCAGATAAAGTTCGCATTTATGTAACATAACCTGTGTTGGAACACTGTGTTCGTCGAAGCTGGCCTGCCAGCCATACCTGGTTGGCTGAAGAACCTGTCTACCAAGAAGAGCCTAGGGTGCACCCAGGCCTTGCAGAGAGACAGGTGTTTGACGGGAACGAAGCACAGACCAGGTCAGATAGAATCTATTTACTTTAGCTCGGTGAATCGCCGACGTTCTTGCTTCTTGGCATCTGATAGCTACGCTACCTCGTAGCTATGGGCCCCTGCGAGGTCATTGGGTGCCGAGAGGCCTGAACAGCAGTAAGAATGCTTACTGCAGTTATTGTTAGGGATACCAAAAATATTAAACACTTAGGGACCTTAACTAAACACTTAGAAGTGAAGTAATCTATCATACTGCAATTTAAATAAGTAGCTTTTAATAAATATTAAAATACCGATGCTAATGACAAATGCAGTATGTCATCTTACTGCATTTTTTTATAGTATCTTATTCTCATATGATCCGATCGCGTTGCTAACAAATAATGCAGTAATTAATGTTACTGCACTTTTTCTTAGTTTCCTCTCAATAGAACTTAATTCGCCGGTGCTAATTAATAAAGCAGCAAATTATCTTACTGCATGACTCACTAGTGTAGATTGAAGGAAGCCTTTTTAAATTGGGTATGCAAAGGGCAGTGACTATGCTTACTGCACTCTTATTTAGTAATTTGGGTGTCTGGCGAAAACTTTACTGCACTCTTCTTAACGAAATTACCCTTCTAAAACTCGGTAGCAAAATAGGGGTCAAATTATCATGTAGAGCTCGTTTTTGCGACCCCGAATCTATATTTAACTAATTTTTTGAAAAAACCTTACTTACTGCGCTCTTTGTTAGCACGGCAGAGCAGCGAGCCGTAAAATGTGGAACTCCACTTCCATTGACGACATTTTCTCTTTAACTTGACTCACAAAACGTTTTTTAACACTAAAGATAGTTGAACACAAAATTCAAAATCACGGGAAAAAAGCTGCGGCTGCACAATGACAGACCAGTACTCGCGTTACAAGACGTCATTGAACGGCCATTGCAATCTTGAGATTATTAGAATATGACTGAGTTACAATGGCGCCATAGTGACCACATAGTGACAGCAGCAGTCGTCCTTTAAAGTAATAGAATACGAAAGTGGCAATTTTTGTCGGCTTTAGGCCATTGCCAGAGCACTGTAAGGTCATGGCCAATAGCAGAATAGGGCCCCTGCTATGACGGGCATCGGTAATTTCACATCGCGCGCAAGCCCAGCTACTAATAAGACCTATTTTGAAGGGTCATTTGTTTCTACCAAGTCGAGTAACGAGCAACCTGCTATGACGGGCACCGGTAATTTCACATGGCTCACAAGTCAGCTCCTGATAAGACCAGTTATTTATATTCAATAAAAAAAAACGAATCTGAATCTGACCTATTTTGAAGGGTCATTTGTTTCTACCAAGTCGAGTAACGAGCAACCTGCTATGACGGGCAGCCGTAATTTCACATGGCGCGCAAGTCCAGCTACTAATAAGACCTATTTAGAAGGGCCATTTTTGACTAAATGACCCCGACAATTTCAGAGAAAAATTGTCACTAGTCGATGAACAACAACTAGAGTAATCTAGACGTATCCCAGTTCAGGGAGGGGGTCATGACTCATGACTCCCATGAACCCACCCCTGGATCCGCCCTTTATAACCATCTTTTACCCCCGCAAAATACCAGTTTTACCCCTACAGGGAGGTTAACTACCCCCAAGTTAGGAACCACTGCTATAGGAGAACAGGCATTTTTTTTAACGATTTGTCTAAGGTCGAAACAAAACAATCTTGTCTCATCTTTAGATAACGTCGAGTCTATTTCAATGCTAGTGGTCTTACATAAAAGTATCAAGCATGCTTAACTTAACTACAACTAAATGGCAGTTAGTAGTTAAAAGAGATCATAAGAAAGGTTGTATAAGCACTTCGGTTCTAGCCTTAGCGCAGCTCCGAAGCAATAATTCGTTTGGCGCACTAAAATCACTGTCGCTACGGCGGCGGCACAATGTTGCGCCTGAGAGCCAGTTCACATAATTTCGTCCGGCAGTTCTGCCAATATATGGTGTCGGATGCATATTGGCATATGTATTTCAATAGCGCTGTCGGAATTTACCGGAAGTTCACAAAATATTCGGGTCTCCTGGATGTTCTCATCAGGTCGGTCCGGGTCAACTTATAATGTGAACAGCAAGATCCGACAGTCGGCCAGCGGCAAAACTATCGGTCAGACATAATCTGAACTGGCTCTGAGTCGTACATCGGGTTCAGGGCGCAGTGAAGTAGACGTCGCTCGGCAACTGCTGGTGGCGCCACACATCGTACACGGGCTGCTCCTCCTTCGTGACCGGCAGCATCTTCACCTCCAGCGGGAGAGACATCTTCACCTCCAGCGGGAGTGACATCTTCGCCTCCACCAGCGCTGGCCGCGGCTTGATATCCGGTTCCGGTTCCGTCGCCGTCTCGTCCGATTTAATTTTCGTATTCCGTTTGACTTTCAAGTGAACTAGCTTCAGATGTGTCCGCATGGCGGTGCGCTGCGTGAACCGACGGCCGCACTCCGTGCAGGCGAAGGGCTTCTCCCCCGTGTGCGTGCGCATGTGGTTGACGAGCACGCTCTTACCGCGGAAGGCGCGACCGCACGCGTGGCACACGTGGCGGGCCGGCGCGCGCAGCCCGGCGTGCGCGCGCGCGTGCTTAGCGAGCGAGTTCTTGCTGGCGAGCCGCGCGCCGCACTCTCCGCACGCATGCGCTCGCTCGCCCTCGTGCTGCACCGCCACGTGCCGCGCGAGGGCCGCGGCGTTCTCGAAGCGCTTCGGGCACTTGAGACACGCGTGCACGAAGCTGTGCCAGTCCTTGTGCTTGAGACTCTTGAGTAGATGCTGGCGGAGGTTGTGCGCCGACTTGAACCGCACGTCGCATTCAACACAGTAGTATTCCTTAGAGTTGGAGTGCTTAAGCTGGTGGTGCTTAACTTGGGTCTTGGTTCGGAATCGCTTTCCGCACTGGGGACACTCGTAGTTCTTGACGCCCTGGTGTATCAGTATGTGCTCGGCGAGCGAGTCCTTGTTGACGAAGGTCTTCCCGCAGCGGTCGCAGGCGGGCCGGGCGCCGCCGTGGTGGTTGCGCATGTGGCCGCGGTGCGTCTTGTTGTTGCCGGACACCTTGCCGCACAGCTGGCAGGTGTACTGCGTGACGATGCCCTCGTGCTGCACGCGGTAGTGCTCAACGATGCTGGCTCGGTCCGTCATGCGGCGGCCGCACTTGAGGCACTGGTAGCGGCGCGTGTGTATCACCATGTGCGTGTTGTACGAGTATTGAGTCGGTAGGTACATGCGACACAAGGTGCACTCGTATTTGCCGCGGGACGGACTGTGCTTCTTCATGTGGTTGCTCAGTTTGCTTTCAAAGTTAAATCCTTTATAGCACAATGAGCATTTGTAGGGTAGCTTGAGGTATCCTTCAGTTCTGCTCTCTTCTTCTCTTTGTTTCACTTGCTCTTCAGGGTTAAGTATTATCTGAAATATTTATTATTTATTAGCCAAATTAATAAAAAATCATATGTTAGTATTATAACATTTAGAAGCGTCCGTGGCCTAGCGATATTCGGGCATCGGAAACTATCGTGCGGGTAGCAACATCTGGCCGCGACGGGCACTGGATGAGTGTTCATTCTATGTGGCATTTGTTTTGAGTTTGGATGACACGTTAAGCTGTAGGTCCCGTCTGCTATCGCTACTCGGTGTTAGTAGTCGTAAAGCTGTTTCAGAGGCCCAGATGCCTTAATAGGCATCTCAATAACATCTGACGGCTGGGTTGTCCACGAGCCCGACCACCCCTCCATCAACCCGCACTGAGCCAGCGTGGTGGAGTATGGCAACCTTACGCGTACCCGGGTAAAGGCCCGTGCCCGTCGGTAGGGACATCAATGGCCTACATTTATTTATGAATTAATTTATGTAAATATTTGCTATGAGCATAGGAAATTTTAATTTTAAAATAAATAAATTGTAAAAATCCAAAACAGGTGATGGGATTGAGCCTATACAAATATAGGTGTCCTGAAAAGAATAGATAACCCCAAAGCTATCGATCATTCTTAACAACTTTTAATATGAAACCAATTTGATCAGAGCAACTTTATTGTTTCAGACCAAAACCCTTCGGATGCATCCGCCAAACTTCAATTGAGCATAAATTCATTCTGAAACGGGCTCAAAGACTGGAGAATGAAAGCTAACGAAACTAAATCTGTCCAAGTTACCTTCATTATAAGAATAAACACATGCCCTCCAGTAAAGATAAACAGGAAATAAATAACACAATAAGATGAGATTAGATACCTCAGCATCTACCTGAATAGATGACTCACTTGGAGGAATCACATTTTCACCAAGCATAAAAACACAGTATTACAATATTCCTTCCTACAGTAGCGAACCATTGAACTACTATTACTAGCGTATGGAACCGACACCGCGAACCATTTCTTTGCGCCATGACCTAACGCCAATCGGCGTTATTCCCTTAAGTCCCTCGCCAGCGCTCATAGCGACTGCATGCGTATATTGTGACTAAAAATAGTTCAAAAATGCCTTCTGCGTCTTGCGAACTTATAAAAATGCGACTAGTACGAAGAAAAAAGATAGTGGCGTGACGTATCATCAGTAAGTAAGCAAAATATCAACTAAAATACTGCACCCAACTTTTGTATGAAAAACATAGAATATGAAAAGTGAACCGTACAGATAAGACACGTAGGTACTAATGGTGATACGAGAGAGCACTTCACAAATATGTGGGATATGATGAATGTGGTAATAGAGGACTCCTAAACTAACAAATCATGTTTGGTAATATTTTAACACGACTGCCCCCAAAAACGGAGTGTATTGTTTTCAGGGTTCATGTGGGTATTTTTCTTAATTCCACCAAAACTTCTTAAAGCCTGAACCGATTTCGAAGTGTGTGGAATCGCTAGGATCTAGCATCCTAAGTGGAGAAGGCTATAAATATATACAAAGTGTAAAAATTATTTACTTTTCAGTTAATTTTTTATAATTATGGCAGTATAGATAACTACACAGTCAGGTCATAAGTTCTGTCACACAATAAAAACTTTTGAATTTAGAACGCTGGCCACAAAAAAGTTTATTGAATTCGAATTTCGAATTTTTCATGAAAATAAAAATGTGTACTTTTTTGAATTTTCCTCATTTTTAAATATGGAGTGGACACTTAAAGAAGACCGTGTCGCAGTTATTGCGTTGCATCGTTGCGGTTACGCGCCAATTCAGATTTTCGACTTACTGAAAAATTTGAATATAACCAAAAGATTCGTTTATCGTACCATAAAACGATACAATGGAGACTCCAGTGTAGATGACAGGTCAAGAAGTGGTCGCCCTCGCTCTGTTAGGACTCCAGCAGTGATAAAAGCTGTGAAGGCGCGAATTCAAAGAAATCCCATACGTAAGCAGAAACTGTTGGCCCTTCAGATGGGGTTAAGCAGGACCACGGTGAAAAGGGTGTTAAATGAAGACTTAGGGCTTACGGCATATCGAAGAAAAACAGGACATCGTTGGGACGCTCGTTTAATGGACCTGAGACTGAAGAGATGCCGCGCTTTGTTGAAGCGGTACGCGGGAAAAAAGCATCGGGAAATTCTTTTTTCGGATGAAAAAATTTTCACCGTGGAAGAGAGCTACAACAAACAAAATGATAAGGTGTACGCACACAGCAGTGAAGAAGCGAGCAACCGTATTCCGCGTGTCCAACGAGGTCATTTTCCATCCTCGCTCATGGTTTGGTTGGGAGTCTCTTATTGGGGCTTAACTGAGGTACATTTTTGTGAGAAAGGCGTAAAAACGAATGCAGTTGTGTATCAAAATACAGTCCTCAAGACCTTTGTGGAACCTGTTTCTCATACCATGTTTAATAACAGGCACTGGGTATTCCAACAAGATTCTGCGCCAGCTCAAAGAGCGAAAAGCACACAAGACTGGCTGGCGGCACGTGAAATCGACTTCATCCGGCACGAAGACTGGCCCTCCTCCAGTCCAGATTTGAGTCCGTTAGATTACAAGATATGGCAACACTTGGAGGAAAAGGCCTGCTCAAAGCCTCATCCTGATTTGGAGTCACTCAAGGCATCCTTGATTAAGGCAGCCGCCGATATTGACATGGACCTCGTTCGTGCTGCGATAGACGACTGGCCGCGCAGAATAAAGGCCTGTAATCAAAATCGCGGGGGTCATTTTGAATAAACTTTATTACCATAAGAATCTTTGTTTTATTAAGTTCATTTTGCTATATAAATGTTTACATAAATAATAAACATGTCTAAATTATTTCATATTGCACATGTGACAGAACTTATGACCTGACTATGTATAAGACATAGCTAATGCGAAAGCGCAAGTCATCTACATAAACCTTTGTTTAAATCTCGGTTAAAATGAATAGTTAGATCAGTACATTTTGTAACAGACTGCACTCAATCAAATGAAGTATTGTAGGTATAAAAGCGGTGTCACTTTTGCGGTGTGTATCTACAGGGACGACACGTCGAGCTCGCGGCTGGTCGCACCATCCCCCAGCCCCGCTTGTGATCTAGTTGCGACACGTTTTTGGTTCGAGACAGCGTCTCTATAGTAATGGTAGCTCAATGAGCGCAACGTATGTACTTACGCAGAGCAACGGAGGGGAACTAGCGGGCGGGTAGGCGGGCGGCGCGAACCGCGTACCACAGACATTACCGAGCGTGAAGGGAGGACGCGGGCGTGTTATTGCTTCAATTATAATAACAAATTATTAGTAATTTTACATATTCTATAATGGTGCGCACAAACTGTTCTGTGTACGGATGTAATTCGACATCGACAACAAGGATTTAAAGTTTCATAGATTTCCCCGCGACTAGAGGTAGTTCTTTTCATTTGTATACTACATATAAGTTGGAACTAAATACCAAAATACCGTCTAGTAATGGCCTACTTACTAAGTACACTGGACAGCAAATAAACCGAGCCACCCGCTACCTAGGCACTCTAATTCGATTTTCTCAAAAACTAAAAAACCTACAATTATCAAAGTTGTACCTACAGAAAGTGCGTTTCATGGTGATTAAAATGAAAGGAAACTCATTGGGTTTAATCAATATTTCAGTGTTTATTAAGGATTTTACAAAGAAGAGTCGTTTTCCAGTCGTGACAATCGTTAGTAATGATAAAGTGAAAAAAAAATTAAAGCCAAAAACAAAGATAAAATCAAAAAAAAGTTTTTGATCAATATTCCGTATTCCCTCCCCTTGCTCGGATAACTGCCAGCATCCTTGTATTCATCGACCTTACGAGCCTGACGATAAAATCTTGAGGAATTGTATTCCACTCCTCTTCAATTGCGATTCGCAGCTCTGGAAGCTCGGGGCTCGAACCCGACGTTTCAGCTCATCCCATAAGTGTTCTATCGGATTCAAGTCCGGGCTTCGAGCTGGCCAGTCCATCGTACGAATGCTGACGTCGCGTAGATACTGGGTCACCACATGAGCAACATTATCATTATTATGCATCAATTGCATATCCTGTCCGATATATCCTGCGTAAGGTACCACATGGTCTGCGAGGATTTCAGTAATGTAGCGATGAGAAGTCAGTCCACGTGTACGGCCCGTCGGTTCGATGAAAACTAACGCCGTATGTGCTGTTAACGAGATGCCGCCCCAGACCATTACAGATCCTCCTCCATAAGCAACAGTGTCCTCGATGCAACACTGAGAATAACGTTCTCCAGGGCGACGATATACTCTCTGACGTCGATCACTTCCATGTAGACTCACCCTGGTCTCATCAGTGAAGAGTACATTACTCCACTGCTCTAATGTCCAATCCCTATGCTCTCGGGCAAATTCAAGTCGTGCTCGACGGTGTGCTACCGTTAATGCTGGGCCTGTTGCAGCTCTTTTTGGGGTCAGGTTCCGTTCAGCAAGTCTCCTTCTGACGGTATCTGAACTTATGACCACTTGGCGTTCGTCACGCAGACTTTGTTGGACTTGAATTGCGTTGAGGTGGCGATTTCGCAGAACAGTAAGGTGGATATAACGATCATCTGCTGCTGATGTAGCCCTAGGTCTGCCCGTACCTGGACGGCGATCGAATGCTCCAGTCTCTAGGTATCGTCTGTAAACTCGTTGCACCGAAGATCTGCTGATTCGAAGCCTTCGAGCGACTTCACGTTGCGCAATGCCTGCTTGAAGTAATGCTACAGCTTGAGCTGCTTCCTGAGGTGTTGTATCCATTATTAATCGAAAAAAGTAGCAAAAACACACGCGTCTGAGCAAACGATGGGCAAAAACTAAAGAAATGATAAGAAATATCCGACTACCCTCATTGTAGAGAAAAAGAACGCTAATTTCAAACTCTGGTGAAAACAGAGCAAATCGTTAGCATTGTGTTTGTTGCTTGATTACAATGTGAGTTGACGATACTTTCGAATTAATTTGTAGTCATTTTAATCACCATGAAACGCACTTTTTGTAGGTATAACTTTGATAGTTGTAAGTTTTATACTTTTTGAGAAAATCGAATCAGAGTTCCTAGGTAGCGGGTGGCTCGGTTTATTTGCTGACCAGTGTATTATGTATTAACTAAGTTAAGGGCTTCTTGCACTCGATCGTGACGAGAAAAACCTCATAAAGTTTGATCAAAATAAAGTAGTAGGAGGTACAATCAGCATTATTTACCTACCTATTAGGTAAGTAGGTAAGGTAGGTATGTGCTTCTAATTCTTACGGTGGCTTCATGAAATTTATAAAATTGCAAAATTGTAATCAATCTAATATACTACCTACCTAAGTATAAATGTAGGTACGCAGGTACCTTAATAAGTAGGTATCTCATATTTTTTTCGAGAACCAATACCTAATAACAAATATGTAGGAATGTTGTTTCAACTTGTAATGCTGTCTCAACTCGGCCTAGAATAGCACCACCCCCAATTCTCCCGTGTAGGACAGGGAAAAGGTCTATCTATCTATACCTAACTACATATTTATTTTTTTGGCTCATATGTATTTGTTTGTTTATTGGATTTAAAAGTATCTGCTTACTTTCCAGGCGCCAGTTATAATTAAAAAATAAAACTGTTGAACAATTATGCACCTATGTGGTTTACGCTTTGAAAGATGGATGTATCTGAAAACCAAATTGAAAAACACTGCTATTCCCGTATTTCCATATGAATGACTGATTACAATATAATCACAATTGTTTTATTTCTCATTTGTGACAACCCTAGCAAATTTTCGTGTGACAGTGTAAGTACCTACACCGGCGGCAGCATCGCGCGACATCAAAGGCGTTGCGCTACTGTAGGGAGGAATATTGTAATACTGTGATAAAGCTTTGGGTCTAATCTCCGGAATCTTTACTGGCTCCTCAACAGAAAGACAAAGATATCGCTAGAAAGCAAGATACTATAAAGCCCATATGGACCCGTGGTCGACAACTCTGGGGAACGTCAGCCAAATCGAACATTGCAATCCTGCAATGATGCCAGTCCAAAATACTGAGAATAATTGTAAATACCCTATGGTATGTCAAATGAATAAATCCACCGAGACCTAAAATCATACAAAGTACAATCTTTAAAAGACTGAAATGAAGAGTATTATGTATTGAAATAAGTGCTATTTTGTTTGTATTAAATATCACAGATTATGTAAGCTTGAAGGAATAAAGTTTAGTTTGTTTCTGACCTGCAATACTGTAGTATCTTTTAATGGCGACTCGATTGGAAAATAATTTTGTAATTGTCTGAAAAGGCGTCAAATAACGTAAATGTGGTGTTTTCCGAATTTAACCCAAAGACTGATAAGTGGAGTGAATACAAGGAACGAATACTTTGTGAACTAGATTTGGACTGACAACGACCTTGACAGAGCACGATCGTTGTTTTTGTCTTGGAAAATATACCTATTCCTTAGTAGTTTCACTGTTAGTTCCTAATCGGCCTACTAGTGTTGGGTTCCGTGAAGTTCTGGCGGTATTGGACAAGTTCTATGAACCTGAACTTCACGAAATACTGCAAGCTGGGAAATTTCATATACGTCAACAATTACAAGGCGAAAGCGTGCAAGAATTCGTTGCGGCCATTGGACTTTTAGGCGCTAAGTGTAAACTCACGGACTTGAAGCGCCAGCTGCGGGATAGATTAGTTTTGGGGGTGCGCGACAACCGCCTGCGCCGTGAACTGCTCAAGACGAAGCAGCTTACGTACGAGACAGCTGTGCCTCAACGACCAGGCGTCGTTCCCTTATATGTACCCTGACTACTCTGAGCCCAAACAAACTCACCTTTGATTCGACGCCGATGGACATTGGTGGAATCAAATCAGCCGAATGTCAAAATTGTAAACTACAACATAAGGATGGCGAGCGTTGTCCCTTCGTCAAAGCCAAGTCCTTCTACTGCAAGCGATTCGGTCATATAGCTTCTGCATGAAAAAAGAAAATGGACAAAGGGCACCAGGTGTCAGATACTGAGGATGATTGTTCTGGTATTTCGCAGAGTTTGGCAGCGGAAAAGATGATGGGTGTTTACGTCTGCTCTGAATATTATCGCCCACTTATCATAGCAGAGGTGAAAATAAACGTTGCCAAATTACCAATGGACGGCAATAGACGGGAGCATCAAGAACGATCATCTCAGAAGAGACCTTTAAGAAACTCTGGAGCACTCCGCTATCTGCTCCGATAGCTGGTGACTTGGACAATTGACGCGCTGAAAGTGGTAGGCGTAGCTCGCGTAACTGTTGTGCTCGGTAAAAAAGAAGCGCAGTGTGAACTGATAGTGGCGCGTGGTAAAGGTCCCTGTCTTCTAGGGCGAAACTGGTTTGAACCGCTTGGACTGGAAGTGTCGGGCATCTGTTGGACTATAACACTATCGAGTCATATGTGAAAGACTTTCCTGAATTATTTAAAAAGACCCTGGGACAATACAACGGCCCCAAAGTGTCCTTAAGTGTGCGTGTGAACGCTACGTCGCGATATCTAGAAGCGCGGCCAGTGCCGTTTCCTATGGAAGAAACAAGTGGATGAAGAGTTTACTCGAATGGTGAAAGCTCGTGTGATAACTCCTGTCAGATACTCAAAATAGGCGACTCCGTTGAGACTCGTTAAAAAAAGACGGATCATTGCGAGTGTGTGGTGATTATTGCTCAACAGTAAATGTATCGATCGAAGTGGACACTTACCTACGTCCAGCGGCTGTCGAGGCAGTTTTGAAGCTTAGTGGAGCACAAGTTTTCAGTAAGCTGGATTTGAAATTGGCGTCCATGCAACTGAAGGTCGACGAAGAGACTCCGGAGCTGTTAACACTCGACACACCGCTGGGACTGATAAAAATGAACCGGTTGGCCTTCGGTGTCAACGCCGCACCGGGCATTTTCCAGCGAGTGATGTCGGCTGCATTGGCTGGCATGGATGGAGTGGCTTGCATGCTCGATGACATCTCAGTGTCTAGAAAGAATAGAGAAGAGCGCAACCAGAGTTTCCGTGCAGTCCTGAAAACATCGAATAACATGGGATTCCTGTTAAATTTGAAGAAATGCGTATTTGGCTCAAATAGCATCCAGTTTTTGGGCCACATGATTGATGCTGAAGGTCTTCACCCATCGCCTGCTAAAGTGAAGGAAATAAACGAGAAGCCCGCTCCGACGAACAATGAGACATTGCGAGCCTTTTTGGGGCTGTATAATTACTATGAAAAAATTATACCGGACAAAGCAACTCTGTTGGAGCCCTTGTATCGCCTGCTGGAGTCGGGAAGGACGTGGCGCTGGGGCGAAGAAGAGCAGGCGGCGTTTGATGGAGTAAAAGCCCTGTTAGCTTCAGATGCTACGTCGTTGGTCGGATACGACCTGGAGCGACAGCTATTGCTCATTTATGATGCATCCGAATATGGGCTGGAAACGATAATAGCCCATGTCATGGAGGACGGATCAGAAAGACCTGTGATGATGGCCTCCAGGACGTTACAGCCACATGAAAGAAGATATGGCCAGACAGATAAAGAGGCTCTGGCTATAATGTTAGGACTGACAAAGTTTCACGACTTTTTAAGAGGCCGTAAATTCTGCATTATTACGGGTGATAAGCCGCTGGTGGGCCTATTCAATCCTGAGAAACCAATCCCGGAACAAGTCTCCCCGAGGATGATACGGTTTCTACAATAGCGGTATTGTTTTAAAAACAGCCAGATTAGTTTATTTTAGTTATTTTCATAGTATTATGTCCTACGGTATTCTGCTCTGGGGCAGTGCTGCTGACATAAATACTATTTTTGTGCTGCAGAAGCGGGCTGTTCGTGCGATTTATAAAATGAATAATAGAGATTCTCTTAGAAATAAGTTTAAAGAAGTAAATATATTGACAGTCCATAGTCAATATATTTACGAGAATATTATGTATGTCCATAAGAACATTGTTAACTTTCGAAGAAACTGTGATATACATAACTTTAATACTAGAAACAAGGACAAACTTGCAGTGCCCACTACTCGGCTCCATAAAATAAAAAACTCGTTCAAGGGTAATTGTGTAAGATTTTACAATAAACTCCCAAGGACTTTGACAGATCTATCAATTTATAAGTTCAAGAAATACATCAAGCAAAGGCTTATTTCTAAAGCTTACTACAGTATTATGTATGCTTGGGACTGAATTGTTCTAATTAATTGTGAGCATCCTCACTGCCAGAGTTTCTTTTACTGGACACTTGGAGGCCTTTTACACCTCCAAAGATTAATTTAATTATACAACTCTTGACTGTGGGGACCATTTACATCTCCTATTATCATTGTATTATTGACTAAAGAGACTATACATCTCTGTTATTTATATTTTAATTATTTTATTATGACATTTGAGACTCTTTACATCTCAGAAACAATAATTAAGTACTTTTTTTTTTCTGATAATAATAATAAATAATACCAAATGTTCTGTAAAAAATGAAATGAAATGACATGTGAAAGTGCCCTTGTGGCCTATTTACAGAATAAACGTTTTGAGTTTTTTTTTTGAGGACCTTGTCAATTGTATGCGCGCACTCACCGAGACGCGATTGTGTCATTGACGTATTTATTATTGTTAGTGGTCGCTGAAGCTTGGCTGTTATGCATATGAGATTAAGTACAGGCCGGGGAAATCAAACGGCAATGCAGACGCCCTGAGTAGATGGACGGAAGCGAGCACTTCCGATACTGGCGAAGACATCTAGGGAGAAGTACTCCTACTTGAAGAGCAGCCGGAGGGATGGCAGCTCGAGGCTACTGAGATTGCAGCCGAGACGAAGAAGGATGCTCGTCTCCGGAAAGTGGTGCTCAATGTTCTCCACGACTGGCCCCGTGTAAATACAGATCCAGCACTGAAACCGTTTTGGACCCTAAGAGAATCCCTTTCACACAATAAAAAGTGTTTATTATGAAGCAACAGGGTCATAGTACTTGCCTCACTGCAACGAGGGGTATTTAGGTTATTGCATGCACCGCATGCCGGAATAGTCGAAACGAAAGCATATGCAAGAGGATACGTGTGGTGGCCTAATGGCGTCAGCAGATAGTGAGAACCGTCGCGGAGTGCGGCCAATGCCAAGCAGTGAGCATAATCCGCCACAAGACCCACAGGCATGGATTGCGTCAGAGAAACCATGGAGCCGGGTCCATGTTGAATTTGCGGGCCCCTTTCAAGGAAAAACCTTCTTGGTTCTCATCGATAGTTATAGCAAGTGGTTTGAAGCAGATATTGTGGCCTATGCAGAGATATGAGTACTATGACTGTCGTTGCTTGCCTAAGAAAGATATTTGCAGCCCAGGGATGGCCAGAAATCTTGCTCTTCGATAACGGACGAGTATTTGGCTCCATAGAAGTGAATATTTTCCTTAAGAACAAGCATTATGAAAGAATAGGATCAAGCATTTGTACTCCCCACCGTACCCTGCCAACAATGGGCAGATTGAGAGCTATACAAACATTTAAAAACAAAGTAATTAAACTTTCGTTAGATAAACAGCCATGGAATGAGAAACTTCCTAAAGTTTTGTACACGTTTCGCACTATGTACCAACAAGACACCTGCGGAGATGTTGAACGGGCGCAAGTATCGCACGGCGGTGTCCTCGCTGCATCCTGACGCCGCGAACCGAGGCAGCAATTTGACACAGAGGCGCAGCGCGAGCCAGCCAGATCCTTCGCGCTCAACCAGACGGTACTGATACGCATGTATTGACCTGGAGACAAGTGGCAGAACGGCGCCGTAGATATAAGGGAAGTTTCCAGCTTCTATATGGTGAGAACGGAAGATGGAGAGTTACACCGGCGACACGCCGAACAGATCGTAGAACGCTCTGTGCGTGATGAAACACCGACTCCACCTCAACGTACCGATAGACCTCCAGATGAGATGAGATCTCCTTCTTCTAACCCGGCACCGCCTAATGTAATATCACGCCCTGATCAATGGCCAGACATAATTGGTATTCCTAACGAGTGTTTAATCTCATTTGTAAATATTGTGTGTGAATCATGTGACTTTACTTTTTGCTTACTGTTTTGTTGATTAAACTCTTTGAGTAATAATGTATAAATATAAAGAAATGAGTATTTCTTTAGGTTTTCTTTATGGAACCGCGACCATCGACAGGAACATTTGTGACAGCCGTTTAGCTGTCAATCGTGAAGTCATAAAAATGGACGATGTTTTGTTATGGTGAAATATTTTTCAACTAAAGATGCGTTTTAATAAAATAACAGAAAGAATTGAATAGAAACGAATGAAGTGGTGAAGTGTAAACTTTAAATGTCGTTTCTTTGTTTACAGGTGAGATTTCTGTTATAATCTTGTGTTTTTGTACTTTACCTTGTAATTTTGGTTCAGAGTTGATAAAATAAAATATTCTTTGTTTACAGAGCAACACATTTGTTTATTTCATCTTATAAAACGACATTCTTGTTTATACACAACCATGGAAAAACTTCGGTTTGAATTCACAATATTACCTGGTAATGATGGAAAATCCAATATCCTATGCATTACAACGATTACTACAATCGAAAACACTGTATATGGAATACCAGAAGAGCTACAACATGTGAGTAATCACTCAGACATAATAAAGACAAATACCTATGGCAAAGTAAAAAAACAGTTTAACAAAAAGATACCAAACCAGAAGAGTTTGGATAACTCTGAGTGATGAGCTTAAAGCCATCTATATGGATGAAGATGGGAATATACAGTTTGGAGGACAATATCTTGAAGAACTGAACCAGGAGCAAACTGTCGCTTCTACACAACCAAGAGGACCATGTACTATAGAGAATATGCTTGAGAAACTGGTAAACAATAAACCACGAAACTTGAAACACATAACCGAACGATTTGTGATTGAGAAATTCACCAGCAAGAATACTAACGCCGAACAATGGATAGAAATGTTTGAGAAAGAATGCGATCGATTTGAGGTGGCCGATGGAACAAAAATTGAGATTGTTAGGCTATTTCTGGATGGATCATGCACAGACTGGTATAGTTCTATGCTTATGAAATTTACTTTGGAATCAGAATGGGCGATATGGAAGAATAAATTTTGTGAAACATTTGCAAGCAAGGGATGGAATCCATGCACTGACATACAGATATAAAGAAAGTTCTTTAATAGATTACGCTATGAGAAAAGAGAAGCTTTTACTGGAAATGAGACGGTCTATGGACACAGGAACACTAGTGGATCTTATCGCAGCTGGTCTACCAGAGTTTGTACTAAATAAGATGGACAGAGAATTGTTGAAGGAATCTGTGTACTTGTTCAATGAGTTAAGAAAATATGAACACATGATAAAGAAAAAGCCATCCAAACCATTCCTACCATAATACGGCTACTCCAGCAAGGTCTTTACGAATAACAATAAAAAAGATGGAATTGCTCCGTGCAAGACTGAAAAACTGAATAAGGGTACTCGTTATCATTCTGAAGATGCCTGCTAGTTCAAAACGAAAGGTGAAGAACAAGGGAGAAATGATATCAAGCATGTGAACAACACAAGAATTGAAGCAGAACTGAATGAAACTGATCAAAAAAACTAGAAATCACACCATTAATAAAAGTCAAACTGAAACTAAATGATACACTAGAAATATATGGGATTTATGATTCTGGTTCAAATGTTTCTCTGATAAACTCGAAATTATTAAAATTAAAAGGCAATGGAAATCATTCTAATGAAGCGAATTTAATAACGATTAATGGTGTTAGAAAAGAAACTGGTTTGACAAATTTAAAGATAAAAATCTTTGAAATGGAGGAAAATGTGAATGTTTAAATTATTGATGAAGAACACTTCCAATATGAATTTTTGATTGGTCTCGATTTGATAAAAATATTTAAACTTATTCAGACAGAAGACCTAATGATAGTTCAGAAACAAACAATTTCAACAAATGACATAAAGCAGGAAAATGAACTAAACAAAGATGATAATACCGATGAAATGTACAAATACAAAGAATAAATACAAGAATACAGAGTTAATTTTAATGAACATTTGAATGAAGAGGAGGTTGAAATGAAAACTGATCATTTAAATGAATATGAAAGAACTGAAATAAATAAGCTTATAGATAAATATGAATCAGTTTTTGCAAAAAAATAATTTGATATCGGCACTGTCAATGGATATGAAGCAAGAATAGATTTATTGGTTGACACTTACTGTAGTAAAAGACCATACAGATGCACGATAGAAGATAAAAAGGAAATTGAAGAACAAATAAGAAAGTTACTAGATAATAAACTAATAGAGTATCGTATAGTCCATTGTTGTCTTCTTTTTTACATTGGCATTTAAAAAAGAAGACAACAAAAAATCAAGACTTTGCATAGATTTCAGAGATTTGAATAAAATCGTTGTACCACAAGCACAACCGTTTCCTCTCATCGATGACTTGGTAGTCAAGACTAGAAATTGCACCGTATTTACTACGTTGGACATTAATTCAGCGTTTTGGTCTATACCATTACGAATTGAAGACAGGAAAAAAACGGGATTTGTGACACAAGATGGTCATTACCAATGGACATGTCTACCGTTTGGGTTAAAGACTTCTCCAGCAATTTTCCAGAGAGTTTTGAGCAATATACTAAGAAAGTATCAGCTAACGGACTTTACAGTTAATTATATCGATGACATACTGATTTTTTCAAAAGACTTTTCGCAACATATAGAACATCTGACTCGATTGATGGAAGCAATAAAAGCCGAAGGATTCAGACTGAAATTTACAAAATGCACATTTGCATCACACGAAGTAAAATACCTGGGTCATATAATACGAAGTAATTCGGTAAGACCATTGAAAGATAATTTGTTATCAATTAGAAACTTTCCCGTACCAAAAACTCAAAAGAATGTTAGACAATTTATTGGAAAAATAAATTTTTATCATGATTACATACCCAGAAGTGCCATTATACTGGATCCATTGCACAATTTATTAAGGAAAGATCAGAAATTCATTTGGTCTGAGGAATGCCAGAAATCTTTTGATAATATAAAGAATCTCCTTTGTTCACAACCGGTTTTAGAGATTTATGACCAAGACTTACCTATAAATATTTATACGGATGCTTCTATAGAAGGAGTTGGAGCAATTTTGAAACAAAGACAAACAGATGGGAAAGAAAAACCAGTGGCATATTTTTCAAAGAAATTGAATGCATCTCAGAAGAAGAAGAAAGCAATATACTTGGAATGTTTAGCAATCAAAGAAGCTGTGAAATACTGGCAATACTGGTTGATGGGTAAACGGTGTACAGTATACTCGGATCACAAACCTTTGGAAAATATGAATATTCGATCAAAAACTGATGAAGAATTGGGTGATTTAACATATTACTTACTTATCACAGTATGATTTCAACATAAAATATGCACCTGGGAAACAAAATGTAGAAGCAGACTGCCTAAGCAGAAACCCAGTGTTGGAGCCGGATGAAAACGAAGATGAACAGTTAAAAGTTGTAAACTTAATAAGTTTACAAGAGATTATGGCTGACCAGAACAAGAATAATGATTTACAAAATAATAAAGATAAACTGATAGAAAAGAAAGAAATATATTTTAAAGTTGACAAGAAGAGGGAGAAGATAATATTGTCAGAGAGAATGAGTATTAAGTTAATGGAAGAAGTACATAAAAACCTTTGTCATGCCGGAATTGGGCAAATGCAAAAGTCTATAAGCCCATTAAAGCCCAGCAAAGAATTTAACTAAAAACATCAGGAAAGTATGCAGAAATTGTGATACCTGTATAAAAAATAAAACAAGAGGCACAGACAAATATGGATTCATGTCACATCTAGGTCCAGCAACAAGACCATTTGAAATAGTATCAATTGACACAATTGGAGGATTTGGAGGTTCCAGATCAACAAAGAGATATTTACATTTGTTAGTGGATCACTTTACAAGACATGCTTTCATATCGACTTCGAAGACTCAAAGCGCAAATGATTTTATAAAGTTGGTCACAAATATTACGGAAAAGGAAGACATTTATTTACTACTTACTGATCAATATCCAGGGATAAATTCTAAGGAATTCAAGGATTTCCTGAAGGACAAACAAATCACGATGGTATTTACTGCTGTGAATGCACCATTTTCAAATGGATTAAATGAAAGACTTAACGAGACTTTAGTCAATAAAATAAGATGCATGATTAATGAAAGAGGAGAAAAGAAAGCTTGGACAACGATAGCACAAGAATGTGTTGATAGATACAATAAAACAAATCACACCGTTACTGGCTTTTCACCGAAGTATCTTTTATATGGAACAGATGTATCAATTTTACCAAAGGAATTAAAACCAGAAAGATCTTATAATGATTGGATGGAAGACAGAAAAACAGCACTTGAAAATACAATGAAATTACATGATTACAATAAAACTATAGTGGACAAAAAACTGAAAGATTGGCAATTTGAAGTTGGAGACATGGTGTATGTGAAAAAGGGAAATAAGTTAAATAGAAAGAAATTAGATGAATTGAGAATTGGACCATACAAGATAATAGAGAAGAAATCAAATACAATATTCAAGATAGACACTGGACATAGAAAGGCGGGATCAAACCTATTCCATGTAACAAAGGTAAAGGTATTCCAGCTATGGTATTAAATGATGAAGAGACAGAGGAAAGTGAAGCTGAATATCAAGACCCCGAAGAAAATTTTCTTGAAAATTTTCTTGCCTTAGGGGGGGAGATATAAAGAAATGAGTATTTCTTTAGGTTTTGTTTATGGAACCGCGACCATCGACAGGGACATTTGTGACAGCCGTTTAGCTGTCAATCGTGAAGTCATAAAAATGGACGATGTTTTGTTGTGGTGAAATATTTTTCAACTAAAGATGCGTTTTAATAAAATAACAGAAAGAATTGAATAGAAACGAATGAAGTGGTGAATTGTAAACTTTAAATGTCGTTTCTTTGTTTACAGGTGAGAATTCTGTTATAGTTTTTGTACTTTACCTTGTAATTTTGGTTCAGAGTTGATAAAATAAAATATTCTTTGTTTACAGAGCAACACATTTGTTTATTTCATCTTATATAAATACTAGAGTAGGCGCCGCAAACTGACTTTTTTGCAGCTATAAGTAGAGCTAATTCACTCAACCCCAATTCAGTCTGTGCCAAGCGCTTGCCGAGCCGTGATGTGTTTGATTGCGAGAGTAAGCAACTAAATAATGCCTTCGTGTGTTCTGCGGTACTGTAAAAACTACAGTTAAGATACAAAAAAGCCAAGGAATAACTTTTGATACGTAAGTACTATCGGTAAATACGCATATTCAATAATATTTGTGAATTACAAAAATCAACAAAGCGACATGTTTTCTCTTTGAAAATCAAAGAGTAACAAGATTTTGACATGCAGATGTGACATTTCCGAATACCAACGTGTTATGCATGTCGTATATTTTTATTGCACAAGAAAATTCACATTACAAACTTATGGGAAAGACATTTACAAAGGCAAGCTTATTTCTAACAAGAGATTTCTTCCAGCAAGCCCAAGATGTTGAGGATAAATTTCATAGCAGAGGTAGACCCTTGCGCAGAAATACAAGAAAGCATGTCATGATACGAACACAGATGAAATTGTAGTAGGTACTGATGAGGCTTTTGAATTTTATTTAGTATATATGTTACCGGCCATAACTGATTTCAGGACAAACTAGTTTTGCCTAGGATAAACTAGTTTATGTGTACTTAAGTTTATATTTAAGTATTTTTTGTTGTTAATAGATCGCCTGCCCTTAAAAGTGTGAAAGCAGTATAGGCAGGATTCACTCGATAGGTAAACTTTTAACACATATTTTGTTCGAGCTAGCGTCTCTAGTATTTATACATTATTACTCAAAGATTAACCTGTAACTATTCTGAAATGTTATTTATTACCTGTGTTATGATGAGGGAAAGGTATATTATCTATTGAAATAGGGTCTAGTTTTGTTTGTATTAAATATCATTGAGGGTATGCTTGAATTAAAGTTTAGTTTGTTTCTGACCTGGAATACTGTAGTATCTTTTAAAAGAGCACCTCAAGATCTTATCTATACTAATAATATAATGAGGAAATATTTAATTGTGTATTTGTTTGTTTGCATTGAATAGGCACTTGAAGCTACACTATACCCGGGTGACGTAGGCTATATTATATTTTCAAACAAATCAGGGACCCTTACTAAATCTCAAATAATCTAACCCAAGTTGTAAAAAATGACCTGAAAAATTCCTTATATCGCGAGCGCTGACAAAACTATTGATGATATAACAAAATAATGTTCTACGACTTTGCAGAACAACAAAAAAAATATATATTTAAATGCCACCTCTAGAAAAGGCTCTTTATTTGTACCTTGATATATGATAAAATAATCCTTATCAAAATAAATGACTACATATTCAAGACTGCTCCAATACCGTTATATGACTTGAATTATTCAATTCGGCCATTCGATTCGAAAGATATCACTAGTTTAAAAATGTAAGTATTAGAAAAAAGTCGCGCGATCGCCGCTCACCCCTTTCGGCTAGCTAGGCACGTAGGCGCGTCACAGAGGTGCGGGAGGGGAGTCAATATCCGCTTACCCCGCTCGGCTAGCTAGGCACGTAGGCGCGTCACAGAGGTGCGGGAGGGGAGTCAATATCCGCTTACCCCGCTCGGCTATCTAGGCACGTAGGCGGGTCACAGAGGTGCGGGAGGGGAGTCAATATCCGCTTACCCCGCTCGGCTAGCTAGGCACGTAGGCGGGTCACAGAGGTGCGGGAGGGGAGTCAATATCCGCTTATCCCGCTCGGCTATCTAGGCACGTAGGCGCGTCACAGAGGTGCGGGAGGGGAGTCAATATCCGCTTACCCCGCTCGGATAGCTAGGCACGTAGGCGGGTCACTGAGGTGCGGGAGGGGAGTCAATATCCGCTTACCTCGCTCGGTTATCTAGGCACGTAGGCGGGTCACTGAGGTGCGGGAGGGGAGTCAATATCCGCTTACCCCGCTCGGCTAGCTAGGCACGTAGGCGCGTCACAGAGGTGCGGGAGGGGAGTCAATATCCGCTTACCCCGCTCGGCTAGCTAGGCACGTAGGCGGGTCACTGAGGTGCGGGAGGGGAGTCAATATCCGCTTACCCCGCTCGGATAGCTAGGCACGTAGGCGGGTCACTGAGGTGCGGGAGGGGAGTCAATATCCGCTTACCCCGCTCGGCTAGCTAGGCACGTAGGCGGGTCACTGAGGTGCGGGAGGGGAGTCAATATCCGCTTACCCCGCTCGGATAGCTAGGCACGTAGGCGGGTCACTGAGGTGCGGAAGGGGAGTCAATATCCGCTTACCCCGCTCGGCTAGCTAGGCACGTAGGCGGGTCACTGAGGTGCGGGAGGGGAGTCAATATCCGCTTACCCCGCTCGGATAGCTAGGCACGTAGGCGGGTCACTGAGGTGCGGGAATCAGTTTTATGGGGAATGTAATACAAATACAGCATCCGAATTTAATTTAATCCGAACCCCTTCTAATCCAAACACCTCTGTAATCCGAACGCCAATCCGAACGAATTTCGACATTCATTTGCCAGAAAAAATGCTTTTACGTAAATTGCGCAATGAAGCTTTTTATATGTCATTATATA
The DNA here is from genome assembly GCA_949825045.1 of Argyresthia goedartella. NCBI lineage: Eukaryota > Metazoa > Arthropoda > Insecta > Lepidoptera > Argyresthiidae > Argyresthia > Argyresthia goedartella. The sequence goes on from OX463828.1 coordinate 19,934,106, forward strand.
CCTCCTGACAAACTAAAATAATGGATTTCTTTAAAAAAAAAATAATAATTATAACTATAAAGATGAATATACATTTAAAATTTCACAATACTATTAGTTTTATTTCATGAAAAATACCCTATTTATCTTTTGTACTTAATTTGAACGCTCCACTAATCCGAAGGGGGGTAAATTTTCGGAGTTCGGATTAAAGAGGTCCTGCTGTAAATAAATGTAGCCCATTATTGTCCCCAAAAGGGGCCTTTACCCAGATACAAGTAAGTTTGAGCCATACTCTACCACGCCGGCTCAGTACGGTTTGATGGAGGGGTGTTGGGCTAGTGGCCCAACACAACACAACCTTCGGCCACAGGCCAACGCAACTGTCGGAAATTATCAAACTGTCTATTAGGTCTTACACAGCTTTACGAGTACTACCACCGTGAAGTAGTTAGGATCACAAGCGCTTGAGATAAATGCCACATAGAAACTGATACCCATCCAGTAGCCGTCTATGCCAGACGTTGCTACATCCACAATTGTTTCTTATGTGTGAATACTGAAAGTTGCACTATAGTGAAAGATGTTCAAAATGATGAGACCTATCAATAGCTCTAGTAATAATAATAATAATAATAATAATACCTTGGACACTACTTACACACATTGATCTAGCCCCAAACTAGGATTCCCTGTATCTTGGGTACTAGACAACGATACACATACTTATATAGATACATATTATACTTAGATAGATAAACAACCATGACTAGGGTACAAACATTCGTTCTCATCAAACAAACATTTGCCCCCACCGGGACTCGAACCCGGGACCCTTGGTTTCGTAGGCAGCGTCACTACCGACTCGGCCACTCGGCCGTCACGTCACGGCTAGTGTTACTAATTGTTGACAGGGCGGTTGGCTAGCTAGGATGATTTTGATTCAGTTTTTAGTAACGGAGCGCAGAAAGCCAAATTCATTCATATATAGCTAGCTTTTTTTATTTTTAAATTAGGGTTCCGTACCCGAAGGGTTCCAAACGGGACCCTATTACTAAGACTTCGCTGTCCGTCCGTCCGTCCGTCTGTCACCAGGCTGTATCTCAAGAACCTAGCTAGCTAGAGAGTTGAAATTTTCACAGATTATGTATTTCTGTTGCCGCTATAACAACAAATACTAAAAAACAGGATAAAATAAATATTTAAGGGGGTTCCCATACAACAATACCACATACAAACTTATGGATGCACCTGGTTACGTACATGGAGTGTGAAAGTAACCGCACCAATAACTTTGTAAACAATATTTTGCTGTGTAAAATCCAAACTATTCACTCCACACCATCGCTTCCATTGAACGGTGGTACGGAACCCTTCGTGCGCGATTCAGACTCGCCTTTGACCGGTTTTTTATGTTTCACGGCCCTGGAATCTGGTCCATTAGGCCTTCATTGCTTCCATTCGCGTCAGTGAACATAGTTTCCTTTCGTTTGAGTGGCTTTGAATACCTACTTTGGCTAGAGTAGGTTCTTGTGGCTAAATTTCAATGGCGTTATAATGGTTGGAACTTAGAAGCAACCCCTGTGTTGTAGTAAATGTAACCAGAATAGTTCTATAAAACGTTAATAAATACAAGTGCCAAGTAGGTTAACGCAATACTACTTAATGTTACCTGTGTAACTTAATTTTACAGAAATTTAGAGCACAAAGGAAGGGAAATAAACTAATCTGTCAGTTTGATTATTACAGTATGCAAAGAAAAGCCAATTTTGGATAGAGTAGTATTTTTTTTTACTTAGCCTATATTGTGTCCCACTGCTGGGCAAAGGCCTCCCCACACATCTCTAGTCAGAGCTAGATTGACCCACTCTGGTTGGAACGTGTCCAGGTCGTCCCGCCATCTCCTTCTGGGCCTTCCTCTGCGCCGGTGTCCGTCTGAAGGCACCCATTCAGTGGCTATCCTTGCCCACCTGTCTGGGTGCATTCGACACACATGGCCTGCCCAGCTCCACTTCAGTTTGGCGGTCTGCACACCCACATCTGCGATGCCAGTTATGGAGCGCAGTACGGTGTTCTTAACGCGGTCTATTCGTTTTACACCTAAAATACTGCGCTCCATCGCTCGCTGGCAAACCTTGAGTTTGGACTTCTGTTGCTCGGTCAACAACCAAGTTTGTGCGCCGTAGGTTAGGATGGGCAGGATGCACATTTCGACGAGTTTGCGCTTCAGGGATAGAGGAAGGCTGCCCTTCATTAGCTCTTTCATGGACCAGAAGCTCTTCCAGGCATTCGAAGTACATCTTTCGATTTCCTTGTCCTGCCTGTTTTCGAAGGATACTATCTGGCCCAAGTAGATGTACTCGTCGACATAGTCAATCTCCCGCCCATCAATAACCTTACGCTTTGCGCCGTTGGTCATCAGTTGAGTTTTTGACCGATTCATCATTAGTCCAACCTCAAGGCTTGCCGTGCTCAGTTCCTGTAGCAAAGTCTCCAGTTCTGCAGCCGATGGAGCAAACAGGACAATATCGTCGGCGAAGCGGAGGTTGTGTAGCCTGTGGAGGTTGTGTAGCCTTCTCTCGCCGACGACAATATAGATAGAGTAGGTTATTGTGGCTAAATTATAATGGTTATAGGTTAGGTTTAGAATGTTGAAGAAACTAAACCGGAGCGGAGCAAAGCATATGCAACACAAAACAACTGGCTAGAGTAGGTTATTGTGGCTGATTTTCGATTGGGTTAGTTCGTTGGGTTGGTTTGGGCAAAATCTGTCGTTACCCGCCCTAATACTCCCTCATCCCCACCTTCCTGAATGTTAGCAATTGGCATTTTGAAAAGAAAAAAACTCAAAAACTAATGGTTTCCCACACTTCGCGTTTTTTGATATTGTCTCTAAATCCACCCATAAGGCATAAGAAAAAGAGCCAAAAGCATGAAACCGCCCGCTTTCTTAAGTGCTTCCAATAAAATACCAGGGGCCCAATTCTGTACAGGGGATTGCACCGCGCAACCGCTTCCAGGGACGCAGAATTATGTGTTTGGCTTGTTGGTGGCACCTATTTTGTTTGGAGACTGACTGTCAAATGCAGCGTTTGGCTCCCTACGGAACGGTCGCGATGCAACCTCCAGTACCGACTGAGCCCCCAGGATATTTTGTATGTTATTATCTGTTTGGTGTATTAATTAGTTACCTCTCTAATCTTTGTCGGATCAATCTCCACAGGTTTCCTGATAGATGAGGTTTTTGCTTTGATATCTTCCTCGTCCTGAAATGGTTCATTGGCTTTCATCCTCTTCAATTTCACCTCTTTTTTCTTAGATTTCTTCTTTTTACTCCCATCAACATTCTCCAGAAGTGGTTCTGATGTTGTACTCTTAATATCCTCAAGCAGGCTTGCAACAGCATCGTCAATTGCATCGCTATCCATGTTGGTTTTGTAGGCATCTAAGGGTATATTATCCTCATAGTCTGAGAAGCCAGTTTCTACCTTCACAGTGTCAACAATTTCAACTGTGTACTCATATTTGACTGCCTTATTCTTGTGAGCTAAGACTTTGTGGAATCCGTTTTTCCCGCGACCAACTGTGTCAAATGTCAGGACATCAACGACATTCAGGTGGGGAGAGGCGTACTTACTGAGCTCAGGGTCATGCAGGTCGATCGGGAATGGGGCACATCTGCTCAAGTATCCATAGAGCGTGTTGTGAGCTCGCACTACTTTGTGTTTAAACCGCACGGATTTGTCGAGGAGCATAGCACAGTCTGGGCAAAGAGAACGCGGCAACCCATCCAACTGCGACACAGCAATGCCGGCCAGGTCCAGGAGTTGCTGCGAATACTGGAGGACGTCGTACATTCGCTTGGACTTCGAAAAACAACACCGGCATATTGTATTCACGGGTTCGGAGTCGGGCTTCAGATCGAGGCCTACGCTACTCATTTCCATTTCGTCGCTCGCCGAACTTATAACCTACCTGTGTAATGTTTTACAGTAATTTAAAATTTTAAATAAATAAAATTAAGGCCTTTATCCAACGAAACGAGACGCAACAAACAAATCACAGAACAATGCAACAAACAAAACAAATCAACGCTGAACACAGACTCTAAGGATACAAATACGATGAACAACGCTATCACAGAGTCTATAGGGAATGAACGCGATGAAAGAAAACATAGGGCAGTGTGACCAACTTAACATTTTAGTTTTGGTCAATTTCTGTGAGTACTGGCCACAGCACTGTCGATGGTTCTCCGTATGAAATTAATGTGACAAGATACTTCAGATTGTCAATGCAATTCTGTTATTGTAAAAGACTAACAATAAATGTGTATTTTATGTCCGCCATGTCTTTCCATGTTAAATAACCCCAACAATTTCTCCGTAGCGTAGGTTGGCAAACTTTCGGAAATCGAAACAGAAATAATCTGTTCAATTTCTATTCAAACAATTTACTTTATAAACATAAGTTAATATGACATACGAATAATATGATATAATGATGATGATGACTATAGGCACTACAGATAACTTATTTTATTTATTCACATCATCACCTAATGTGCCAGAGTTAAGAAACTAACAAAACAATTATGGCCACACCGTTGATGTCCAAGAAAGTGGCATTCTAAAAAAAAAAAGTGGCATTGTTTGAGTGAAGTAATGTACTAATTTGGGACAAAAGGTAAAGGTAATATTTTTGAGAAGTTTTAGTTCAAAAGATTAATATTGAAAGTTAAATAACTTTATTGTTAATAAATATCCGCAATATTAAAAACATCCCTAACTATAAACTAACATTTTTTTTCATCATTTGCTCTACTAATGTTTTTTTTATGAATTGACTGAGCACAAACACGACTACTTCTAAAGTCAGTCAACACAACTTCCAAATGTAAATATATGTACCTACTGTTTATTTAGTAAAAAATCTAACTCTTTGCTATTAAGTAATTCGAATTAAAGAATATTTTGTAGAATGTTTTGTAAAACACAAAATGTATGTTTTTTATTGATAAAAAACGCACGCAGCCATCCACGCCTTTGTGGCTTTGCTTGGATGAGTTGGATGGGTTGCACAGAGCTGTCACACAACACACACAACAATTCACAACATACATACATACATACACAAACAAAAAATCGCTGGCCGTCACCATGGAGAGAGCTTGCTGTAGAAAATAATTTTAATTCAATGTTTATTCGTGTGTATAAAAGTGATATTCTATTTGCAATTTCGGTCTAAATTATTGGCGAACCTTCAGTATGAGATGACAATTAATTCATGTCATTCTGCAAGCGTATCTATTAAAAAATAAAACTTGAATAGTAACATTATTTTGTATTATTAGCATTTTAGGTTTGTATTTATCAATTATTGTTGCTATTAATCTTCATAATCTGTTTCAGGTAGCTGCATAATAAACTCAGAGCTGAAGTCGTTCTCTGTGAAGAAAATACAATATAAGATAAAATGTTGAGGTTATGTTAGTTGTTTCAACATAATTTCATGTTTTATCTTCCAGGATGAATGGAGGGATGGATCAGAGGGCTCCAGGGCACAATGCTGCGCCCCACAAAGCGCCTAAAAACTACAAACTAATCGTCGATCCATTTCTTGCAAAGGGAGCAACAACAAAACTGTACAGATATGATGGAGTTGTAGCTGGAGACACCACATTCCCTCCCGTGCAGTGCAGGGACCCTCGCTCGCAGCTGAGGATATGGAACAGAATCGAACCAGCAGATCTCCCAGTCCCTAGGTAACAACATCTGACAAAATAACTTGAGACTGTTTGATTTGTTCCGCTTAGAGGAATCAATTCAAGTCTAAGATACCTAATCATTGTAGTTGTTAGTTTGCCGTAGACTGTTTTTAACGGTAAAAAGTCCTGATTTAGGTACAACTTTTTATGAGCAAAATCAAAAAAAGTGATTGAAAAATTGTATGCGACAATCACTGGAGTATTTTTGGCATTCCATGCATATCTAAGGTTTCACTGTTCATGTACAGTAAAGATAAGCCAAAATCAGATACTTATTCCTATGAATTTCCATGCAAATGACGAAAATTTGTGAATTTATTTGTTATTGACTTGTCTGATGTGATGTTTTTATTGCGTTTATTAATAGGCAGGGGTGCCAACATAACAAATAAAGTGACAATTCTCTGACACAGCGGGAAATTCAAATCTAAATATTATTTTTATTTTTCAATTCAAAAAGGCTAAAGAAGACATTATATTACAGAAAACAGCTATTTAAACAGTTTATTCTCCATATGAAAACTTTTTAAATAAATTGACATACTAACTGCAGCAAGTCAATTTATTTTTGAAACTATAATGTTTTTACGAAAGAACATTACAACATTATCAATATCTGTAATTAACAAGATATAATTATAGACTAAAATCCATTTTACATTAGCTGCCCAAAAAAATTGCATCAGTGATACCATTGTAAAATATATATTTGGACTCAGTATTATATTTTTAACCGTAAATAAATGACTCATATAAAAACCATATTTATTCCAAAGATAATAATGTTTTATAATTTATCCAAGAAAATAATCAATTGGTTTTTACAAATTGACAACAGTGTGTTGTGAGGCTGGTCCACACTGGATGAATGTTATGAATGGAAGCGACTAACTAAACAAAAAGTATGTTTCCTAATTCTTAATATAATTATTTTGTCTGTTAAGCGTTATGTTTTATTTAACATGTATTTTAGTAAGCATTGAAGCAAAATCTAAATCTAGGTTCCTAGGGTTATTGGTGGCTACTTTCATACTCTATGTAATGAACCAGCTACAATTATAAGTTTGTGTGTGGTATTGATAGAAAATGCAGTCAGGTTATTTATTTTTATAATAATTCTACTTGTTTGAGTAATAAATTGTACTCATTGCCACATTTTGGCTTCTTTCATTATTCCTTAAAAAATAATAACTGTGATCTATGGATTATAGCATTCATTTAGCACAGATGAAACTAAATGCCATTGAAAAAATGTTGATTAATGGTTTTGTGACGAAAAGCGGGTATTTACGATTTCCTTACACATTTTGACAACTGAATGTTACAATACAAGCGATTGCTCTGTGAGGGAGGAGTTGCTCACGTCCAAAGGAAATACTTGGTTCCTACAGCCCTTCACATCCATCCGGGTAGTGCTAATAAGCAACAAATTAATCTCAAGAGGCTAAATTCCAGGTTCTTATTAGTAAATTGTGATCTTTCAAATTCACTTGAAGACAAATCAAAGGACAGTGTAATTTATTTTGTTATTAGATATTTCACTACTCTTACCCCCAGTTTCCGAAAGAGTGGGCCCCACGTATATGCATATGCAGCGCGCTATCTTCATCTTTAGTCTTGATATATGTGCACTCCATTCTTATAAAACCATGTCAATGTATAGAAAAGGCAAAAAATTACGTTTTCTAAACACATGTTAATATTTACAGAAAATAATTAATTTTGTATATTTTTTTTGTCAAATTTTTATTTGAGAATTTGAACCGAATTTACATTGAAGTGTTACTTACTATGTTTCAGATTCAAGATAGACAAGAATTATGTGGGTATGCCTCCACAACTAGAAATAGCGGTAGCGAATCTCAATGACAACATTGACAAAGCTTTCTTGAGCGACATGATGAATAAGGTGGGGCCGTATGAGGAGCTCACCATATTCTACCATCCTATATCTAATAGACATTTGGGATTCGCACGAGTTTTGTTTCATGAAGTAAAACATTCAAGAATTTGTATCGAGAAATACAATGGAAAATCAGTCATGGGTCAGGTATGTATTACAATTAAACCCTAACCATAATTAGAGTGTTCCTCGGAGACGGGGCGTCTTCCACTATCACTCGGCAGCGGCGATTCCTCAGGATCATTCATGGCGATGATCTGGACCAATCTTCTTGGGGCTGGAGACGTCGAAAATTAAACTCAGTGCGATTCTTCAGGGGCCGAATTCTCTACTGGGGATTGCATCGCGACCGCTCCGAGTGTCGCGGAGTGCCATGTTTGGCTTATCGGCGGCGCCTATTTTATTTGGAGACTGACTGTCAAATGCGGCGTTTTGCGCTCTTCGGAGCGGTCGCGGTGCGATCGTGATGCAATCTCCAGTACAGAATTGGGCCCCTGGTGTCAAAACCAACTAACTAGGGCACTAAACTGACAACCTTGAATGCGACACCTCGTCTGCGGTAGCCATAGATTCCATTTTCAAACAGACTCGGTCCAAATATATATGTCACAGTAATATTGTCAAAACCGTTAGTTTATAATATGCTTTCTCTCTCGTTAGCTTACAAACAGTCGATAATTTGTAAACTGTACTGCTTACGATATGACGCGTTAGTTTATAATAACACCGTTAAATTGTGTACTGGTTTAACCTTGAATTGCAAAGGAAATACAAGGGCAAACACTGCGGTAGCTTAGGTGAAGACTAAAGGGGGCGAGCGCAGCGAAGCCCCCGAATAGTCTTATGTTAGGTTGACATGTAGGTAAGAACAAAAGAAACGTAATTTCTAAACCCTGTCGGTCTGGTTTACAATTAATCGATAGTTTATAAATTAACGCATTAGTTTATAAACGAATAGTTTTGACAATCTTACGGTGACATATACATACGTCCAATGCATACATTTTTATATTAAAACATGTCATAAACAGCAATTTTTTTGTAGTCATTCCATTGTTGTATTACTCTAGTCAATGTTCAAGCTTGTTGCCAACGATTAGCCCCATTTTCTGAAATAGTGGTCAAATGTAACAAGACATTAATAACAGATTAATTCAAAATAGCATCACATGATTGGCTAAAATGACTTTAACAAGTTGTCACAGCTAATTAAATTAGCTGTGACAACTTGTTTAAGCAAAATTAGCCTAATTTTGCTTAAAGATCAGGAAAATGAGCTGTGGTTTGTCCTCACGACGACATCTATAGTATAACTTGGTAATTTAGTTTAAAGTCGCTCAAGAGCATTACACAAGTCTGAAAAAGAGGTATAGTTGTCCAACACATTCACCCTTACAGGTGTTGGAAGTGTGCCATGACGCGTTCGGCAAGAAGATTCACGAGATGTACGAAGAAAAGACGATGGATAAGCGGCCGGCGCTTGCGCCTGCGCCGCCGCCGCCCGTCGAGGACTCGCGGCCGACCAAGCCCGACCCTGCGCTGAGCAAGCGGCTCGAAGACGCCAAGCCCGCTGACAAGGTGAACATGCTAAAGGAAAAGGGTCCGTGATCCTAGCAAGAAAGTACGATTTAGACAGATTCTGATTATGTAAATATTTAGTGTTGTTATTCAGAATTTGTTTGTAGACGGGGGCTGGAATATTTCACAAAAACACTTTCTGCTAGAATCACGTTTCGCAACGCGATCCTAGCAAGAAAGTGTGAAATCGAAAGATTTCACTTATATGGGCATTTAGTGTGTCGTGAATGGCAAATGTGACCGAAAAGCCAATTTTGTGTGACCACGGGTCTCAGAGATATTCCATTTCCTGCTAGGATCACGTTTTATCAAATGCTGGTTTGAGAAAATTACTGAACACACAAATCTTGCCAGCTACTTAAATATTAGTGGTAATTTGTGCGGAATTACTTTTTTCAATATCACACCACCATTTGGTAGTTTTTGGTAAATCTTTAAAATACCTAAATGGCTTAATATCTCCCTAACAAAGCAACGCAAAGTCAGACTAGAGACAGCTAACGATACATGTTACTCAATACTGTCGCTAAACCGAATTGCAAAAGCCTAGGACAAGCAGTTTCACCAAAACAACAACTTGTGAAGAATTTGGACGAAAATATTTGGACCCCAAAATAAGCAGGATATACTTTGTTTACAGCAAAAATTTTACCACTAGCATTTAGTGTGTCGGATTTAGTCGTAGTCGTAGGCGTAGTCGATTTACCCCTAGTAAAACCGTATTGTTTAGTACGTTTGAAGTGTGAGACCGTTTGATTGAGTATAGATAATCTTTTTTAAAATTTTTACTTAGTGCTGGAAGAACAGATATTGGTCTGAAATTTGAAGGATCACCCTTGTCTCCCGTCTTGAACAGAGGTATCAGTTTACTGTGTTTTATGATGGGAACTATAACTAGAATTACTGAACCAATGACTTTGACTGATATAACCCACAGGACTTCAGTATTTTTTAAGTTAAGTAATCTAAACGTTTTCACAATGTCCTGGGGATATACATGACGATATTTTAAATATAAACTGACGCTAGTGTTGTTTTTTTACAAAGTATCTGCTTCAAATGGATATGAATTTAGAAGCTCTGTTGTGAGTAAGGGTACATAGGTGAAGATTGTTTCGAAAGCTCGAGCAACTTCAGCGTTGCATTTAACAACATAATCACCTATCTTTAGGCAGAAATCTTACAATAACTGTGGGAGGTTCTCATCGGCTCCTTAGTTAGTATAATTTGTAGCATTTGCTTAAGAAAGCTCTTACCTTCCCTAAAAATGCAAAATAAATAAATTTAAATCATTGTCCCTTGGAATAACTTTCTCTATAAAATCAACCAAACGAATCCCTATCGCCAGACAGTGACGTAAGCAACATAAAACAGGCACAAGCCTATTTCCCGGAACCCATGACTTGTTTCCCCGAAGTCATGCCAGTTTCACGGTTTATTATTTTACAAACTGGTTTCATTATATTATTTGAATTTTGTTTATGTGTGAAGTTTTTGCAGTTCTACAAACCGAATGAAAGATTTTATATATTTTTTAAATAGAGCGACGGCGCGGTTTTTTTTTGTTGGAGGAGAAAAAAATGGAGAGTCAGACCTCCCTGCTGTGTCCGGGTCCCTACACATTGAGCGGGCATCAGCTCGTGTATTATATAGACTAAAAACAACCCCTTTGTTGTGTTGTGTGAAACAGTTATCATAAGATGTTACTGTTAGCCATGGCCTCGATATATGCTGAATGAATTCTTTACCTGCATTTACCCAATTGGGCGATATATATGTGTGTATGATATATATGGGAGGAGTTTGCCTGCTAACCCGATTTTACGAGCGAACATCTGCTCATAATCGAGGGGTATGATAGCGGCATGTTAGGGGGGCAGATGGCTCTCGCTACTATGAGATAGTTATATAAGTTTATGCCTATCCTAATCCTAAACTAATCTATATTTGGGTCATTTAGGGGGGCTCTTACCTCAGTCCGAGAGGTTAAAATAGGAGATTGTATTTATTTCATTATTTATTTATTATATGATAATTACTTTCATGGATACCTACAACTTTAGTGATAGTTAGTTCTCCTGCACAGAAAGTGAAGATTCCGAATGCGTGGGAAGTATTCTGATCTCCGAATCAATCCCTCTCTTCCTTCTACCTTGTATGCTATGCCGGGGTACAGGCTCTATCGGAACGATAGGACAGGTAAGGCTGGTGGCGGTGTTGCGGTTCCGACATTTCTTGCAAAGTCATCAGCCACAGCCACTCACCTAGTCTGTTCTCTGGATCCGCTGAAAACCTCTTTCTCGAGGTATGCCTGCATCATACTAAGGTCCTTCTGGGTGTCTTCTATAGCCCCTCTCTCCTCATCGACTACTTTGACTCTGTTATAAGCATCCTTAATGATATATCTCCCCTTTAAATAGACACATTATCCTAGGTGATTTCAATTCCTGTTTACTTAAAAATGATGTACGCTCTGCCATACTCCAGTTTATCATCAGCTCCCTAAATTTAAATATTCTTCCCCTGAGTCCAACTCTTCTAGCCCCACTGCACCCCCTCTCTTCTGGATCTTATGATTGTTTCTAACATATCCAAGGCATGCATCCATACGCATGGCCAACTTAATGCCCCCTTTTCTTTATCTCTCTTTCAAGTTAAGGCCTCCCAAGCGCGTAGCAAAAATCCTGGGTATTTGCAGTTTCAAGGGTATGGATCTCAGCTCCCTTAAGCCTGGCGCCGCTTCTATAGACTGGTCTCCTGTCGCCTGAGACCGTTTATAACAAAATCCAGCATTTCTGTCGTGATGGACCCCTCTGTCAAGAATGCTACCCTTCGTAACTTGCGCACCAGAACGATATCCAGTAGCCTACCTTTCAACCTCAGGTCTGTCGGAGTTGGCGAAGTAAAGAAAGCTATTCTAGCAATCTCGTCGAAGGCTGTAGGTGATGACAAGATCTTCTCTCAGATGCTATTCAGTGTACTCGATAATGTTTTACCACCATTAACGCGTTGCTCAGCGAGTACTGCTTCCTAAGCCAGTGGAAAAGAGCATTAGTGATACCCCTGCCTAATACGTCTAACCCAAAGAGTTCCATCCCATTTCCATCATACCAATCCTTTCCAAAGTCCTTGAATCAATTTTCCACTCCCAGCTGTCCTCGTACCTTTCCTCCATGGATTTACTGAACCCTTTCCAGTCTGGTTTTAGGCCAGGGCATAGCACCACCACCGCTCTGCTCAACGTAACTGACGATATCCAACTGGCTATGGATATGAAGCAGCTCACAGTCCTGACTCTCCTTGACTTAAGCAGCGCCTTCAACTGCGTCGATTTCCATATACTTGTTGAAATCTTAAAATCACTCAATTTCTCTTCACACTCGGCTCGCTGGTTTGACTCCTACCTGAGAGACCGCCATCAGCGCATCAATTCTGAAGAGGTCACTACGGAATGGACCACGCTCTCTACAGGTGATCCGAAGGGTAGCACCCTTTCTCCTCTTCTCTTCTCAGTATTCATCCATTCCATCTCAGATATACATATTGTCTTCCGCCTATTATCTCTATGCAGATGACCTTCAAATTTATCGGCATTTTCCCCTGTGTGATCTGACTTCGACTGTAGGGGCTTTGAATGCTGACCTCAACAATATCAGGAAATGGGCTCTTTCGTATAGGCTATTAGTCAACCCGGGTAAGTCTCAGGCGATGATACTGGGTACAAGGCACTTACTTAATTTGCTGCAGAATAGGTCAGTTGCTCCCGTGCTTTATGACGGTACCATTGTCAAGTATAGCGGGAAAGCCAAACTCTTGGCGTAGTTTTTGACAATCTATTATCCTTGTCGCCTCATGTACCACCCCTACAATGGATACAGACCTATATTCGTGATAGGAAACAAAGTGTGCACATAAATAGATTAAATAGCAATAACAAGGAAATTAAATATGAGTCTGAATATAAATATAATAATTTTGGTGTACCTCAAGGAAGTGTTTTGGGCCCACTTATGTTCTTAATATATATAAATGACATACCAAAAGTCACATTACACCAATCCATCTTATTCGCGGACGACATTTCGATTATAGTAAGCAATAATAATAATGACATTCTATTTAACAAATCAAATTATAATAATGGTAATAAGGATAATAAATTAATTGATAAACACAAAAATGACATACATAAAACAATAGGGTTAGTAGACGATTGGTTAAATAATAATAATCTAAAAATTAATGTGACTAAGACAAAGTTAATGAATTTCAACAATGTCAGTGATATCACTATAAACTATAATAGCCAAATAATAAAATGTGAAAATAGTGTGACATTTCTCGGTATTGTAATTGACAAAGACCTTAACTGGAAACTGCAAATTGACAAGGTTTGCAATAAAATAAGTAGATTTGTATTTGCACTCTCAAAGCTGAGAAAAACTACCACCCTCCAAACAACACTTGCTGCCTACCACGGATACGTGGAATCCGTGTTAAGGTACGGCATCATCTTATGGGAAATAGTACAGATGTCAACAGAGCGTTTGTTATACAAAAAAAAATGCGTCAGGGCAATCTTAGGAGTAAAACCCCAAGAATCATGTAAAACGCTGTTCAAAAAACTAAACGTTTTAACTTTACCGTGTCTCTATATATTTGAAGTAGCAAAATTTGTGAAACAGAACATGAATATGTTCACGACTGCTAAAGAACAGTTTCCAAGGAATACTAGAAATCCGGATAGATTAGTACTGGATCATAAGCCACGAACAACGCTTTACCAAAAGAATTGTTATGCAATGAGCGTAAAAATATACAACAAATTGCCCACCGACATAAAAAGTCTCCCTTTCATAATTTTTAAAAGAAAGTTATTTCTATGGCTTCAACAGCATAATTTTTATGCACTTTCAGAGTTCTAATTTATAAGTCTTAATATTAAATTGTTTGTGTATGCTTGATAGGTCCTATACACAAATCGAAATATACTACTATTTGCATGCTGTATAAATATAGCTTAATAAGGAACTTCTAATATTATTAACATCTGATATGTCTACCTAATTTCATAAGCAAATAAACGAATCTTGAATCTTGAATGTTTGTGAGGTCAGCAGACGAGTCTTTGCATCCTTTCATTCCCTTCGGCGTTTGCAGTACCTTCTTGCCTAGGCAGACTAAAATCATGCTAGTTCAGACCCTTCTTCTGCCTTTAATTGACTACGCCGTTGTTTGCTGGGCCAGCGCGGACGAAGATCCGCAAGTACGACCACGTGTCCCAATATCGCAGGGAATTAGTCTGGCTCCCGATCCGACTTCGTCGTGATATGCACATTCTCTCCTTCCTCTTCAATATTTTGAGAAATCCGCGCTATCCCGCATAACTTCGTCAACATTTTGAGTTTCTTTTCTTTGGGGATAGACTTCGGAGATCTCACACGGTGTCATTTTTGTCAATTCATCAGCACAACACTGTTGCTTACGAGCACTCGTTTAGGTTAAGGGCAATACGTTTGTGAAATGCACTTCCTTGCGCTATTAGGGATTGCACATCCTTGTTCTCCTCTTCCGCATAGTGGGTATCTTATATTATGTATGTGTATCTATGTATTTATTGTATTCCATTTATTTATTTTATAGTAAGTGTGTAGGATGTATTGTGATCTATCTGATAGTATATTGACTTTATTTCTTGCTTTTAACTCTTAATTGTACACTAGGACTACCTCTCTATAAATATTTTTTTCCTTCCCTCACGGGTTAGCCGCAAGAAAATTATTTTTAGAAGTAAGCTCACCTTTGCATATTGTCCTTTATATTTTTTTCCATTGTGTTTTCTGTGCAATAAAGAATTATTATTATTATAAAAAGGGGGAGGGGTAGGGAGGCTGTGTGTCCGGTGGATTAAGACGGCGATCTCTTTCAATCCAAATTTTGTATCTGAGACGCTGTAATGCTTCGGGAACACAGCCTCGTCGAGTGGACGTGCCTGTTATTACAGAACAGAGCGAAAGACGGGCTTTCGCTCTGTTCTAACTATTCGATACCCACCGGCTCCCTGCACCGGCTCAAAAGGAAGCTCATTTTTTTTCATTGTTTTTGGACTCTACTACCAAGACATAAGGTTAAAATGAGTGGTTCGCTGAGGAGCCAGCGGGGTTTCACAGGTTAATAACAATTTGGTTTTGAATCAGAATCAGAATTTTTTATTGTGGATCTTAGTTATAAATAAGATGTTACATTTCACAATGTTCTAACGTCCTGCCATTAGGCATACAAATGAATAAATCAACAGGTGATACATCAATTAAATTAACGCAAGTAGCTAGAATAATTAAACATATCAAAACAAGAAATTGATAGCATGTCAATACAACACAACATTCAGGCATACAAAAAGATAAAATTAAATTAAATGAGAATTGAATTAGATTAGATTATTGTCACGAATTAAAATGTCAGAAAAAAATAATAATTAAAATGTCAACACATTAGCATACATTGCGCATTATCATAACAAATATACAATTTATGGAGTAATATGCCTCAGCAGCTAGATATTCCTTCAGTTTTAATTTAAACAAGTTCATATTCTCTATATTCAAAATAGGTACCGGTATCCTATTATATATTTTAGATGTCATACCGAAAACGTTTTTGCTGAACAGCGCTGTTTGGTGGGTAGGAGCATGTATTTTTTTGTTGTTGCGGTGGCTTCTTAGGTTTTGAAACAGTTCGGGATTGGTTTTAACAAACATAATTATATCATAAATGTATAATGAAGGCAGAGTTAGCAGTTTATGGTGTTTGAAGAGCGGTTTGCAGCTGTCCGTTCGTTTCAATGAGAAGATAGCCCTAATACATTTCTTCTGGGCTTTAAAAGCACTGTCTTTGTTAACTCCGTTACCCCAGAATATTATGCCATAACGAAGTGTTGATACTACAAATCCATGATATGCAGTCAGTACTGACGCAGTATCGACAACTTTGCGCAGCATAAATAGTGCATACGAAAATTTATTAAGTTTTTTGGTAACGCAATCTATTTGGTCTTTCCAGCTTAATTTATTGTCAATTTGTAGTCCAAAGAATTTTGTAACCTGCACTTCTTCAATGATAGCATCGTCATGTTTGACATTTAATTGCGTCCGCTCTTTTAACTGTTTAAAATTCATTATGTATGTTTTCTTTAAGTTTATTATTAAATTATTGTATGTCAGCCATGTTATTATGTCATTTATTGAATTATTTATTTCATTTTCAAATGTCAGATTATCATATTTCATATTTTGTTTATATACTACGGTACTATCATCAGCAAATAAGATCATGGGATGAGATGTTGATTTAATAATGTCATTTATATAAATTAAAAATAATAGAGGGCCTAGGACGCTTCCTTGTGGAACTCCGACTGTAACATTTGATGGTTCGGATGAGTAGACTAGTTCCATGTTTTGTTTGGCACACAATCTGTGGATTTGTGTGATTTGTTTTCGATTAGACAGGTAGGATTTGAGCAATTCTAGTATGTTGCCCCTTACTCCATATGTTTCGAGCTTTTTCAACAATATTTTATGGTCTACATAGTCAAAAGCTTTTGTCATATCCATGTATATGGCTGAGATTGGTATCTTGCGGTCAAGATTAACCGTAATCTTTTGCAGAAAATCGTAGATAGCCATGTTAATACTTTTCCCTTTTCTGAATCCCTTTTGTTCGGGTGCAAGAATGTCATTTTTTTCTAGATAACTATAGAGGGCGTTATATAATATACTCTTTCAAATATTTTAGAAAACACCGGTATGAGAGTGATCGGTCTATAGAAGTTCATGTTAAGTCTGTCATCTTTTTTAAATAAAGTCTTTATTATGGATATATTGAGGGCATTTGGATATGCCCCGTGCCCTATGCACAGATTAATTATATAACTCAATATTGGGTTTATATTATATACTACATATTTTATTACTGCCGTACAGATCTCATCGTAACCCGTGTTGTTAGTATTTTTAATGTCATAATTATGCGTGTAGTGTCAATAGGGTTAGTTGGATTAAGATATACTCGGCGCCACGACTAAAGAGCTTTGTCCTTGAATGCGCAGTAGTCACTTTTCACAAGTGTTTGGCGCGGGGAAGTGAGGAGCGACGGGGGCGGTAGTCAGCGCCGGCACCTGATTCGTTGATCAGTCGCTTCCCGATGCCCGCACCGAAAGCACGTCTCGAAGCTTCTTGAGTACAGTCGCATACAATATTACCCAACGTTATCTTTCGCCCCGGTCGAAAATGCCGAAAAATAAAGTACTGACTAGGCAAGCTAGAAAAATGGTTTACGATGTGAACTGTTATATCAAAAAAGAGTCTGATGAAATACTGATGAAGAAGTCTGATGAAAAACTTAATTGTGGTTTAATTGTTACAAATTATTAGTCAGCGGGAAGAAAAGAGTGTGCAGGACTATTACTACAAGTATCTATATTCACTAGGCCCTAGTGACTAGGGGCATTCTATGCTAGGGGGTTATTTATATATAGGTTTCAACCTTGACGTTAACAAATGTTGTCAATAGAGAGTACCTATAGTTTATTTGACACAAAGTCCATTATTTACATCGGCTAATATCCCAATCAACAAAATATCAAACAGAGAAAAAATAGAAGTGAAGAAAGTCCTGAACACTCATTCCTTCACACTAACCCTAAAAACGCACTTCGGAATTATGCCGCGACTGTACACATGCGCAGTAATCCCCGCCAGTTTCTCCGAGAGCTCTTTATTCGTGGCGCCGAGTGTACATAGAATGGATTTAATATATGTCATAGATTTTTTAAACAAATCATTACTATTATTTAAAGATTCTGGTATTGTGAAATGATTATTGAATACCTTTGCTATGTATGCGGGGTTTTTTATTGTTGTCCCGTTTTGTTTAATTTGTTCAATTTGTTCTCTAGGTTGATTAAGCTTTGAAATATTAATGATATTCCATGTAGCCTTTGATTTGTTTTGTGCCGATTGTATAACATAATTATTTTGAGATTTTATACAATCGGCACATTTGTAAGTTGGTATCACTGCCATGTGACCGGATCACGTGTCTTCCTTTACTTCTTTTACCATACATTATTATTTATGTACAGGAACCGTTCACTCGCCACTACAACAAAGAGCCACCCGCGGTCGAGCATAGCGATAGTTCCACACGCTGGTCGGACGATGAGAGAGAGACAAGGCATCGGCATCGCAGGGAGAGAGACAAGGGCAGGGATAGAGACCGCGACCGGTATGTAATGTACACGTTGAGGTTACTGAAGTAGGGTTTATCCTAACTGTAGTTTGTATTAACTACGCATAAAATCAAACCTAACAAGCACTACATACGTATTGAGTTATTTACTGTTTAATAAGATTTGCCATTTTCTCACAAGCGGCAAAAGGAAATGTAGAAGAAGGTATGTATTATGTCTATATCGTCTGGTCAATAAACAATTTCAGTGGATTTGTTAGAATGCCAAGAAATTAATCGTGTGAGCTGAGACCTCAGTACACCTGTTTACTATTATAGCGTGTGATGTTAATATAGACCAGAAAATTTTATCCGGACGTACGCCTTTATATTATTGAGCCTAAATATAATACTACTATATTTGTATGTAGCCCGGCCCAGCGAATTGGCTACTAGGTTGGGTAGTCTAACAAATATAAATATTATCTCAGACATTAAAGACTTGTAAACTAAAGGGCTCGTAGTTGTCAGTCAGAATTGAAAATTTTCGGCAGATATATTTTGTAAACATATTTTTTTTATAAAAAAAATACCATCTTTTGTCAACAATGTCCTATGACGTTATAACCCAATGTTTCCATACAACTGACGAACAAAAAAACGCACAAAGGGTTGTTGTTGACTGTCGTCTACCCTAGTCAAGTAGCCTATTCCATTTCTTATTGCACTAAATTATTCTATGCCATCATAAAAAATAGGAAGGAACATGAATTGATACCTCCTGCAGGCACCGCGACCGAGACCGCGACGTCCGCGAGCGCGAGCGCGACCGTGAGCGCTACCCGCGCGACCCATCCCCCGCCGCCTCGCACTCCGCGCACGCGCCTGCCGCGCCCGCCGCCCCGCCCGCGCACCCCGCGCACCCCGCGCTCGCCCCGCACGCCGCCGCGCCGACCTACTACCAGCAGCCGCCGCCGCCGCCAGCGTGAGTGGTGACACAGTTGTAGCGGGCCTGCGAAGTGCTTCGTGAGATGGTTCAGCCAGATATTCACTGAGCGTACCATCCTGTCATTGGCCATCGACTGTGGAGGATTGTTTGAAGGGTGATTACAACTCCCGTGGCGTCGCCATCAAACGAGCCCACATAGCCCCCCTTAATTACATGCAACTAGACTTCGCGGCGTAAAAAAATCTTAGAAAATGTCTTGTTGACAAATTCCTCTTTGACTGTGTTGTTCATCAACGCGGCTTAAAACTTTATCACCTTGCTCGCCAAAAAAACAAATGAACAACCAGCTGTCCCCTTTGTGTCGGCTTCATAATACTGTCCATGTGCAGGTATGGCGCGCAGGGCGGGTACAGCGGCTACCAGGGCGCGGGCGGCGTGTGGTGGGGGGACTGGCGACACGCCCCGCACCCCGCACACCCCGCACACCCCACGCACCCCGCACATCCGCCGCATGCCAGCGTGAGTACGACAAAGAATATATAGTATAGCCTATGCCCAGATTTCATTATCATTAGCTTAAATGTGATACTGTAACGGGAAAAGGCGCAGAAAAATGACCTCGAATAACTCCTGAAACTGAACTGTCATACATCCGGGATATTATATCTGCTAAAATAACTGTATATATAACTTTAATTAAAATATAACTAATCATTTTCGTTCAGTTATCATCACTATCATTACAGCATTTGCTGTGTTTTGGAACTCTTTTTGGGCGATACTGCTTATTTTAAATAACAACATTTTTAAGCCCCCTGTGTGTTAACAAATATTTGTCTATAACAACAACTCGTGTGTGTATGTTTCATGTCAGTGTGTGTGTTGGTTCATATTATTTTGTGTGTGTCTCTTATTCATTTTCACGATTCAAATATTGTTGACATAATACACGTTCTCAACACATTCATCAGCATCATGAAAGCATAATCAGACGTAATAAATAAATCAGCAAACCCTGCAAAATTGTATCATTGTGCGTACACAATGTTCAAGATAAAATTTTTCAGGTCCAATCTTGTTCAGTGATAAAATTAACTGTATACAAGGTGATATTCACATACCCTCACAACAATATCTACCACCATATTAAGAAGCAGAGCGGCGTGTACCAAAACACACTAGAATGATTCTAAAGATGTCAGATTAACTGAAACCAAAAAGTGAGCGAGATTGAAAATATAAAGCTGGGGCTACATGGGACAGGAGCTGTGAGATATCAAGTTCGTAAGCTTATTAGCTTGGAGAGTCGGACTCTCATTGATTGATCCCTAACTAAAGTTGGAGCGTCGCGCGGCCGCCACGCCGGCGCCGGCCTGGCCCGCCGCCCCCGCCGCCCCCGCCGCGCCCTCCGCGCCCGCAGCCCCCGCGCTCGCGAGGGACGCTCCCGCAGCGCCGCCCGAGCCCAAGGAGACCAAACCGGAGGAGAAGGAAACCAAACTGCCCAAGGTTTGACAAGACTTAGTTTCGAATGTAGCCGCACCGCTTGGCGTCGATAGTAGTTGTTCTGGTATCTATTCACTGCTGGGCATTTATAGTAGTTGCTCTAGTAATTGCACACTATATTAGTTTTTTCTGGTAACTGCTCACTACAGTAGTTGCGCTGGTATCTGCACACTACTGGGAATCTATAGTAGTTGCTCTGGTAACTGCATACTATAAAAGTTGCTCTGGTAACTGCACACTATGAAATGAAAATGAAATGAAATGTTTTATTTGCCTGAAATGTGGTACAGTAAGGTGGTAATCGTAATGTATAGCTCATACACATTTCACCTGTCCAGGTATGCAAAATTTGTTTACTTAAATCTAAAAGATGTCATAATTCCATTACACATTATTATTATTATACATTATTATTATTATTTCCGCAATGCTATATGTCTTGTACTATATTAATTGTTTTAAGATTACAGTACTCCTCTACACTATAAAAACATTCTTTTATCAGCCACCTTTGTAGTGTAGCCTTAAATTGAGTCAATGACAAAATCTTAATTGATTGTGGGATGTTATTGTATATTTTTATTAGCATTCTGTAACAGCTTCTCTTACAAAATTCTGTTCTGCATGACGGGTTCACAATTTTATCCGGGTATCTTGTGTTGAAAGAGACTAAATCCCTGTTTTTTATAAAAATATTTGGCTGACTATAAGCAAAACACGCCATTTCGAATATGTAGAGACTTGGTAACGATAAGATGTTTAATTTTTTAAATAGAGGCTTGCATGAATCTAGCGGATGTGCATGGCAGATTGCTCTGATGCATCTCTTTTGCAAAATAAAAACTTTGTTAATCTCTCTAGCGTTCCCCCATAGAATAAGGCCATACCTTAACACAGACGCAACATATCCGTGGTATGCCATCAAAGCTGTGTGCATGTCAGAGGTTCGCTGTAATCTGTGCAGAGCGTATACCTGTTTGTTCAGCGTATTACACACTTTCTCAATGTGTTGCAGCCATGAGCAATGCTCATCTATGACTATACCTAGGAAAGTGGTGGATGGGGTACGATCTATTGATATGTTATTACATTTTACATTGATATTTTGTAGAGCCATTTTATTATTTCTAAATTGAATATATTTGGTTTTTTTTTCATTGACCAATAGATTATTGGCCTCGAGCCACCCAGCGATTTTGCATATACTAGCATTTACCTCTGATTCAAATTTGCTGTCGTCGGTGCATTTAATAATCATTGAAATATCGTCTGCAAATAATACACATTTGTTATTAGTAACATCTGGCAGGTCATTTATGTATAATATGAAGAGTAGCGGCGATAGGACGCTACCTTGGGGAACGCCGTAGGTATTTATCTCAGGAGGAGACCTATGTATTTGTAGTTCTTTATCGCGTGATAGTGTGGATAATTCTACCATTTGTTGGCGGTCAGAGAGATAGCTACTCAGCCATTCCCATGCTAGGCCTCTGATACCCAGCCGTTCACATTTGTCTAATAACAAAGTATGTGGGACATAGTCGAACGCTTTAGTCATATCAAAGAATATAACGGCCACCGGCTTGCCTTTGTCCACGTACTCTATAATTTCTGTTATTAATTGATAACCTGCTAGGCTCGTGGTTTTATTTTTTTGGAAACCATTTTGCTCATGCTTTATTATTTTATGTTTGTCTAAAAACTTAATTATTCTCCTTTGCATAGCTTTTTCATAAATTTTTGAAAAAATACTTACAAGGGAAATGGGCCGATAGTTGTTTATGTCAGTCACATCACCTTTTTTATGCAGAGGTTTTACGATCGATGGTTTTAGGGCTTTAGGGAAACAGCCCGTTGCAAAAGATGTGTTGATTAAATAGCTTAAGATATTAGCTATGTCCTGACAGCAATGTTTTAGGATTTTAGTATGAATCCCGTCATAACCGACCGAGTTTGTCGACTTTAAAGATTTAATTATTGTTATTATTTCTTTCGGGTCACAGGGCTGAATAAACATTGATACTGGATTTCTGGATTTTTTATAGTTATTATTGTTATATTGTTGTTTACTTTTTGATTCTTTATCTAAAAAAAAATTGTTGAATGCGGTAGCTATTTTTGCTGGGCTAGTGATGATTTGGTCATTAAATATTATTTCTTCTATCTTATTTGGTATGCTGGTGTTACTATTGTCCTTGATTATGTTCCAAATGGCTTTACATTTATTTTTTGATTGCGATATGTAGAGTCTGTTTGTTTTAGATTGCGCCAAACTTATACATTTTCTTAGCGCTTTTGAATAGTTTAAGTATATGTTTTTGTCGTTTATGTTTTTTGTACAGTAGTATTTATATCTTAGTTGTTTATTTTTTTTACACGATAATTTTATACCCGGTGTTACCCATTTTAAGCCATTGATGTTCGCCTTAATTTTTACCCGTATAGTTGGGAAGCAAAGCGAGTAAAATAAATCGAAGTATTCTTTAAATTTATCAAATGCTCGGTCCGCCTCTTCTATTTCAAGTATTTCTGACCAAGATAATGATCTCAAGCACATCTGGAATTTCTCAAGATTTTCATTACTGTAATCCTTCTTTTTTACAAAATAGAAATTACTTAATTTAATATTTTTTCCAGTAGGGAACGTCACAATTTGGCAGGTATTGTGGTCCGATAGCCCACTTTGTATAGTTTTAGATAGCTCTATGCCCCGTATGTTGCTCGCAATATGGTCAATACATGTTCTTTGTCTAGTTGGCCCTGTTATATGTAATTGCATGTTATAGTTTTCAAGTACGGATATTAGTTCTTTTGTTTCTATAGTATTTTTTAGTGTGTTTATATTGAGGTCACCACATAAGATTATGTTTTTTTTGTTTAAACTGCTTAATTTTTGAACAAGACATTTTAGCTGGGTAAAGAACAACTTTATGTTCGATTTAGGTGTACGGTATAAACATACTATTACGCACTGTATTTGAGATATTTCTATAGCCGTGCATTCGAAAAATCTTTCCATGGCAAACTCTTTAATAAAAGTAACTTCTTTTACCGGTATATCAGCTTTTGTGAAAATACAAACTCCTCCTCTCTTTTGTGATTCTCTCTATGGTAGTTGCTTTGTTAATTACACACTAAAGTGGTTGCTCTGGTATTGCACATGCACACTAGGTAGTGTTTTATGGCTAGACTAGGTAATCTAGCCATAAATTGTGTTTCAAGAACATTTGTGCCTAAATCAGATTTGGGTAAAAAAATACAACCAAAATGTATTCAATAATATTAATTATTTCCTATTTTATTATGATAAACATTTAAAAATATTCGAAAGGCCCCTCTTTTGACCGTAAACACTTTTCAAACGGTCGGGCCACACTTCTGTCGTAGCACGCACAGTGTTCAGAGGTAAAGAACTCGCTGCTGCCACCAAGTCACGCTTTAACGACTTGATTTTTTGATGAGCCTCTTGAGCTAGCTGGCTTTCTCCTCTAAAACTTCCCACATGATTCAGATCTACTTCGGCGGCTATAAAATCGGGCAAATTATCCTTAAACCAGGGTTTCGTGGTTCGCGCTTTATGTTCTGAGTTCTGTTTGAATATCAAATGCTGGTTGGAAAATAAAGTTTAGGTAAGTGGCTTGACAACAGTCTCTAAACTGACTGACTGATCTCTTTCTGCTATTGATTTTAAGCCTTCCTTGCAAAAATGAAGCTCAGTGACCCCCTCGTACGAGACCCCACTAAACCACTATCACTGAGGCCGAGTGGTGGCCCGCTTCCCACTATCGCAACCTTCTCAGAGGCTTATTGAGAGATGTGCGCGTATACTCGATCATTTTGCAGGTTCAACTTTTCTTTTAGAGTGATATTTTTTCATCCAAAAAAGAATTTGCCGATATCCTAACTTCATATGCTATTGTCACTACTTCTTGGCTCTGGTCGCTCTAATGCTGCGCAGATCTACTTTCAAGCAATGCCCGGTACTTCGACGAGTAGGGCCGAGCTTCAGGTGTTGAATGATAATGCGGAACATGGTCCTAGCTGGTGTTTTCATCTCTCTAGACATAATTTTTTGTTTGGAGAGAGGATTTCTACGAATTCGCTCGGCATCGGCTTTGATCGCTGTTGGCGTCTTGGAAACTCGTGAACGCACTTTTCAGTGCTGCCGTGAACTTTGATGATATCTAGAGACTTTGGGAAATTTAGACTGGTATTTTGTTACGCTTGTGAAGCGCGACGGTTGCAAGGCGATTCTCTTTCACACCCCACTCCATCTCTCTGGCTGGGATTGATGCGGTCAAGTAAGGATTTTCCAGAAGACCGAACCCTATTTAAGGTCATAGTGAAACCAATGAGCAATAACTGCACACTATAGTAGTTGCTCTGTTAACACCACACTATTGTAGTTGCTCTGGTCACTGCACACTCAAATTGTTGCTCTGGTAACTACACACTATTGTAGTCGCTCTGGTAACTGCATACTAAAATAGTTACTCTGGTAACAGCACACTAAAATAGTTGCTCTGGTACCTGCACATTATTGTAGTTGCTCTGGTAACTGCACACTAAAATAGTTGCTCTGATAAGTGTAAACTAAAATAGTTACTCTTGTATTTGCTCTGGTAACGGGATAGTAAAATAGTTGGTCTGGTACCTGCACACGTTGCTCTGGTACCTGCACACTAAAATAGATTTTTTTGTAACTGCACACTATTGTTATTGCTCTGGTAACTGGTATCTGCACACTTTAGCAGCTGCTCTGGTAACTGCACACTTCTGGACATCGATGGTAGTTGCACTAGACACGTTCTATATTTGCGCCATCGTAAGTGAAGGACAGATATAGAGAAAATACTTTTCTACGTTCAGAAAAGGAAAGCATGATGCAACATCAGTAAATAGTTTTCATACGCTTTTCGCTTTAGGTGTTCAGTGTGGGTAGGAACAACTTTACTTTGCGCATTGTTTCGGCTGATTGATTCAGTTTCCTACTGAATTTGGTGTCAAAATATTCGGCACTTAGTGCGGTATTAATTAGTAGACATTTTTAGGAACGAGACGGTAATTAGATGTACACTTTCATTTTCACACACATTATTTTCACTTACATTCTGGTATATCGTTAAATGCATGCTGGTTTCTTATATAATTTTTGTAAATAACTGCATGGTGTGTAGAGAACGTAAGTAGATATTCTGTGAAGTTTGGTATTGTTGCTTCCTACTGTTTATAACTAACTTTAAAAAATCAGTCGACTGTAACGAGAAGGACGGGACAGGCACTATAAAAAATTACCTATATCTCACAACGTCTATAAATCGAAACGATCAAAAATCTATGTCTTAATTATATTATTGTTACATGACCCTACTCATTTTCCTATTACTGCCCTAAAAGTGTCTTGATTGTCTGCTAATAAAAAGGGTAGTATTTTGAACGTATGACCTTACTGAATCACGCGACAAACTGAGAGCGGCTAGAAATACTGATTTTGACTGACTAAATTATTGAACTACGCGACTAGAAATCTAAAAAAACAGTAACTTGAAAACTTTAATTTGACTAACGTAAAATACAAAACAGGATTTTGTTGGTCTTACATGTTCAACCTAACTCGTGGTTGCAGCAGGAGCCGCCGAGCGAAGTACCATGCCCCCCGGAGCCCGAGCCTCGGCCGCCGGGCGACGACGAGCCGCCGGAGCCCGAGGCCAAGCCGCCGCCGCCGCAGGACGAGCCCAAGAACGTCGACCTCGACACCAGGTCAGAGCCCCACACTAGGGAACTCTGTGTCGTGGGAATTAAAAAGAGTGACGTCAGAAACTTGCTAACTACTCCAAGAGAGAGAACTTCAATCGCTCATAATAGTAAAGTAAACAAAATTCATTTTACCTCTTCAAAATATATAATATAATATAACCATGTCATTTCGTGATTAATAGCACCCATATTTAGCCAGAATTCAAAAGATTCTAGTCTAGATCTTCAAAGTTCGGCTTTCGCCCTCGCAATACTCATCGTAGCGGTGATAGGCTTCTTGTCTCTGTGTGTGCAGTATTCGGCTCTCGGCCTCGCACAACGATTGTGCTCTCGGCCATCGGCCTTGTGTTTGCATACCTAGCTTGCGCCTTCCGTCCACAGAATAGCGATGCTGCTCAAGGGCGCGGGCGGCGGCGGCGGCATGGCGCCCCCCTTCCTCAGCCTCGGCGTGTCGTCCGAGGACGAGGAGGAGCCGCGCCTGCCGCCGCAGATAACGGAACTGGACGGCGACGGACACCCCACGGATGACGAAGGTATAAGTAAATTCATAATACGGTATTTGACTGCTGGTCAAAACAGTTATTTTTTAGGAACTGTCAAAACGGTAATTTTGTTCACTAGTTCTATGCAATACTAGCATGTGGCGTCATAGTCAAATGCTGTATTTTTAACACAGAATTGAGAGTATAAAATACAACTGCTGGAAATATGCAATTCTGATATTGTCAAACGTTTTTGTTGAAATAGTTTCAGCTTGAGACACGTTTCTAGATTTATTGGACTACCTTGTCAAATACCGTACACACAGATAAATAAAACCAATCACATCTAAAAAACACACGTTAAAACAAGCGTATATAGCCGCACTCCTGGAATCCTCTACATCAGACTGGAAAAGGATTTCACATAAGGCGTGGCAGAGGTGTGAAATTAAGTTCAGGTTTTTTACTGCGCACAAAAAACTAAGAAATTACCAGTTATCAAGTGTGGGGCCAGAGATCTGTATCTAACTATATAACACAAAGTCGGGTTAGTTACATTAATGATCTGTTATTTGTTGGATTCGTCTCTGCCCCGAATAGCAGAATAACTATGTACATCGGAAAATTTCACGGAAAAAATATTCAGATAATATTTTTCTAAATAAATTAGGTTTGAAACTCCGTCATTCAGTATTCAGTATATTTATTGCTCTAATTGTCATGTTACATGTTCTTACAGATATAATAATGATGAATCAATGTCATAGCATAGCAATGACAGGAATATAACGGAAATGGTACACATGTCACACAATAAACATAAAATTATTTCGTAGTATACAGGATAATAACAATCAAGTGATTCTTAAAA
Organism: Argyresthia goedartella; assembly: GCA_949825045.1. Taxonomy (NCBI): domain Eukaryota; kingdom Metazoa; phylum Arthropoda; class Insecta; order Lepidoptera; family Argyresthiidae; genus Argyresthia; species Argyresthia goedartella. Next base: position 19,962,126 of record OX463828.1, read on the forward strand.
CTAAACAACCTACCGCATCCAATTAAAAATTCAGAATGTCATATAGATATCGCCTTACCAGTTTGCAGAGTTCTATTACGTTCAGAGCTGTGATTGTGTGGATTTTCAGTTTCACGAAGGAATCTCTACATGAGATCTTGTTCGACTTGAGACCGTCAATTACCCGCACCCATCTCTTTTGCAGGGCGAAAAGTTTTTTTTATGGCTACGCTATTGCCCCATATTGCCAAACCGTACAGCAACCTAGACTGGATGAAAGCGTAGTATGCTTGCAAAGTAGCTCCCAAGGTAGATATTCTTGCTAAACCGCTCAATACGTAACAAAAGCTACTCAATACGTAACAAAAGCTACAATACGTAACAAAAGCTACTCAATATGTTTTTTCCAGCTCATATTTTCATCACTACAGATACCCAGGAATTTGGCATGCGATGCTAACGAGAAATTTTGACCATCAAAGTCCACCTTTATCTTTGCGTCCCAGCATCAGGCTTTATCTAGGATCTACTCAAAGAACTCCTTCGTCGACGTGTACGGGGACTTTCCCGTGAGTGAAAGTTGCTTTGCTTAGGTACTTACTCTGTGGACGAGTTTTAAAAAAAAAGGCAAAACCTCAGAACTCAGCTTCTCTCTCCTTAATCATCTACATTTATAATTGTTTCATGAGCCCGACTATTGAGTATTATTCTACTCATCATCTCCAATAATTTACAAGTGAACGTGAATATCTAATTCATTAGATGAAGTAGGTTGTCCAACCTCCAGTGACATAACAAATTATCATGTTATTACTGTAGGCTACGTCTATGGAAACGAAGGAGTATTATCTACATGCAATTGCACGCCCAGTAATGTCTATCCTCATTTCTGATCTTTATTCTCGCCGTAGTTAGCGTCGTGCCAAGCTACAATTTGGCAAGAAAACCAAGTAAATAAATAATGGCAACATTTGCAGACTACTGCGTGATTTTTTAATGAAATTCTATTTAAAAACGCAGTTGTCTTCTAATATGTCACTTAGATTTGCCATTTTTTTTCTAGGATTTCTTAACAAAATTTAACTCTGTTAATGCAGTAGGATAAAGTGGCGACCCCGAGGAAAGTTGGATACAGTAAGGGATAATTGAAAAACCTCACGAGCCATTACCAATTTAACATGGTTACACAATATTGAATACCTTCACAGGTGATCATTTAATCAAATAGGTACCTATTGATTGCAATAAAAGTTTTGAGTTTTGACATAATTGAACATTCTCTCCCTCTCTCTTTCGCTCACGATCACACTCGACCAACATTGTTGCTAACTGCACTACGTTTTCTTCACACGGTACATGACTCTGGGCGATGACGTCAAATAACAACTTTAATGGGAACTGACAAGCGCATTACCTTTCTGCGGGCCTTTTTTATACCTATATCATGGACGAATAATACTAGAGGACTGACCACCGCATACAAAAAAACGTACCCTGCTAGAAAGCCAAAATCCTGTATTATTTCTAGATGTCGCTGTACCATGCAATAGATGCTGGTTGCTTAGGCTGGCGGCGTAGTATAATCCATCGTAATATCGACGCAAAATCAGAGATGGCGTAAGCATAAGCTTTGTTTGTTCTTAAGAAATTAACTTAATTCCTAAATTAAGCGCGCCACCACGATACTACCTTTACTAGAAAGAAGTTTTGAACTAGTAGCTCTATCTAGCAATATACATTTAAACTAAAAATCGAGTTACGCTTCAAAGTACTGCGGTTGTTTGTCCTCTAGTATTATTCGTCCATGCCTATATATACTTTAGGTTTGTCCTCTAGTATTATTCGTCCATGCCTATATATACTTTAGCTAGCTAGAAGACGCTGAGGTCACTAGGGACCGACAGATTGGAAGGCTGTGGTTTTTACTTCATTTATTCTATTAGCGACAAATTTGAAAATCAGTTTCCCTGATAACTGGAATGTTAACCGATTTTCAGGTCAAACCGCATTCCTAACATGTAATATTACTAATGACAGGTTCCGGCAGCGAAGACGGCTCCAGCATAGTTTCCTACAAGCCGAACAAGGATACTGACCCCGCGCCGCTGTCCAAAACGCCGTCGCCGTTCCTCTCGCGAGATACCTACCTCGAGTGCCTCAAGTATACTATTGAAAAGGTACTCACAGAACACATTCTACTCTAACAGTATTACTATCATGGACCTGGGGGCTAACCACAACCGTTCGTTAAGCGATTCAGACTCGGTCCAAAACAAGAACATCACCTTTGCAACCATTACCACGCCATAATAGGCATTATTTGTCTAATACCATGGAGCAAGTATTAGAATAGAGTAACATAGTTCATATTGGAAGGCGTCGGCTTTAAAACTAGCATGATTCCAGATGGCGCTAGTGCGCGCTGATAGCATGCGTTTCCCTAAAAATCCGCCGGTGGTTTGGCGCTAGTAGAGCAAAGTCGATTTTAAACCAAATAACGCCGGTAACTAGCAATAGATGGCGACACAAGCTTATATGCATGTGTGCGTACAATATGGCGGCATTGGTGATCAGCTGTTTTCTGTCAAATGTTTTGATTTTGACAAATCGGCCAGACATCGTCCGTGCGATGTTGCCGATTATCTCACTCTGCGATGCGACGTTGCCAATTTGCAAAAAGGTACCTATAATTGCTCTTTGCTATAGGTAATGCTTTTACAGTATTGTGCAATACCACAGAGCAAGGCGATTAATGAGTTCAGAGATAATCCGCGCTAAGTGAAATTCACGTACCTATTCAGGGTGTAACAGAAAGGTGCAGTCATATTTTAGGAGGTTGTTAGGGACATAATTCTGAATAACTTTCACTATGAAACCGATTTGATCAGAGACATTTTAATTTCGACCTCTCCATACAGTGGCCCGGGCGATCACCTGTTTTGTATGAAGTTTTGAAAAATAAAGTTACTCTGGTCAAATCGGTTTCATAGTAAAAGTTGTTCAAAATAATGCCAGTATCAACCCCCTAATATCAACAGAAAGCTGTTACATCATGTATAAGGACATGGATTTAATATCGCCAAAACTTATTACAAAATTTAAAACAATACGATTTGCTACAGTAGTTATTATTTTGTATCAGATTTACCTAATCACGGCACCTAAGCCCCGGTCCTTTTTGTAGGCTTGCTTAATATTATAATTATTATTACAGAGTTTTGACTGCACTTTGGCAGGAAACATGCCATAGGCCAAGGAAATGAACATTATATAGGGTCTTCTGTAATCAAATAACTACACAAAAGTAGACACACCGCATAAATTTTGCGCGAATTTGAAAAATCGCGTAACTTCGAAATCCCGCTTAAGGGATTAAATATGGCCAGCGCCAGGGGTCGCGAACAAACAAATGCATCTTTAGCTTCAATTCTAGGCTAAACTAGACAATATAAAAATGTAGGATAAATATATGTTATAAAAAGTCTATTAGAGATAAGAATGGACTTTTAAAATTACCGGATATATTTAATACTTAAAAATATTTTTCGCAATGCATTATTATTCAACTAAATGAAAAAGCGCTCGGAGACGAAATCAGTTTCCTATATGAAACTTACCTGCAAAAATAGGTAAAAAAGGGAAATTTCTTGCTTGTTTTATTTTATTTTTAATGTTTTTATTACAGGAGTTTAGTAATATTTTCTATAATTGTCTTGGTCTCGGAGCTCGGGCCGCCCCGCGGGGCTCTGCGCGGGAGCATGCGTCATTCTACTTCGACGCGATGCGACGGGTATTTGTTTTCTTTGTCTAATTTTCAATGCCATTGGCCCCTGTTCAGCCCTTAACGGGGTACTAATTACTTCTATTGACTTATTTTGTTGTCTCTACCATTTACTCGTATGTACACACACAGGTCCCGCCATTTAACTTTAGCGCTGACATTGGCTTTGAGAGAGGAGGGAAATATTGAAATAAAGAACGCGAAAGTAAGAGACGCACTGCCAAGGTCAGCGCTAGAGTTACGCGGCGCGACCTGTATAATAGTCTGCTCTTGGCTCTAAAATACCTTGTCGTCTAAAAGGGGCTAGGTAACTGATAGTTTAGAGTACAACCTGAGAATAGGAAGCAGGTGGGAGACTGTACGTCACGTGTAACTTCTTATAATTTACGGACTAAGTACTAGCGGTTGCTCGCGACTATAAAAAAAACAAGTTAGGTTTGCTCAGTTTTTTTATATTTAAACATATCATAAAAAGTTATAAATACGGTACAGAAAATAGGAACACAGTGAATATGTAAGATACTTAATATCAGGACATAAAGGTAATGAACCGGCATTCAACAAGCCGAGACATTGTCAACAGTTAGGGACGTCATTCTGAACAACATTCGCTATGAAACCGATTTGATCTGAGCAACTTTTTTCACTTTCTGATCAAATCAGTTTTCATACAGTTTGTCAAAATAGTATTTTAGTCGCTCAGGTTGTGATTACAATTCGAGTTGACTGATCAACCCTAACGTGTGTTCGTTCGAAAACAATTTCGAGGTATTGGTACAGTATTCTGATCAGTCCACTCGCATTACCTACTTATTTTGTAATATTCTTAATTTCTGATGCAGCTTTGGCTTGCAGCAGCCTGACACACTCTTAGTGTTTTTCATTGATTTACAATAAAAATGTATTTTTACGGCCGAAAAATCATTCAGGGTGACCATCTTAAAAAGAAAAATTGGCACACACTGAACAAAATCTGCGAAACGTGATGCCGCCAGTGTGTGGATTTGTCACAAAAATACCTAAACTTATTCAGTCAACAAAAAAAAAAAACATTAGAACAAATTTTACGTCCGACAGCGTCCGTAACGTGTTTCTTGGCCTCGCAATTGGCCACAATGTCATTACCTGGTCACACTGCGTGTGTATGTCGTTGTGAACGTGACTATTTATACGTGCTCGTTACATTTCACGCAATGGTTTTGTGGATATTGATTGGGTGTTTTATGTCAAAAGTCATATCGTCAATTTTAAAAGTCTACTTCATGATAACTCATATGCGATTGTAAAAATAGAAAGTATTCATATTTTTGTTGCGAGTTTAACCGTCTACTTTTAATTCCATGATTTGAACCACACTTTGAAACGAAACGCATATTGACAAAAAAAAATGAAAACAACGCCATCTAACGTTGTAGTATGGCGTCTTCACAAAAGCTAGAGTTCTTCGCTTTCTTGTCGAGCGGTAATATATCTAAAATCAATAAATGAAACACCCGGCGACATCTATGATACATTATAGGTACTATATTCCGATTACGGTATTTTGTATGAGTCCGCTTCTCTTTTCTAATACTTGCTCTACTGTATTGAGACGGTCGTGATAACTTTGCGGGTCAGTTTAAGTTCTTTCCCCCTTAACCACATTCTAACCCATATATGGGTTTCATAAGTTTTGAACTTACCAAGCAATAGGTTGAAAATCGCGGCCCATTTCGGGTTAGGCCATGCATTAAAGGGCCAGTGGTTAAACCTAATCTGCATAAGACTTAGGAACCTCCCAGATGGCTACTGCGCATACGTTGATCCTGATTGTAATCTAACTCATTATCATATTAGCCAAGGCCAATTGGGGGTCGGGGGGAGTCGGATATCTTCCCAAAAACTTGCTTCTGTCCACTCGTATAGACTGGCTCACCTAAGCCCTCTGCTCTCGCTTTAAGGCCTCGTTCAAATCTCGTCCTTCTTGCAGTTTAACCATTAGTGCTAACCTCTTCATTCCCTTCCAGAAAGCTAAAGAGGAGGCGCGTCGACGAATCCCCGATATAGACAAGATCGGCTCGGATATCTCGTCGTCGGAGGACGAGCTTCTGACGGGCGAGGAGAAGCGACGGTCGCCGGTGGCGCCGCCTGCCGTCGTCGACAAGAACGTGGACAACCTGGACGATGACCAGGTATACTCCAACTCAGGATTGATGGCCAGAGGGGAAAGAGGAAATCGCGGAGGGGGTGACGTCCCGCCACCCCGCACACCCCCCACATCCACCCCGCACCTTTGTCATAGTGCTGAACAAGTCCGCGTCGAACCGGTTTATCGATTTCAATCATTCTAACGTTGAAGCTTGCACATGTGCTTGTGTATTTAAAATGGCATCGGCTGCCTCTTCGTCTATATGAAAAGGTTAAATCCTATAATCCATTCTCAAGCACGACAAGTAACTAGAAAAGTACTGGGAAATTGAGACATTTAACGGAAAAAATATTTCGAAAAACATGTTAAGAATCTAGAAAATGAATACCCAGTATCAAGTGATACAGCACCCGTAGCGTGTTTACCCCCGCGGGGTGAAGCGACGAGGGAAAGTGAGAGATAGAGCTATACGATCGAAATAGCTCTGTCCCTCAATTTCCCGCGTCGCGATGCGGTCAATGTGCTAAGGGGGCTGGAGTAGAAAAAGAGAAATCTTCGCCAGTTGTCGTATTCCCGTAAACATCCGAACATATTATCGTATGAGCCATAAACATTGCACTTGCAATGTGTACTTTTTTGGAAAGAAATATGAGTCATGTGTAAACAATCGAAAGCAATTATGGGCGGTCGGCGGGCGCCCTGGCGAAGATTTATATGCCCATTATCAGTTTAGGAGTACTGTAAGTTATTCTATTATAGTGTTGATTGAATAAAATTTTAACTTTTCATCCTACCTTGCTTTACATCGTCTGTTTCATTCCAAAACGTCTATAACTAAGTCCATGCCTTGTACTCGTACTCTGCATCGCTTGTCACCGGCAACCAATCTGTTCAGAGATTCCGGAGAGTACAGGTCATGGTAGACGATGTTGTTCTCTCCGTCGAACACCGCCGCGTGGATCTGACCCTCACTCAGGAATCCAACTAAAACTAACTTGTCGTCTATGTAATCCAGCCTGTAAATCTCATCAAATCTTATGAAGTAAGCTTCACCGTGCTTATCAGTAGTTAGAGTATAAAATGCATCGGCGAATACACTCGGCTCAGGTGCATTGTTCAACAAACGATAAATGGTTTCGTTACTCCGGAAATAGACGTTGTCGCTTTTATCTACTATAAAATCGCTTACGTTATAACCATTCATTGATGCCACGCATGTAGACTTCCCGTCTTCGTATGTGCAAAACTCGTTCCTTAGAAACCCAGAATAGTACAGCTTGTGTCGGAACTGCATATGCCATACGAGGTTGTTTTCAAGCGCATAGAACTCCGTCGCGTTTGTCACTGCACGGAATTTGTATATGCCCTTGTTATTTGTTGTCATGTACATATCGCCGGTGATTTGATCCACGGTTCTGGCTGATGAGAACGTCACGTTTGGCACCAAATGGCGTTGACCAAGTTCCAAGTTGAAGGCGGTCGTGTGAAATAGACCTTGGCCATCGTTATAGTTCGCGTAGAGTGTGTGACTGCGTCTGTCTATGTCTATTTGTCCGATGATGTGATGCGCTTCCCATATTTTGGTCTTGGTATAACAATTGCCGCCCAGGCAGGCGGTGCAAGGCGCGGTGACTCTTGTGAAACTGGATGCAAGTACGGCAGATATCAATAGGTGGAGCATCATCTGTGAATAGAGGAAAGGAAAATTTCGTCCAGAGCTTTTTCTGGTTGATTACCAATAGCGTAATCAAATAAAAGATTCAGTACTTATATAGCAACTAACCTACATTCACTATTGTTCACTTTTTGATTGTTTCACTATTAAAAGCACACGTTATTTCATTCACATGATCCAGTTGTAGCTATGTTCTCTATGAACAGTGGCGTGTTTGTTGTTCTTGGCTTGTAATATTGCACTAGACATAGGTTAGCAGGGCACAATGAGAGGGTGGAGGCTATCAGTTATAATTAGTCATTATCAATTTTGATTACTTGCGTATTATAGTAATGAAACATTGTTATTATGGTTTCATTTTAAATGTACAAATATAGTTAGTAGCTATAAAATATGAACATTAGGCTAAGTGCGTATACAGATATAAGCTGGTCGGCATTGCTAACAGTTACACAAAGAAAGCTGGCCTAAGCAGGGGCTGCGCCGGTTGTATGAGCAGCATTCAAAATGTCGAGCTGATCGGACGAAGATTTGTTTTTAGGAAATGTGTATCGAAATGCGGAAACAAAGTTATCCTATAGATATAGAAATAAAACTTTTCGGACAATACCAACATTTGTTTTTAACCCTTCCTTTTAACAATCCTTTCCAAAATAAATATACACTTATCAAAATAATTGAACATTTTGTAATGTATATTCTTTTTGCCTAACCAAAACGGATAAACTCTCATCCAATATTGTTTTACTGAAACAGTAACATTACTAAGACACAAACACAGATTACAGTTCTAGCCATTAAATTATCTAACCTCAATCCGATATATATTATTGTCAAACTAAGATTACAGTATTTTCCCTTTATAGGTATTTATAGATCCCACAGGGCGAACAGCCGACACCGCATGAGACCTCGTGTAGGGAGCAAAATTATTATTTTTCTGTTCAAGCTACTCTTTTAATTTATTCATTGGCATGTAGCATTTACGCAATGTGCCAATTGAACACAGATCTTAATAAAATAATCGAATGTAATTTCATCGTAATCGATTAAAAACGAACATTTTTCAAGTTTTAACTTTAACTTATAACTTAACTTAATTAACTTTAACGTAATGTTATATGATAATTTACGAAGTTTTCGTAATATTAAAAAAAAAAGTCACAATAAATTATATGTTTTACTGAAATCAAAACTATCGATGACCGTTATTGTAATATAATGAATATTGATATCCGATACCATTGTAATATTCAATTCGATTATTTTTACACTTTAGTAAAAGTAGCACAGGAATATTTTATCTGTCCTCTCCCTAATCCTTCACAACCGCCATTATAAAAAAATAGTTTTATTTCGTTGTTCGATTACCTACTGTAAAAGTGGAGAAAGTATAATTCAAAGTATAGTTTTTTCATAATTTTTTAGAATTTCATTTAAAATTTCCTCATAGACGGTGTGAAAAGTTGTATGTATCATTCAGGAGCTAAATTATTTTCGTCATGGGCGTTATGGGGCGGCCTCGCCGTAAATACATCAGTTTTCTCCCTTGAGACACAAATAACTATTTATGGAACTATTTATGAGCTTTATTTCTGTATGCGGCCTAAAGCTCGACATGTTTGATTGTAGATGTCACTGTCCTCGCTCTCGTCGACGGAGGCCAAGATTGAGGAGCAGGTGCCGGCGGAGGCGTATTACTACCAGCCGCCGACTGTGCCGCCGCCCCCGCACTACTACAGCATGTGGCCCCCAACAGGTAAATTACAAGTTGATGGGAACTGAAAACTCTAGTCTACAGAAACTGTATATACGTAGGCTTCTGTTGTGCTACAAATGTTGCTTCTGTGCTGTGATCCGACTTACATACATCTTGCATCGCGCAAAGTCCCCGTTCAAGTGGACCAGGTGCAGGTTCTGTTTATGGCAACACAAATTTGTATTTTTGGGAATCGGGAGGTCGATTTAAAAAAAAAAAACACAATCATGAGAACGTAGAATTCGCTTTTAAGCATTAAATAAAACACCGAACCCGCTATTTTCAATTAAGAGCACACAACAATTGAAATATGAAGTAAAGATGCAATACACACCGACAGCGAGTCGATACGAAACAGAGCTGACCACGTAGGCTCGATGTCATCTGAACGAAACGCGGCGTCAGAAAAGAGGCGGGTTTTTTTTATTTTTTTTTTTGTTGGAGGGGAAAATATTGGAATTACCCATGCCCAGGAGTCGGACCACCCTGCTATGTCCGGGTCCGCACATATTGAGCGGGCATCAGCTCGTGTGGTATACGGACTAAAAACAACCCCTTTGTGTTTGCAGTTGTCTATCTAAAGACTACTGTGAGTTTATGTGTGTCTTCTGACAGTGTAATCTTAAATATTTCTGTGGCGCTGCGGTTGTGGCTCTGCCTCTACCATGCGAGAGATCCTGGGTTCGATCTTCGGCTGGGGACAAACAAAAAAAAACAGGTCTTGGATGTTTATATAAGTGTGACGTCACTGTTTCTGGTTCCCACGATATAGAGTATCCTAGTGTGGAACCAGAAGCAATGTATGTGCCTGTATGTAAAAGTTTAGTTTAGTTTAAGTTTACTTGGATTTATTCGTTTCCGGTTTAGTGTCATTAGTCTTGATCTGCCGCTATGTTGTATCGTGTTATGTGTTTTCTCATATTACAATGGAGTTCCTATTTTAACAAACGGTCCGTTTTACTAAGCCTTACATCAAGATACAGTTTACTGAAAAGATAGGATCTTTGCAGGTTCATCAACCCCCTGGGATGAAATGGAATGAATGAATACGAATGAATGTGTGTTGGTTGTGCAGCGTACCCGGCGCCGGGCTATGTGGGCGGCGCCGAGCTGGCGCTGGCGGCGTACGGCGCCGCTCTGCCGCCGCCGCTGCTGCCGCCGCACTACCCCAGCTACGCGGAGCCGCCGCCGACACATGCGCACGAGGTAGGAGACCGGCCCATCTGTTGCCGACCACAACCGACTCTGAGGATGGAGAACTTGGGTTGATGGATTGTTTGTTACTATTTCACGCCCACCTACTGAATCGATTTGGCTGTCTCAGACTCTTCACGGATAGTTATTGCTCACAATTGACCACCGCTCCGGGGCTTTCCTCGTGCAGAGGGTTTCCTTGGCTGTGCAGCGGGGTAGCGCTGCCAGTGTCTCGCGAACCTTTGGCAGCGAGATGTCCTGGGGAGCTTTGTTTATTTCGTCAAGGTTGACATTTTAATGAAACAAAGTATTTAGTTTACTTTTGACTAAGCTTTAAGTGGCTTTTTGACATTTTTAATTATATTTTTTTATATTGCTAACTATTGAGCATGAATTATAAAAATCAATAATGTTGTTTCCCCTTAGGAGCTAGACGCGCCGTACTACCCTACCATCAACAGCGTGATCGAGCGCATCACCGCGGAGCTGAAGATGATCCTCAAGAGGGACTTCAACAAGAAGATGATCGAGAACAGCGCCTTCAAGAGTTTCGAGCTGTGGTGGGACGAGCAGCGGCAGACCAGCGCCAAGCCGCAGCCGGGAGAGCAGCCACTGCAGGTGATAAGCCCGCCTTGTACAATTGCTAGTAGCAAAAGTAACAACGTATCAGCGAAAGAAAGATAAAACGAAGGAATAGGGAACTTAAGAATGAATGAATGAATGAATGAGCGAAAGATAATAGACATCAACAAGAAAATGATCGAGAACAGCGCCTTCAAGAGCTTCGAGCTTTGGTGGACGAGCAGCGGCAGCCCAGCGCCAAGCCGCAGCCGGGAGGGCAGCCACTGCAGGTGATAAGCCCGCCTTGTATGAATAGCGAAGGAAAGGAAACCATCGGGTCGGACTCTCACACGAAGGGTTCAGTAACATCGAATAAGAAAACTTAAGAACTAAAAAATAATTAAACAAAAACTGGCCAATTGCGTGTCAGACTTCGCATATTTAGTGTTCCGTATTAAATGTAGAATATAAGCCTGAAAATGAAGGAAATTTAAAGAAAAAATCTGGTTTATCAAAATATTGGTTGGTACATACAAAAATACAAATATACGTAATAATAAAAAATATCCAAATTTTAAGGTTTAGGTCAATGGGAAGTAAAAAAAAACTTCGATAAAAAAGCTGACTTTGGTGTCTGCTCATTCCTTTGTATTCCAGTATTATTTAAAACAAAAATACAGTATTTATCTACTCAACATGCTACTCGATGGGCTAGGTAAATCTTTTACGCCCCACTTTAGCTGTATGGGAGCACCCCTTAAAAACATTTAAAAATATTTTTGACAATTAGTATGGCTTGGGTCTACACGATGATGTGAAAACTTGATGACTACCGCGAACGGATGGATACGTGAGTGACAGCCATTTGGGCTCCGTTTGGAGCCTTCAGATACGAAAACCTAAAAATATGTCCGAACTTGGTTTCGTTACCAGCCCCTACAGGTTATAAATGTGACCTCAAACCAATTGCGCCGCCGAAGACGATGATGGATGGCACGAAATTGATGATTTGGTGATTCGCAGGAGCAGGAATATTGAAATACGTCTCTTCTATACTTTAATTTATGTAGCGGCAACAGAAATACAACTTCTGTCAAAATTTCAACTCTCTACCTATTACGTTCGTTCTCTGTTAGACGGACAGCGGAGGCTTAGTAATAGGGTCACGTTTGGCACCCTTTGGGTACGGCACCCTTAATAAAGGATCAGGGAACAAGGTGATAAATAGACAGCAATAAGTAACAGGTGTGGTAATGAAACGCGCGTATTATCAATTTAACAGCTATCTATAACTCAGTCACTAGTGGCGCTGCATAATGGCAAAACAAGTCCAACAAGGACCAAATTTTTTGCATCTTTGCAATACGGAGAGCATTCGTCGCGCAACTGAACAAAAAATGTTAATAGTTCGTGAATTTAATTGGTACACGAGAGCACGCTAGTATATTCTAATATTAAATTGAATAAGCTAATAGATGTAAAACTGCAAATTCACAGAATCTGTTAAATACACGAACAATAAACATTATTTGTTCTGTTGTGCAGGGAATACTTTCGGTTGTGCAACGATGCAAAGAATTTGGTCGTGACCCTTATATACCCTACAAATAATGTCAATAACTTCACCAGGACATCTCCAATAAAAAGGAGGAGGCCGTCGACTCGATAAAATCCATCATGGAGTCGCGAGACCTCGGCCTGGAGCTGGGCGGGTATTCCCTCGGCATCGGACTGGGGCTGCGGGCCGCCATACCCAAGATGCCGAGCTTCCGGAAAAAGCGGAAGGTGCCGTCGCCGGTGGCGAGACGGGACGGGAACAAGCACGGCAGCGATCAGGTGAGCGGACTGAAACGTGACAAGCATTTTGACGACGTATTACTAAGACCCAGCAGGAGATGGCAGGATGACCTGGACAAGTTCCAGCCAGAGTGGGCCACTATAGCGGCGACAAGAGATGTGCGGGCTCAAAACGGTGAGGCCTTTGCCCATTAGTGGGACACCCAATAGGCTATATAAAAATGTATATCAAGATGTGAGAAAATTAAATCGTTTATTGACTGACAGTCCGAAAAGCTGGTTTAATCGTAAACGGTAATATCGTAGGAAGGTGAGAGACAGAGCTACACGCTTTGCATTGATTGTTTCTTTTCGGAGAACAAAAACAGCCAAAGACGGACAGACAGAGAGACAGGTAGCCCGACAGAGAGACAGATAGCCTGACAGAGAGACGGGTAGACCGACAGTTACAGATTAACAGACCGACAAACATACCCACAGAAGCACAGACGCAGACAAACCGAGAGACTTACTGACAGATAGTCATAGGCCAGAGAGACATAGAGGCTGAGGTTATTTTTGTGGTCCTATAGCCATTGTCTTACGCTGTAACTCATTTCCATTTCCAGGAAGAGATGGTGCAGAACTCTGATGAAGAGAAGGAGCTCCCCGCCAGTCCGAGCAACCGGCGGACTAGCTCCTACCTCTCCAGCCATCGGCGGAGAGCGTCCAGTAGCTCTTCCAGGTTAGTAAAGTTTGCCATATGATTCATATTTCTAATTAAAACTAGAAACAATGTTATGTTGGCAAAGCAAAGTGTTAGAGAATTCCTGAGGGCAGCGGTCATGCTGCGGACCTAAGTCAGCTAGAAACATACTCAAATGCCGTGTGGATCTCTAAAGACGGTGATACACCGCGCTTTCTTACCTGACGGGGTCTTCCGTAGACGTATGTCCTTTTTCTCTCCTCTTCCTCTAAAAAGTCGACCAATTCGGAGAGGCGGGCAGGTCGTCTGCCTGTTTCCCGAGCTACAGTCCAAATCTGGTCTGCACGTCCAGTGGGAGGCGAGACAAAACAATATACAATAGTAGGAACGACCATTCGCCTACTGGTAACCCTAAGTTTTCCAAGACCTCCGTGACCGACGATACCGGATTTAACAGTTCTGCCTGCATGGCGCTGAAACGATATTTCAGTGTTCTTTTACCTCTAAGGCAGGCTCCAACATAACATCGCTCGTATCCTGACGCGCCACCAAGTATCCTGACGCGCCACCAAGTATCCTGACGCGCCACCAAGGCATGAGAAAGATGTAAACCATCTATGCTCCCTACTAACCTCTCTCTGAAACTCTGACAGAGACATTTTTTACAAACGATACTTACAATTTACAAAAAACTTAATTTACAGAACCCTACAATAAATGTTCCGAACAAGGGAACTAATTTGTACTCAAAATAAATGGGGTCTGAGAAACAATTAAATTTATGTTTCACTTCTCTCAATAATTTTCAGTACAATATATCACTTCAAATTTTATGTCTAAACCAGTAATCCCAAATATTTAGAACACTACCGTATATGTTTTATTCAAATCAAGACAAAATTGAAACCTGCTCTCATAGTTGGTTCACAAATAAATTGATCTACAGTTTCAGATGAACACTGTTCATAAGGGTTCCAAAGTTCACTTATGGTTCAATCAATTCTGAAATTTCCCTCAAAATTTATAACAAGTGCCAAACCCACAATATCGCACTTTCAGCTGTGAGAACTATCTCTCATATAAAACAACTGCACTGTGAGGTGAATCAAAGTGCAAAGTTCAATGACCTGAATTTAGTGCATGAACCAACCAAATAAAATAAGCTCACCAAAGGTCGCATAAAATGTTCACTTTTAAAGGTCTATTTTCAATCTTGTTACACTGAATATTCACAAGAATTTCCTATGGTAACAACACTGTACACTACAAGTCTGGACTGATCATATAACTACATGCGGATATTGAAACTATTATTACCTATCCGCGCCTACCTTCTATAGTCTATGACCGTAATTCTTTTAACCCCCAGAGGGCACCATTAATGAAAAGAACCGCGCTCTTGCTACCAAAATGTTAGAGATGCCTCAGGACAGAAAGTATTGCTGCAGGCCCATTAGACAGCTAGAATCATACTCAACTGTCGTGAAGATCTCTAACGACGGTGATACATTGTGCTTTCTTCCTGATGGGGTCCGAACACAAAGTTTACTATGCTGCATAAATATGACTCTCTCAGACGCGATTTCAATGGCCACACTACAAAAGGAGTACCTCCCCAGATCGTCGTCATCGTCGTCGAGCCGCTCGTCGTCGTCGGCGGCGGAGGAGACGCCCCGGCCGCGGCCGCAGGCGCCGCGCATCTACTCTGACACGGAGTCCGACTCGGAGCTCGACGAAGCGCGGCTGGTGGAGTCGCGGCTCAAGCTGGCCGCCAGCAAGCCGGCGCGCGCCGTCTACTCCTCCACTGATGACAGCGAGGCGGAGAGCCGCCGAGGTGAGTACTATTATGTTGCCTTCAAGATTACGTCCCATGTAAAATGTCGCGGGACATTTTCGGGTCACTGTGCAACTTCGCAGCATCACGTTGCAGCGACATATTGAGATAAATTTTATGCATAGTGTATCTGAGCCCTTTTATTCCACTGTGCGGCAAAACATCTGCGTGTACCTAGGGTAAGATGTTCGTGTATGTGATTTCCAGAAAAGACCCCGATCCCGGCAGTGGAGGTGTCGGGGGACCGGCTCGGCTCGCCCGCGGTCTCGCCCGGCGCCGAGCCGCCGCCGCGGCAGGACCTGCTGCTGGACCGCGTCTACACGGACTCCGAGGAGGAGAGGGAGTACCAGGTCAGTGCACAACCACCGCCGATGCTATAAATCATCATCACCCTGCCACCCAGTGAACCCACTGTTGAATATAGGACTCCACACGCCATTCAACTCGGTCCCGTGCAACCCGCATCCACTGTTTTCCTCATATCCTCGTTATGTCATCGGACAATCTGGCAGGTGGTCTGCCGACAGATCTTTGGCTACCACTCGGTTACCGGTCTGATCCATCTGCCGTCTTCTCGCCTTACCAAGTGTTCTGTCCACTACCTACTGAGCCGTGTTATCCGAACAAAACGGATCATCACAAACTCCCAATATTCCGGATGTTACTAGTCATCTAATACTCTTGAAATGCCTGAGGTTTCTAATCGTCGGGATGCTCCTTATCATCTAAATTCCTCATTCTGATGGTCTTCATCATCTACAACATCCTGATTTACTCACCTCCCGGAAGCCCTTCATCATCTCCAACTCATGACGTCATTTCAAAAAAAGAGAAAGCGAATTGTGCAAACACATACCATCTCTCCCACTCCCGCAGGAGCGACGGAGACGCAACACAGAGTACATGGAGCAGATAGAGCGCGAGTTCAAGGAGGAGCAGCGCCGCACGTCGCAGGGCGAGGTGCCGCGGCCGCCCGACAAGCCGCCCGCGCCGGATGAGAGGTATAGCGTTCGAACATTTCGCAACATAGCCACATACTCAGACCGTTACCTAGGTCTAGGTAGACACCGCAAATGCACCGACTGCGTGTTATATCATAGTAGTAAAGTTAATAAAATATTGAACATAGCAAACGATTTTTAATATGTTGTAAGTACCCCTGAGAGTGATTAGCCCCAAGGTTGCAACCCTGAAATCCTTGTGCTACGCTCACGGTGCTCGGAAAACTACGAAATTATGGGACTTGCTGCAGTATTTTCTGAGAAAGCTACCTTAAGGAAGAGTCAGTAGGGTATATTTACTCTTCTTTTATAAACTAAACTTAATTTTCTACAAATTGATTCCAACCAGCGCTCCTAGATCGTTTGCGGAGATAAAGACAGTCAAAGATGATAATTATGTAAAATTCTGTCGTTATGGTCAATGGGAATAGAAGCATAGGTTAAAGCCCTTAGATAGATAGATTAAACCCCTTTCTGCAAATGCACGAGCCTAAGCACCCTTTCTTACATTTGCAAGCTACCATTCTGAGCAGGGTCTGAGGAGCGGGGCCTGCCCATATTGCGACAGGCATAAGACCTTGTTCTTTAGTGGCCCATCTCAGTCGGACGGGATTTTTTCGACCCCCAACCATTTTCGCACTTGGTGGTAGGTCCTCCAAGAATTATATTTTCGTCCCATCTATTTGAAAAGAGGCGAAGGGTTCCACGATGAGTGCGAGCACTTGAAGTTCGGACACTATTTAATTAAAAAGTTTTATCGCAATGCGCTTCGATAAATAATCCGGTAATAAAAAAGCCCGCCTGCTGACGTGACATTGCTTAACCAATTTTTTTAAATACGCGGGAACTTCTTATTCGTTTTTTTATTACTTTTTATCAAAATATTACATTGTAATTATACAAATTGAATAAAAGATGACCTCTATCAGTAAAAGTGAAATATTATCACCAGAGAGTATAAAATTAAACTCAGATACTGTCACAATCAATTTACTACCAAACAAATCGAAACAAAAATGTCTAAAAGCTTATGAAAAATTAAAAAGCAGCAACTTTATTTTTCTCTTAGGGGGGGATACACTGAAAAGTCAACCGGACAACAAAAACATTTCTGTTTGTTATGGTTCTGTCACATGGCAACAGATGGCGCTTCATGCCGTGTCGGTTTTTACCGACATAGCATGCGTCATGCCGTAGCGCCGGTAAAACCGTGCTTGACGTTTTATATCAATTGCGGTAGATGGCGGCTGTAATTTTGCAGGTAGGTAGTTTACAGATATGGGACTTCAGCTCGAGACAGTTTTTATCGAAATTTGACCCCTAAAATAAAATCGGTTGGCTGTGCCATTTAGTGCTACAATTTCGCAGTTTTTCGAGTTACGCGGGAGTAGCACAGGTTTTCAGGTTTGCAAACTTGGGTATAAATGACTTTTAGGTGTACTAACAACATTTAAAAAAACGTAGTTACATGCGCGTTTTCGACGTTCGCCTTTTTGTGTTGATATAAACTATACTATAGGTGTTCTGCACCTGTGAACCGCTCAGTCGCTCTATGACTGTTCTGACTGTCAGATGTTTGTTGATATGAAATAAATTACAAATGCATATCGCAAACATATTGGGGTTCTGGCGGCGTATACTTCTATGTCTGGTCTGAGGGCACTAATATTCTGGACCTGGCTAAAAAACTATGTTATCCAGTGTCGTAGCAACCAAAAACTGTGAGGGCGTAGCCATGCTAGCCGTGGATTCTGACCAAAAGCGTTTTAACACACTTTACGTTTTGTCCTTTCTTTATTGACTTTTGATTTGCACATTTCACACTCGGCACCGGGTAATGGATTATCCACTTCATTTTACTGCGCATAGCATCGTAATTGACTGAGTCATATTGCGCTATCGCCTTTCACATTAGGGAGTTTCGTAACTGGCATTACCTATTTATATCAGTGGTATTTTTATTGAATTAATTACAGCTGGTGTGAAACATCAACAAATAATCGTAGTTTATGTGACTGCTACATAATGGTGGGCATTAATACTCGAGAGTGGGTTTATGAAACGAGCCGAAGGTGAGTTTCATAATAATATTACTCGAGAGTTTTAATGCCTAATTATGTACAGTTACATACACTAGTTTATCTACACACATATCATAAGCTCTCTTTGATGTGTTCAGGAACCGCATGTTTGACCGGCATTGTGGCTCTGCAGTTGTTTAGCTTGTTCTGTAGTACCAACTTCACAGACAAACTGGGGGCGGCACGCAGGCGGGCGTCGGCGTTCGAAATTGCAATGTCATAATATGTAAAAAAAAATACACATTATGGTCATAATGTGTAATTTTTCAGATAAGAAATGAGTTTTTACCAAGTAGTTTAACATTATGCTGATCGTAACGTGCGGTTTTTGTACGCAGTAAAGAGGGTTTTTGATACGCAGTAAGGACGGTTATGTGTAGATAAATAAATAAAAAGGCCGCTAGCCGCGCGCAATTCATCGAATCAGTGAGCGCTGGAAGCCATTTTATAATCAGAGATTAATTTTATGGAGCCGTGCATTGAAAAACTGCGTGCTTATTATAGGGTCTATAGTCATCCGAGTCCGATCGGAGTTATCACGATCCCCTCTCGCAGTACCACGGAGAGTTCCCCGCCCCGCGCCCCGCCCCGCCCTGCCGCGCGCGCAGACAAGCCCAAGCGAGAGGAGAAGGAGAGGCGAGAGGAGAACGAGAGTAGAGAAGAGAAGGAGAGGAGAGACTTGGAGGAGGGGGAGATCACGTCGGAGGAGGAGATGCTGGAGGACAGAAGGAAGAAAAAGGTACTTCACCCTTTATAACTCAAGAAGCTAAAAATACATTATTTTCATGGATTCGGATAGTACTATAAAGATTGTTTTTATTTGGATTTTTTTAATCAATGAAACATATTATTTGAAAAATCGGTCAAGTGCGGGTCGGACTCGCACACGAAGGGTTCCGTACCATCGTACACGTAAAATAAAGGAATAAAACTTAAAAAAATGCAATAAAATGAACATAACAATGTCCAAACTTTGTTTTGATACCAGTTCCTACAGATGGCGGATCCGACGTCAAACCAATTGCGCCACCGACTTCTATGAAATTAGACTACTGCAGACATCAAGACATATTAAAACACGTCTATTGTATTGTATTGCTGTAGCGGCAACAGAAATATTCATTCTGTGAAAATTTCACCTCTATGGTTAATGAGATACAGCCCGCTGACAGATAGACGGACGTACAGCGGAGACTTAGTGATAGGGTCCCGTTTGGCACCCTTCGGGTAGGGAATCGTGAGAAGGGAGTGTAGCTGCCAATTACTTTTCACGCATCATCACGCACCGACAATTTGAAATTATTCACTTTACTAAAGAAATCTCATTTTTTTAAGACTCGATTGAAAGAATAGAGAGTAGGTAGCTTATACTCTCTATAAATGCTTGAAAATGATAATTATACTTAGTTGGAGAATTAGGGAGGGTGAAACGGTATGTTGCCTGTAGTAAAGCAAATATTACACAGGGTAAAAGCCATACTCCGACAGAATATCTCTCAAAAGGATCTCGATTTTTATAGCGAGTCGAAATATTCCACGATTATCATGGTCTAAGTTTTTAATATCTATTTAATTCTTTTTTTCTTGCCAACGCTAAATTCGAGTTCTACTATCGTAAATTTTGCCTGTCCTGATTAGGTATATTGGTCACAATGCCCATTTGTCACTCAACATGTCCTGTTAACTTCAAGGATAAGAAGACACCCAAGAAGAAGACTCCAACCAAGCGGCAGAGGGTAGAGTCGGTCACCAGTGAGCACAGCCACAAGTCCGAGTCCACGATCAGTGTCAACGGAGTCGAGGATGTGAGTAATAGAGCAGATAAAAACTTTACCGGCCTTACTAATAAAATAAGTTATTCACGGTTTAACTTATTCTGTGTTTTGTCCTTTTCATTCGTCGAGTAAACATCAAATGTCAAAGCAAGACAAAATACTGTTTAAGTTAAACCGTGAATAACTTCTTTTATTAGTAAGGCCCTTTGAGTATAATACTGTACGCAAACGGAAATATTGATAGCAGCGCCCCCTGGCGAGTTAACACGATGCCCTGTATTGTCAATATTTATTAGTGAAACTGTTCGTCAAATATCTAAGATTTCTTATTATGTATTTCTGATATCAATCGCAACAAAAGTCAAACTGAAAAATGGACCAATCAGAACACGGTTATTTTATGCCTTTTCTTGCGATGTTATTGGTCAATGGCATTGCGACTGATATCATAAATACATATAAGGCTGTTGACTTACAGTATCTTGGAATTGCAATTGATAGGATAAAATGCTCAAGTCTCTCTTGTACCTCAGGGCTACCTGTCGTCGTCGTCATCGCCCGAGTCGCAGGCGTCGCAGGCCTCCCAGGCGTCGCAGGTCGCGCTCGAGCACTCGTACTGCCGGCCGCCGCAGCCCCCGCCGGAGGCCGAGGCCGGGCCGGGGCGTCGCCCCTCCAACCACCTGCGGCACGACCACGGTAATGTACCGCTCTGAACTGCTACCTGCTGCTGCCACCCTTTGTGACGAGCACGCTGGCGGCCAAATGCTAAAAGGAGTTGATTTCCGTAGAGGGTATAAATCGACACGAGTCGGACATCATCTTACGCACGAGTGACGTAATGACCAAACGTTTTACCATGCATTGTGCGAGGAAATGAAAAATATACTAAACAATAAATTAGTAAAATGGCAAGCTTATGTCAAAAACACGTGAGCTCAACATATCTAGTACTGCGCATGTGCAAATAGCTGCCACGTCGTATCGAAAAAAGGCACGAGCAAAATATACGTGACATATTTAATGAATATTTTAAATTAATTTATAAATCAATTAATAAAGTAATTAAGTAATTAATATCGCGTCAAATAAAATATTAGTTTTTTGTATATGAATAATAATATAAAGTACTTGACTTATTTGTAAAACTTTACTCAAATAATAAAAAATGTCTGCGTCGGGCTGGCGACGTAATAAAAAATAAAAAACCGGTCAAGTGCGAGTCTAAATCGCGCACGAAGGGTTCCGTACCACCGTTCAATGGAAGCGATGGCGTGGAGTGAATAGTTTGGATTTTACACAGCAAAATATTGTTTACAAAGTTATTGGTGCGGTTACTTTCACACTCCATTTACGTAACCAGGTGCATCCATAAGTTTGTATGTGGTATTGAAAGAATTTTTGTATGGGAGCCCCCTTAAATATTTCTTTTATCCTGTTTTTAAGTATTTGTTGTTATAGCGGCAACAGAAATACATAATCTGTGAAAATTTCAACTCTCTAGCTAGCTAGGTTCTTGAGATACAGCCTGGTGACAGACGGACGGACGGACGGACGGACAGCGAAGTCTTAGTAATAGGGTCCCGTTTGGAACCCTTCGGGTACGGAACCCTAAAAACTGAAAAGTAAAAAGCATTAGTGCGAAAGAGTGGAAATTTAAACGCTCTTTCCGATGCACATGCATTGTAAATAAATAAATAATACAATGAAAGAAAGAAAATTTGTTTTTCACGACCACTGCTCGGAAATGTGGCGACAGATGTTCTGTAATGGGGCCCCAAAACTATGAATTGTTAAACAGGACATCAATAATATTTCTGGACTAGTTCACAGGACTAACTCACTCGTCCATCTATTATTGCTTACTTTCCAGCCTCTACAATATTTGCTAAATATTTACACAAAGATGTGAGTGGGAGGAATCTGGCGCTCTATTTTTAAAAGGCATGTATAAACATGCACGCTAAATAAATAATCCCCGATTTTTTGTTCAAAATATCTCAAAACCGCAACAAAAATACTGACTGACTGTTCTTCGATATTGCATCCCAATCTTTTCACTTCTGAAAGTCCCAAGATATCGAAGTTAATGTTTTTTAGAGCGTAGTTATGTTCAATATATCTTTCCGTTGATAACAAGGATCTGGCATTGAAAGTACACACTTTTAGGGTTGGGTACACACTTTTTTTGATGGAGGGTGATGGTCTAATTCCCCACGAGGACCAGTCGGCTTGGGGAATGTTTTGATGGAGGGTGATGGTCTAATTCCCCACGAGGACCAGTCGGCCTGGGGAATGTTTTGTTGGTTGGATTGGATTTTGTATACTTGTTGTTTTGTTCCGGCGGCTTTAAGCTAATAGGGATTTTTTATATATAATTTTCATTCAAACAGATAAGAAAAAAATAGCTATACTACCTAAGCTTTTCAGGTACAAGAATGATAAAATAGTTTTATATGATTTAGTAAAATAAACATTAATTAGTGTGGTGCAGCAAAAGACACGAATTTTAGAAATTCCGTTATATCGATGCATAATTTTTAGTGCAAGTCAGTATTTTAGTTTGACTAAGAATATTTTTGTATCGAAAACGGAATTTGTGTTCGAAAAATCCAGATATTTGTTGTGAACTGTGTAAGAAAGATTAGCTTGTTTTGTTAGGATTTATGATTTTGTTGGTGGTGCTCGTTTTGTTAATTAAATGTTTTTTTGTAGAGTAGTCAGTTTTTTGGTATAAGAATGGTTAATCAGTGAAGAGAATTGGTTTGCATAATTTTATTTTGAGCTACAGTTCAATATTCCCCTTTTTAAAATGCATTTAGTTGGTATTATTTATTTGTTTCAAAGTGTCCAATACTGGTCAAAAGTCTGGGAGCTCCATTCCTCAATCTCGATCTGTAACCGTACAATTATTATTAGCTGCACTTTCAGGACCGGGTTATTTGTAAAGAAGCAGATATTACTTTCTTCATGTCATGTCTTTACGTAAGAGTGCTAATGCTTATGTACTCCAGGCTACACGTGGATGGACCCGGAGGCGGAGGCGGAGCCGGGGGCGGAGGCCGGGGCGCCGGAGGTGACGGCGAAGGCGGAGGTGCCGGCGCCGGACAAGCTGAAGGAGAAGCGGCCCTACAAGCGGAAACACGAGACCAAAAAACTCGCCGAGATACAGAACAAGTAAGTCTCTTTTAATCTCATGCCTGGTGTAGGATAATCATTACATCCGCCTCGGGCAGTGTGGCGCAGATTATTTGTAGCGTAGCCTTTTGATTTTTTTACAATCAATCTGAAAAGCAGAGTATACAACTTAGGAATATATTAGTCTCGGATGATGTGGAATCCCTCGTCGACTATTCTTACATTTAACTTAAAATTATATGCCCTCGTTACGCTCGGGAGTTGTCTAGGACATATTCTGCTCGTCTGGGATGAAATAGTAGGCGCCTGGAATTAATTACAAAATAATGGACAATGTGTCCATTTCCCAAAACACAGTAGTTTTTCCTGAGGCAAGAACCTTCTGATTGTCACGCGTCACCATTCCTTCCTCGCAGGCTGTACGACGCGGAAGTGGAAACGCCGCAGTTCGAGCACGCGGACGTGACGTACAAGCCGCGCGACATGATGGCGGAGATGCAGGTCATGTACGAGTTCCTGACGCGCGGCATTGACCGCGAGGACGTCGGCCATCTGCGACGCGCGTACGAGACGCTGCTGGCTGAGGACGCGCAGGTAAAACTCTTTCACACGAGCAGTATGCCCGTCGGCAGCCGTCGACGGCTGGCTTAAAACGTATCGGCAGCAGCCGACGGCTGGCTTAATACGTATCGGCAGCAGTCGACGGCTGGCTTAAAACGTATTTGCAGCAGTCGACGGCTGGCTTCAAACGTATCGGCAGCAGTCAACGGCTGGCTTAAAACGTATCGGCAGCAGTCAACGGCTGGCTTAAAACGTATCCGCAGCAGTCAAAGGCTGGCTTAAAACGTATCGGCAGCAGTCAACGGCGGGCTTAAAACGTATCGGCAGTAGTCGACGGCTGGCTTAAAACGTATCGGCAGCAGCCGACGGCTGGCTTAAAACGTATCGGCAGCAGTCGACGGCTGGCTTCAAACGTATCGGCAGCAGTCGACGGCTGGCTTCAAACGTATCGGCACCAGTCGACGGCTGGCTTCAAACGTATCGGCAGCAGTCAACGGCTGGCTTAAAACGTATCGGCAGCAGTCAACGGCTGGCTTAAAACGTATAGGCAGCAGTCAACGGCGGGCTTAAAACGTATCGGCAGCAGTCGACGGCTGGCTTAAAACGTATCGGCAGCAGCCGACGGCTGGCTTAATACGTATCGGCAGCAGTCGACGGCTGGCTTAAAACGTATTGGCAGCAGTCGACGGCTGGCTTCAAACGTATCGGCAGCAGTCAACGGCTGGCTTAAAACGTATCGGCAGCAGTCAACGGCTGGCTTAAAACGTATCCGCAGCAGTCAAAGGCTGGCTTAAAACGTATCGGCAGCAGTCAACGGCGGGCTTAAAACGTATCGGCAGTAGTCGACGGCTGGCTTAAAACGTATCGGCAGCAGCCGAAGGCTGGCTTAAAACGTATCGGCAGCAGTCGACGGCTGGCTTAAAACGTATCGGCAGCAGCCGACGGCTGGCTTAATACGTATCTGCAGCAGTCGACGGCTGGCTTAAAACGTATTGGCAGCAGTCGACGGCTGGCTTCAAACGTATCGGCAGCAGTCAACGGCTGGCTAAAAACGTATCGGCAGCAGTCAACGGCTGGCTTAAAACGTATCCGCAGCAGTCAACGGCTGGCTTAAAACGTATCGGCAGCAGTCGACGGCTGGCTTTAAACGAGACTATATCATTTCGTCAGTGACTGAATTTTGGCAATCATAATCATAACATGTGTAACGTATTTAGTTAACTCGAAGGACTGGTTAATAAGACAACTAAATGCGTCTTCCATCAGTTACCGTATATTAATGTCCTGATTAACCTCATATTGTATCTCTCCCAGGGTTACTGGTTGAACGACACGCACTGGGTGGACCACCCGCCCACGGACGTGTCCTACAGTCCGCCGAAGAAGAAGTCGAAGCGTCACAATAACATCTACGAGGATTTACAGGTGAATACTTGGTGCTCAAAACTTATAATTTTTTGCAATGAAATATTGGTATAAATTTTTACGCATTAAGGAAATATCATAATCGCATTCTAAAAACGGCCGTAGTACAGTGGATGTATCTAGTCTAAAAACATACGTGATACGAGGCTGTCGGTAAGAGATCAATTCAAGCGACACCCGGCGAATCACAAAACCGGATTACTGAATAACTAAAACAGAAAGTGAAACATTGAAGTTTTTTTGCCTCACTGCGCTCGGGACTCTAATGGAATATGTGTGTGACTTCGCTGATTCTGGTTCCCACAACACGTATGTGCCTGTATAAAAATGTTTATGAATAAAGTCCTGTCTGTCTAGTCTCCGGAGATATGAATTATTTCGTTTCATATGATAACACAACAGAATATTGAGTTTTCTGTCATCTGTTAAAGAATGATCGATTCCACATTAATCGCCTACCTCCACCCCACAGGGCCACTCGAGCGGGTCCGCGCGCACCGAGGGCTACTACAAGATGGAGGCTCGCCTCAAGGCCAAGTACAAGTATCACCACGGGCGCGCACCGCCGGCCCTCGCCGCAGGTGAGGCGAGCGCTCGCCTGAAGCAGCTGCAGGGCAAGATGCAGCTGCTCTCGAGAGAAGCGAGGTCCAATCAGCGGCGGCTGCTTACTGCGTTTGGTAAGTGCACCAATAACGGGCATGATGATGCTAAGAACGATACCACACAAACGAAGCGAGTTATTATAATTAGAGAGTAGGGTAGAGAGTTTAAATGCTCATAGAATATGTATTTCTGTTGCCGCTACAGCAAAAAATAATCAACTACACGAGGTTTTATCAATTCAATGCAAGAGACATGTTTTTTTATATTCCTGCCTCTGCGAATCACCAAATCATCATCATTCAAATATCATCGCAAATTCGCGGTACCGATCGTCGGCGTCGGTGGCGCAATTGGTTTGACGTTGGATCCGCATCCTATAGGGACCGGTATCTAAAGCAAGTTCAGAGAAGAAAAAAAATAAGTTATTTGTCCTTAAGTTTTCCGGTACGACGGCACGGAACCCTTCGTGTGCGAGTTCTAATCGCACCTGACAGGTTTTTTTTTCTTGTGTTGTTACGTGGCGTGTATACGTTGTTGCAGGCACGGACACGGACTCTGACCTGCTGAAGTTCAACCAGCTCAAGTTCCGCAAGAAGCAGCTCAAGTTCGCCAAGTCCGGCATCCACGACTGGGGACTTTTCGCGCTGGTGAGTGCATCTACTTGACTCTGGCGGCTCTTACTGCTTGCGGCTTCACGTTGTTACACGTGAATAAAGACATCACGGCCAGCAAAAGATGGGTAACGAGCCACAAACCATACCACAGGGGGCTCATTCCAGATTAGAAATAGTAACCCTTCGTAATCCAGAGATGGCGCTAGGAGTACAGATTGTAATGGTAAAAGGTAATCATTTAAACGCCAAGGCTTTTCGTTGCGCTCGGCGAGCGCTCGCCACGACGCCAGTGATTCAAAAATAGAGCTCCTGATTACGCCGGGGTGACATCTTTTGTTCTATGTGGTCTACCTGTATTAATGTAATATTATAGTATGTGTGACCATACTTAACTCCTCGATACCCACTGGCTCCCAGGGAGCCAATATTTTTCCATTGTTTTTGGACTCTAACCAAGCCATAAGGTTGAAAATTTATGGCTCTTTGGGGAGCCAGCTAGGCTTGGCATGTTAAACTTGCATGTTTACTTGAGAACGTGATCAAATTGTGATCTTACAAGTAACACACTTTTCATTTGCAAAATTAACATCAAAATTTTTTCGACTTTATTACTAACTACTACTACTGACATGTTTCGTATTCTTAGGAGCCGATCGCGGCGGACGAGATGGTGATCGAGTACGTGGGTCAGATGATCCGGCCGATCGTGGCGGACGTGCGGGAGGCGCACTACGAGGCGACCGGCATCGGCAGCTCCTACCTGTTCCGCATCGACCTCGACACCATCATCGACGCCACCAAGTGCGGCAACCTCGCGCGCTTCATCAACCACAGCTGCAACGTGAGTACACCTGGCCAGCTGGACATCGGCAGCTCCTACCTGTTCCGCATCGACCTCGACACCATCATCGACGCCACCAAGTGCGGCAACCTCGCGCGCTTCATCAACCACAGCTGCAACGTGAGTACACCTGGCCAGCTGGACATCGGCAGCTCGTACCTGTTCCGCATCGACCTCGACACCATCATCGACGCCACCAAGTGCGGCAACCTCGCGCGCTTCATCAACCACAGCTGCAACGTGAGTACACCTGGCCAGCTGGACATCGGCAGCTCGTACCTGTTCCGCATCGACCTCGACACCATCATCGACGCCACCAAGTGCGGCAACCTCGCGCGCTTCATCAACCACAGCTGCAACGTGAGTACACCTGGCCAGCTGGACATCGGCAGCTCCTACCTGTTCCGCATCGACCTCGACACGTTCATCGACGCCACCAAGTGCGGCAACCTCGCGCGCTTCATCAACCACAGCTGCAACGTGAGTACACCTGGCCAGCTGGACATCGGCAGCTCCTACCTGTTCCGCATCGACCTCGACACCATTATCGACGCCACCAAGTGCGGCAACCTCGCGCGCTTCATCAACCACAGCTGCAACGTGAGTACACCTGGCCAGCTGGACATCGGCAGCTCGTACCTGTTCCGCATCGACCTCGACACCATCATCGACGCCACCAAGTGCGGCAACCTCGCGCGCTTCATCAACCACAGCTGCAACGTGAGTACACCTGGCCAGCTGGACATCGGCAGCTCGTACCTGTTCCGCATCGACCTCGACACCATCATCGACGCCACCAAGTGCGGCAACCTCGCGCGCTTCATCAACCACAGCTGCAACGTGAGTACACCTGGCCAGCTGGACATCGGCAGCTCCTACCTGTTCCGCATCGACCTCGACACCATCATCGACGCCACCAAGTGCGGCAACCTCGCGCGCTTCATCAACCACAGCTGCAACGTGAGTACACCTGGCCAGCTGGACATCGGCAGCTCCTACCTGTTCCGCATCGACCTCGACACCATCATCGACGCCACCAAGTGCGGCAACCTCGCGCGCTTCATCAACCACAGCTGCAACGTGAGTACACCTGGCCAGCTGGACATCGGCAGCTCCTACCTGTTCCGCATCGACCTCGACACCATCATCGACGCCACCAAGTGTGGCAACCTCGCGCGCTTCATCAACCACAGCTGCAACGTGAGTACACCTGGCCAGCTGGACATCGGCAGCTCCTACCTGTTCCGCATCGACCTCGACACCATCATCGACGCCATCAAGTGCGGCAACCTCGCGCGCTTCATCAACCACAGCTGCAACGTGAGTACACCTGGCCAGCTGGACATCGGCAGCTCCTACCTGTTCCGCATCGACCTCGACACCATCATCGACGCCACCAAGTGCGGCAACCTTGCGCGCTTCATCAACCACAGCTGCAACGTGAGTACACCTGGCCAGCTGGACATCGGCAGCTCGTACCTGTTCCGCATCGACCTCGACACCATCATCGACGCCACCAAGTGCGGCAACCTCGCGCGCTTCATCAACCACAGCTGCAACGTGAGTACACCTGGCCAGCTGGACATCGGCAGCTCCTACCTGTTCCGCATCGACCTCGACACCATCATCGACGCCACCAAGTGCGGCAACCTCGCGCGCTTCATCAACCACAGCTGCAACGTGAGTACACCTGGCCAGCTGGACATCGGCAGCTCCTACCTGTTCCGCATCGACCTCGACACCATCATCGACGCCACCAAGTGCGGCAACCTCGCGCGCTTCATCAACCACAGCTGCAACGTGAGTACACCTGGCCAGCTGGACATCGGCAGCTCGTACCTGTTCCGCATCGACCTCGACACCATCATCGACGCCACCAAGTGCGGCAACCTCGCGCGCTTCATCAACCACAGCTGCAACGTGAGTACACCTGGCCAGCTGGACATCGGCAGCTCCTACCTGTTCCGCATCGACCTCGACACCATCATCGACGCCACCAAGTGCGGCAACCTCGCGCGCTTCATCAACCACAGCTGCAACGTGAGTACACCTGGCCAGCTGGACATCGGCAGCTCCTACCTGTTCCGCATCGACCTCGACACCATCATCGACGCCACCAAGTGCGGCAACCTCGCGCGCTTCATCAACCACAGCTGCAACGTGAGTACACCTGGCCAGCTGGACATCGGCAGCTCCTACCTGTTCCGCATCGACCTCGACACCATCATCGACGCCACCAAGTGCGGCAACCTCGCGCGCTTCATCAACCACAGCTGCAACGTGAGTACACCTGGCCAGCTGGACATCGGCAGCTCCTACCTGTTCCGCATCGACCTCGACACCATCATCGACGCCACCAAGTGCGGCAACCTCGCGCGCTTCATCAACCACAGCTGCAACGTGAGTACACCTGGCCAGCTGGACATCGGCAGCTCGTACCTGTTCCGCATCAACCTCGACACCATCATCGACGCCACCAAGTGCGGCAACCTCGCGCGCTTCATCAACCACAGCTGCAACGTGAGTACACCTGGCCAGCTGGACATCGGCAGCTCGTACCTGTTCCGCATCGACCTCGACACCATCATCGACGCCACCAAGTGCGGCAACCTCGCGCGCTTCATCAACCACAGCTGCAACGTGAGTACACCTGGCCAGCTGGACATCGGCAGCTCCTACCTGTTCCGCATCGACCTCGACACCATCATCGACGCCACCAAGTGCGGCAACCTCGCGCGCTTCATCAACCACAGCTGCAACGTGAGTACACCTGGCCAGCTGGACATCGGCAGCTCCTACCTGTTCCGCATCGACCTCGACACCATCATCGACGCCACCAAGTGCGGCAACCTCGCGCGCTTCATCAACCACAGCTGCAACGTGAGTACACCTGGCCAGCTGGACATCGGCAGCTCCTACCTGTTCCGCATCGACCTCGACACCATCATCGACGCCACCAAGTGCGGCAACCTCGCGCGCTTCATCAACCACAGCTGCAACGTGAGTACACCTGGCCAGCTGGACATCGGCAGCTCGTACCTGTTCCGCATCGACCTCGACACCATCATCGACGCCACCAAGTGCGGCAATCTCGCGCGCTTCATCAACCACAGCTGCAACGTGAGTACACCTGGCCAGCTGGACATCGGCAGCTCCTACCTGTTCCGCATCGACCTCGACACCATCATCGACGCCACCAAGTGCGGCAACCTTGCGCGCTTCATCAACCACAGCTGCAACGTGAGTACACCTGGCCAGCTGGACATCGGCAGCTCGTACCTGTTCCGCATCGACCTCGACACCGTCATCGACGCCACCAAGTGCGGCAACCTCGCGCGCTTCATCAACCACAGCTGCAACGTGAGTACACCTGGCCAGCTGGACATCGGCAGCTCGTACCTGCCCCGCATCGACCTCGACACCATCATCGACGCCACCAAGTGTGGCAACCTCGCGCGCTTCATCAACCACAGCTGCAACGTGAGTACACCTGGCCAGCTGGACATCGGCAGCTCCTACCTGTTCCGCATCGACCTCGACACCATCATCGACGCCACCAAGTGCGGCAACCTCGCGCGCTTCATCAACCACAGCTGCAACGTGAGTACACCTGGCCAGCTGGACATCGGCAGCTCGTACCTGTTCCGCATCGACCTCGACACCATCATCGACGCCACCAAGAGCGGCAACCTCGCGCGCTTCATCAACCACAGCTGCAACGTGAGTACACCTGGCCAGCTGGACATCGGCAGCTCCTACCTGCTCCGCATCGACCTCGACACCATCATCGACGCCACCAAGTGCGGCAACCTCGCGCGCTTCATCAACCACAGCTGCAACGTGAGTACACCTGGCCAGCTGGACATCGGCAGCTCGTACCTGTTCCGCATCGACCTCGACACCATCATCGACGCCACCAAGTGCGGCAACCTCGCGCGCTTCATCAACCACAGCTGCAACGTGAGTACACCTGGCCAGCTGGACATCGGCAGCTCGTACCTGTTCCGCATCAACCTCGACACCATCATCGACGCCACCAAGTGCGGCAATCTCGCGCGCTTCATCAACCACAGCTGCAACGTGAGTACACCTGGCCAGCTGGACATCGGCAGCTCGTACCTGTTCCGCATCGACCTCGACACCATCATCGACGCCACCAAGTGCGGCAACCTCGCGCGCTTCATCAACCACAGCTGCAACGTGAGTACACCTGGCCAGCTGGACATCGGCAGCTCGTACCTGTTCCGCATCGACCTCGACAGCATCAGCAACGCCACCAACTGCAGCGTACATAAAGCACGGACACTGCTCTTATGATTCTAAACTACGTACTTTGACTATGACACATGGTCAGACTGACTGAATGAAGCCTATGCTCATAGGAATGAGTCTGGTATCTTATCACTGTAGGCGAGCAGCAGTGTGATCGTCTTTGTGATCTTGTGGTAATTTACATACTAAATGCTTAAACAGCCTACAACAGTGCGGAGTCTACTCTCGCGTATCTAATTACCGAGTTATCCCTCAACAGCCCAACTGCTACGCGAAGATCATCACGATCGAGTCGCAGAAGAAGATCGTGATCTACTCGAAGCAGCCGATCGGCGTCGACGAGGAAATAACATACGACTACAAGTTCCCGCTCGAAGACGAGAAGATACCCTGTCTGTGCGGAGCCGCTCAGTGCCGCGGCTTCCTCAACTGAACACCTTCTGCGGAAGGACACCTAATGTACTCGAGAGAACACCTACTCTACACGAAAGGATACCTACTGTACGGGAGAGGGCACCTACTGTACTTGAGAGAAGACTGACTCTGTACTCGACATAACTACTCATGTATGCGAGAGTACACTAGTGTATTCCATAGGACACCCATTATCTACTGTACTGATATGTTTATGAACTTGAGTATGTTACAATCGATTTACAGCATCTTTGGAATCCTAGTATATTAAAGTCAACTCGTAAATATCTGTCGGCAGTATTCACAATTTCATTTTATCTATTTTCTGAATGCTTCCTATTTAGACGATTCCATATTTCTTGTCTAGCCATAATTCACTTATTCAGTCACAAGGAAAATTGTTATAAATCCTATAAATTGTCCTTAAACCAGCGTAGCGTGACCCGCGCTTTGTGTGCATGTGCTGTGTTCTGTTGGAACATCAAATGCGGATTGGAAAATAATGTTTGGATCAGTGGCTTGACAACAGGCTCCAAAATTACGGAATGACCTCTTTCTGCCTTTGATTTTAGGCCTAGCTTGCAACAATGAAGCCCAGTGACCCCCTCGTACGAGATCCCCACTAAACCTTCTCTGAGGGCGGGTGGTGGCCCTCTTCCCACTATGGCAACCTTCTCGAGAGGCTTCTTGAGAGATGTGTGTGAATACTCATAATCATTTTGCGGGTTCAACTTTTCTTGTAGAGATATTTTTTTCAGCCAAAAAATGATTCGCTGATATCTAAACATCGCGTGCTGCTGCCACTACTTCTTGGCTCTGGTCGCTCTAATGCTGCACAGAGCTACTTTTAAGAGATGTCGGGTACTTCAACGATAAGGGCCGAGCTTCAGGTGTTGACTGATAATGCTGCTGGTGTTTTCATCTCTCTAGACATCATTTTCTGTTCAGGATAGGATTTCCACGATTCGCTCGGCTTTGGCTTTGATCGCTGCTGGCGTCCTGGAAACTCGCGGACTGCCTCTTTTAGGTCTGACATCGATAGAGGACATCCCAGTGAACCTTTTCATAATGGTCTTTGCGACTACGACATTGAAAATGTCGACTGCTATTTTGTTACACTTGTGAAGCGATACTATTCTAGGTCTCAGTGAAACAATTGCGCTATAACTGCCACACTTTATAAATTACGAATTCTAAAACTTGGGTCAGAACTTATGGCCAGACTAGGTATAATGATTACATACTAGGTCCTCTCTCATGGTGGATCTGCAGTCGTATAAGACTAGTACCAATCCCAAATGTGATTCTATTTCCTTTCAGCTTTACAAAGGAGATTATCTTTTCTCGTATAAATTTTAGCAGTTTCGCCAAGCGGTCTCAAACTGTCCCATAATAATGTTTTGTATTTAAACAAGTAAGTATATTATGCAACTTCTTAGAGTTACATGTCAGGCGGAGAAATTCATAGTTATTAATCATGACAAATGACTATCTGCATCTGTCATGTGACTTGTAAGTAGTCAAGGTACACCCAAATAGGAAAATATAATAAAGTTGTATGGTTGATCCGAAGCCCACATGGTTGTGTATGAGTGTTTATTAATTGTGTGTTTTTGTAATGTAAATGTAACTTGGTGCAACTTCTATGTAAATTATGATAAACTTAATGATATCTTGTATTATACGATACAGTTTTGACTGACTTAATTATAGAGCGACAATTAGGTGATAAAGTCAGAATTTATGTTTTTAGTTCTGTATAAATGTTTTATGTATTATATCTGTGAATAAAAATGATCTCTGCTTTTTGTCAGATTGTGTAGTACACTTTTAAGTACATTCTGTTGGACAGGTGACCCTCATGGAGCTATGCCTTATCCACTTCCGCACTATACACATTTCTCTGAAAGAGCGATTGATATGTAAAAGAATTGACTTCCCTGTTAAAATGGTCGCGCTGGCTTGATCGTGTACTTTCCTACTGCGCCGAAATATGTAATATAAAATAAGATTGTAAATAAAAAGATTTTAAACAATATCACATCTTTTGGTTTGATATTTTATTTCTTGATATCTTGGAATTTTAACTAGTTTGTTAGAAGACCCTTCTCATTTGTACGGTAGTCAGAGGGGGGTGTAGCCAATAACGAGAGATTCGTGTAAGTCAGAAACATAACGGGATAATTTTTTATCTGAGGAACAGGAATCTGACCTAAAGGTCCTAAATCTTCATGACTAACATTTACTTTTCTTGATGCTTGTACTTGCGTGGATGTGATTTCTGAGAGAATATACCAACTCACATGGTCAAAAGTGAAGCTACCCTGTATTACCAAAACGTAAGAGGAGTAAGGACCAAGTTAAAAAAATTATATTGAAACGTTCGATCTCTAGGACACTTATGCAATAACGGAAACGAGCTTTACAGAATCCCTACAGGACGCTGAAATGGTTCCACCCGGGTATGTTATGGGCAGAGCGTGTCTCGTGGCCACATCGCGATTCGAACTGCGCCGGGTAATGTGATCATTGATGCCCATTTATTTGAACTGGTTGCTGGCCCGGTGTATTTACAAAATATTCTTATGGATATGGTGCTGTATACAGTGTCACCGTAAGATAGTCAAAACCGTTAGTTAACAATCTAACGTCTTTTAGTTGGTCAACTATCGACAGATAATAAACTGTAGCGTACCTACTGCTTACTATATGACGCGTTAGATGATAAACTAACAGTTAAAACCGTTTAATAGTAAACTGGTTTAAACTTGAATTGCAAACGAAATACCAGGGCAAACATTGCGGTGGCTTAGGTGTTAGGTTGACATGTAAGAACAAAAGAAACGTAAATGTTTAACCCTGTCGGTCTGGTTTACTATCTTCAACTAATGGTTTTGACTATCTGACGGTGGCATATACATACCTCCGGATGCTAGCGAAGTAAATCGTTCAGACATGGTGATGTTGAGAATTATTGAGCAGTATTGCGATAAGTATAATAGTGTAATTTTTTATTTGTATTCTAGTACCTACAGTATAAATAGATAAGAAATCATTACGAATATTTTGTGACTTATTGTGGGTTCAGACAGAGGAATGCCGTTAGTAACTGCAATAATCGTCCATTAGATCTAACCGTAATTTGTCGACCGTGCTTTCAACGGGGGAATTACTGGAATCGGCAGAGGAATGCCCAGCAAGAGAATAGTAGCAGCGGTACTGCAGACATCTTACAGGAAGACAATGATCAAGAAAACGTAGCTCAAGATGTTGAACAAATAGTGGTAGAGCCAAGTATTGGTGATCATAGATAGATCATCAATAGAAATACCTAGATACCTAGATCATCACGAAAAATACAAAGCAATTCTGGTCAGTTATCAAGTCAAGGTCCGGTTCGCACGCCATACCTATTAGTTTAAAGTACGGTGATGGCTTAGTAAATACTGGTACTGATATATGCAATGCTTTCTTAGATTACTTTCATACTAGTTTTGCGGCGTGGAGTCGCAACAACTTACAAATATCTTTAACGATCGAGTCGCAGAAGAAGATCGTGATCTACTCGAAGCAGCCGATCGGCGTCGACGAGGAAATAACATACGACTTCAAGTTCCCGCTCGAAGACGAGAAGATACCCTGTCTGTGCGGAGCCGCTCAGTGCCGCGGCTTCCTCAACTGAACACCTTCTGCGGAAGGACACCTAATGTACTCGAGAGAACACCTACTCTACACGAAAGGATACCTACTGTACGGGAGAGGGCACCTGCTGTACTTGAGAGAAGACTGACTCTGTACTCGACATAACTACTCATGTATGCGAGAGTACACCAGTGTATTCCATAGGACACCCATTATCTACTGTACTGATATGTTTATGAACTTGAGTATGTTACAATCGATTTACAGCATCTTTGGAATCCTAGTATATTAAAGTCAACTCGTAAATATCTGTCGGCAGTATTCATAATTTCATTTTATCTATTTTCTGAATGCTTCCTATTTAGACGATTCCATATTTCTTGTCTAGCCATAATTCACTTATTCAGTCACAAGGAAAATTGTTATAAATCCTATAAATTGTCCTTAAACCAGCGTAGCGTGACCCGCGCTTTGTGTGCATGTGCTGTGTTCTGTTGGAACATCAAATGCGGATTGGAAAATAATGTTTGGATCAGTGGCTTGACAACAGGCTCCAAAATTACGGAATGACCTCTTTCTGCCTTTGATTTTAGGCCTAGCTTGCAACAATGAAGCCCAGTGACCCCCTCGTACGAGATCCCCACTAAACCTTCTCTGAGGGCGGGTGGTGGCCCTCTTCCCACTATGGCAACCTTCTCGAGAGGCTTCTTGAGAGATGTGTGTGAATACTCATAATCATTATGCGGGTTCAACTTTTCTTGTAGAGATATTTTTTTCAGCCAAAAAATGATTCGCTGATATCTAAACATCGCGTGCTGCTGCCACTACTTCTTGGCTCTGGTCGCTCTAATGCTGCACAGAGCTACTTTTAAGAGATGTCGGGTACTTCAACGATAAGGGCCGAGCTTCAGGTGTTGACTGATAATGCTGCTGGTGTTTTCATCTCTCTAGACATCATTTTCTGTTCAGGATAGGATTTCCACGATTCGCTCGGCTTTGGCTTTGATCGCTGCTGGCGTCCTGGAAACTCGCGGACTGCCTCTTTTAGGTCTGACATCGATAGAGGACATTCCAGTGAACCTTTTCATAATGGTCTTTGCGACTACGACATTGAAAATGTCGACTGCTATTTTGTTACACTTGTGAAGCGATACTATTCTAGGTCTCAGTGAAACAATTGCGCTATAACTGCCACACTTTATAAATTACGAATTCTAAAACTTGGGTCAGAACTTATGGCCAGACTAGGTATAATGATTACATACTAGGTCCTCTCTCATGGTGGATCTGCAGTAGTATAAGACTAGTACCAATCCCAAATGTGATTCTATTTCCTTTCAGCTTTACAAAGGAGATTATCTTTTCTCGTATAAATTTAAGCAGTTTCGCCAAGCGGTCTCAAACTGTCCCATAATAATGTTTTGTATTTAAACAACTATGTAATTATATTATGCAACTTCTTAGAGTTACATGTCAGGCGGAGAAATTCATAGTTATTAATCATGACAAATGACTATCTGCATCTGTCATGTGACTTGTAAGTAGTCAAGGTACACCCAAATAGGAAAATATAATAAAGTTGTATGGTTGATCCGAAGCCCACATGGTTGTGTATGAGTGTTTATTAATTGTGTGTTTTTGTAATGTAAATGTAACTTGGTGCAACTTCTATGTAAATTATGATAAACTTAATGATATCTTGTATTATACGATACAGTTTTGACTGACTTAATTATAGAGCGACAATTAGGTGATAAAGTCAGAATTTATGTTTTTAGTTCTGTATAAATGTTTTATGTATTATATCTGTGAATAAAAATGATCTCTGCTTTTTGTCAGATTGTGTAGTACACTTTTAAGTACATTCTGTTGGACAGGTGACCCTCATGGAGCTATGCCTTATCCACTTCCGCACTACACACATTTCTCTGAAAGAGCGATTGATATGTAAAAGAATTGACTTCCCTGTTAAAATGGTCGCGCTGGCTTGATCGTGTACTTTCCTACTGCGCCGAAATATGTAATATAAAATAAGATTGTAAATAAAAAGATTTTAAACAATATCACATCTTTTGGTTTGATATTTTATTTCTTGATATCTTGGAATTTTAACTAGTTTGTTAGAACGGACGGCGAAGTCCCTTCTCATTTATACGGTAGTCAGAGGGGGGTGTAGCCAATAACGAGAGATTCGTGTAAGTCAGAAACATAACGGGATAATTTTTTATCTGAGGAACAGGAATCTGACCTAAAGGTCCTAAATCTTCATGACTAACATTTACTTTTCTTGATGCTTGTACTTGCGTGGATGAGATTTCTGAGAGAATATACCAACTCACATGGTCAAAAGTGAAGCTACCCTGTATTACCA
This sequence comes from Argyresthia goedartella, assembly GCA_949825045.1. Taxonomy (NCBI): domain Eukaryota; kingdom Metazoa; phylum Arthropoda; class Insecta; order Lepidoptera; family Argyresthiidae; genus Argyresthia; species Argyresthia goedartella. Next base: position 20,000,254 of record OX463828.1, read on the forward strand.
AAACGTAAGAGGAGTAAGGACCAAGTTAAAAAGTTTATATTGAAACGTTCGATCTCTAGGACACTTATGCAATAATAGAAACGAGCTTTACAGAATCCCTACAGGACGCTGAAATGGTTCCACCTGGGTATGTTATGGGCAGTGCGTGTCTCGTGGCCACACCGCGATTCGAACTGCGCCGGGTAATGTGATCATTGATGCCCATTTATTTGAACTGGTTGCTGGCCCGGTGTATTTACAAAATATTCTTATGGATATGGTGCTGTATACAGTGTCACCGTAAGATAGTCAAAACCGTTAGTTAACAATCTAACGTTTTTTAGTTGGTCAACTATCGACAGATAGTAAACTGTAGCGTACTGCTTACTATATGACGCGTTAGATGATAAACTAACAGTTAAAACCGTTTAATAGTAAACTGGTTTAAACTTGAATTGCAAACGAAATACCAGGGCAAACATTGCGGTGGCTTAGGTGTTATGTTGACATGTAAGAACAAAAGAAACGTAAATTTTTAACCCTGTCGGTCTGGTTTACTATCTTCAACTAATGGTTTTGACTATCTGACGGTGGCATATACATACCTCCGGATGCTAGCGAAGTAAATCGTCCAGACATGGTGATGTTGAGAATTATTGAGCAGTATTGCGATAAGTATGTATAATAGTGTAATTTTTTATTTGTATTCTAGTACCTACAGTATAAATAGATAAGAAATCATTACGAATATTTTGTGACTTATTGTGGGTTCAGACAGAGGAATGCCGTTAGTAACTGCAATAATCGTCCATTAGATCTAACCGTAATTTGTCGACCGTGCTTTCAACGGGGGAATTACTGGAATCGGCAGAGGAATGCCCAGCAAGAGAATAGTAGCAGCGGTACTGCAGAAACGTAGCTCAAGATGTTGAACAAATAGTGGTAGAGCCAAGTATTGGTGATCATAGATAGATCATCAATAGAAATACCTAGATACCTAGATCATCACGAAAAATACAAAGCAATTCTGGTCAGTTATCAAGTCAAGGTCCGGTTCGCACGCCATACCTATTAGTTTAAAGTACGGTGATGGCTTAGTAAATACTGGTACTGATATATGCAATGCTTTCCTAGATTACTTTCATACTAGTTTTGCGGCGTGGAGTCGCAACAACTTACAAATATCTTTAACCACATCATGCGATTCGTCCGTTTCACTGTCCAGCATTGAAATAAAACCGGATGAGATCATTAACATTTTACTTAAGCTTGACCCGGCTAAGTCTGCGGCTGCTGATGACCTCCCAGCTTGTTTTTTAATCATCTATTCAATTAGTCTGGTGGTACCAGTTACATTGCTTTTCAAGCGTTCCTTCTCTGAGTGTTCTTTACCCTCATCATGGAAATCCGCATATATTACACCGGTACATAAAAAGGGACCTAAAACGCATATCGTAAATTATAGACATAGGTCTATAATTTACGATATGCGTTTATCTAAGTTATGTATTTTATCTAAGGTTCTTGAGAAGGTTGTCTACAATCAGGTCTACGAGGCTCTAAAGAACTAATGTAAGCCCTTACTAACATGGTTTTCATCGGTGTCGATCCACGGTGTCTAACCTGATACTTTTGAATGGGTATGTGACTGAGGCAATGGATAGTGGTTTTTAGGTAGATATCATCTACACTGATTACAGAAAGGCGTTCGATCGGATTGATCACGCAATGCTGTTATCGAAACTGTAAGACATAGGAATCAGTGGAGACTTGCTTGGAAGGTTTTCATCCTCTATAGACAATCGATCTCAGGGGGTTTTTATATTTATATACCTTTACTATATTTATATACGGTATAGTTAAACTATAAAAAAACTAACTACTACCCAACTAATTTTAATTCGGAGGTGCGTGCAAAATAAGCCGAAAAGCGACTGCCAGTACAGGTTTTATGTTTTGTTACCCTTCCTGCGCCCCGCGCCTATTTCACCCCGCACGCGTAAACAAGTCAACTCACACAACTGCATTTTGTGGAGTTATGGAAATGAAATTTAGAACGGTAAAATAGTTCATGTCACTTAACTTTATTTCCATGAAATTTAGGATGGCTTAAGATAAACTTCTTTATAGTATTTTATAAAAATATTCACAGTTATGTGTGTGTTCTAAATAACATAAAAAAACATTTTCTTACATGCGCCGTTGGTTTTGTCATGCGACACTAATACATATTTTTATATCTGCATTTTGTGGAGTAATGGAAATGAAATTTAGAACGGTAAAATAGTTCATGCCACTTAACTTTCTTTCCATGAAATTTAGGATGGCTTAAGATAAACTTCTTTATAGTATTTTATAAAAATATTCACAATTATGTGTGTGTTCTAAATAACATAAAAAAAACATTTTCTTACATGCGCCGTTGGTTTTGTCATGCGACACTAATACAGTATTTTTATATCTGCATTAGTGTCGGCATGTAATACATAAATTTATATACAAATTTAATCAGCTGACCATATTTTGGGAAGAAAAATACCCCAGGTCTTGGATGTTTATATGTGTGTGACGTCGCTGTTTCTGGTACCCACGACACAGGGTTTCCTACTGTGGGGACAGAAGCAATGTATGTGCCTGTATGTAAATGTTTATTATAAATATTTATTATTATTAATATCTAACCGATTTAATGCACATTAGGCGCAGTAGCGAGCATTTAACAGCTCTTTTGGGTTTAACTTTTGGGTTTAACAGTTAATTTACAACTCTAATATAGACACAAGGTAACGAAAAAACATAAGATAGAAAATAAAATTATATTTAACAAGTCACATGTTGCCAAAATCATTATTCTAAACGTAATTAATATTACATATCAAATCACAGTAAAGTAGTGGTCCCCAACAATAACGGATAATAATAGTATATTATCTAAGCGGCAAGCATTAACAACGCATACTATAGAACTGAGCATGAATACAGCAAACTTTAGTATAAAATTATAAAAATATTGAAAAAATATATGGAATAAACAGATTTACAAATTTTTTGCCACCGGTTAACGAATGGGCTGTGTAGTATACATATAACTCGTCGTCCGAATCCGAAGCCGAAGGGCAAAAAAAATGCTTAAAATCGCTAAAGAACTAGCAAATTATTCATACAAATTGAAACGAGAAAAGCATTTTCGGACTTTAACTAGTTGCGTCGTAAAATAGTTATTATGTCATATTGTAGGTCAATAAAACTACGTACATAAATATTAGAGATGTATTTCATCTCTACCTTAAACTATGAGACTGGGGGTTATATAAATAAATGAAACTTACCCTACAGGTATAATACTAGTAAGGACTTAGTTTGAATAGGTACAGGGTACTTGAAGTTACTCATACTTACCTACTACTTCATTAAGGACTTAGTTTGAATAGGTACAGGGTACTTGAAGTTACTCATACTTACCTACTACTTCATTTTAGATTTAAGTCGGGAAACGACGAGTCTGAGGGCGGTTAACATCGGAGTTCCCACGACTCGAAAACTCGGAAAACGGAAGCAAAGGCCGGTCACGATAAGTACGTTTTAAGTACGTCAATAATAGTACATTGTTGTAGATTCTGGAAAGTGAGCAAAAGGTGGACAAACGACTTCCTCAAACTCACTTGTCCATCTGTTGCTAAGAAAACGAGTCCATCAATTGAAAATTTCATCACATCTATTCGAAAAGAGCTCGTCCATTCCCGGTAAACAGGGATCAAAAAACAGCAAAGTAGTAAGTTTAATGAGATTGATCTTGATCTCTTTTAATTAGCGTTTTCATGTAAGAGGAAATCGTCACTACATTCTATTTGTCAGTTCCAACCAGTAAACGGTTTCACTTCGAAATGGCGACCAAATAAAAAAAATAAGAACAAGATAAATGCATGCCGCCTTCGTTTGCTTACAATTTCGTTTGCTGATATTCCTCAAGTGAAAGTGAGAATGTGATGCAAGGTCTGTTACCCACAAAATTCCTTGAAAAATATGTAAAAGCATATGCAAGATGAGCGAAATCATTTCCGGGACATGTGTATCCGATCTACTAATGTCTGTTTACAAATGTTATTGTCACCAATTGTATGTTTTAAATATGTTATATATTAAATATGTATATGTTATAAATTCCATTTTTATTCATAACTCGTCTAGTATTATTCTTATCATAACTTAACTTACTCATTTTCTTATAGAGGGTGATAAAAGTAGAGGGTCTACGACAGGAGTAAAAACTATTTTAAGCTTAAGTGATGTATTTTGAATCCCTCGCTATGCTCAGGATTGAACTCTAGAATTTTTCCCTCCCCTCTGGGATTAAAAAAAAAAGTCGCAGTGGTTCTTTAATATCTTAGTAAACAATTTACTATTTATTTCCTTTACGGTAGTCGTAAAAAGCACTACGTAAGGTCTCGGCCAAAAGTGCAAAAAATGGCCTCGTCTCTTACAGGGCCTCCCTTATGGCTTGGCCCTCAAACTCACTTGTCCATCTATTGCTCACTTTTCAGTCTCTACAACAATGTACTTATCTTAATGCAGTTGACCACACACATCGTTTAAGAATCTACATCAATTCGCGTACGTAAACGCACAAACATTCTAATCGATGTCGGCCTACTGGAAGCGCACCTGCCGCGCGAACATCTCGCCGCACATCTCGTTAGCCGCGGCGGGCTGCGCGCCTTCGCTCTCCGTGTCCGAGAAGTCCGAGCCCGCCCCGGCCGCCGCGACGCCCCCGCCCCCGCGCCCGCCCCCGCCCACGCCTACTTCCGCCGTGAGGATGCGCCGGATCTCCGCGTCCGGCGAGCCCGGCGCGCGCTCCCCGCCGCGCCGCAGCTGCGAGGCGCGCTGCCGGATGTCGGCCAGGAAGCCGGAGCTCGGCTCCGACGAGCCCGCAGAGTCGCGCGAGCCCGAGCTCGAGTCGCGAGAGGACGGCTCGTAGTCACCGGCCAGGTCGGTCGCGGATCCGGCCAGGTCGGTCGCGGATCCGGCGAGGTCGGTCGCCGAACCGGCCGCGTCGGAGGCGCTTTCGAGTGACTCGAGCGAGGCGCCGACCGCACGGAAGGCGGCGGCACCCTCGACGAGCGACACGACGTACTCGGCGCCTTCCCGCGCCCGCACGAGCACGCCCAGCGGCGCTCGCGCGAGCAGGCGCGGCTCGGCGAGCGGCAGCGACACGGTGGCGGGCGTGTACCGCTCTGAGGGCGTGGAAGCACGCTCGGCCGCGTCGCACGTGCAGGGCTGCGCGCGGAACGCCGCCTCGTGCAGGTGCACGACGGTGAGCAGCTCGGCGCCCACCACGTACAGGAAGGGGCGCACGAACTCCCAGCCGCGGATCGTCGCCTTCCACTTGAGGTCCTCGTCGCGCGTGCGGCGGCCGCGCTCGTCGACGAACACGCCGCACTCGGCGAAGCAGAGCAGCAGCTCGGCCGGCTCGTCGCGCAGCAGCAGGATGGCGAGCGGCGGCGAGCGGCGAGCGGCGGCGGCTGCCACGACGGGCTCGGCGTGCGCGAAGGGCCCGAGCGCGCCACCCGGCAGCGGCAGGCGCAGCACGCGCTCGCCCGCCACGAGCAGTGCGCGCGCCGTCAGCAGCAGTGCGCGCGGCGCCCGGTCCGCCGTGACGGAGCGCGCGGGCTGCCACTCCGCCGTCGCCGCCGCCCAGCGCAGCAGCAGCACGCGCCGCCCGCACGACACCGCCACGTGCGCGCCCGCCGAGCTGTCGCCGTCCGAGCCCTGCAGCACCTGCGACACACAGACATCAGCGGACCTGCTCGGAGCTCCATGTGAGCGCGCTGACAGCGCCGACCGGCTGTTGGACTCACCTGCAGCAGCGTGGCGGGCGCACTCTCCGGCAAGTGCACTCGCTCCACGTCGACGGAGGGACACAGCACGGACGCGCGCCGCAGCGACGACGCCAACGCGAGCATGCCGCCTACAACAGTATAACATTTGCTTGACTTTGTTCTGGCATCTAATAATATAGGGCTGGTTGCAGAGTGCGAGCTGGTCTGTTCAGTAACTGTCACTCGGATCGAGTGAGCGCATCTTGCAAGTTACAGTTCGTGCTGAGTTTTTGTCTCTGAGCGAGCATCCCCCTCTCTCTCTCTCGCCTCACCTTGTCCTATGCGAGAAGCAGTAGGCTGGTACACTACGATTATTTTTTCTTTTCCGCTCGAAATTTAGTCGCTGAAATTAGTTTTTAACGTAGACTTAATATACTCCTAGACATGACTCTCAATACTTGAACAATAATACTAACAGATTTCAACTATAGTTTATGAAATGATGTTTGTGATGGGTTTTGAGACAGAGTAAGTAAGTAAAGCAAAAAAATTCATTCACCCATGGATTTTGACTTCGAGTCTTTGACAGTTAATGCATGAATGTTTGCAATCACGCAACGAAATGTGACGAAGAATTTTTAACTGAAGAAGAAAAACTGAATGTATTCAATTATTTCTGTAATTATTTCTCAATATACTTTATTGCACAAAACACAAAACAGTGAATAGAAAACAAATATAAAGGAAAGAACATGTGCAAAGGCGAGCTTATCTCTAAGAAGAGATTTCTTCTAGCAAACCTAGAATGGAGAGGAAAAGAGAAACTATAGGTGCAAACTATGTGCACAACAATAAATATGTTAATAAAAATAATAAACTACTTAACAATATCTACATAATACTTAAAATAATGCTATACATAAATATGTATCATATTCCTAAATAGATACAAATAAATACTTATACTTATCATGGAAGAGAAAGATAGTGTTCTTTCAAGACTTTTAGAAGTGTGAATTGACGGACTGTCTCTGATCGCGCTGGGTGTTTTTTCCAGAGACTGATAGCTCGTAGTCTGAACCCATTCTCATAAGCGGCAGTGTAATGTTGTGGTGTTATTTTTCCAGAGACTGATAGCTCGTAGTCTGAACCCATTCTCATAAGCGGCAGTGTAATGTTGTGGTGTTATTTTTCCAGAGACTGATAGCTCGTAGTCTGAACCCATTCTCATAAGCGGCAGTGTAATGTTGTGGTGTTATTTTTCCAGAGACTGATAGCTCGTAGTCTGAACCCATTCTCATAAGCGGCAGTGTAATGTTGTGGTGTTATTTTTCCAGAGACTGATAGCTCGTAGTCTGAACCCATTCTCATAAGCGGCAGTGTAATGTTGTGGTGTTATTTTTCCAGAGACTGATAGCTCGTAGTCTGAACCCATTCTCATAAGCGGCAGTGTAATGTTGTGGTGTTATTTTTCCAGAGACTGATAGCCCGTAGTCTGAACCCATTCTCATAAGCGGCAGTGTAATGTTGTGGTGTTATTTTTCCAGAGACTGATAGCTCGTAGTCTGAACCCATTCTCATAAGCGGCAGTGTAATGTTGTGGTGTTATTTTTCCAGAGACTGATAGCTCGTAGTCTGAACCCATTCTCATAAGCGGCAGTGTAATGTTGTGGTGTTATTTTTCCAGAGACTGATAGCTCGTAGTCTGAACCCATTCTCATAAGCGGCAGTGTAATGTTGTGGTGTTATTTTTCCAGAGACTGATAGCTCGTAGTCTGAACCCATTCTCATAAGCGGCAGTGTAATGTTGTGGTGTTATTTTTCCAGAGACTGATAGCTCGTAGTCTGAACCCATTCTCATAAGCGGCAGTGTAATGTTGTGGTGTTATTTTTCCAGAGACTGATAGCCCGTAGTCTGAACCCATTCTCATAAGCGGCAGTGTAATGTTGTGGTGTTATTTTTCCAGAGACTGATAGCTCGTAGTCTGAACCCATTCTCATAAGCGGCAGTGTAATGTTGTGGTGTTATTTTTCCAGAGACTGATAGCCCGTAGTCTGAACCCATTCTCATAAGCGGCAGTGTAATGTTGTGGTGTTAGTTGTGCCATTGCAGCAAAAGCCAGATCGACACAAATACTCACGAAATATGTACAAGATACAATAGTAATTCAATTAAAATAATATTCAATTTAATTCAACAACGTAGCATCACACCATTTCCCTTACGTTGTGGCAGAGGCACATTTGAGCACATTTAATTCAATCAGATTACAATAATATTAGGTCCTTACATATGAAATTGGCGTTTTGCGTGGGAGGAACATAGTCGTTTTTTTTAAATATAATATATTTATTTAATCAAAGTATATACCATTGCTATCTATACACTTTTGCCATCTCATAGGTAGTTCTTCGATCCCTTTACTAAAAAAAACATTCGGACGGGTTTCAATAAAATCTTTGAAGGCGGTTTGGACTGCCCCATCGGAGTTGATTTTTTTCCCTATCAAGAAGTTATCCAAATTTCGAAAAAAATGGTAATCTATTGGAGCAAGGTCCGGAGGAATGTCTTAGACATTCCAATTGAAGCTCCTCTTATATGGTAGCCGTCTGTTGTGCAGTGTGTGGTCTAGCGTTAACATGAAGCAGCAGTGGCCTAGAGCGATTGACCAGCCTCGGTTGTTTAGCAGCTAGCTTTTCCATCATGATTTGCAGTTGCTGACAATAGACATCTGCCGTAATCGTCTGGCCAGATTTAAGACATCTGTAGTGAACGACACCAGCACTAGTTCACCAAACGCTCACAAGTAACTTTTTTGGAGTCAATTTTCGCTTGGGGCATGGTTTGGCTGGTTCGGCAGGGTTCAGCCATTGCGATGAGCGCTTCCGATTATCGTACAGGATCCACTTCTATCACAGGTAATGATTCAATTTAAAATCCTTTTAAAAGCCTTCAATTCTTCATTATCAACTTTGGTCTCCGGCCGTCCACGGGGCTTGTTCTGCAGGTCGAAATTTCCAGAACGAAAACGTTGGAACCAAAAACGCACTGTGTTTTCTATTGCGGCACCGTCGCCATACATCATTAATCCTTCGAGCCGTTTCTGCAGCACTGGTGCCACGGTACAACTCATAGTCGTAAATAACGCGATATTTCAAGTTTTCTATTTTGTAAGCTGAGTGACGCAAGAAAAAAAAACAATTGAGGAAAAACCAAATGAATTATAATTTTAGAAACACAAATACATGAGTAAATAGCTGAATAAATTTGAATTTGGAATTCCTAACCATAGAGGAGATATTTGAGATCAAAGTGGCTAGTACGTCGAAACGCCAATTTCATAATTAAGGACCTAATATAAATACAGATTCGATTCAGGTAAATTACAATACATTGAGCCATGGTCAAATTACCAAAGACATGGTGCCGTGAGTGAATAAAGTACTACCTCTGCTTTTTCCACACGTGCGCGTATTGGTACAGTTTATTCATTTTGTTAGCGTCACCTTTGATCGCGCCGCTTTGCCACGTGCCTGCTCTTTTCAAAGAACCCCGAAACTTACTCAAACGACGCAGTCGCCAGAGTAGTAAAATTTCTATTTGATTTCTTGGCAACGCAGCGTGATCAAAGGTGACGCCAAAATATTGAGTAAATTTTGTGGCCGTGGAAGGTTCTCGTTCGAGGAACGTACCGTGGTACAGCTTGCCGTCGTGGATGAACAGCGCGCGCGAACCGACACCGCACAGCTGCGTCACGTCGCCGGGCGCAAGCTCCACGCCGCCGCACACCAGCCGTACGGCGCCGCGCAGAGACACCACGCCGCGGGGAGTGCCTGCGATATAAACTTACCCTCATGAATCTACATCATGAGTGGTGACGTCGTAGCTAACGTAACACAACTACTGTGCGTGCGGAAGGAAGGGGAAGTCTCGACGGCGCGGCGTTGGAATATCAATAATCTTTATTTCCATTTTGGTTGTGTAGCGACGACATCACATTTAAATAAATCTATAAATAATAAAGATTTCGTAGCTAGATCATAAGATTGATCATTTCGTGATGTGGCGAACCATGGTTGAATTATAAGTTTAATTAAACGAAGAAATCTTTTAGAGCGAAACACGCAGCTTAGGTGAAGGACACGACACGGTCACTCAAGTTTGGGAGTTAGGGCCATCTCAATAATTAGAATGTAAGATTAAGAACAATAAACGTTAATTTAATTCTGTAGTAGACTCACCGAAAGCGAGCGCATTATCACCGACGTAGAGCGCTGCCTGCACGCACTCGCTCAGCCGGGCCACCTGCCGCGGCCGGTAGCCGCCCGCCGCGCCCGCTGTGCCCGCCGCGCCCCGCGCCAGCAGGGCGAGCCACGTGTCGCGCTGCTCGGTGCTGCAGCAGATCACGACGGCTTCCGATGGACAGTCGACCGGGCTGTCGAGCTTTATCTGCAATATGATTCACAAAGATGATGTCGGCATTAGTAGTATATGTGACTGATACATAATGCCTCTAATTATGTACAGTTACATACACTAGTTTATCTACACACATATCTTAAGCTCTCTTTGATGTGTTCAGGAACCGCATGTTCGACCGGCATTGTGGCATTGATCATTGCTCTGCAGTTGTTTAGCTTGTTCAGTAGTACCAACTTCACAGACAAACTAGGGGCGGCCCGCAGGCGGGCGTCGGCGTTCGAAATTTGAATGGACATAATGTATCAATATTCATATATGAAATGAGTGTTTACCAAGTAGTAGTAGTAGTAGTATATCATTATGCTGGTCGTAACGTGCGGTTTTGTTCGCAGTAAAGAGGGTTTATGATACGTGTGTAAATAAAAAAAAATATGTTTAGAAGTATGACGCGACTCGTACACTAAATATGAAGTAAAACACGCACATAATTGTACTAACCCCTTGGTCAACGTACAAAATACAGCGTGAGTCTTTATAATAGCAACAAATATAATGATCACCAAAATATTTCTTTCCTACCCAAAAATGATAAATTAACACCAAAAGTTGCAAAAAATATAAGGATAAATGAACACCAAAAGTATAATATATAAATGAACACCAAACGTGGCAAAATACTACAGTAGCTTAGGTGAAGGGTAAAGGGGGTGAGCGAAGCGAAGCCCCCTTTATCCTTCGTGTTAGGTTGAACATGTAAGAACAACAAAAAATACTTAAAACATAAACTTAAGTACACAAAACATAAAAAGAACATTGGTGATTATTTATCCAAACACAATTTGGTGGACATTTATCCATTCTGGCAGTCATTTCGAATTTATTGGTAGTAAAATAGGTGCGTTTTTGGTGATCATTTAAACACAAGCCTAAAGTGCATTTATCGAACAAGGTTGAAGAGAATTGCCTCCTCACTCTCTTATATTTTTGTAGGCATTTTTTTTCGTGCTCTCTGTTTCAACTGTAAAAAATAATAGATTCGACTTAATAAATAAATAAAAGTGTTAACTTAAATTACACTTTGTTTAAGAATAATAGTGACTTTTTGGAGTACTGTTTTAGCAATTGCAATTTTTCACAAAATTTGGTCCCCAAAAAAAATTATTTTACTAAGGAATATTATTCTTCATCTCATTAGCTTCTTAACTAAAACACTTTCATATAGTGTATTGCAATGCAATTGCAATGAGGTTTAGCGCAGACCTTCTCCTCTACTGCCATATTTTATAATCCAATGGATTCAAGTCTGGACTCGAGGAGGGCCAGTCTTCGTGACTGATAAAGTTGATTTCACGGGATGCGAGCCAATTCGAGTGCTTCTGCTTAGCTTATGAGCTGCTGCAGAATCCTGCTGGAATACCCAGTGTCTGTTTTTGAACATTGTCTGTGAAAGAGGTTCCACGAGGTTTGTTAGGACTGTTTTTTGGAACACGAGTTCACTTGTTTTAACTACTTTTTCACAAAAATACACCTCAGTTGTGCCCGAATAGAAAACTCCAAGCCAAACCATGAATGACAAAGGATAGTTGCCACGCTGAACACGCGGAATACGTCTGCTCGCTTCTTCACTGTTATGCGCATGCACTTTATGTACTTAAGGTAATAAATCAATGTAGCCCATTAATGTCCCTATCGAGGGGCACAGGCCTTACCCGGATACGAGTTCGATTGAGCCATACTCCATCAGGCTGACTTAGTGCGGGTTGTCTGCCAAGTAGCGATAGTAGCCGGGACCTACAGCTTAAAGTGTCATCCGATACACGGAACGTCCGATGGTCAACACAACATCTCTATGTTCAAGAGAAATCAATCGACATAACTACACCAAAATAGTAGTTTATGTGACTGCTACATAATGGAGGGCATTAATACTCGAGAGTGGGTTTACTCGAGAGTTTTAATACCTAATTATGTACAGTTACATACACTAGTTTATCTACACACTTAACATAAGCTCTCTTTGATGTGTTCAGGAACCGCATGTTTGACCGGCATTGTGGCTCTGCAGTTGTTTAGCTTGTTCTGTAGTACCAACTTCACGCAGGCAGGCGTCGGCGTTCGAAATTTGAATGTCAGTACCAACTTCACAGACAAACTAGGGACGGCACGCGGGTGGGCGTCGGCGTTCGAAATTTGAATGTCATTATATGTAGAAAAATTACACATTATGGTCATAATGTGTAATTTTTCACATAAGAAATGAGTTTTTACCAAGTAGTTTAACATTATGCTGATCGTAACGTGCGGTTTTTGTACGCAGTAAAGAGGGTTTATGATACGTGTGTAGATAAACGTATTTTCCACATGTTTATTTTGTATTAAAAACTATACCATTCATGATGTAATTATAATATAACCACAGCTTATATTGGTTGCAAATTTTTATACTGTTATCTATCTGTCTCTGTCCGCAAGGGGGGGGGGGGGGGGGACGGCGGCGGCGTGGCGCACAATGGGACGGATTTCGAAATTGCGGACTTCCGTGTTTTTGTTAAATATCATTATTTTATTTTTGGCAATCGATAGTTCTAATTAAGGCAATCATATGTTCTCAGAGCATTTTTTGATGACGTTATAAATTGCGAGAAAAAATATATCAATGTATGGAGCGATATCGAATTTGCTCTTTAACTACCAAGTCTTAAAAGTGCTCAAGCTGGTTTTTTGTAGGCTAAATCTACGCGTGTTTGTGTGTAACAAAATAATCCACATAAATAAGGGTCGAAAGTCAATAGGAGACTATGCAGTATGTGTTCATTTGACGCATACCTGCTTTCTTTTCTGGAATGTCCTTCTCCATATTTTCTAAACTCTTTGTTTCTCGCTTATGAAGCTTCTTCATGCATGAAGCATTATTTCAAAATGTTCAATTTTGTATCTTATGGACGCTAGCAGGCATATTATACCACGCGTATAGATTTACAAACAATATTTCTAGGCAAAACTGAGAAAATTGGAAAACCAACAGCTATCTTTAAATTAACAATAGAAACCTTATATAATAACAAAAAAGCCAATTAAAGGTTTTCGCCGAAAAAAAGACACAATAAACAAATAAAACTGTTAAAGCACTCTAAAATAACAGAAGTGGTTCGCATTATACATAGCCCTATACGTTGTTAGATGACATGTCAAATTAAAAAAGAAAAAGAAAAAAGGAATAAATAACGGAAAGTCAAAAATACTTAGCCACTCTAGTCATAGATAAAGTCTTGATACAGTGATCTCCTCGCTGGATAACACCAGTGTTACAGAGGTCAAGATCAAAATCTCCGCACAGATAGTTGAATCTCTGACAAGCACGCCAGAGGAACGTATTTTATCTGTAGTTAGTGTTTGACTTAGGGAGCGAGAATAGCGCATAATAACGCAATGCAAAAATCAGAGCAATCAATGACATTAGAGATCATTTTGAGAAGGAATACCAAATCTGCAACCTCGCGTCTGAGTTGAAGAGGAGCCAAATGATGTTTTCTACAATTATCGAGGTAAGATTTTTAATATATTTAAATTTAGTGCGATAACAAAGATAACGCATGAATTTACGCTGAATATTTTCAATCCGGTTAATATGAATATTGTAGCGAGGACTCCAAACCTGTGAACCTTAAAATTACTTCTTACGGACGTACGATAAAGAATTTTCAAAGATTTAGCTTTTTTGAAGTCTCTTGAGGAACGCATCACAAAGCCCAAAGCCCTCGAGGCTCTAGTTATAATGCTATCAACATGGGCATTAAATGTCAGTTTAGCATCATGGATGACTCCCAAAGCCCTAACGACTGAATCCCTTTTCAATGTCTCACCCTTAACAATATGAGCTCTTTTTACGAGAGAAGGAGACAATACTGTACTTGGAAAGATTTAGGTCAAGCTGATTGACATCGCAATAGTGTTCTAGACGAAACAGGTCTGCTTGCATAGCTTCAGCATCGGCATTTGAGCTTATGTTGGCAAACATCTTCATGTCGTCAGCGAAGGATAGCAACCTAGCAAAGTTAAAGCACAGGTCAATGTCGTTGACAAATACTACAAAAAGTAACGGACTCATCAAGGACCACTGTGGCACACCGCTAGGGACATTAACACAACTATTAATAACAACAGCATGTGAGCGATTGTCTATTTTGGAAGCAAACCACCGCAGTAGTTCACCCCTAATACCAATTTTAGATAATTTACTTAACAGGAGGTCGTGCTGAATCCTATCGAATGCCTTACTGTAATCGGTGTAAACGACATCAACCTGCAATCCACCGTCTTATTATAGATAATCCCTTCAAAAACTTCGGAAACGATGCAGAGCTTAGATATAGGGCGATAATTAATGACATCAGTCTTCGGACCTTTCTCATGCACAGGGGTGATAAAAGATTGTTTCCAAATAATAGGGACAGTACCAGACGCAATAGATTTTATAAATAATATTGATATTGGCACCGAAAGAGTATCTGCACAGTTTATCAAAAAGATGGCTGGCAAATGATCTGGCAGCAGATTTAGAGGGATCCAGTTTCTTCGACAAGTCAACTATCAAATCTTTAGATTATCTATCGATTCAAACTATCAAAAAAGTGCTGAGCATGCTGAGAAAAATTGAATCCCAGTATTTGGCCGCATAAACAAACAACACATATACAGGGTGTCCCAAAACTCATGCGCCACAGCGACACCGAAGGTAGACCTGCCTTAGGCGCATCGAATAAGCCCAACTTGACCTCAGTGAAAGTTTCATGTATTTCGAGATATTGACGGTTTAAAGTTTTTCATGAAAATCCCCATTAAATGTGAGTTCACGCCACATTTAGTCATCAATCCAGAGCTCCGCCTAGTAGAAAAAGGTGAACAAGAACACGTATTATCAAATTAGAGTATGCAAAATAGAGAAGATAATACGATTGTAAAAGCTAAACAAACAAACACAGCGTCACGTCTTTTCCCAAACGGGTTGGCAGAGGCACAACGGTGCCCACTTTTAGCCATCAATACTCCATTTTGCGTGACAGGGGGCTAGCCCATCGCCGCAGCAATGAAGTAATGAAGGTTTCTTCACGATAAGTCCCTATAACGTACGTAAAAAGTTAACTAGTGAGACCGATTCCAGAGCCCTCAGGTTTGATCTCATTGGTCGGATTTGAAATTGATTTTTGAATTACACACACTACATAGTTAGATTAGGTCCTGTAACTTTACGTTACGTTGAATTATTTTGGATTATTATGATATGATTGAAGTTAGTTATGGATCATACTTCTTTTCTTTATCAAACTGGGTGCAGTTTTTATTTTCTTCTTGACGCTATTATTTCTACTTAAACTGTATTTATAACAACTTAAACTAAGATCGGACTACCGAAATATCTTTTTTGGGATTAAAGAGTTTTGTAGAACTTCGGAACAGTTATGGCAAATCGGAATATGCACTTAATTTATGGTGAGACAAGGCAAGTTTCCACGAGAGGGATTGCGACGTATGACGCTAGAAGAGCTGCATGACTGTACGCGGAAAGGTTTCCGGATCGCAGACCGACGACACACAATGGAATTTTGAGAGTCGTCAATGCGTTTCGTGAAGGCAGACTACCAGGAATGAGTGGCCACTTCGGAGGAAGACCGAGAACTGTTGATGATGACGTTGTCTTAAACGAAATACGAGCGGAGCCTGGCAATCAGTGCGTATAATTGAACGGCGTGCTGGATTATCAAAATCCTCTGTCCAACGGATTTTAAAGCGACACAAATAGCAGCCGTATTACATTCAGCGCGTTCAAGCAGTTCGTCCAAGTGATCACGCTCAACGAGTTGTATTTTGCCGTAGTAAGCTGTGAAAAATGAGAGAAAACCAAACTTCTTCATGAAACAAGAGAAGACTTCACAGTATCAGTTCAAATTTAACAGTGGACGGGAATTTTCAATGGACAAATCATTGGACCATTTGAGTTACCGGCTATCCTCAATGGTCAAGAGTACTTGCAATTTTTGCAAAACGATCAGCCGGCCTTACTTGAGGATACGCCGCTAACAATGCGTCAAAGAACGTGGCTACAGCAAGACGGTTGCCCAGCTCACTATGCTCACCTAAATGAGACCTATCCTAACAGATGGATAGGTGGATTAGGACCAATTTTGTGGCCACCGCGTTCCCCTGACCTAAACTCGTTAGATTTTTTTTATTTGGGGTGTTTGAAAGACAAAGTCTATGCAAAGCCGATTCCATCGGGACAAGAATTGCGACGACGTGTTTTCGACGCAGCTCAAGGCATATCAAAAATAAGCATGAGACGATTAAGCAGAAACTTCAAAAGGAGATGTATCCTATGCTTAAGGGATGGAGGAAGCCATTTTGAGCGTCTGATGCAGTGGCTTATAAATTTTGACGGGGATAAGGGATATTTTGTTTTAATTATTTTTAAAGTTGAATTTTATTTTTACCTGTTGTAAATAAGTTTAAGTTTAATAAATACATTTATGATTATTTTTATCTTAAAGCGAGTAGTACGTAGTAACTTTATGCAGCGTAACTTAATATAACGTGATCAAACCAAAGATACACTAATCTCACTTATCTTACCCAAAACTCACCTGAGGTAAGGTTAGGTTAGGTTGTGACAAAGAAATTAGATTAGTTTAGGAATGTATGCCGTATTTGGTTATCAATTTATAAAATGGCAATATCTCATTTGTTACCTGGCGGATATCTCATCTGTTTGACGCCTCTGGAATCGGTAATATCTCATCTGATGACGCCTTTGGAATCGGTCCCATTTTTCAACATGATAAATTTATCTATCTCGCTTGCTCTCAAATCTTACAAACTTTAATAATGAAAAAGAAAATGAGATTCATTGTTTATGTTAACCTTTTTCCTACTAGGCGGAGCTCCGGATTGATGACTAAATGTGGCGTGAACTCCCATTTAATGCTATTTCTTGATACAAGTATACTACCATTTCCAAATTGGCAAAACATTCGCAAGTTTTTAAAGGTATTATCTCATTCCGTGCCAAGTATTTCTTTTTCAGTACAAGCGGTCAAATGAGTGGTCAAAGTTTCTGCAAAAGATTTAAGCTTTGACTAATTCATCATTATCTCGTATTTTACATTAGTTATCGACAAAATAATACTTAGGTCGTCTTAAGTATCTTATAGCAATAGCTTAGAAATAAAGAACATGTAAAAGAAAGGAATAGGCAAGTAATGGCATGCCCTAACAATGTTAAAAAATGGGGATTTTCATGAAAAACTTTAAACCTTCAATATCTCGAATTACATGAAACTTTCACTGAGGTCAGGTTGGGCTTATTAGATGCGCGTAAGGCAGGTCTACCTTCGGTGTCGCTGTGGCGCGTGAGTTTTGGGAAGATATTGGGACACCCTGTACAAAAAAAATGACTGAATGCTAGTAAATGATTTGGTTTTATTACCAAGGGTCAAAGTTTAGCCAAAGATCTTCGGCGCTAGAATGAAAGGCGGGCTGCGGCGTGATCGTAAGACACGTGACACACGAAGATCGTAAGATCGTAACACTCCGTGTGGCAATCAAAACACCACCTCCAAACTTCTGATTATTTACACTGTAGTTCCGGTCCCTGCTCTAAACCACATACCTCCCTTCAAACAACTCCGAATACTTGATTCCCTCAAGTAACCAAGTCTCGGTAATTATTATAATATCATAATCACTCATACAAATATTGCGGTAAAAAGTTGAAGATTTGGTACGTAAGCCCCCTGTGTTCTGATAATATATTTTAAAATTATGGTTATCATACGTCATTTTCAGGCCGTAAATTTATTAGATACAGATTTCCATCAATGTAATGGAAATTAATTCATTAATTTATTTTTTGTTTGCAATAACCACAAACAAAAAATAAAACGATTGAAACCCTAATGGGAGATGTTAAATTGAGCATTCTTAAAAATACAATAAGCGCACTGTAAGTGCGAGCGATGCAACAAAACTGCGCAGAGATAAAGAGCATGAAAGAGATGAAGAGCAACTGTAACATAGTAGTGAATGGCGAACAAAAGCTATGTTCTCCACATGCTATTGTTTGGAATTTAACATGAAAACTTATGATTAAATCTTCATAAATGCCTGTAATACGTGCAGTTATTTTACTATCTCACAAAAAACTTTCTAGCCTTGTTGCCATCATTTGTGGTTCCAGCGTCCTGTTTAACGATGTCAATCTGCAAATTGCATTCATTTCGGAACGATTCATGATTTTGCCTCTTACGAGTCATTAATATATCTTTATTTCCTTTTCTTGAAGTCCATTGTTTGAAGTCTAACCTGTAAGCTGATTTTTTTGTTATTGACAATTATTGTCATCGTAATCGTGACTTCTTATTAAGAATTATCAGTGCACTATTGCTATTAATTAATTAAGTCATGTAAAGATGAAAGTCCATACTTAAACATTTCTTTATCTACCACTATCCACACCAGTTACCACGCCAAACAACTCTGCGGGTCGTTCAATCTTCACTTTACACGTTGCATAAATTCTTTTGGAACTTTTGCTTGCGATTTATTGCTAGATGATTTAATGAAGTTATTGTTTTGAGCCTTCTGTGTTAGTTTCACAACTTTTTTAAGTCTATTGGAATATGACTTAAGTTTGAGTTTGTTTTCCTAAGACTACTTATAGAGCAAATTAGATATCGCTACATTCTTTTATCAAATTAATTTTCTCGCAAATTTAAGATTTTCAACAAAAAGTGCTCTGAGAACATGTGATTGCCTTAACTAAGACTATCGATTACCATAAATAAAATATAACAAATGTAACCAAAAAACCTAAGTCCGCAATTTCGGAATCCGTCCCACTGTCCGCCCGCACGCGCCAGGAGAGATAGCGATATATCGAACGGACATTGGCGTTCGCCTCATATTGCACTCGATCGGCTGTCCGCGGAAGCGGTACCAATCGGCTTAATGCGTGAGATGTACGTGCAAATGGACGGCTGCCGTGACCACAACTCCACTGCGCTGACATATTTGGACCAACAATTCCCAAATCGCTGGATTGGCCGACGTGGGCACGATGAAGCAACGGGTTTGTATCAAGCCCATCACCACGGAAGCAGATCTTATACAAGATATAACAGAAAGGTGTAGTCATATTTTAGGGGGTTGTTATGGACATCATTCTGAACAACTTTCTCTATGAACTTAAAATTTAAGTTGCTCAGTTTAAATCGGCCGGACGTAGTACTATTAAGTATTCTGTGCCTACACGGTGTCCCACTGCTGGGCAATGGCCTCTCCGCTTCGAGCACACACATCTCTATCTAAAGCTTCATCAATCCACCCTGGCAGGAATTTATCCAGGTCATCCCTCGATATCCTTCTGGGCCTAAGCCTGGACATAAAGTTTACGTCATTATCTTATTACCTTAGAGCTTCGTGATCTAGATTAGTCTCTAGCTAGTTTCACGTTTGCTTCTCATGCAGGAGATGCGGGATCGGAGGGATAATAAATTTATCTTCAATACATTATCGGACGATCCGTGTATCGGATGACACGTTAAGCTGAAGTTTCCGGCTACTATCGCTACTTGGTAGTATTTATTGTAAAACCCGTCCATCAACTTGCACTAAGCCAGCGTGGTGGAGTATGGCTCAACCTTACTCGTATCTCTTACTAGTGGCTCTTTTGGATTTTTCGTGTGCATTTGATTGTATTAATGTAACCATGATGCTCTCCAAACTCAGCTTTGACGGATTCGACATTAATTCAGTCAAGTGAATCGAAAGTTACCTCAGCAATCGCTACCAACAGGTTATTATTAATAAAAATGATGGATCAAGGTGCTCATCTAAATGCGTTCCTTCGAGTAGAGGCGTCCCTCAGGGCTCAATCTTGAGACCACTACCCTTTATTTTGTACAGTGCGGACATTATAGATAGTATCAAACACAGTAGGCGCCATTTTTATGCTGATGACCTTCAGTTGTATATAGAATTGAATAATGATAACATCGAGGAGGCTGTCAGGCATATAAATGAGGACCTTGCCAGTGCCTCCCTATTGTCTGCCAACAATGCTCTGGTTTTGAACCCCTCTAAGTCAAAATTCCTAATTCTTGGCTCAAAGCATCAAGCGAAAACCCTTACTGACTTTGCTCCTGAAATCACTATCTCAGGTGTACGCTTGGATCGAGTCACTGAGGCAAGAAACTTGGGCTTACTCATGGACAGTGAGTTACGGTTTGAAACACACCTAGTAGAAGTGGCAAAGTACGGTTTCTCTCGGCTCCGAGTCTTATACAAGATAAGAAGATTTCTAAGTGTCGATATGCGAGTCAGGTTGTGCGAATCTCTGGTGCTCTCTAAAATTAACTATGGCCTGTTGGCGTATGGCCAATACCACAAACGTACTGAGAGGTTGATACAACGGGTACAAAATGCCTGCACTAGGTACTGTTTCAACATCCCTACGCGTACACATGTCACACCGTACTTCAACAGTGCTGATATGTTGAAAATGACGGCAAGACATGAACTTTATTTTTCAACTCTTTTGTTCGGGGTCATAAATGATGGTAAGCCTGAATACCTTTTTGAAAAACTGTCCTGAAGAACCTCGCGCCACCACAACACTAGAACGACCACCAGCGTCTTGTCCGTCCCCCGCCACGGGACTGCGGCGTTTCATGGTAGCTTCAGGTATCTTGCCACAAAATGTTGGAATAATATACCCCCTCCACTCCGAGAGCTCAAATCAAAATGCAGATTCAGAAAACTAATTCGAGAAAGGATATTTATTACAACAAAAGCAAGATGCCTGAAGCTGCCATGACAAAGCACTGCGTACTGCGGTCTAAGTACAACACGAAATTTGTCCCGATACCGCAATGTGTTATAATATACATATATTTTTCGTTGTGTACGTCATTTAAATTCATTACGACATTATTAATTAATTCAATGTGACATTATTATTCAGTACAATTAAATCCAAATATTTATTTATTTATTATTCCGTAATACAATTCATATTTTATTTTTTTCCGAATTGACATTTTATTTTTATTTGTTTTATTTACTTACACATTTAGCTTGTTGTTTATATTCTACACTTACCACCTGGTGACATTTCTTTTTTTAATTAAACTGTACTTTTGGGTCCTAGAGTGAAAACCAGCGTCACAGGATTTCCTGTGACACTATCCTGAGTCTGAGCCCTTTTGCTGTCGCAGCATGTGCACATAGAAGTGAAACCACTCAAAACTTTATGTGGGGTATCTTTAAAGAATATTGTGATGAATTTGTAATATTATATTTTTTGTCTTGTTTTTGTTGATTGTCTTGATGTCTGTGATTTGCATTGTGTTACTTTTATTTTATTATTTTTTATGAGTTTTTATGTGTTTATGCTGATACAGTAAATAAATGGAATTCTATTCTATCCGGGTAAGGCCTGTGCCCCTCAGTAGGTATTACCTTTTTTTCCATGTGCATCTCTAAGTTCCAAAAAATCAAGAGGTATCTTTTTAAACTTTTTACTGTCGATGAGAAGTAGTCCTCTTCAATATGTGCACCTGTTCGATATGTGCACTTTATAAAGACTCACTTTGTTCCGCAGTTGGTGACAGGAGGTGTTGGTGGTGACATTGGCATTGTTGTTCTATTAGATGACGTTGGAGGATAACGCTAATACTTATGTATTAACGTGTATGGATATAACCTGCAGCATTGTAATGATTAATTTTCATATGTCGTGCGAAACTCACAGTGAAGGCTCGCTGCGCCTCATCGCCCGTCAGTCGGCGTGCCACGCCCGGCGAGAGCAGACGCGCGCGCAGCGCACGCCCCGAGCGCTGCAGCTCCAGTGCGCCCGCAGACACTCGGGCTAGCACGCGCTCGCGGCTGTCGTTGGGCCTGGGAGAGGAGGGAACTTATTAGCTAGAACTATTTTAGCTAATGGTGCTACCATAATTATGTTTTTGGTGTTCAATAAGGGGTGTCTTTAATTATGTGACCACTGTAAGCACTTGTTATTTATTTAATTATTACAAAAATATTTTCTTATATTGCTCTGTTAATCTTCTATACATCGGCTAAGAGCCTTTTTAACTATAAATTCCTATTCCTCTAAAAGTAAGCTAAAATTTAAATACTAAGGTCCGCTGTTGTGGTGCCCAGTCACAGCTGCCGTGCAGCTGAGTCGACGACGTCGTGGTAAAGGAGTAAATAATATCCTACTCAGAATCAGTGAGTGAATAGTTATGTGCCCGCTACTATCACAATCTCATATTTCACCATCCGATAATGACTCTAATAAGGGAAAAGTTCTGGGACTCACCAGACAATTTGTATTGAACTGTCTTGTTCGCCTACGGGCCCGTCGGGTGTATCGATGCTTGACCTCCTGCAAACAGACATTTATATTTACTTATAGTCACATACATGGAAACTGGCTGGCCTCCAAAAATAGAATGGCCTTTAAGATGGAAATCGAAAAGATACGTACACATATCCGTTGACTTTTGTTGATCTTTCTCTCCTCGGTGTCGCGTGGAAACTAGAGCATACAAAAAACTCGTTAAAATAACCCACATTCACATGAATAAAATACATAAGAACAGTGTTAATGTATAGTGATTGCTTTAGCTATGGAGTCTAGTTGTAGGCTAGACCATTACCGTAGCCAGTGGAACATACCTGCCGTTGTCGTGTATACTGGCGAGGGAAAGTTGACTGCGCAGTCTGTCAATCTCTTCCCTTAGCTCTCTGAGGAACAATAATCATATCAAGTCATACTAATCATATAAAAACAGTATACAGGTTCTCAAACGTACAGGCAAACATTTGAGTCGGGATTGAAATAAACTTTTTGCTTAGCAGACCCAGGGATGACTTGGAATTTTGGTAGCAAATTATTCGTCCACGCAAATAATTTGAATGTTTATCGTAACAGAGCTGCGTGTATACGTTTACTGCGCGTCAAAGTCAACATGGCACCTCGCTCTGATGACGTCATAGCCGTCGTCCATCAGTCACTGTCCTACAGACGCGTCGAGGGCGAGAGCGAGCGAGAGAGGGGAATCGCATACCTCGCGGGTGTCTAGTTAAGCTTGTGGCGTAGTACGTAGTAGGTATATACATATATAGGTACGGTAGTCACCTATTAGCGCGCCTCAGCGGAGGCGAGGCGACAGCGGGGCGGCGGCCGGAGCGACCAAACAGCTTGTTACCCAGAGACGACTTCTTGCGTTTCGCTTCCTCCACCTTAGCCTGCAAACATAATACACGTAAAAGGCACATCACTAATGTCCCCTCGGAACACTCGGAAACAGAAATACGGCTACACGGCAGAACATAAATATTTTAACTTTGGGCGACGTAAACCGGCCTTTTGACAGTCGCTAAATACAGTTCAAACACAACATAA
The DNA here is from genome assembly GCA_949825045.1 of Argyresthia goedartella. Lineage (NCBI taxonomy): Eukaryota > Metazoa > Arthropoda > Insecta > Lepidoptera > Argyresthiidae > Argyresthia > Argyresthia goedartella. Next base: position 20,023,934 of record OX463828.1, read on the forward strand.
TTTTACGTAGTTAAGCACGGTCAGGTTATTGCCTGTCAGACATGTTCCAACATAGCCACGTTGTATTTAAGTTGTGTTTAAACAGTATTTAGCGGTTGTCAAAAGTCTGGTGCAAGTCGACCTTAGGATAGGATAAGCCTTCCTTAGTCAAGGACGAACTATATCCCTCTCTGCAATCGGAAAACTAGAAGAGTTATGAGGTTGAGTATTCTTCCCCTTGCCACCACTCACTTTAAACCTCACTGAACTCCTTTCTCTTCTTGATCTCATGATCATCTCCAAAACAGAAAAGGTTGCTCATGGCCAGCTTATTGCCCCCTTCTCCTATCATGATCTGGTTAATATATCATACAAAATCAGGCCCCATAAGCATAAAGCCAAATTAATTGATATTCGAAGCTTCAAGGCTTTGAATGTCGATTCCCTTAAATCATATGCCTCATCTGTCAAATGGACCCCCGTCGACACTGGTAAAACAGTTGGTGACAAAATCCTCTATTGTCCTGGGGCTGTTTGACAAGCACGCACCAATAAAAAAGGTCAGTCAAACATCTTCCTGCCCCGTGGTTGACTGACGCAATCAAGGCTTTAATTGCAAAACGAAACCGTGTTAAAGGCCTTTATAAGAGTGATCCAACAATGAGGATTTCCTTGCATTTAAACGCCTTCGAAACTTGTGCAATGTAAGTGCCACGATGGCAAGCTGGGTCACATTTATGAGTGCATAGAGATGTACACCCCGGCTCAGATCTGCAAATTTCTCAAAACCCTTGGTGTTGGCAAGTCCCAGGAATCTTCGTCAGGTAATGTAAATCTCAACGGTCCCAACCAGTTCTTATCTTCTCGTGACGTGATGGACCCTGCCGCAAAGGAGGCAACCCTTCGTCGTCTACGGCTGAAGGCTGCAGTCTGTACCTTACCTTTCGACTTTAGTCTCGTCGGAATCAAGGCAGTGCCAGCCATTACCTCCGAAGCTGCTGGTGGCGACAACATCACCCATCAGATGATCCACAGTGTCCTTGAAGAGTTGCTCCCACTACTCACATTATTAACCATTCTCTATCGGCCAGCTCAGTCTCTGGTCTTTGGAAGAAAGCGCTCGTCATCCCACTGCCCAAAATTTCCACTCCCTCCTCCTTCAAAGAGTATCGGATCATCTCTATTTTACCTATTGTCTCCAAAGTCCTTGAATCCAAATTTTATTGTGTATTTATTTTAAATATTATTGTGCTTGTGTACTGTACGATAACGCTTAGACCCCCTAAAAATTCTTAAAATGACATAAAAGATACCGCAGCTATTGCCTATCTATATGTCTATCTGGCCTCCTGCGCCCACTGTTAAGTAAAGGCCTCCTCTCCATTACGACATTTATTGTGGTCCTGGACCAACCTGCTCCACTGCGGCCCGGCAGTTTTGACGATGTCATCCGACCATCGGGCGGGTGGTCTGACTCTCGGTCTACGCGCGTCCCTTGGCCACCGTTCCGTCACCGCCTTGCCCCTTGTTCCACTGGGATTATATGCATGGATTCCTTTGTGAGCGGCCATGTCTCGGATCCATATGTGAGTATAGGCAGGACACTTTTGTTAAACACCTTGGTTTTCAGGCATTGAGGGATTTTGGACTTTAGGACGTCTATTTCCCCAATCCCAACACGATCTTAAATCAACGTACTTAAGATAAGAAAAAATTACATCCTTGACACAATTAATAAAAACACAAACAATTTCTTTCTACTGTACTTGAAACCCGACGACATTATATAGTGTCAGAAATTGCTCCTTACAAATCGTCATTTGCTAAAAAACAAGTTATTTGTACAATAAAAAAAGAGTATGAACAAACTTTTAAAATGGCTTACAAGCCTGGACTTTAATGAGGTTGAATCGTTGTTCGAGCGCTCCATCTAAACTGTGTATTCTGAGTGGAATGTAACTTATTAACCTCTATATGTATACTTAGTAGCTATTGATATCATAAAACCTATATATAGCACATCATACTTGAAATATAAAATAACTTATTGAAAATTATCTAATTACATCAAATTTGATAAAATTACTTGAACCCAATAACAGTAAAACCATAGCTATAATTATTATATTACTTCCATTTCTAGTTAAATTTAATTAATAGTCAAACTAATGATAATCAGAGATGTAAATCTGAGCTTACACAAACGTAATGTCTGTAACACAATAAACTGCATTAAACAAAGTGTTACCACAACGCGTGCAATAATTGATGATCCTTATTAATGATGCCTGTCTTTTTTAAATAGAAAATATAACACGATTTCTCTATATTCAATCATAAGGATCTCTGTGTTTATTTCTTTCACAAAAGATCTATGGCATTGTGGAAGGTTGGAATCTCCTGGTACAGGTATTATTATACTTAAAAGGAGATCTCATGTATGTTTTAAACCATTTTCTTTGAAACGAAATAAACTATTAGTATTTGTATTGAGTATTTAACAATAACTTTGTCATAGTTTTGAGCGATGTTGAATGAATGAATTATTGCAATCGGGATACTAGAGCTAATTAAACGGTAACCTTATTTTGTATTTCTGATATCAATCGCAATACATTAGATATGAGAAATCGACCAATCACATCGCTAGAAAAGACAGCTATGAAGAATATTCATGTTCTAATTGGTCGTTTTTTTTGACAGGTATTTATTTATTTAGATACAAACGGTCATGTACATTATTTTTAGGTTGAAATATAGTATAAAACATATAGACCTATAGTATCCTAAACTAGGTAAAAATAATACTTAATCCGAAATTAAATTTAGAAAGTACCCACACTAGATATTTGTTGAAACTAAATTGGTTCAATCAGTCAATACAAAAAATATATACCACAGAGATGTAAAGAGAATATAAGCACGCATGACCTTGTCGCCGCTGTCGATGCAAGTATTACAAGGTTCAACCAATTCAATCACAATTTGCAATGTGCTTTTTGAAGGTAAACAAAGATTTATCAAATAAATCAAAATGACTAAAATTATTATTGTAAGATTTACAACTACGCGTAATATAACTATTGGCTATGTAACAACTCCCGCTACTCATGATTGAGAAAAGAGACTTCTTTCTAAAAATGCGTTTATTACTGCTAGTACTTAGCAGGAATGAACTCTTACTCTTAAATACAGTTTTGAGAGAAGATCTGGAGCATCAGTATAGTATAGTTTAATTGTATTGCGATTGATATCAGAAATACATAATAAGGTTACTGGTTATAGGGGATATATCGTTAGTTCACTGACCTGTAGGAAGTCTATGAGTTTGGTCTGTTGGCGCAGCGTCGCGTCCGCCTTAGTTTCCCGCGTGCGCCACCAGGCGGCGGCGCCGTCGGCAGCCTCGCGCGCCGCCGCGATCTCTTCCTGCGGATGTTGATGTACAATTGTTAAAAATGGCGCCACTGGTACTTCAAGTCGCGGTTTAGTCTAGTCAACGATCATTCGTTGTAGATGTTGTTGTTCAATTATTGTAGAGGGAAAAGGCGAAAGTGTTAAGTGAAGCATGTATTCAATCTTATTGGTCTGTTAGTTACTGACCTACTTTGTGAAAGAGTTTCTATGCTTGTCACTTTGAGATTTACCTGTCAATAAAATTCAATGTGTACTTTCTACAACAATGGTTTATTTATTTATTGAAGTGGTAGCAGAGATTTAAAAAGTATTTAAACCAATCGCAAAGTCATCCCAATAAGTTATTTTGGTGAAGAAACCAAGACTGTGTCAGCAGGACACAAGATTCGTGTAAAACTTAGTCTACAAGGGAAACGTCAAAATGGACAATTCTATCGTAGAAGCTGCCAAGGTTCGAATCGGAAACTTATCAGGGACCGATGACTTCAAGATGTGGAAATTCAAAGTTTTCATGGTGCTGAAGGGTGTACCAGGTGCTAAAGATTTGTTGGAAGGTAGAAAATCCAGACCAGCAAGTTTGCAAGGTACGCCAACATCGGAGCAAATTGCGAAACATGGAAAGGAAGTACAAGAATTTGATAAACTAGATAGCATAGTTTCTGTCTTGATCACTACGAATTTGCCAAACGACATAGTTACAAAGATGATGCGCTTCGATAACGCTAAGGATATGTGGGATGAACTAAATCGGCTGTACGGAGGTTGTATCGTAGACAAATCCTACGAAATGTGTCAAACATTCTTCGGATACGAGAGGGATACCAAGCATGACATGGCTACACATATTTCAACGATAAAGAGTCACTGGCACGAACTCAATGTAGCACTAGAAGAGACAAATGAGTTGCCAGCAGCAATATTGATCTATAAGATATTGGACACTTTACCGAATGAGTATTTGGGATTCAAGTCAAGCTGGAATCTAATGAAGAAGACTGAGCGCACAATAGAGAACCTTACAACACAGTTATGCGCACATGAGAAGATCCTAACAAAGCAACAAGCAGATATTAGGGCGGAAAGCAGCGCAGAAGGCAATAGTAGTGCAGAGGCATTATATGCGAAAGCAAGAAATAAAGGCATGGCATAAGGATAAGACAAAGAAGAAAGACGTTCAAAGTCACAAATGCAACTATTGCGGAGAATCTGGACATTTTGTAAGAAAATGTCAGAAATGGATCGCAGATGGCAGACCACCAAAGAAGTCGACTACCGTAGATATGAACCTAGCTATTTTCTCAGTCGAAAACCTTGATGGTAAAGTCAGACACACGACGAACTGGTATGTGGACAATGGGGCAACCAGCCACATAACAAACAGAGACGATCTCTTTGAGGACTTTAATTATTTCAAGGGTTCACACACGGTTACTGGAGCTAACGGACAGACAATCCCAGCAGTAGGGATGGGTTCTATTCGTGCAGAAGCTGAAGTAGATGGTCGAAGAGAGCAAATCCTTTTGAAGGATGTTTGGTACGTGCCTAGCATTAGCAGGAACCTTTTTTCTGTCCTTGCCGCACACGACATCGCTAATAATAGCACCTTTGAATCGGATCCCACTACGTGCATAATGAAGATTAATGGCGAGACCAAGCTAATTGGCAATAGAGAGAAAGAGGGTGGGCTTTACCCCAGCTACCCCAGATAAAACTGTTGAAGTAAATCTATTACAATTATACCATGAGCGGTTCGGTCATCAAAATAAAACACACGTGAAAAAGGTATTGGAGAGAGACTTAAACATAAAGACTGAAGCAAAGACAGAACTCTGTGAAGGCTGTGTTTATGGGAAATCTCATAGATTGAAGTTCGGGACTAGGGAAAAAGCCACTCAACCTGGAGAATTGATTTGCAGTGATGTGTGTGGACCATTCCCCTGCTCGATCGGCAAGAATAAATACTTTGTTTTATTCAAGGACCTATACACGAAGTACCGCTGGGTATACGTAATGCGTCAAAAATCTGATGTCCACGAAAAACTACTACATTTTATAGCTGAAGCTAAGACAGCGGGTATAAAAATAAAAGAAGTTTTAAGTGACAAAGGGTTCGTGCTACACTAGCGAAAGAAGGTATCAAACAGAGGTTCACGATGCCTTATACCCCACAACAAAATCCCACTGAGAGGGAGAATAGAACTGTTGTGGAGATGGCGAGAGCCATGATGCACGCCCATGTGAAAATTCCAAATGGCTTGTGGGCTGAGGTGATTATGACGAGCGTGTACATTCTTAACAGGACAGGCCCAGGTCCTGAAGGAAAAACACCATATGAAGCATGGCATGGCAAGAAGCCAAGGATTAGTCACATGCGGATTATTGGAACCATTTGTTACCCGCACGTTCCAAAAGAAAAACGTAAGAAATTGGACAAAAAGGCTCAGAAAGGTATTCTCATTGGGTACGATTCTGAAGAGGGATATCGAATTTGGGACTGCGAAAATTTCAATCTGATAAGGTCTCGAGACGTAGTTTTTGATGAAACTCTCTTATTGGAAGATGTCAAAAATCTGACCAGAACTGATCAAGAGCTTGAAAGCAAGACCAGAACTGAGGAAGATAGTTCAAGTCAGAAGTTAGAGCCATATCGCCAGATTGAACTAAAATTTCGGGGTTTTACGTTGAATCCTCAAACCCAATCGGATCCAAGTGTGGAAGAATCACCTGCAGTAGAACAAACAGATGAGCAGATGGAACAGAACATTGAGCTTGAAAGGGAAGATGACAATGTAATGGAATCTGAACCTGATCAACTGAACGCTATTGAGGTAGAAAATGAGAGAGGGCTAACACTTCGTAGCCGTGCGAATCTTAGACAGCCAAGTCGATACAGGGACTATGTTTGCAATATTTGTCATGCCCAGACTACTACTGATCTAATAGAACCGACTACATTTAAGCAAGCTATACAAAGTGGTGAATCTGAAAAATGGATAAAAGCTATGGAAAACGAAATCAACTCTCTCAACGAGAACCATACGTGGGAAATGGTAGATTTGCCTAAGGGAAGGAAAGCAATCCCTTGCAAATGGATTTACAAAGTTAAAACCAATCCTGATGGTACGGTTGATAAATATAAGGCTCGACTCGTAGTGAAGGGTTACTCGCAGAAAGAAGGAGTGGATTACTACGAAACATTTAGTCCTGTAGCAAAGACCAGCACTATAAGAGCACTTCTGAGTGTTTCTGCTCAAGAAAATCTGACGTTGTCCCAATTTGACGTTTCAACGGCTTTTCTGTATGGTACATTAAATGAAGAGACATATATGAAGCCACCTGAAGGGTTTAGTGATGATTCAGGAAAAGTATGTAAACTCATAAAGAGTTTATACGGTCTAAAGCAAGCACCAAGATGCTGGAACTACTGTATAACTGAGTACATACTAAAAATCGGATTCAAGCAAAGCCATAGTGATCCATGTCTCTTTATAAGAAACAAGGATAGTAACAAAAAGTTAATCCTAGCATTATATGTTGATGACGGATTGTTGGCGTGAGCATCGGAGTCTGAAACGCAAGTTTTTCTTGATGAGCTGCGTCAGCACTTCAAGATCACGACAAAACCTGGTTCATATTTCTTAGGCATCGAGATTGCCAGAAACGATGATGGATCGATTACCATAGACCAGAAAGGATATGCAAAGAAACTGTTGGAGCGATTCGGCATGCACGACTGCAAAGCTGCCGTAACACCTATTGTGAAAGACTCTGTTACTACAGAAAAAGAGATGGAAAGTGATCCATTTCCATATAGACAAGCAGTTGGCGCACTCTCTTATCTAGCAGTTGGGACACGCCCTGATATCACATTCGCAGTGAGCGTAGTCTCCAGAACTTTAGATAACCCTTTGCCAGGAGATATAGCCAAAGTCAAAAGAATATATTAAAGGCTCACAACATTTTGGTATTACCTACCATTCATCTGACAAATCGAAATGCCTGAAAGGCTTCAGCGATGCAGATCATGGGGGGGATAACACAAGTGGACATTCAACTTCTGGAATGATTTGTCTCTACTCAGGAGGAGCTATTGCATGGCAGAGTAAGAAGCAAACTTCAGTAGCCATATCCTCTACCGAAGCGGAAATAGTGGCCGCTAGCGAAGCAGCCCGAGAATTAATATGGCTAAAAAGAATTCTGCAGTTCATGTTGCCACTCAAAGATATCAGAACACTGTTATACCTAGACAGTGAGTCAGCTATTCGACTTGCACATGATCCTCCAGTGGAATGCCATCAAAGGACAAAGCATATAAGATTGAGGCACTTCTTTGTGAGAGAATGTGTCACGACAGGAATTTTGTCAACTCTCAAAGTGAAAGGGGTCGACCAGGTGGCGGACTTCCTGACGAAGCCCTTATTCTGGCCACGACTTAAAGAGCTTGGCACAAGAGCTGGACTCACCATCACCAATAAGAAAAACGAGACGGGATGTTAAGTGAAGCATGTATTCAATCTTATTGGTCTGTTAGTTACTGACCTACTTTGTGAAAGAGTTTCTATGCTTGTCACTTTGAGATTTACCTGTCAATAAAATTCAATGTGTACTTTCTACAACAATGGTTTATTTATTTATTAAAGGAAAGCAGAAAGTTTGTCCTCGGTACTTTGTTTGGACTAGTTAGGAGACAAACATACTAAAAGGCCGGTCCCCTCTGAGGAGAGCCCTATGGGGGCTCTAAGAAGGTCCCGTTTTTTGGTTTTCTACTGACATTTTGATAACGACGCAATATAAAAATTAATGTACTACATAATGAATGCTGATAAAATTCGCTTAACTTTCATTCTGTACAACACTTTACCCATTCCCATTCGCTGTCTACCATATGAGCTTCGAAAAACGTTTTCAAAAATGAGCACTTATTTACTAAGCTAGCTAGTCAGCCAATGTTAGGGGTCGCATTTGACATTGATTCTGTCAGCAATACGGACAGAGCTATGCCTTAGTTCTTCGCAACGCATAGCTCTATGCTACTTCTAAGAATGGCTCCACTTTAGTTATAATATGTCGTAGCTGGAAGTTGTGTCTATAGTTGAATAAGGCGGTTCAAGCTTCAATTTCCGCCGATTGCTTAGCTTGATAAAAAAAGTGGCGATGATTAGTCAAATTTGAAAAGCAATTAAACATAACCCAGTCTTTTAAAAATTATAACTTTGTAAAGCTAAGTCATCGGCCGTCCATGGCGTTACGACTAGCCCCTTATTGCCAGTGTACCTGCGCGTCCTGCAGCTGCGCCTGCGTCGCCATGGCCTGTGCGTGGTGCTCGTGGGCGCGCGTGCGTAATGACGCGCACTCCTCCTGCGAACACAAACAGACAGATTAGTTCAGCTTATACTAGTTTTTCTCCTCGATCGCTAGAGAATTTATGGCTAGACTAGGAGGTACACACAACACATCATACAAGGAAATAAATAAACGAACAAAAATAGCATAAAAAATATTGTAACGCTTGAGCACAATAAACGAACAACCTAAATAAGACGGAAATGGTAATGTTCACTAACAAGCGAATCTGGCCAACTATAGCCCACCCAGGTTGTTTGGTACAGAGCTACAATTTGCTGATGAGGTAAAGTACCTAGGTGTTATACTAGATAGCAAGCTAAATTGGAGCAATCATCTGAATAACAATATTGATAAAGCGAATGTCACATTTTGGCAGTGCCGAAGAATGGTAGGTAAAACCTGGGGTTAACCCAGAAAACCACCCTATACTGAGCTGTCATCAGACCGATAATAAGCTACGGCGCGATAGTCTGGTGGCCACGAACCAAATTATCCACTGTCGAAGCTAAACTACCACAGCTCCAGAGGCTGACTTGCATGGGTGCAACAGGATGCATGAGGACCACACCCACTGCGGCCTTGGAAGTCATACTGGACCTGCCTCCGCTTCATCAAGCAGGTGGCGGCTGCAACAACCTATGGAGAAATGTTAGGGTACTCCACACTGAAATACTCGATGAGTACATAGGTAAGGAGCCGCTATTAGAAGCGGCGACTTACAGGATACCCAAGCAATATGTCTTCGACAAAAGGTATAATATACGACTGCATGAAGACCCTTGGGAGGGCCTCAACCAAAGATAACTACGGATTTTCACAGACGGTAATAAAACAAACTCAGGTGCAGGCGCCGGAGTATTCTCGGATGATCCAAACATGAGGAAATCAACATCATTAGGTGCCCACAACAACTTCTTCCATTCTAGTGTATGGGCATCATAATGGCTACTAGAGCTATCGTACAAAGAGAGGTAAAGGATTTCCCTATCCGCATACTATCTGACAGAAAAGCAGTTCTGCAAGCCCTACAAAGCAACACCACCAGCTCTGGGCTAATATGTGTCACCGTAAGATTGTCAAAATCGTTAGTTGATTGATAATTTTTCTCGTTAGTTGATCAACTATCGACAGATAGTAAACTGTAGCGTACTGCTTACTAAATGACGCGTTAGTTGATAAAATAACGGTTAAAACCGTTAAATAGTAAACTGGTTTAAACTTGAATTGCAAACGAAATACCAGGGTAAACACTGCGGTAGCTTAGGTGAAGACTAGAGGGGGCAAGCGCAGCTGAGTCCCCTAATAGTCTTCGTGTTAGGTTGTCATGTAAGAACAAAAGAAAATTCTAAACCCTGTCGGTCTGGTTTACTATCTGCCGATAGTTGATCAACTAACGCGTTAGTTTATCAACTAACGGTTTTGACTATTTTACGGTGAGATATACGAGTGTCACCAAGCCCTGTAAGAGGTATGTAACCAGAATACTATTACTCTGCAGTGGATAAAGGGACACAGTGGCTCGCGCGGCAACGACGCAGCCGACGCACTGGCAAGATTGGGTTCGGAACAGACGGTAGAGGGACCAGAACCCATAATACCAGTTGTCATTCAGCTGGTTGAGGAAAACCCTACAACAACACACAAGGGTAACTCACCAACGTTATTGGTCAACCTTGGATAGCAAGCCACACAGGCCCTCCTGATGATCAGACCGCAAGAGGCCACAGCAGAGCGATAACTGGACACGCTTTGATAAACAAACACTTACACACTCTATGTGTTACGGACAGCCCCCTGTGCAGAGCCTGCATGGAGGTCGAGGAGACAGCCACCCACGTCCTGCTGGAATGTTCCGGCGTGGCCATCTACCGGGCAACACACCTTGGGACGCCGAGGTCGCTCCAGGAAGTCGTCGGCAACATTAAGGGTCTGCTAGGCTTCCTACAGGAGCTGGGTTGGCAGGAGTAGTGCCCACAACCCACGTCACGCAAAATAGGCGAAAATTGAAGAAGTCGAGTTGCGGAAAAGTGGCCCGCGATAAACTATTACTATTTCTACTTTGTCACTGCTAGGTGGGTTCTTTTTTGCATGAAGGCTACCATGGACTCCTCAGCAGTATCTGGTCTAGGAAAGCAGGCGGGGATTTGGATTTTCTTCACCCTTACGACAGTTTGCAGCTCAGTGTCCAGTGCGCCCGTTCCTCTTATCGCGTGCCTTGTGCTCTTTCGGTTTTGTTTACGAGATTTGAAAGTGTGAATATGACAGTGTGCATCCTGGTCCCCAAAATAATTAGCTTATGGTTTAGATTTTTCTACTTTGGCTGGTGGAGCCAAGCTTCAATCATCACGACACATAACAAACTTGCCTTGACTTGACAATTAATCCGGTAAAATTAAATATCTACAATACGGTATTTGACAAGGTAGTCCAATAAATTTAGAAAAGTGTCTTAAGCTGAAACTATTTCAACAAAAACGTTTGACAATATCAGAATTGTATATTTCCAGCAGTTTTATTTTATAAACTCAACTTTATATTAAAAAGTCAGCATTTGACTATAGTCACATGCTAGTATTTCATCTCGTGAACAAAATTACCGTTTTGGCAGTTCCTATAAAGTATCTTTTTTGTATTGTAAGGTAACCGCAAGCTCCGTGAGCATGCAGGCGTACATACCTGCAGCGCCCGCACGCGCCTCGCACACGCGTCGGCGGCCGCGGCGAGCGCGCTCTTGTCCGTGAGCATGCAGGCGTACATACCTGCAGCGCCCGCACGCGCCTCGCACACGCGTCGGCGGCCGCGGCGAGCGCGCTCTTGTCCGTGAGCATGCAGGCGTACATACCTGCAGCGCCCGCACGCGCCTCGCACACGCGTCGGCGGCCGCGGCGAGCGCGCTCTTGTCCGTGAGCATGCAGGCGTACATACCTGCAGCGCCCGCACGCGCCTCGCACACGCGTCGGCGGCCGCGGCGAGCGCGCTCTTGTCCGTGAGCATGCAGGCGTACATACCTGCAGCGCCCGCACGCGCCTCGCACACGCGTCGGCGGCCGCGGCGAGCGCGCTCTTGTCCGTGAGCATGCAGGCGTACATACCTGCAGCGCCCGCACGCGCCTCGCACACGCGTCGGCGGCCGCGGCGAGCGCGCTCTTGTCCGTGAGCATGCAGGCGTACATACCTGCAGCGCCCGCACGCGCCTCGCACACGCGTCGGCGGCCGCGGCGAGCGCGCTCTTGTCCGTGAGCATGCAGGCGTACATACCTGCAGCGCCCGCACGCGCCTCGCACACGCGTCGGCGGCCGCGGCGAGCGCGCTCTTGTCCGTGAGCATGCAGGCGTACATACCTGCAGCGCCCGCACGCGCCTCGCACACGCGTCGGCGGCCGCGGCGAGCGCGCTCTTGTCCGCCGCCAGCGCCGCCGCCGCGGCTTCCAGCTGCGCTGCGCGAACCTCGCTGCGCTCCACACGCTCCTAAGTACAAAATCAATAATTAAAATATACGAGCCGCTTAGTCACCAGGTCTAGGTCTTCATATCTCCTGAGGCGGTGATAAGCTGGCATATGGCGCGAAAATTTAATATTCAACAACAATTAAACACCGTTAATGCTCACGCAACTGGGCCTCTGCCACCCCGTGTGGCCCCCGCCTCCAGCTGCGCTCCACACGCTCCTGGGTATAATGTATGGATCGAATATACAAGGCGATATGAAAGGCCTCCTATACTTATACCTACAATATGATTCGGGGGAAACTACCTCGTGAGAAGTAGGCTGGCCTGACAAGGTCGCCATGTGCTATGTGGGCTGTGGCGTGTAGTTCATAAGAGGAGTATTAAATGAGACAAGTGTTTAATGGCACGGTCAGAGGTATAATTAATGATCACCCAACAGTCAAGTTCTTGTTTTGAACCTAATCTGAATTGCTAAAAGGTTGTGGGATCCCCCCAATTTAGGTTCCCAAACTGAATCGGCATAAAACGATGAAGTTACACCCAGGCCTGCGCTCTTGAGTCAGTGCGAAGGCCATATTGATGTGACATGACACACAGACAATGATACTACCATTGTGTCATTCATCTCTCGCGCCGCTGCTCTGTTTCTTATCAGCTCCTGAAATGCTTTTGGTGTGATGAAGCCTTAAGCAGCGGTGACTCTCCCACACAGGGGGTCGATCTATACCCCGCCTATGCCTCTCCCCTACAGCGCCAATCCTCGCGTACCTGTGCCAACTGCAACCAGTATGTACACAACAGGCGGCAGTTCAGTGCAGACAGGGGTTTACAGGGGAACAACAGTTAAGTTGCAAGTGAGGTACGAAAATATTTGCAAGAATAGGTTATGCGTTGGTGCGGTACGTCGAACGACTGTAGTGTGTAGTCTACAATAAGGTATTTTCTGAGCACTGCTTCCGCAAAATCCAATAGATGGCGCTGGGTAAATCACTTTTTTTTTCTCGCATAGACTCAGATTGCTATTGTGCAGACCTGAGGTGCAGACCACAGAGCAATACGTGCAGTGCTTTATGGTGAGATTTTAATCTGTGAATAGAATGGGGAATACCGTGGTTTTTTTTCGTGTTTTTTTCCGAGTGATATCTGTGGGAACGAAAGACGTCGTCGTTCAAGTTTGTTCAAATTGGAAGATTGACTCAAATTTAACGTTTAAATTAAATAACTGTTCTGGCTGGACACCTTCTGGTCAGTGGACACCGACAAAAAGAAGATGGGTCGATGCAAGAATAGTGGGTGTCATAGCTTTCCAAAACAAGAACCTCAAAGATCTCTTTGGATAAAAGCAGTGAAACTAAGGAAGAAATTTCAAAACACACATTGCCCTCAAATATGCCCATTACATTTCAAAAACTCCGATTACATGGATTCATACTACCTCAAAAATTAGGTTACAAAAAGTTAATTTTCTCAAGAACTGTGCATTACCTTGTAATGGGAGTAGTGTCGGGGGGATGGGGGGACCCCCCCAAGGCGATTTCGAAATAATAATGCGAAATTAGTCACTTTCGTAACAAAACTGAAAACTCAACAACAAACAAACACGAAAATCCAAGCCAGCCAAATGAACTGATTTTCAAACGTCACTCAGTCAAGTCACCGAGAAAACAACAAAGTTAACAGACCATATCATTTGCCAGCGTCATCGAACTTCTGACGGCCGACGGCGGCGCGGCGGCGTCATTCTTTAGTCTGTCTGTGTAGTGTGGACCGTATAATATAACCCAGCTGAGTAAAATGTCACCTCGCTGACATGCAAATAGCACCGTAATGACGACACCTTTACTCGTCCGGGTTAGATGTCAAAATGAAAATGTACGGTCCACGTGGCACTGACCTCGAAAAGTAACACACATCGCCATTTATCGGTTTTTTCTGAGAAAAAACCTCATAGCATGTGTAGCATCCACCCCTCGTCTCTATTGAAATCTTAATTATTTTAGTTTTTGGTGAAGAAAGTATATAAAAAGTAAGTTTAACGTATTCCATATTATTATTCAAGTATTTTCTTATGAAAATGAAAATTAAAAAATGAAAAAATATGTATTAAAATAGCACACAATTATAGTATGTAGGTACAGTTTTACAATTCAAATAGGCACGTTCTTTCGTAAATGTTATACCATTTTGTTGGCTATTTTGGCGAAAATTTACAATTTGTATTACTTTTGGTCCTCACACTAGGCAAGCCTGTATCGTGAGTGACCATTTAACGATCTCTACCATATTTTGCCATCACTTGGAGAAACTTATTGATAGGTATAGCTTTAACAATTTTGGTTTTTATCATTAATGTTATGTAAGTTAAAGGAATTAAATTTATTTTATTATACTAAAAGTTAAATTATATTAAATTAGGACATAATACTTATATTTAAGAAAAGGGTTTAAGGAGTTGTTCCGTGTCCTCATACGAAAGGGTTTTTAGAAGTTTCGTGATTTCAATTTTACTTTCGTGGATTGACAAAGACCTAGAATTTCCTGAATTTCTTAGCTTTCTGTGTATACCGTTGTAGAGCAACAGCGCGGCCGCATCCCCAAAGCGGCGAGCAAAATTAGTGCAGGTACGTGGTGCCGCGTGCCGGGGCCCTGTAAGTTCGACGCGAGCACATGTGGGCATAACTCTCAGAGAGTATGATATTTTTGTGGGCTGATTTGTGAGACTGACTTTCAACAGATAGAGCTGGCGCACGGTAAGGACTTGAGCTTCATTGTAGAGGTCAGTTGTGGCATATCTGAAAGGTCTCCGTAACATTGATTTCAGAACTGAGCGTTGCGCCCTCTCTACACTTTGCATTACTGTTTTACTGGCGCTACCCCAGACAGAAATACAATAAACTAGAATCGATTGACACTGGGCATAATACACTGTTTTAAGTGTATCTAAAGAGGCTGCATTTCTGAGGTTTCTCATAATGTAGGCGATCCTACGGATACGTCCTGAAAGAATTCGTGGAAATTTAGTTTTTCATCTACCATCACACCCAGGTATCTGATTACCTGAGCTCTGGATATGCTTTTACAGTCGCAGTTTTCTTTTACTGTACATAGGTGAATCTTCAAATCAGTGGAGTCTGGAGGGGCCGATGCAGATGTCTTGTGAAAGCAAAGGTATTTTGTTTTAGATGCGTTTAGTGTTAGTAAATTTTGTTGTAGCCATCTAGATATAGTCGTCATTCCTGTTTCGGCAGCTAAAAATGCCTCTTGCCATTTTTTTCCATGAAATAATACAACTGTGTCATCGGCGTAGCAAATAAATTCAGCGTTTTTATTTTTAAGTTGCAGTATGTCGTTCATGTACAAAATAAACAACGTCGGGCCCAGTATACTTCCTTGAGGAACTCCAAAGTTGATGTAATTTCATATTTTTCAGGTATTTTCGTCGTCTACACAGTGGAAACCTGTCGACTTAATGATTCCGACGTCTGGTTTCGACAGAATGCCAGCGCTACAAAGACCTGTATTCTGAGCCGGAGCCGTTTCACAGTCGCGAAGCACAACTCACTAAGACAGAACGTACATGTTTGGACACCCCCTTTATGTTCATTCGCATGTATATTCATTCTGTTTGTATAAAAGAAAAGCTATAATTGTTTGTTGTTTCTATTCTACGCCTACTTGTTGTATTTACTGTTCTGTTTATAGTGCCGACTGAATAAACGTTTCATCTATTTATTGATTTATTTATCTATATACATAGTCAGTCCTTAAGTTCTGTCACAAGGTTTTTGATAGATAAAACTCAGCAATAAACTTTTTCTTATTCGTATTATACATGATTTAAAAGCTTATTTTATACGAATCAAATTGCAATACAATCATTTTGTACGATTATCGCAATATGATAAAAAAACCTTATAACTTGAGACAATCGCGAACCCAAAACACGCCGCAACTGACAAAAATACCACTTACCACAAATTAAATAAAAAAACAGTGTTCCAGATAACCAACAAGGTTTTTTTTATTTATTCTGAAACCTCGATTTTAGACCATGCTTAACAACTAGCATTTGATTTTCTGTTAGCTTTCAGTTCCAACTGCTCCCAAAGAGAACTTTACGTACTTTTTACGTTTTCAGAAAAACGTATAAAAATGATCTTGTGGGCAACAAGTACACTACGTAAAATGTGAATATGAAAATTAGTTTTACCCAGACTTAGTTATCTTATGCTTCAAAATGAAGGTAATGGGTTCAGGGAGGGTTCTGACTAAAATCTCACGTAAGTTTGAAAGGTTTTAAGAGTCATGGTGTAACGTACTACCTCCTTGACCATATTGGCTACTGGCGGATTAGCCAGTTAAAAACTAAAACTATAAAAATTCGGAAATTCGGGTCTGGAATCTCGTCTGGCAGCTGATTGTTTTTTTTTGGCAGACATTGTTTGAGCTCTGAAACGTGAGGTTGTATCTTCTGCATCAATAATTTTTAAGTCACGCCTTTAGTTGCGGCGATGGGCTAGTCCCTTTAGTACTGTAACGGAGCTGAATGTTTAGTTGCTGTAAAGTGCAGTAGTTGATGTGAAACTTCCCTACTATCCCCAATCCATGGGTAAGCATTGGTTCGTAGTTAGTGTTTCTTATTTTCGTGTATTTTATACTCTCTATGTATTTCCCTTTTCTATACAGTGTCTATTGGACTGCGGCACTCTTAGATCCTAATTACCCTAGGGCCCTCGTCGGAAGTCTCCGTGTGGGGAGCCGTCGCCTGATAGCTGGGCGCTGTAGCGCTTTTGTATTCCTATCATTCACACTGGTCTCTTTCCAGGGTTCCACGCCGAGGAATAATATCCTCCTGGCGCTACCGCATAATCACTTGTTGACGTCTGGAGAAGTGGACCAGTTGGATTGAGTCTACTAAGGAGCTGCAATCTACAAATTCCCGGCGAGTCCCTATCCAGCGTTTCAACTATATCACCAATATTCGACTCACGACCCTGTGATTAATAAATGTATCTTGAGCCTGCCAATAATCTCTTTTGGTCAGGTTAGAGTCCTACTGTTTCAATGGAAAAAAGATAAAGTGAATCACGTCCGTATTTTTGATTGGGTAAAAAAGTGCAAAATCTCTGAAGAAACTAGCATTTGTGTAATATGGCTTTAAGCATTTAAATCCAATAATCGTTCTAATTTATCAGTATTTAATGAGCTATCAAACCATATATAGTATTAAATAAAATAAAACTTGGTATTATTTACTATGCGGCAAAATATTTGTGACCGAACTTATGGACCGACTGTGTATATATGTATTGTCGGACCATCACCTGTCGGTAGAAAACATATTCCCGCCGCGCCGCCCCTAATGGCTAGCATACCTGCAAAAGCTGCAGCTGGGCGGTGGCGGCCTCCGCCCTAGCATTTGCCTCGTCGCAGTCTCTCTCTGCACGCGCCGCCCCCGCGCCCCGCTCGCCCGCCGTGCGCTCTGACGTCACGAGGCGCTCGCGGAGCGACGACAGCTCCTTGCGGAAGCGCTCCGTCTCAGACTGCCGAGGGACCATTGGACACGTTTAAATATTCATATAGAGGCACACACAATAGCATGCCGTGTCTTGCGTGGGACCTTGAGGAAAATAACTATAGTACGGGCCAAAGGAACGTTCCGATGGGTTCCAAACCTATTATTATTATTATGAATAATACCTTTGATAATGCGAAGGTTGCGACACGCATCCCTACAAGCAGGTAGTAAAAGGGGCCAGCCTAATGATGTAAGGTCTCACCGGAACTTTCCTTTGGCATGTACGATAGCAGAAAGCGCAGCTTTGGAAGGGTCATGGAAAGGTCATTTTTTGTCTATAAACTACAATTATTGTACTGTAGGTAGCGCCTGCCATTCCCCGAATATCATTAAAATCTTATTTCTAAATAAACTCAAAAAATTAAATGTAATCATTGCAGTCCATACTACCTATTTAATTTACGTATAATTTTTTGATTTTATTCAGAAAAAAATATCAATGATATTTGGGGTATCTAAACATGAAATTAAATCACTACGTCAAAGCTCAAACTTATAGGCCCAATAGTTTATTCATGAAGGGTACCACAAGGCGTGCTGCATTGTGGCATGAAGGGTACCACAAGGCGTGCTGCATTGTGGCATGGTGATAGTTTATTCATGAAGGGTACCACAAGGCGTGCTGCATTGTGGCATGGTGATAGTTTATTCATGAAGGGTACCACAAGGCGTGCTGCATTGTGGCATGAAGGGTACCACAAGGCGTGCTGCATTGTGGCATGGTGATAGTTTATTCATGAAGGGTACCACAAGGCGTGCTGCATTGTGGCATGGTGATAGTTTATTCATGAAGGGTACCACAAGGCGTGCTGCATTGTGGCATGGTGATAGTTTATTCATGAAGGGTACCACAAGGCGTGCTGCATTGTGGCATGGTGATAGTTTATTCATGAAGGGTAACACAAGGCGTGCTGCATTGTGGCATGGTGATAGTTTATTCATGAAGGGTACCACAAGGCGTGCTGCATTGTGGCATGAAGGGTACCACAAGGCGTGCTGCATTGTGGCATGGTGATAGTTTATTCATGAAGGGTACCACAAGGCGTGCTGCATTGTGGCATGCTGATAGTTTATTCATGAAGGGTACCACAAGGCGTGCTGCATTGTGGCATGAAGGGTACCACAAGGCGTGCTGCATTGTGGCATGCTGATAGTTTATTCATGAAGGGTACCACAAGGCGTGCTGCATTGTGGCATGGTGATAGTTTATTCATGAAGGGTACCACAAGGCGTGCTGCATTGTGGCATGAAGTGTACCACAAGGCGTGCTGCATTGTGGCATGGTGATAGTTTATTCATGAAGGGTACCACAAGGCGTGCTGCATTGTGGCATGGTGATAGTTTATTCATGAAGGGTACCACAAGGCGTGCTGCATTGTGGCATGGTGATAGTTTATTCATGAAGGGTACCACAAGGCGTGCTGCATTGTGGCATGAAGGGTACCACAAGGCGTGCTGCATTGTGGCATGGTGATAGTTTATTCATGAAGGGTACCACAAGGCGTGCTGCATTGTGGCATGAAGGGTACCACAAGGCGTGCTGCATTGTGGCATGGTGATAGTTTATTCATGAAGGGTACCACAAGGCGTGCTGCATTGTGGCATGCTGATAGTTTATTCATGAAGGGTACCACAAGGCGTGCTGCATTGTGGCATGAAGGGTACCACAAGGCGTGCTGCATTGTGGCATGCTGATAGTTTATTCATGAAGGGTACCACAAGGCGTGCTGCATTGTGGCATGGTGATAGTTTATTCATGAAGGGTACCACAAGGCGTGCTGCATTGTGGCATGGTGATAGTTTATTCATGAAGGGTACCACAAGGCGTGCTGCATTGTGGCATGGTGATAGTTTATTCATGAAGGGTACCACAAGGCGTGCTGCATTGTGGCATGAAGGGTACCACAAGGCGTGCTGCATTGTGGCATGGTGATAGTTTATTCATGAAGGGTACCACAAGGCGTGCTGCATTGTGGCATGAAGGGTACCACAAGGCGTGCTGCATTGTGGCATGGTGATAGTTTATTCATGAAGGGTACCACAAGGCGTGCTGCATTGTGGCATGCTGATAGTTTATTCATGAAGGGTACCACAAGGCGTGCTGCATTGTGGCATGAAGGGTACCACAAGGCGTGCTGCATTGTGGCATGCTGATAGTTTATTCATGAAGGGTACCACAAGGCGTGCTGCATTGTGGCATGAAGGGTACCACAAGGCGTGCTGCATTGTGGCATGAAGGGTACCACAAGGCGTGCTGCATTGTGGCATGGCGATAGGCTTGCTTCGCTCGCCTATTTATAATGTAATGTGTAGTAGGGCCTACAAGGACATCAGGCAACAATAGCAAGAACCGTGTCAATGTACTGCATTAATGATCTTAGTGTTACAAATGTATGGTTTCTCGGCGGCTCACCTCTAGGTCCTTGTTCTTAAGCTCGTGCAGGTCGGCCAACTTCTCCAGGTCTGTGAGCTGCTCCTCCAGTAGGCTGCACGCCTCTTGCAGAGCTTTGTTGTTCTGTAACAAACATTCCAAATCATTTTGACTTATGAAAGTAAAGTTTAGTATGAAATGCTTTGCTTTAATGTTGTGCTACATTTTTTTAAAGGGCCTTAAAGGCGTACGGATGAGTCGTGTCACCCGTGACAAAATAGTTCTGTCACATCACCGGTTCACAGCACGCACAAAAGGTCACCCAACCAAGGGTGACAAATTATAAGGTACAGAGCTATAAAAAGCTTATAGCTCGTCACAATGGAAAAAAATATCACCCGCGCCAGCCCGCTCTAAGCGGCGATTGAGAAATTGGTCACCGGGGTGTGTTCGGCAACAAAAAAGTCACCTAACTGTCAAGTCGTCGCTCCGTGCGCGCCGCTCCATACATACCCATGGACGTGATAGGGTGGAAACAGTCACGGTGATACAACGTCACCCGTGCGCGCCGCTCCATACATACCCATGGACGTGATAGGGTGGAAACAGTCACGGTGATACAACGTCACCCGTGCGCGCCGCTCCATACATACCCATGGACGTGATAGGGTGGAAACAGTCACGGTGATACAACGTCACCCGTGCGCGCACTAACACGACAACAATATACAAAAGAGTTTCTATAAGTTGGCTTAACAATGCAGGAGACCCTAACCCTACCTACCTAGTTACCTGCATGTAGTGTTTGTCGATGTTGCTGAGCGTACAGTCTGTTTGCAGACACTTTCCCTGCATCAAGTCAGTCGCGAGGGCGGCGCGTAGGCTGCGCGAGTATCCGCCTTCGACTTTACGAAGAGATCTTGAAGGCTGCAGAAACAGCGGCTTGGGACGGAGCGAGGGCTTCTGTGACTTTGAACTAGTGGCAAAGCAGGCCTCTAGCCGGTCCGAAGACATTGTTCATCGCCGGTACAAATCGTCGAAGTGGCGGTAAGCACATGTCACAAAATTCGACCGCTGTGGCCCAACTCCCGTGAGCGAACAACGACTTCGCCGTCGACTTTACTATCCTCACTCGCGAGCGCCGATGAAATGGGATAACATTCTATAATCGTTGTTTTTTGTTTTGTTTTAAATTTTCAATAAAATTATTTACCAACAATTGAGGCAACAATTGGAATTGAAAGTATTGTTTACTAAATAAGTAGATAATTGTTTGGCGCAAGCGAAGAATATGACGGATCATTGTGTAACTGCATAAACACGCACATGATGACATGACCGAGGAATTCGTAACTGTCCACAACACAAGTTAATTGGAATGCGCAGCCAGTTTTATGTCTGGATTTCTGTCCAGTGAACCTGATGTAGGGGAGAACAGCCGGACAGAAATCCAGATATACGAAAGCATTTTTGCCCAAGCTGAACTGATCCCTACAAAAAAAAAAACGCATTAAAATCCGTCCACCCGTGTGACCGCTATTCCTTGTTTAGCTGATAATATATAATAATAATAACTCTTGAACAACTGAACCGATTTTAATGAAACATGTTCTAAGAACCATCGCAGTGAAATTCACTACCATTTACAAAAACCGCATTAAAATCCGTCGCACTGTTTGAACGCTAGAGTGCCGCAGACAGATGCCGCACACATAGAGCGAGCGAGGGAGGGGAATCGCGTTCCTCGCGGGTGCCTAGTTAACTTTGTGACGTAATAAGTAGTTATCATTTGTGCACCTGCTCCAGGTGTTGCGCCGTGGCGCGTAGCTCCGTGGCCTCGTCCCTGAGCTGCGCGCGCTCCTTGCTGCCCAGCTCCTCCTGCTGTTCCGCTCTCACGCGACGCTTCTCACTATACTGCAACTCGCTCTTCAGCTTGAGAATGTCGTTGCGCGACCTGACGATGTAATCACCAAAGTTTGGGGGGGGGGCTTCAGCGGAAGCGGAATGTCACCTTTAGCTTACATAAAAAGATGCAAAGAGGACTAACAGAGCAACATAACTTATTTTTTTTCAACGGTTACATAAATAACAAGTACCTAAATTCAGATCCAGTAAGAAATTACAAAAAAAATACTTGTGAAAAACAGATTTAAAATAACTAGTAAAAAAATATTACATTCTAACAAAACAAAATGCTTGCTGACACTCAAGATTAACAAGATATAGCATTAATACTCATTATCTTGCGTATTATTTTTTTGGGCATTATCTTTGAGATTTTCCAAAGGATGGACGGAGCGTACGGCTCAATCTTAATTGGCTTCATGACAAGGGTAGTCAACATGTCAACAACTGTCAAAACAATTTCTTGTTCGTCAATTGTATAGAAACATGGTGATGTGATGTCTTAACACTTTGGTGGTAGCCAATTGTTGAGCTCTTATGCTGCAGTTACCTATCCCTATCTATTATCTGCGTATTGTTACGGACACAGCCACGGACCTCAATAGTTGTCTTCCAACGGTGGGCATCCGTCTTTGAAGCCACTTTCAACCTTCAAAGCGCCGCATCTTTGAAGATACCGACTCGAGGATCGAGAACGCGCCGATACGGACGTTTCCTAGACATTATCCAGCGCATTATCAGACGACTGTAGGCCAAAAGCGCCTTTCGTAAATCTCAAGTTACGCGAAATAGGAGTCGCGAAGGAGGAGGATTAAAGTAGTTGTTTCTATAGACTACCTTGTTGATCATGAGTGTGAGCGTATTTGTGAACGTATAAACGTGACTTGATAATTTTGGCTCGATAATAAAGTCTCCCGAACTGATTACAAAATCTGTTTTTCACGATATACCTATTTTTATACAATTTGGCACCGTATTTTAAGTTTATTAAATTGTTATAAAAAATATTAAGTCATTTTGCTTTGTTAGTCTGCTATAGATCGGAGATTAACCTCTAAAAATAAACTGAAAATGAAATTCTTAAGTTCCCCCTGTAGGGGTGCCCAGCCCTAGGTAGAGCTAATGAATTATGGCGCGCTGGCACAGGAGATGCGACGGATAACCAAGCAGTGTAACACATTACAGTCATAGTCAGCACACGAACCGCTTACCTGTCGACCTCCGCCTGCAAAGTATCGTGCGTCTTCTGCAGCCTCTCTAATCTCTCCTTCGTCCTCTCCAGGTCTTTGTTCGCTCGTTCCAACTGCGGCTTCACATTGTCCAGCTCAGTCTGAGCCACCAACGCCTTCTGTTCCGCTGCCTTGCGGGATTCAGTTAGTGTGGTCACGCGATCTTCTAGTCTTTTTAGTTGAGTGGCAGTTGTTTTGGCTTCGGCCGCTAGGTCTGTGTATTCGCGCTCCTGTGGATTATCATGTTAAGTCAGGTAAGGTATGAGAATGTTAGATATAGTAGTTTTCTGTAAAGACTATAGTACCTTGCGCCATCTCGCCAGATTGGCCGCTCTTGCTTCTTGTCGTAAAGCAGCAATTTCCTCTGACCTTGCCTGAAAATAAATAATAATTGTAAGCACGAAGCAGCAATTTATTCTAGATATCTCCAAGGCCAAGAAATCCAATATTTCCAATTTCGTATGGTGGTAAGCGTGACGCCATGTTGATTTGTTTGTTTAGTCAATTCCCGGAATCGAATCGAATCTAGGCCAGTGTCTCTCGAGTGGGTAATTAGGACGAGACTAGCTTATAGACACATACCTGCAGCTGCAGCTCAGCTCTCTCCCTCTGCTCCTTCAACAGCGCGAGCTGCGCCACCGCCGCCGTCTCTGTCTCGCCCGCGCCGCAAGTGCTCTCCGTGTCGCTAGCCGTCTCTTTCTTCGTCTCGAGGGCGCTGACCTCGCGCTCTAGTTGACGGACTAGGTGCTCTAGTTTGGAAACCTGCACGATAAAAAAGTAATATAACTATAAAATTTAAATTTGTAATACCCACGACACATTAGTGAATCTTAACGGCTAACATAATGCAGACAATTGCATCGAGAATGGCTAAATAGTGTTTGAGAATCCCTCAAACGTCAACCATCCTGGCTGCTGCAGCGCTCTCTGGGGGTCTACAACCGTAAAACATATCAAAGCGCCTGCTCTGACATTATAGCCGTTTGATGCAACAAACCGCATTGCAGTCGGTTCATTTGTTTTCTAGGGTAATGGTAAGAGACACACATGTGTATAAACACACACAAGCAACCCTTAACCCTTAAAACATTTACCGCCTCCGTTCCGTCCGTCGTGGGTAAAAATAAGTTCAATATTATTTGGACAGGCGACAAAATTTCGATAGTGTCATAAAAGTGTACAATTCCACTTACTTATCTGGCCCGGTGGCGCAAGCTAATCTCATTCGTAAGCCATTGACGCTAGCGACGCCGTCACCGGGTCAGATAAGTTTGTGGATCTATACAGTGAACGGTTGAGGGCAGGAGATGACGGCGGCGCCCCAGCACATTCGCAGCTATATGCAGCAGGTAGCGAATGAAGACAAAGAGATCCAGTCTCAGCGCGCTGACCAGATTAGGCGGCGTGGATAGAGTGGAGTCTCGGCACTAATGGCGCTCGAATTCATCAAATCAAATCCAATCATTTATTGCAAGTAGGCAAAATAATGCACTTTTACAAGTCAAACACTTACTTAAGTCTCATATACATTAAAACAATAAATCAAATATGATCAACTAAACTAATGAGTACATAACTGATTTGAGTTTGAAAAAGGAAATTTCTCCTTCAAATGGTGATTGATGGCTGAATCTCGCACAGGAAAAAGAAACTCCATGAACTCTCTATGAAACTCCATGAAATTCTCCCGTCAGAGAAGATAGCACCAAGAAACTCTACGGGAATGTAATTTTTTCAATTTTCGTTTTTTTTTTTTTGCACAATGTACGATATAAAAATTATCTAATCTAATGACAATATTATAACATCGTAACCAGAAGTGCCAATAAGATGTATCAAAATAACAATCTAACAAAATAAATAAATAAGAACAAAGACAAGCTGTAATGAACATAACTTATGAGAAACCAGACTGGACCAGTCCCCCCAAGCAGCACCCGTTCACGAGTATTACTTGTGCACCAGCCATCACCCCCCTCGCCACATTTGAGGGAGGGGAGCAACCCGCTACACAGAGCCGCAGCTTCACTTCACTTCAACATTAGAGCGCCGTAAGAAACGACGGCATATGGGGTTCTAGTTCTGTTCTGAATACCCCGTAAAGGAAAGAGAAATGTAGGAAGACCTGTGACACGATGGTCCGTTGACATCAGTCCCGCCGGCCCGACATGGACGGGAGTGGCCGTAGATCAAACGAATTGGCAGTAAATTAGGGAAGCAAATTCTAGTAGTGGACACGAACATAAAGATATTGCTTCTGGCCCCACACTAGGATACCCTGTGTCGTGGGAACCAGAAATAGCAACGTCACACACATATAAATATCAAAGACCTGGAGTTTGTTTTCTTCTTCGCCAGCAGGTATTCGAACTCGGGACCGTTAGGTTAACAAAAAGTACATACAACTGAGATTTACTTATCCGCGTCAGAATAAGATATGGTAAGTTAATAGCATGGTGATAAGTGTACATTTAACTAAACCAGATGATTTGAGCGTAACGCCAGGGACTTTTTATGAAACTTTGTGGCCCACTCACTGTCTCAGGTTATACTTTGTGGCCCACTCACTGTCTCAGGTTATACTTTGTGGCCCACTCACTGTCTCAGGTTATACTTTGTGGCCCACTCACTGTCTCAGGTTATACTTTGTGGCCCACTCACTGTCTCAGGTTATACTTTGTGGCCCACTCACTGTCTCAGGTTATACTCAAATCAACTGAATTATTACTTATTTTTTTGCCCTCACGGCGCGGATCTAGACGGAAAGCTCAGATTTAGTGAAATACTAAACAGGAGAGGGGTAAGGTGTCTCCCACATAAACATAAACACAAACACATACAAGCACATACATTGCTTCTGGCCCCACACTAGGATACCCTGTATCGTGGGAACTAGAAACAGCGACATCACACACATATAAACATCCAAGACCTGGGGGACCTTTTTTTTCTGTATCCCCAGCCGGGGATCGCACCCGGGACCTCTCGCATGGTAGGCAGAGACACAGCCGCGGCGCCACAGAAGTCGTCATCTTCATCTAAATAGCCTCGTGGCCTCCCGGACTAGATCGGCAACGCCACAGAGTTCGTCAGAACATGCTGAATAATAAGAACGGCTCCGCCGTAAGCACTTTGCGTCACACACGTTGCGTCCCCACCGAGCGTCAGGGCTCGTCATGACAGGCAATTTGCACGCGCAAGACTCGCTACGCTCAGCCACGAACTTTTATTGCATAAAAGCTTTTATTGCGTAACAAAGTACTAGAGCTAGAAGAAAATAAAAACCATTCCAGAAAGCTTATGACATGTAGAATCTAATTATGTAATTTATATATATTATAGGCCACCTTCTCTCGGTGGTCCGCGTCGTGCTGGAGCGCGTGCGCGGCGCCCGCCTCCGCCGCCGCTAGCCGCTGCTGCAGCCGAGCCTCCGTGCGCCCGCACTGCTCTTCGAGAGCTGCCTCACGTCGCACCAGCTCTTCTGCTGACTGCTGGAGCTCCTGTGACATAAATGATAGATGACGAGGTGTGACGCCCGCTGGAGTACAGGCGGGTGATCGGTCCTCTATTGTGACTATTTCACCCAATTCCCAGTGTTTGGGCACCGGTTACTGTTGGTTCAATAGATGTCCCTTCCCCAATCTTCTTGTTTATTAATCGCTTGGCTTTAGCTGCCTCAGCCCTGCTCTACGCTCTACGGGAAACATGTGTAATTTGGACATAGTTAGCAGTGCGCGAGTCATCAGAACTGTTGATGCAGTCCAAGCGCCAGCACGTCGCTGAGGAAAACGTCGGAGAAGTAAGCTGCTCTCCTACATTGCTGCCCCAGATGCGTGACCCCAAATCCTCCCTTCTACCTGAGGCCACTCACTCTCTATACCTAGGTAGGTGACATGCAAATACACAGTCTTGAGTTTCATGCAACATAAACTTCATGGGGTCGGGGATGTGAGTTAGTACAAAATAATAATGAAAAAAAACGCAAATTTCCTGTGTCGCTCGCACTAATCTAATAAATTCTAGAATGTTTAAAGAAACAAACTTAAAGTTTGACAAGTCATCGACTTTAACGCTATCCATCCCTTGTGTATGTATTTTTTGTGTATGTATTTCATTACGCATTCTCCCAAGAAGCGCTGGCAAGTTTACTCCAGGCCACAATGAGGATATTAAGGGTTTGGTTCAATATTTAATAATGATAGGTGTATATTAATATTACAGTGACCTGATATCACACCTACCGATGGTGCTAGATTGTTCCAGCTGAGATTAAGTAAATACCATAGCCTCTTGGGACATAGGCGGATATAGAAATGTAGCGACACACTGTGCTCTGAGGCACTCTCGCTCTCGAAGCTACTGAAAATCGACTGTTAACCATGGAGAAGAGTCACAAACGATTTGCTCTTGCTACAGATTGTGGACTGTTGGCGACTAGGTTTCCTTGGTTACCAGTTACCAACCGGTTTCCAGTAGCTGTGTATGCAGATGGGCTAAGGCCAAGAAAAAACCGTGAAGGAGTAGGAGGCTGATCTGAGTATGCCGCTCGCCGGCGTATTTGAATGTATAATATAAGCGTGTTAGTAAAAATAGCTGATGATATAGGCCCCATTACCTTTACTTGCGCCTGCAATGTAGAGGCTCGCACTCGCTCTTGCGTAAGTTGCATTTGTACTTGCTTCAGCTCTTCACTTGACGCTTGAGATAATCGCCTCTTCTCGCTATACGATTCCTGAAAGCATAACTTATTTGAAATATTTGAACAATCATCTATCAATCAGCCTACATTCACCCACTACTAGGTGTAGTAGATAGACATCTTCTTTACCACGCCATCTAGCATTTTGGCATGTGATCGTTACCTGCAAGTAAAAGTAGTTGGTACATCTCAAATCACATATAGTCTACGTAGCATTGGGTTTTCCCCCGAGCGAAAATAATCGCCCGGAAAATTGAAAAAAATCAACAGGTAAGATTTTTTTTTATCAAATTCCACTAGTTAATTGTTCACGTTAAAACTAGGCGAGTAACAAAATTAACACCGTACCTAAAGTCTCATAATTCGTGGCAAAAAAGTAAAAAAAGCAGGGATATGGTTGTAAAAAGTACACTTGTTAGCATTTTTTTAACCGTTAATAAAAGACTTGTGTCACCAAAAACCATATCCATTCCAAGAAAATTATTTAAAAAATAAAAACGTAGCAAGCATATTTTCAACCGATTCCACAAAGGAGGACTATTTTTTTGTATGTTTCTTACCCGATTATTTCGTCAATTATGAATCGATGATGATGATTGATGAACAAAAACAAAAAAATATATACACGGATGACGTTTTGGTTTGTGGTTCCGGGCAGCAAAAGTTTTGATGAGGACTTCTCATGTACAAAGACTTCATTTGCATCTCGACCGGGGAGGACGAAACAGGGCTTGAGTTTGAAGTCGGTTTTTTTAAGTTTTTAACTTGGTGAATTATTTTCTTGAAAGTTAAATGGTATTCATTGGTTTTTATGTATTGACAATATTATAAAATCGTTGATCTAATGTAAAAATGAGTTCAGTTTTTTTTAAAGTTTCTGATTTTTTAATGAATTTTTAAAAATGGAATAATATGGATTTTAGATGGAATTGGTTAAGTTGATGGATCAAATTTGGTGTGCTAGCTTTATTGTATAGATAAGAGTTTGAGAAACGGGAATCTATGGGCAAAGAAGGTCCTGAATTTCAAGGTATCGCATACTCTATCTTTGCAACGTCTTGATTCAACCCTTACTCTAGTGGACTCGTGGATATTCGAAGAGAATTTAGGATAATTTGATAAATAAATAACTTCCTGACTGACAACACACCCCATTCCATTCCGCAAAAAGCAGTTGAATACCTGAGTGGTCGGTACTACTTACCTTTAGTAGGGCCCTTTGGGCTCTCTCTAAAGGGAGAATTGAAGTCTTACATGCTCCGCCCCGTGCTGGTATGCAGTAGGCGAGGAGCGACTGGCAGAGGGAGATATAGATCATCTTATCCGTACCCTCGGTTTTTGAGTAGTTAAGCAAGAAGTTTCGAATCAGAGAAATGGGTAGTCAATGTCCATGTCGCATCGAGTTATTCGCGTCTCTCGGAGTCAACTGTGTCTGTGCAATAAAAATGAAGTGCGCTGGGTGTTTAAAAGTATACAAAGCTACAAGTTGCATAAAATGCACTGTCACCACATGCGAGAGACCGTTCTGCTGTTTATGCGTAAACACTTCGTCTATGTCTGCTGAGAGTAAGAAGCAGTGGAAATGCTCCGAATGCTGCCTCTTGGAAAAGATAACAGGTAACACTGGCACGCCACTACGCATTGCCCCTGTTGCGGTGCCAAAAGTCGACGGTGGTTTCCCCCCTTCTACCCCAGCACAACACGACTCTGCAATTGATTAATTCCACGCCTCAACCGAACGGCGTGGAATCTTGAGGGGCTGGGTTTTTGCCAGCACGGGAGAGAAAATCTTGATTGTGACTTTACCTTGTCGTCGTAGACCGGAAATCGAAAGCTCGATTCGAGGCAGGAATACGGGATAGGAGCATGTTTGGGTAGGATCGGGACTGAATCTCACTATTCGCTGCCCGACGCTGTCGCCGGCGTGCTGCCTGCCGACACGAGGAGTCGCCGTCCGATACGACAATGTCCAATCACAACACGGATCACTCAACCGCTGACGCGAATATACTTATTTCCCGACGATATGGTAGATTAACACTCCGACCAGGCTCGACACCTGTATTAGACAATTGTTACACCGAAATACAATCAATGGCCCGACGCCTGAGCAGACATGTTTTTCTCCCGACGAGAAAAGATAACCTCCAATTTTTCATCTCGTTGGTACGAGTGACAGCTGCGGTTCCGTTTCCGTTCCGAGTCGCGCAACAAGAGGAGGTGCGTTCCGAAGCATAAATATTAAACAGTCACCCGCCCGGACAGGCCCGAACCTGTCCCTAATCAATAGGAAGGTGAGAAAGTGTTGCGACCGCTCTCTTGAGGACCGAGTCCCCCACCTTGACTTCTGCTGATCGAGGCGTGCCATCCCGACCCGTGTACAAATTGACGATCCGTCCTCGTCTCCATCTCAATGATGGCAGGTTTGCATCCTTAATCAGCACCAAATCACCGACTTGAGGGGGGCTCGTCCGGTCAGTCCACTTAAGGCGCTGCTGCAAGATGTGCAAGTACTCAAGGGACCACCGTTTCCAAAAATCTTGAGCCATCTGCTGCAACATCTGCCACCTAGTTAACCGACTTAACTTAACATCACCGAATGGGTATTCTGGCAGGGCGTTAAGGGGCTGACCTATCAGGAAGTGACCCGAGTCAACGCTTCCAAATCATTTGGATCCGAACTGAGCGGGCACAACGGACGCGAGTTCAGTGTCATTTAAATCTTACAGAACAGCGTCGCAAGCTCTTCAAAGCGTAGAGAGGTCTCACCGATGATCCTCGTCAGGTGCGACTTAGCCGATTTAACCGCAGCCTCAAATATTCCTCCCCAATGAGGACATCCCGGCGGACTGAAAACCCATTCAATCCCTCGTCGGGAGCAAGCCGTACCGATGGCATCCTGGTTACCGTTCAGGAATTGAGTGACCTCCTGCAGATATCGCCTGGCTCCGACAAAATTTGTACCGTTGTCCGAACGGATTAATGTCGGGAGGCCCCTTCGTGAGACAAACCGATCTAGACATGCGATAAATGCCTCTGTAGTGAGGTCACTGACCACCTCCAAGTGGACTGCCTTCGTGGTCAAGCACACGAAGACGCACAGGTATGCCTTCACTAATCTGGCGTTCCGTAGCTGTGAAGACTTGACCATGAATGGTCCTGCGAAATCCGTTCCGACACCCGCAAAGGGCCGGATTTCGTTAACCCTATCCGAGGGCAAATCGCCCATCTGGGGCTGCATCGTAGCCGCCTTGGCCCGATAACAAGGCAGGCACCGAAATACGACGCTACGCACTAAGCGTCTTCCCGATAGAATCCAGAACTCGCGCTGGAGAAACGCCATCAAGGCGTGGCATCCGATATGCCCATTCCGAATGTGTCGATCCTGTATCAACAGTTCGACCAACTTCCCTTTCCAAGGGAGTAACAACGGGTGGCGAGCCGCATAAGGCAGGTTGGCATTCCGCAGCCGACCTCCTACCCTCAGCAATCCGTGAGGGTCAATAAACGGGTTGAGCCGAGCCACAGCTCCCTTCAGTTGGACGCGTCCGCGTCTCAGAATGTCCAATTCGGACTTAAAGTGCACCGTCTGCACGTTCCGTACCAATGCGAACAACCCATGGTTCCGTTCCCGTGGTGTCAGGACCTGTGTCCGCACCCGTTGCGCCTCAGAATTCCGACAATTCCGCGCAAATCGGCAGATCCAGGCGGTCAAATTGACCAGCTTGTCGAGCGAGCTGTACCGTTCCAGCAGGCTGAACTCCTCTTCCGGCTCTGGTTGCGTCGTACAGACATCGACTGTCAAGGCGCCGTTCGCCGTGGTAACGCGTGGACTCATTGGCCAATCCGATTCGGCTTGAGTCAAACATTTTGGACCCCACCACAAGGGATGTCCAACCAACTCCGGAGCGTGACACCCACGAGACGCACAGTCTGCTGGGTTCATTTCCCCTGGAACATGTCTCCAGATTAAGGGAACCTCCGAATTCAAAATCTGCGAAACCAGATTCGCCACAAAAATCTCCAGCTTGTGAACTGAAGCCTTCAGCCAGCATAACATGATCTGGCTGTCCGTCCAAGCGTAGACCGTATCTTCCAACGCTATTGACCCACGAAGAACCGTCATCGTGTGGTTGAGCAGACGAGTCAGGAGAGCCGCTCCCGAAAGCTCTAACTTGGGAATGGTCAGGCGAGTGCGCAACGGCGCAACCTTGCTCTTGGCCATGACCAACCGCACATCAACCTCCCCCGAGGAGTCGACCGTACGCAGATATACCGCAGCTCCGTAGCCCTTCTCCGAGGCATCGCAAAACCCATGCAGGGTGGCGGTGTATCGTTTGGTGGGCACCAACCTCCGTGGCAGTGAAATCCGATTGATGCCAGGGAGGGTCGAAAAGAACGAGTCCCACTCTGAGCTCAATGACCCGCCGATCGGGTCGTCCCATTTCAGCTCAGCAGACCACAATTGCTGCATAAAACACTTGAGCTGAAATGTTACCGGGGTGATCCACCCGTTTGGATCAAATGTCCTAGCCACTGTTGAAAGGACGTTCCGTTTCGTCCAGACCTTCGGGGAGTCCAACTCGACCCGATACGAAAACATGTCTGACACCGGCTGGTACTGGACGCCTAATACCGACAACATATTTGGATTTTCCAAATTTTCAAAAATGTGGGGATCCTGCTGGTAGTCATCTGGAAGACCAGTCAGTAACTCTGGAGAGTTCGACATCCATTTCCGGAGCTCGTAACCTCCACTCCGTAAGAGCTCAACTAGCTCGTCCCGTCGAGCGAGCGCCTCCTCTACGGAATCTGCACCGGTACAGATATCGTCCACGTAGAGATCCTGCTCCAGGATCGCTGCTCCTCTAGGGAAGTTTAACCGTTCTCGATCCGCTAACTCCCGCAGAGTGCGAATCGCCAAATAAGGACTAGACCGTAGCCCGTACGTGTTGGTGTTCAGCTCGTACACCCTGATGGGCTGATCTGGGCTCTCTCGCCACAGTATCAGCTGATACCGTCTATCGTCAGGGTGAATGACCGTCTGTCTAAACATCATCCGGATGTCAGCTACAAACACAACATTGTGTCGACGGAACCGTGTGATAACATCCGCGATGTCATGATTCAACTTCGGCCCTGAATGCAAACACTGGTTCAGGTTCATGCCGTTAGATGTTGATGCCGATCCATCGAACACTACCCGTATTTTGCCCTCCGGGGTCCTCAAGACCGCGTGATGGGGCAGGAAGCAGTGGTCTTCACGCTTCCAGTCGATACCCGAAACCGACATGTGGCCGAGCGACTCGTATTCCCGCATGAAGTCGACGTACTTCTGCCGGAAAATCCCGTCACGCTTCATGCGTCGTTCCATCGACAGAAGCCGCGTCTCGGCTGCATAGTGTGAACTGCCCAGCGGTGGGCGATCACTCCGGAATGGAAGACGTGTGAGAAATCGACCTGACCGAAGGCGACCAGTATTGTTCCGATAAACTGTTCACACTCTTCTTCAACCGGGTCCAACCGGCGGACCGTAGGTGGTTCCTCCACCTCCCAAAACTTCTGTATCACCTCCGAGAGTACAGAACCGAATAAGGGACTACGAGTCGCTAGGCGTGGGGCAGCCGGCATGACCGGACCCATTACCGCATGGCCCAGTCTGGTGTTGACCGAAACCAGACCAGTCGCCTGCAACACGTGGACACCTGGCACTAACAGGTATCCCAAGGCATCGACACCCAATAAAATGTCTACTGGGCCCGGAATATCGAACTCCGGGTCAGCCAGTGACAACCCAGCGACCAACTGTCGCACCGAGGGCGACAACCGTACGTGAGGGTGTGAGCCCATCACATTAGGCATGACTAATGCCGTGACCGTCAGATTCACCGATGAATCCAACCGTGACGAGAGAGTAATCCGACATACTCCTTAACGGAACCGACTTCCGTGTTCCCAATTCCCCGAATGGAATGTGGATACTCCCTTACCGAAATGCCCAACCGTCTTACAAGGTTGCACGAGACTAAGCACCCCTGGGCCCCCGAGTCCAATAGTGCTCGTGCCACACAAGATTTGCCGTCCAAACTCCACGCTATCACCGAGGCGGTGGGGAGCATGACCGTCTGTGGAGTGGCGGCACCCTGTAAGTGGGCGGCGTGTCCCTAGCGGGAACCTCCGCGGGATCCGAACCCGCTGGGACCCCCGTCGGCCTGGTAACTCGGCTGCTGATATGCCGGTGGCATATCAGATCGTATGTACATCAGGGGGTCCCAACCCGCATAATAGGCCCCTCGCTGTCCCGGTATCCGACCATACCGGACTGTGTACGGTGTGCCCGGTGGCCACCGTGGATGGAGGGGGGAGAGCGGATCCAACCTGGGGCGCACTAGGAATGGGGGCGACATCCAACTGTTCGCCTCCCAGAGCGACGGGCAGGGTGGCGCAGAAGGTGGTGGGCTCCCAGCCTTCGCGCCACTCATAGGTGCCATCTGACACCCGCCCGTAACACGCGGTGAGCCAGCGGCCCGAAGTCCTCGCTGACCCTGGACAGCGGCGACCGAACCCCGGCTATTCCGCCTGTTACCCCCCGCGCTGCCCCCTTCCCCTCGGGGGGGGGTCCCGTCCGCGGGTACCCCAGTCACCCCGTTGGTGACTCCCGTTACCCGGAGGGGGACTGGGTCCGGCCCTGGTTGGGCCCTGTGACCGACCAACCTGAGTCCGGCCCTGGTGATCGTCCGAAGGGCCTGACCGGTTCAGGCACAACACGATGTGGTGCTTGCCACCGCAGCACTCACAGGGGAACGCGCGTGAGCACTCGCACAGCGGGTGCGGCCCCAAACAACCGAAACACAATCGGTGGCGGAAGACTACCTTCCTGCGGGCAGCTACCCCGAGCGCCTTAAAGTTGGCGCAACTGGTCACCTCATGACCGGCACTGTCGCAGTGCACACAGCCGTCACCCGACGGCGCGGCATTCAAAACGCCAAATTGTTTTGACCGCCCACCCCCCCGTGGGGGCGGGGGGCGCGGCCCCTCCCGCATCCGCGCGGGTTGGCGCTGCACACTGGCCTCCGTATCCAATGTGTCGCATCGCCTGCATTCACCCTCCAAAAAATCCGTTAATTGGACGAGCGTGGGCAGTTCCGAGCTACTGCCCCCATGCAGCTGTTCAAACCGACTTTGAACAGCTGCAGGCAACCGTGACAAAACCATATACAACACGATATATGACCATTGGTCTACCGGCAGACCAAGGTTCTGAAGGGCCTTAGTGGCCACCAGCACAGGGTTGAGCACCTGTACCCGGATGTCAACATCCCGGGTTACTCTTGGGATGCTAAACAGCTTCCCCAGCTGCGCATCAACCAACCGCCGTTTGTGCTGGTAGCGGTCAAACAATATGGACCGGGCTATCTCGTAATTGCCGTGACCGTTAGGTGACCGACCAACTCCTTCGGTTCACCCCGCAGTGCCATCGATAGTTGGGCCAACTTGTAGGCGTTGTCCAGGTCGTCCCGACCGTGGACCAAACTATCGAACAAATTGATGAATGCCGGCCACTCATCAATTGCCCCACCGAAGGCCGGAATCTCCAGGTGTGGCAGCCGTCCAACAACACCCTTAGGGGGCGGGTCTCCGCTACCCTCCCCGCGGTCATTCCGTCGCGACCGCTTAATTTTCTCCACGCGACGCTCGATGTCGCCCAAGCACTCCATCGCTTGCTCAGCATCCGCGCAGAGCTGCTTCACTGCAGCCACCGACGCCTCATCCGTAAGCCCGAGGGCTTCAGCCTCCGCAGCCAGCCGACACACCTTCCCGACGCGTGTCATTGCGTCCTCCACACGCTTGAGCAGGACATCGTCCATGTCAGGTCGCTCCACATACTTGTGAGTATGGGCGAGCCATCTCATCTCCTCACGGACACCATACCGCAGTACCGTCAAGGGCGAAGGTGCCATGGTTACCGATTCAATTGTTTCTGGTCCTATGCTTCACTACCGAACTAAGCACAGCCAGAGACCAGCACTTGCCCGTCAGCCCTGGGCACAGAAATTAAAACTAAGTTGTAAAAACCAAGGCAACCACTAAAACAATTAAATCCTAAACAATATTTAATATGGTCGCCCTGTGGACATACACCTTATAAATATACACTCTAAATCAATTAGAGAATGCCACCATAAAACACGCTACAAAAATAACCAACAAAACTTGATTATGGAAACAATACAAAATAATAAGTGGTGGGCTCCGAGACTATAAACCTAAACAATATAGCACCCTAAACCACACTGGATTCCGAAATCCAAGCTATTTTCAATATAAAAAAGGTAGCTGTGACCTTCTAGAAGTGGCCCCTCCGATATGACCCACACTTCTACTGAGGTCAGCAAAATCAGCTTAATACCCCTTAAATAGCCTGACCCCGCTCTGTAACCAAAATGATTAATTCCACGCCTCAACCGAACGGCGTGGAATCTTGAGGGGCTGGGTTTTTGCCAGCACGGGAGAGAAAATCTTGATTGTGACTTTACCTTGTCGTCGTAGACTGGAAATCGAAAGCTCGATTCGAGGCAGGATTACGGGATAGGAGCAAGTTTGGGTAGGATCGGGACTGAATCTCACTATTCGCTGCCCGACGCTGTCGCCGGCGTGCTGCCTGCCGACACGAGGAGTCGCCGTCCGATACGACGATGACCAATCACAACACGGATCACTCAACCGCTGACGCGAATCTACTTATTTCCCGACGATGTGGTAGATTAACACTCCGACCAGGCTCGACACCTGTATTAGACAATTGTTACACCGAAATACAATCAATGGCCCGACGCCTGAGCAGACATGTTTTTTCTCCCGACGAGAAAAGATAACCTCCAATTTTTCATCTCGTTGGTACGAGTGACAGCTGCGGTTCCGTTTCCGTTCCGAGTCGCGCAACAAGAGGAGGTGCGTTCCGAAGCATAAATATTAAACAGCAATAAATGACCTTACGAATGAAGTCCGCATCCTGGTACAGGAAATAAATACTCTAAAAACCAGACGAGAAGAAGCTACGAAATCTTTAAAACGCTTTCACGAAGATCTATACGAGTTTAGCGCTGTCATGACAAAAAATGACGCTTGTCTGGCAGCTCTGGAAGCTCGCGATTCAGAGATAATGATCCTGAAAGCTAAAATATCTGACTTGAAGACAGAAGTATCCACTCAAGCCCAACGACAACTAAGGAACGAGATAGAGGTGCGTGGAATCCACGAAAATCCCAATGAAAACCTGCATCATACCATCTTAGTAGCAGCCCGTCTGATGGTAGTAGAGCTGGAGAGCATAGACATTGTCTGGGTGACACGGGTAGGACCTAAACGCAAAGCAGACGCTAAAATAAAAAAAAATACCCCGAGTCTAGCTCCAGCTGGCGACGACACAACGAAGGAGCCCGCTGATAAATCCACAGCGCCCCACTCGGTTGAATTACGCCTTCTTCGCAAGTCACTGTGCGATAAATTATTCTCGGCTGCAAAATCCAGACGACTAACAAGCGCCGACCTCGAGGTAATGGGACCGCCACTGAAACTGTTCTTTAATGAGCGCCTGACCAAAGAAATCAGACAGTTATTTCGGAAGGCAACCAAGTTGCTCAGTAACTTCTACTGTTGTTGTGCACAAGGATCGATCTACATCCGAAACCAAGACGGTAAACCTGCGATCCGAATACTCTCCATCGACGGGTCGTCCCATACCGAAATTGCCGCAGACGTTTAAGCCCCCATTTATTTACTTCATGACGATGAAAGATATAGCCGATCAGAATATATTTGTTTAATGGCTGAGAGCGGATTGATTCCAGAAATTACAGAACCAACGCGTCTAGGTACTTGCTTAGACCAAATATTTATATCATCACACCTTGCAGTACAAGCTATCGTCTGCAAAACCGATATTACTGATCACGACTTGGCAATGGTCAGCATTGACGTTGTTGTCAGATCTGACTCATCTAGAAATAATACAGGATTTTGGCTTTCGAGCAGGGTACGATTTGTAAACAGCGTTCAGTCCTCTAGTCTTATTCGTCCATGATATTAATGTACTATTTAGACATCATTATTTTAATTACTTAATTTTTTTCAGTCATGTATTAGTTAAACCTACTTACTTAATACTTATACTTACTTACTTAAACACAGCGCAATATATCATAGCATTTTACTATGTAGTGCAGGTTCTACATAGTAAAGTGCTATGATATATTGCGCTGTGTTTATATTATAATTTATATTTTTTTGTTCCTGATTGTGATTATTATTTTTGTGTTATTCTGTCAGTGATTAATAATATAAATAAATTACATACCTACCTTATACACTTTACTTAGCTAACCTCCATTGTTTTAACCGTAAAATGGTACCCACGATACAGGCTTTGCCTAGTGTGGGGCCGCAGTTTATCGCTGCAGCTTAATACCTCCTTTGCAATTTCACTTTGTTAACCTAGCTTTAAGAATCATTCCCATAGAATTTTGCTGATGACAATGATTACAAACACAGTACCCACTACAAAAAAGTTTTGCGTAATCTTCCCCATGTGTCGCTTCCTTCGCTTGGCCGCAACACCTCCGTCCCACCTCCACCTACCTTCGCCTCTCCTGAGCCTGCATAGAAATCTCACCTGCATCTTCTTGACCTCCCTCCTCGCCTCATCCAGCTCAATCTGGAGCGTCCGCCCCCTGTTCTCGGCCTCGGCCAGCCGTCTCTCCGCCTCGTCCCGCGCCCGCCCCTCCTTCGCCGCTGTCGCCTCGGCCGCTGCAAGTCGCGCACCCGCCGCCCTCGTGTCGTCTTCGAACCCGCTGAGGGTCTGACGGCGAAGAGCCCGCTCTTTGGCTACGGACTCCTGTAAGCGGATTGGTGGGTTTATGTGGATGAATGAACAACGGCTGTGTTTACCAAAAACTACATTTATAATATAAAAAGGATACCGACTATACCATTGTTATTATATGTTTCCCTATCCCTTGCCATTCATACAATGCACATTTTAAGCAGTGATCGTTAGGCAGTGTTGCAAATAGCAATATTGATACCCAGGTTATGCCGCTAACCTGCCCGCTTCGTTAACTTAATACTACCAAAATTATGTTATAGAATATAGACTGTGAGTAATTTTGGTTAAGAATCGAATAAAGCAGCTCGTTTAGAGTGGATACAATCTAATGTTTTGTTAAGTACCATGCACATAATCATCTACATCTCTAATTTAACAATGGGGCATGCTAAAAACGATTTGTACTACTTTTTATTTTATTTTGTGAAATTTTAGGCTATTTTATTTGATGAATTCTATCACGACAGATGGGTGGCCTCCTCATGTTCAGCGATATACCGGAGAGTTCTTTGTGATCGGATGGTGTGATTTGAGTGTGCTGTTCTATTTCTTTAGGCATCTTGTAAGTATAATTTGGTTTGCGTATTTTCAATCAAAATCGATGGTCACTACTGTTGAGGCAGGAGGCTGTAGCTATTAATAAGACAATAAATGCAGGAATGAGATAATTTATTAAATATTAATACAATATAATTAATAATAATAATGTGGAGAGTGAGCAGGGTGGGTGACAGTCTGTTTCGCGCTATATTGCGCTTGAGCTTCAGCCCATATATATCATAAACACATGATATATACATATATATATATATTTGTAGGTAGAAAGCCTTCAGCATATATCGGGGCCATGGCTCACAGTAACATCTAACAATAACTATTAAAACACATGGGTTGTTTTTAGTCCGTATACTACACGAGGTTGATGCCCGCTCAATGTGTAGGGGGTAATTCCATTTTTTTTCCTTCCAACAAAAAACTACCTTCAGTAGTACGTCATGCGTCATTAAGTGAGTCGCTGAGTCGATGCTGCTACACGGGTAATGGATGTCTTATTATCATTTTCTATCATTTTTAAAATAACACCCCTCGTGACGACATTGCTCAAAGTTTTGAAGCGGTTGTACTTGAGGCTGGTTGTTTTCGATTATAAAACAAAAAAACTATTATATACATCTGCGTTATCGACTGACAGGAAAACTGTTGATATTTGACAGTTTAACTGAACAGCCAACTTAACGGCGAAAGGAATTTGAACAAACTGCGCCGTAGATGACAGTATGTTTTTTACGGATATTTCAGTGATCCTGTAATATCATTTTTATTGGGAATAACGGAATATAGTTAGGAACACAATTATCTCGAAATGGTTTTCTCAGTTTGGTATCTTTGATTTTTTTACATGGCCCATAATAATTGTCGAAAAATGTCACGATTAGGCTGATACCTTAAAATAACCTTAGTTCGTAACACCAGACTGCTAGATAATAGCTCATAATTTACCCTAGTGGAAAACTGTTTATTAATGATTGCTGTAAGCTTCCCATGAAAATAATAAAATAAATAAATAAACTTTGAACGCTATTTAAATCTAATCTACTAGCATTGTCTAACTAAGAGAACACGACATTAAGGGCAGCGCTCGGACAGTTATCTACAAGAGCCAGGTAACTCACGATGGGCCGTACGTTGATTTCCGTCAGACTTCTGTGGCGCAAATCTTTTGCGAGTTCGATTATATCCTGAGTAACAACAAAACTGTATTGTATTGTATCTCATATTCAGGCATAGTGTAACTAAAAGTCTTGTATCGGGAAATCATTTTTAACAACTGTCACTTTGAAACCTCATAAATATTAGTTTAGTCTGAGAAACATATAAAGGAAGACCATAAAATTTTACATTTTCTATTAATAGTAATACGTTTTGAGTCCGTTTCAGTAGTCTGAACAAAATTTAAAATTAAATGTATGTCATGCATTCTTTTATTTAAGATGTTTATTTACACATATATCTTAAACCCTCTGTAACGCTTAAAAAATACGAAATTACGACCAGTTGATAGAACTCATTTCTCATCTGTGAAAATGTTATTATTGCTTCATAATAACATCGAATTCAAATACATTTCAATTTAGAACATCTCTGAAAAACAAAGCAACAAAACAATTTGATTCTACCTCAATTCTAATATCAATTGAGATGACGTTCTATTCAAAATGTCAATGCCGCAATGCCCGTCGTAACATGCGGTTCCGTAACACATCATATAGAGCTTATAATATGTGTGTAGATAAAGCAGCGTATGTAACTGTACATAATTAGGCATTATGTAACAGTCACACAAACTTATCATAAAATTATAGGGTATTATTCCACTTTTGGCGGGTTTGATTCCCGGTTAACACTTCGTTTAATCATATTAGCAGTAAGTATGTTGGACATAAAACCGAGAAAATGGCGCTGAGAGTTTTTATCACATTTCACATTGACTTCGCCTTGACTTCAATACTGAGCGACATAAGTTTTTGTTTTTTTACATGTAGCTTATCTAACGTAATTCTAATCTGTATAACTGTTAATTAAGTATTTAGTTGATGATTTTTCATTTTAAAATGACATAAAACTGTTTGAGTTCAATATTTTCAAACAAGATTGCTTAGAATATCTGCAGCAAGTTCAGTAGTTCAGTAGTAAGGAAAACAATTAAAATTGTACAGTAACTATACTTACTGTGGTTGTGCTAAGTATTCTTAATCACCAATTATTACTACAAATAATACTTACTATAAAACTGATTATAGGAAAACACTTAAATATCTACCTACAGTAACTACTTGCAGTGATTGTGCTAAGAACTCTTTATCACAAATCATGACTTAATGCTCATATGCTTACTTAAATAATAAACAAGGATATTTTTTTATGATAGAGCTCACTAAGCTGATTCTGAATCTGTATGTAAC
The DNA here is from genome assembly GCA_949825045.1 of Argyresthia goedartella. Taxonomy (NCBI): domain Eukaryota; kingdom Metazoa; phylum Arthropoda; class Insecta; order Lepidoptera; family Argyresthiidae; genus Argyresthia; species Argyresthia goedartella. Next base: position 20,065,750 of record OX463828.1, read on the forward strand.
TAATTTTTGTCAAAATTACGACTTATTTTTCTTATCCTAAACACGGCAGAATATTGAAGGTACTTCCCCTCTATGTAGCACAGCCGTGGGTCACCCTGTCTGTGTCGGTAGACCGGTCCTACCTCCTCCACCTCACCTTGTAGTGCCTCTGCTGAGCTCTGGCGCCGTCGGCGGCGACTAGTGCTCGCCCGCACTCCGCCTGCAGCTCGGCGACCCGGGCTTCCAACCGCCGCACCTCCTCCTTGAGAATGTTCCTCTCGCATTCTACCTCCGCGAGCGCCGCCTGAGAATCGAGGGGAGAGATGGAGATTTTATAGGATAATAGTTTCTTGTCGTGTGAACGAGGTCAACCTCTCTCCTCTCACCCCTGTATGCAGGCGGCATTCAGGCGCCAATCAAATTGGCAAAAACGATACAACAGTGCGTAGCAGGTTCAAGACTTCATACTCAACCGGAAACGGATAATTCTATGATTTTAATTACTAAAGAATTTGTACTGCCATAAACCAAGATAAGATAAGATACCTGACTCTTCCTTAGGTCTGCGCCGTTGCGGTCTTTGGCCGTGGAGGTCAGCTCCTGGTTGGTTCTCTCCAGGGCCATCCGCTCTTCTTTCTCTATCTCTATTTGGCGCTCAAGACGTCTGAAAAGAAAATCACATGTTACACCGGAAACAGGCAACAAATCGGCCTAGCTCAAAATGGACGGCGGAAAATAGAGAAGACTCGTTGTGGTCTCGCGTTAAAGATACGCAGCGCTCGATGCTTCCAGTACGGCTATCTTACTCTGACGTGTCTGTCTCAACTAGCTACTGCAGCTAATGAATGTAGCGCAGCAAGCCTTTACCCGGTTACGAGCAATATTGAGCCCTACTCCTCCGCGCTGCCGCTGGCTCTGTACTGGTTGATGGAGGGGTGTCCAGACAGACATGTGAGGGCCAACCAGACTGTCTGAAATGATCGAGCTGCCCTATCAGGGCCTCTGACACAGCTTTATCACTACTACCACCGAGTAGCAATAGTAGCCGGGACCTACGGGTCCACATCCTAGTCCCACATAGAAACGGACACCCATCTCGTCTCGGCCAGATGTTGCTACCAACACATCGTTGTGATTTCGTTTCGGTGCCGCTCCTGTTTAATTTTTCTGCCAAGACACATTTTCTCACTGGCACGCTTATGTTTTCGTTACGTGAGTTCTTTAGATGCTGTGAGTGTGAATGAGTGAGTAAACGATATTGTGAGTGAGCGGACAGGCTCACGGCGGTGCCGGCGGGGGCAGACGGGACGGAGGAGGCCGGCCACCACACTGTACACATTCTGTGCAGAGGCGCGCGTGCGCTCGGTACAGAATCTGAAGTACCTAAACTACTCGGTGTAAAAGCTCTCATTTAATTACATGCGTGCGGTAAATAATCTGCACTCATTCGGTACAGAAGCGGTACCGACCCGGTGAGGAAGGAGCATAACTCTACATATTATCTAGAGCTAAGGGAGGGAGTAGTAGAATGGTGCAGTAGCAGTACTGACTTGTTCTGCAGACTGAGCGCCGTGATCTCGGCCTGCAGACGCGCACGCTGGCGCTCGGCGCCGTCGTCCGCCGCGCGCCGCGCACGCTCCAGCTCGGCGCCGCTCGACGCCTCCAGCGCGGCCAGTTTACTCTGTAGCGAGGCGATCTCGCGTTGACGTATCGCGGCTAGCTTCTCCGCCGATCTGTTGCGACGGATAGTTGTACAACTCTCACGAGTTCGCAAAGGCTTATATTTACGAGCCGAGAAGTTTACGGCACGAGCCGAAGGCGAGGGTCGCAGCGAAGTCCGTAAAGAAGCCTTTTCGAACGAGTTACGCCGTGCCGCCCCGAGTTAGTCTGTGAAGTTGGTACTACTGAACAAGCTAAACAAGTGCAGAGCAATGATCAATGTTACAATGCCGGTCGAACATGCGGTTCCTGAACACATCAAAGAGAGTGTGTAGATAAACTAGTGTATGTAACTGTACATAATAAGGCATTAAACTCTTGAGTGATATTATTATGTCATTCGCCTTCGGCTCGTTTCGAAGTATGTATATATTTCATAAACCCACTCTCCAGTTTTAATGCCCTCCATTAAGTATCAGTCACATAAACTACTATTTTTGAACACGAAAATGACATTTAATTGTAGTGAAAAATAATATTTCATTAAATAATTATAGTTTGATGATTGATTTATCATCATAGTATTTAACATATTAGTTCATCTATTCACAAAAATATATTTGTTTGAAGGCATAAAAACTCTTAGCGGGGAAATAGGCTAAATAATAAATTAGTAAAATGGCGACCTTGCTTTAAATACATGCGCGCTACACTTATCCGCAGTCCGCGCCACCACTCAAAGTGAAAGTGAAGGGAAAGTGGAACTAAATACGTTGATCTCACTGGCAAGGCGGCAAGGGGCAAGGCGGCAAGGCGGCAAGGCGGCAAGGCGGCAAGGCGACACGGCGGCGCCGCGGCTGTGTGTGTGCACCACTCAGGTGGCGGGGACTCTACTCTACTAGTGCGCATGTGCAATGAGCTGAGTTTCTTCCATTTTGTGTAATAGGGGGATAGCAGATCGCCGCGGCTATGGGCATATGCTGGTGTGTTATATCACCTATTGTTTTGAAAATGTCGTAGTGTAGACATATTTGCTCAGCACACTTGCGATATGCCAGCGCAGGCATGATCGCGATGGCTCGTCGAAATACAGTCTTCTTAAATAGGATATTCCCTATCAATGCAATCGACTATAATAGTAAATAAAACAAGTTCTCGGCAAAAAAGAATGTGTTGTCTTTGGTTATCAAATTTGAAGACTTTTGGCACTGGCATATGTTGGCGTGGCATTTGGAATACCATATACGCCATTTTAAGACTTAGGGAAGCGATCGATATGCTTGCGCGATGTGTTCTACATGCTATGCTAGTTTTGTATTTAACGGCATCGCCCCCCAGGAGACTTCGAATCTCTCAATCTGAAGCGCTTAACTCAGCATTAGGGTACATAACGGAACGTACTTGTATGTCGCGAGGTCGATGGCGGTGCAGTCGTGTGAGGACGAGCTAAAGCTGCCGCTGATAGATTCCTCGCTCTGCTCGGGAGCCACGTAAGAGAACCCTGCAACATTGAGGCACAATTAAGGACTGAAAGACTTAACTGTTTCAAAGGGAATCAAGCTGGCTCCCTCTAGGGAAGATGAGCTAGCACTTTCTGAAGGTGACTGAGCGATCTTCGCGTGATCGCCTCTCATCGCCTCTTACCACCCAAGATGGGTCAATATAGCTTTCTGTCACTAAACAATTAACATTTACTTACTGTGCGCTCTCACGGCTCTCAAAATTTAATAAGATCGTGTCCGATGTTTCATTTATGTACCACTCAAAGTCAAAGTCAGAGCTAAAACAATGCCATTGTCAATGTCATGTCTGCATCAAAGTATTTTTTGACAACAGTTGCTATGGATACGCTACGCTCGACAGCTAGGTACGAGTATGAGTCGGTTAACTAAAGCTGGCACGTTCATAACATTTACACGTTCAATTCAATTCAATTTCTTAATTAATGGCGGTGTAACAGCTCGGTTAATTTCGCCGATGTCACGTGTTTTTATATATTTCACGGTATTTGGACCCGGGAGGACGTGAAGGGCTGTAGGTTCCAAGTATCTCTTGCGCTTTTGTAGTGTCTGTGGGTAAGCGCGCGGCTTGGCGTCGCACTGCACGGGCATCAAGAATAATCTGTCTGTCTCTCTCTCGCGCGCGGTCAAACTTATGAGTATGAAGGAGAGAGTTATTGTTTTGCTTTTGCTATTGCTTATAAATATAGTGATCTTTTGCATTCCTGTCACGTGACAATCGACGGGCGTTATTGTGATTGTTTACCTATTTCGAGGCACGAATAAAATCATTCATTATTAAACATACTTTATAGTGAAATTTCATTAGTGTGAGTGCTGTGAACGTGCCAGCTTTAGTTAAATGATCTGTAGCAACACGCCAGCACTCACCAACAAAGGGCAGTTGTCCGGCGAAGGGCGCGCGCGTGCGGAAGGGCGCGGCGGGTGCGGGCATGGGCTCGCGCGGAGGCGCCGGCAGGTAGCTGGCGTCCTCCGGCCCGCGGAGCGCCGGCACCCAGGGCGGCGGCTAAGGGGAGATATGACAATGAACATATTTTTCACTTCTCATGCTCGAAAAGTCCTTCTTTATGTTGGATGTAGGCTGCATAAAATCGCATTTTATAGTGCATAAAGTGTTGTCGTCATCTAGACTAAGACAATTGAGCCATTCAGCCAGACAGACGAGGTGACTGTGCATTAAATAAACTTGTTATTTTAAGACATTTACTTTAATTTATTTGCATTCTATGTTGCAGTCATTATTTTATTAAAAGCTAATAAAATCAAGTATTATTAGCAAAAACATTTAAAAATCAACGTATGGTTCGGGAATATCGCGTACGACCTAAGCTAAAAATGACATGCAAAAGGAAAAAATACGCTGGCGGGAAAGGGACTGTCTTGTTTTAATATTTCTGTTTTATTTCCTCGCAATCGAATTGCAAGCCGAGTTTATAAGTCGGTCTTAAAACCCTTTTTAGCCTCGAGTTAATTATCCTTGGATAAAGTGGCTTGTTTTGATGCCCTTGTGGTAGAATATACATCATATTAAATAATATTGAAAACTAAAAACATGAAAGGCCTTCATTTTACAAGCGAAAAAAGAAGAGATTGACGAATAGCACTGTCCCTTACATAGAAGTTTCACTGAATACAATTCTGGACGTCACATCCGCTGATGGGTGTTTTAACGCCACACGTCAATTGTCAGTTTAAAACCGCAATTTCTGGGTTTAAATAATCGTTTTTTTATGAAGCTCGTGGTTCCACATGATATGCGTAAAAATGTTTTATGTAAATATTTTATTTCCAAAATGGTTAGAACGATCTGGATACGTTTTACTATAAAGAGCTTGTAATTCCGGCGAAGTTTCATACATACGTGTTATGAGCCAAAGTGTATCCCATAATGAATCGCTCTCGCCCTCCACACGTCACTACTACAGCGACAGTGGACAGTGGTGATGCCAAGTTTGGCGTGTGTACCGAACCACACACCTGGTCGCGCAGCTTCCTCGCGGGCACGCTGCGCAGCGCCGCGTGCTGCAGCGTGTCCATGTAGTGGAAGCGGCGCGGCGGGCGCACGCGCAGTAGCCCCGCCGTCAGCGCGCGCCAGGCGCCCGACGGTGCAGCCGGCGGCGGCTCGAACGGCGGCTCGGGCTCCGGCTGCAGCTCGTACCTGCGAGGAACGGGGCGGTTGGACATTTAAGTTATGTTATGGATAATAATAATAATAATACCTTGAACACCATTTACACACATTGATCTAGACCCAAACTAGGATTTCCTGTATCTTGGGTGCTAGGCAACGATACACATACTAATATAGATAAATATTATACTTAGATAAATAAACAACCATGACTAGGGTACAAACATCCGTTCTCATCAAACAAATATTTGCCCCCACCGGGACTCGAAGCCGGGATCCTTCGCCTCGTAGGCAGGGTCATTGCCGACTCGGCCATGCGGGTCATCTGGTCGGGGATGTATATGGGCATCGATCGTAGCGCAACCTCGTTGTCCAATGAGCTTCCATGATTAATGGTAGCCTACATGCTAAATAAACATTTAAATTTACAGAGAGACACATACATTGCTTCTAGCCCCACACTAGGACACCGTGTCGTGGGAACCAGAAACAGCGACGTCACACACATTTAAACATCCAAGATCTGGGGTTTTTTTTCTGTATCCCCAGCCGGGGTTTGAACCCGGGACCTCTCCCAAGGTAATCAGAGCCACAACCGCAGCATTTGTCATGTTTTTTAATTTGATTTGAGTTGTATTTTTTCATTCTCTTATTTGGTATGTTCTCATTGCTGAGATGAAAACTTGTATGTGCAACACGAGAGCAAAGTTATTTGCATTTCGTGCATTGAGTCCCTCGCTCACTCCTCATAGAAGCACTCGCAGCAAAAATCAACTTTTCGTACCACTTGCTCAAAAAAGTGACATTCTATGCCACAAAAAGCGAACATAACAATAGTCATTTTTAATCTGTTAAAAACAGGGAAAGAAAATTGTACTGAATTTCATTCATCCTCTAGGGGGAAAATGTCATTTAAATTTGGAATACTTACCGAAATTTATACTGAACTACATCTGTGTTTACACCATTGAGTTTGTATATAAAGCATTATACATCTTTTTGAAAAAGGAATACGCATTTATTAAGCAGTTATGATTATTAAATAAAATTACGAAAACCGACGAGGCCGTATGAGCTTGATGCCTTCGCTTTTCCGACAAAAAAATATTAGTCTAGGAATTTGCCGCGTTTTTGTTTTCTTCAAATACATACATAATCGTTAAGTTTATTTTAATTTATTTTTATAAATAAGTTAATGTTCTAAAAAATATTACGATGTTAAATCAAAGCGACAGTGACAGTGAATTGTCGGATTCCATCAGTGCAAATGCTGCCGCAATTATAAATAATTTGCTTCCAACAAAATCCAAGGAAAATTATTTAAAAACTTATGAAGAATTTTCAACGTGGAGAAGTGCGAAAGGCCTATCAATTTCAGAATCAGTACTTCTTGTCTATTTTGATTATTTATCCAAGACAAAGAATCCGAATACACTTTACTCAAAACTGAAAGCTACAATAAGCATCAAACATAGCATTGAAATAAATAGATTCACGAAATTACTGGCTTTTTTAAAAAGAAAATTAGAAGGGCATTGCGCAAAGAAGTCTAAAACTTTTACGACTCAAAATGTGGAAAAATTTCTTAATGAAGCTCATGATGAAATTTTTCTGGCCACAAAAGAAATTATACATGATTTAACTATGAATATTTCGTATCTTAGTAATGGTAATTATTCTATTATCTTTCTTATAGGTGGTGCAATGGTGCTTGCCGCGGATGTGAACTTGTAAACTTAAAGGTGGAGGACGTTGAAAATCATTCCAATGAGTTGCTGCTGATTAATGTAAAGGAAACCAAGACAAAGAAAAATCGGTCATTCATTGTACAAGGACAATATTTATTTATTTATTTATTTATTTAAAATTTGGAAAACCAACAGCTATAAAACAAATTTCTTTAAAAACTAAAATAGAAATAGAAAGCCAATTACAGGTATTCACTTATAGAAATAGAGCAAAAATTAAACATGGGAACACTCATCATATTTTTCACACTTACCAATTAAAACAAACAGTGAGATATTGACACAAAAACCATATTAAAAAAAGATAAAAACTATGCACTAAAAAAGTTAAGGGTTAGGCACCGCCTTGCCTTGACAATATTGGTATGAAATATATCTATGTCCAACAACTTGCTAAAACAGTTAACAGTCCTGCTTGCTCGTATCAAAAATGAATTTTGTCTATAGTTAGTTGAGGCTCTAGGCACATTTAATGGAGGGTTGAATCTAAGTGACCTCTGTGGAACAACAAATTTAAGTTTGCTCAGGAGGACCGGACAATCGATGTCATTATTAATTATTTTCAACATATATAGGTAATCGGCAATATTCCGCCTATTTTGAAGAGGTAAAAAGTGAAATTGTTTACAGAGATTTAGATAGTTATTGGATTTATAGGGAATTTTAACTCTAAAACATAAGTACCTCAGGAACCGCTTTTGGATATTTTCAATACGATCTATATAAGTGGCATAGTTCGGGTTCCATATCTGGGACGCATACTCAAGGTTACTTCTTACAAATGTACAATATAATAGTTTTATAGTTTTGATATTAGTAAAACTCTTCGATATTCGCATAACAAAACCCAGTGATTTCGAAGCTTTATTGACAATTTTATCAACATGACGATCAAAGAGCAACCTTGAGTCATGGTGTACACCGAGATCACGCATTATATTACATCTAGAAAGATCCTGGCCTTGTAAAGTATAGTTTGTGTGAAGAACATTGAATTTACGGTTAAAAAAACAGACGAAACATTTAGAAGGATTCAGCTCTAACTTATTGATACGGCAATAATCTTCTAAGCGAGTGAGATCTGCCTGAAGGGCAATCACATCAACATGAGATGATATAATAGAATAAATTTTTATATCATCTGCGAAACTCAATAGATTTGATGAATTAAAACACGATTCGATATCTCCCACATAAATGATAAACAATAAAGGACCAAGCAGGGATCCCTGAGGGACTCCGCTTGGAACAGGGACCCAACTAGAAACGTAATTGTTGAGGACGACAGCCTGGGATCTATTATCGATGTAAGATGAAAACCACCTCAGCAGATCACCATGTATTCCCGTTCCAATAAGCTTATTTATCAATGTATTATGATCTATTCTATCAAACGCCTTACTATAATCTGTATATATAACATCGACTTGCTGACCATTATCCATTGCTTCAGTGATGTAATCATTCAGGAGTATGAGGTTTGACACTGTGGATTTTCCTCTCAAGAATCCATGTTGAAATGGGCTAATGTATTTTTTAAGACACCGTACACTTGGTTATAAACTATTGTTTCGAAAACTTTGGCAATAATGCATAGTTTGGATATAGGTCTATAATTGCTTATTTCCGTTTTAGAATCCTTCTTATGGACTGGGGTTATAAAAGCAGATTTCCATAGGCTAGGAACAATATTACATGAAAGTGATTTACTAAATAAGGCAGCCATTGGATAGGCGATAGTTGAAGAACTCTTTAGAAGGAATTTCGACGAGATATTATCAGGACCGGGTGCTTTTGATGTATCTAGTTTATTCAGCAAAATCTTAACTTCTATAGGGTTAACCTCAATATTGCCTAAATCAGTGGTTATATTATTAGGAGTTGAATGACCAATGGCAGTAGTATTAAGTGGGGGAGATGAATTAAAACCTTTCGTAGGGTTAAGGAAAGTAGACTGAAAAAATGTGGAGAATACATTACAAATTGTCTCCCCACTAGAAAAAGTAGTATTATTATATGTCATCGAGCTTGGGATAGATAGAGATTGAGATCTATTTTTTACGAAACTCCAGAAATGCTTAGGATTTTTTATTATTGCATCCTCAGTCGACTGAATATAATTTTGATAACAACTCGATTCCAAGCAATTAACTTTGTCACGCAAAAGCATATAGGTTAGTTCGTCTGATCTATTACCATATTTTTTGAATTTTACTAAAAACTTATACTTTTCCTTAATATCTTTTTTTAAAGCTGTATTATACCATATAGGATACGAATAGTTACGGATGCCTTTAATTGGTATATACTTACTATGTAGATCATATATAAATTTATTAAATAAATTAACGCACTCATCAATTGAACAGGATAGAAACTTGGCATTCCAATCGACACTACTAATTGCATTATTTATTGATTCAAAATCGCCCTTGTCAAATACATAGCGGGTACTCGGCGCGTACTCTGATGATGGGGTTTCGAATGCTTTAGCATTTAACAATAGAACAGGATGATGCAAATCAATTTTTTTCGTTAGAGGGTCAACACACTTAGATACCGTTATCAATTGATTAGAATAAACTAGATCAAGAATTCTATCAGACGCGTTGGTTATTCCGTTATACTGATCGAAACCCAAGGCACTCATTTCATCAGATAGCAAAAATTCGTCCGTACTACTAATATTTGACGGGTAAAATCTCGAATGATCGGTAGGTGTGGTAGCCCAAACAATGCCGCTCAGATTAAAGTCCCCAACAATAAGGAACGCATCGAACGGGTTATTTGAAACAGCGTTGTTCAGATTAGTAAGAAAATTAGATAATTGAGAACTAAATGACAAGCCATTGTTCTGTGCATACAAATATATCACGCACAGGTACAAGTCAATCCACTTACGTGTAAGAGCTTGTTTTATACGTAGACATAACCAGAGGTCTTCTGCCGTGGAGTTGAAATGGGGCAATAATTTAACTTGCAAGTGCTTACGCGTAGCTATCAGGACACCACCGCCCATTACTTGATCAGTTGAGCAGTAGTCGCGGTCTCTACGCCAAACTAGGTACAGATCATCCAAGAACTCCGAGTTAGATATACTATCCAATAACCATGTCTCAGTTAAGATTATTACATCATATGCACTCAAACACGCATTACGATAAACCTCCTCAGTTTTCGTTCGTAGTCCACGTACGTTCTGATAATAAATACTTAAGCTATTAAACGAAATCATTGCAAACTAAAACAAACATAGCAACACAATAAGCAGCGGTATGAAAAGCCAGAATAATAAACAATTTTGGTAAAAACACAATAGAATATAGATATAGTGAGCGCGGGTAGGTTTATAGATCCACAGTGAAATCGCCAAGCGTGCGAAGGAAATAGATAGTTTGCGAAATTAATGTGAGCAAATGAGATGGACGCCTCATTCCGCGAGGATAACATGATACGATAGTAACAAGCTGTTGGCAAGGCAGGGGTGCACAACAATTTACAAAGTGACGAAACTACAGTAATTAAATTTACATATAAGAATGACTTATAGTTAATAACGTTGTTTATAATGGGGCAGTGAGGTGACCAACATATTAAGCAATTTTGTTTAAATCATTTTCACGTCTGATTACGATCACTTTTGAAGAGTCGTCGCGGCGCACGTGTATTTTACCGTGCTTTATCCACACAAATTTGAAACTCTTCTCCCGAGCAGTGGTCTTCGTTAAAGTGAGTAGTTTTTTCTGGTCCATACTCAAGTGGTCATTAATGTACACTCTGCCAGTAGCTCCTTGGAACCCGATATCCGCGGCCACCAACTTTTCAGCACGTGCTGCCGCGATGAAATCTTCCTTAATATATCTGTTTAAAAAACCGACTATTATACGTTTCTCTTTAGTATTGTGCATAGGAACCCTAGATATATAATTAATCTGGGACTTAGGCACTGCGTAACCAATTTTGCTGCTGACCTTCTCAACGATTGAAAAGAGGTTTTCATCCTTCTTGATAGGTACTCCCTTTAAATCAATATTGTTCAGCCGCGATCTTTGTTCCTGGGCAGATAATTCGAGCTTGTGTTGGTTAATTCCTTTTGCAAGTTATGGACACTATCCTGAAATTTCTCCAGGTTGGTCACCCTGGTCTCAACACTAGTAAGCCTTCCACCGAGCTCCACGACTTTTTCACTCATGTAGATACATGAGTCTTTGAGGTCGGACAGCTCTTTTTTGATGGTCTGCATATCTTCCTTGAGTCCTGTCATGCCAGACATATGGCGTTTAAGGTCCCGGAGCTCCTTCAATATGGTGTCCAGAGAGGCAGGCTCGCCGGGGGTGGGTGCAGCAGGTGACGGAGCACGGCACGTTGGACACTTCCACTGTGCCCTTTTGTCGGGTCCGTATCTCCTCCAGGTGGTTTCGGCAATGTTCGCACAGCTGAAGTCCAGCTGGTTTTTGCAGATCGAACATTGTACCCCATCATTAAAATTATTTTTACAGACAGCACACTGCATTGTTGCTAGTAGGGAGCCGATAGGACGAAAAACAGTAAAAAATAATACGTGTTGTAACGCGAGCCAAAGGTTGACGGTAAATTTGAATGTTGGTGCGGGAAGGACACGCGCATGCGGAGTGAGTGTTCGCACGAGACTGAGATACTAAAATCTACTAAAATCATAAAATATACTAAAATCATTCATAAATACCAAGCATTACGTCCCACCAACATGGAAAACAATAGATTTTTTATAAACTATCGGAATGGGAAATGTACTCGACAAGCCATCGGCAAAAATAAAATTAGCAATATGCCAAAGGAAATTGCTAAATATTTAAAACTTAAAGATGTTGAACTCTACACCGGTCACTGCTTTAGAAGAACTTCGGCGACTTTCTTGGCGGATTCAGGGGCGGATATTACGTCAATAAAAAGACACGGTGGTTGGAGCTCTGATAGAGTAGCTGAGGGTTATATCGAAAGTTCAATGGCGAATAAACCATATAAAGCAGTTAAATTAACAAAAATATAAAACTTAATCCATCAGAGCCACAACCATCAACTTCCGGCATCTTATCTTCGTCCGTAACTCACGATGCACCACCACCACTATCTCCGACGTATACTATCAATGAAACGCAAACAAAAATGTAACTCTTTCTATCAATAATTGGACCAATATTTTGAATGTTAACTTTTACTTTTAATTGTCATTATTTTTAATAAAGGCTTATCTCATATTATTATTGTGTTAATTTTTTCCCAAATGGTACGAAAAGTAGAGTATTTTACTCGGTGATAAAGGTGTCTTAGTCTTGGGTGAACTTAAATCCCTCGCTACACTCAGGACTCGTCTTAAATCCCTCGCTTCGCTCGTGATTTAAGTTTATAACACCCTCGCTACGTTCGGGAGTATACCTTGAGTCCTTCGCTACGCTAGCGATTTAAATCGTCACCCGCGACAGAAGACACTGCTTTATCCCCTTGGTTAATAATCTACTATTGCAACAAGATTGCACAAATAACTATAATAGCTCACTTCTGTATATTGGCGAGTATGTCGGCGACTGAGTCATCGTCACTATTAGAGAACGGCCTCTTCAGAGTCACCAGCTCGAAGGCTATCACTCCAAGCGACCAGTAATCGCATGCCGTCTGTAATGCAAAAATAGCGGTGTTAGCGGAGGATAGCCGGCAAATAAGGGAAGGGTTGAGATTACAAGTTGAGTACACGAGGTTGAGTTCAACAGTGGGTGCCCTGACAGGGTAATGATGAATTGTTCTGTTTTGAAACATTTGTCGTCATAGTCAAGACATACATCTATCTATCCATCAAGTTTCTTTCAAATAATGGAATTTATATTAAGTTAAATAGCGAATTTATATTAATTTAAATAGAAAATACGGATCTCAGTACATTGACCCGATCAGCTGATTACAAGTGGAGGCCCAAACATTTTTTTATGTCTCTTGGGGAAAGTTGTGTATAATGATGGGTACTTTCATTTCCCAAAATATAGCCAGCTTACTAAATGTCACCTGTATAGCATCATAATCAGTAATCACTTTAAATGGCATTTTAGGATTCGAACCCAGGACCTAAGGTCTGTGTTTGTGGGGCTTCTAATATTAAAAGTTACTACCACCAATAACAAACGATCAAAAATTAAATGTGCAAATCCATAACCGGTGCAAAATACAATGAAAATTCACAAAACACATAAGAGTTAGTGCTAACTACAAGAAGATCAAAATTTAGAATTGAATATACTACGCTTGCAACTGACGTTCAAACATGCAAGGTCTGATATTTTATTGATTTATATTTTATTTGCATTATCTGAAGAAGAAGACGAGAATGGGCAATCAAACTTAAAGTGGCCATTCTTACAAGTAGCATTTGTAGTCTACAGTAGGGACAGAGTTAAGCCTCAGTCGTCAACTCCTTGTCTCGCTTAGAAAAGGAAGGTAGACCGACGCCTAGCTCTATCCCTACTGTTGACAGATGCCAAATGCTACTTCTAAGAGTGGCTCTACAATAAGTAGATAGAGATAACTAAAACATCTTTGCATTCAACAAAACACCAAAGCGAGCTCATCATAGCTTTGTTAGATTCTGCTCTAAAGAGGAAAGTGCGGGGCAGGTTTAATATTCACCTCGTTATCACAAAGGGCATTTATTGTAGCACAGATTTTAACATCACAAGTCATAATCACTTTGCGTGTAATCAAATCAGCGCAAACCCGTAGAAAGGTGACAAAAGTGACTTTTTAAAACTCAAAGAATAGAGACGGGTCTTCGACTCTGCTCTAAACCGGGGTAAATAAATAGTACAATGAATAAATGTATGACTGGCTTAGCAGGGAAGTAAAGCGGTAGGTGATTGTCCTCCCGAACCCCAGATCCAAAATTACACAGATCAATTTCACAAACGGCCTGAAAATAGTGTAATTTGTAAAGAAAAGATTCACGCCTTTTGATTGGCGGCACATTATCACACAGGCCCTCCCCACACATTCCGACAGGCTGATACACATTTTGATTGGCCGGCAGTTCGCTTCGATGTGCCTTACTTTATGCCATCATAGAAAATTTACAATACAATTTTCAACAGAGACAAGACTAGTTCTTTATTGATAGGGACTTAAAGCCCAGTTCTGGCTGTTCCTTGCCTACGGCTTTTTTTAGGCCCTTGTTGTACAATCTACTATTTTGAGATCGATGAATTAAGTGTTTTTTTTTTGCCAAAGCGCTCTTCAGTGATTTTGAGTGATCTTGGGCCTTAAGCTATTACTGAAGTTCAAATGATCAACACAGCAGCTCCAGTCGCGTAATAAAACTCGTATACCAATAGTATATCAATTGCTTCCAACCGCGCCAAATGCCGTCTTCGGCAGTCAGGCTCCAAACAAAAGAAGCGCCTCCAACAAGCCAAATATGGAATTTTAGGCCCTTCAGAGCAATCGATACACTATTGCTATTCAAGTTTTAATAAAGTACTTTTTGAGTTCTACACAAATCAAAACGTGTATCGGCCATTTATTGTGGGGTTCGAATGTTACAGCAAGAACGGTCAGCACCCAATCTGAGTCATGTAACAAGACTTTGATTTGCCTAATCGTGAGCACCACTGTGCCTCGCGACCCAAAAGGGGGGAAAAGCGTGCTAAAAGTTCCGCTTCACTCGGCCCCTACAAGCAGAGCAGTGCAAGCGCCATGCGAACCCACTATCGGCGTGGGCAGGATCCCGCGCGCGCAGTCGAGACACACAGTGTGGCGCGCGGCGCAGTGTGCAGCGGCGAGCAGCTCGGGCGCCACATAGTCGGCGGTGCCGCCGGCCGGGGCTGCGCTGGCGGAGGACAGGCGCGCGCACGAGCCCAGGTCCGCCAGCCTCACGTGACCGACGCTGGAAGGGACGTAGGACTGGTTAACTAGCCAAATAATAGTTTATTCCGTAATCGGCAATTATGAATTTATTAATCTCTTGTATAGTTTATTCATTTTGTTACTGTCACTTTTGACGTGCAAAATGTCACATAGGAACTAAAATAGTAGCAATTCTTCAATAAACTCTCAGAGCCAGACACTACTGGCGACCAGCCATCCATCCTGACGTGTAAAGTAACCCCCCAACCAGCATAACCCTTACCGATCCAGCAGGATATTCCCGGGCGTCAGATCCCTATGCACCACGCCCATGTCATGTAGCGCTCGTATTGCCAGCGTGATTGAGACAACGTAGAAAGCCGCGTCGCGTTCAGCCAGCGGATGCGTGCGGCGGATGAGCAAGGCTGCTAGAGAGCCGCCGCCGCATAGCTCCATCACAAGGTAGAGGCTGCTGCTGTCCTGTTGACATAAAACAGTAGGTAAAGTTAAATCATATGGTCCTGTCATACAATAGCGGTCCAAACCAACCTGTCCATTGTTTAAATTGAAGCGATAGCATGCAATGCTTTTTTTTTATATAAAAGGATATGAATGAAGGCTGATTTTACAGCATGCAAAGTCAGTCCTCTTTATAGGTGAAGAGTCTGTCCAATAGCTGCTCAAGCTGCTACGTTTGTGATGATGTTAGAATTAAACCCATAACCAAAGGATGCCAATGGGATGTTGCCTATTTTTAAGTCGAAATTTTTACAGAGTTTGATTTGAAATAAATAGCAGCTGAGCTTTTACAACACATAACTAAAAATTTTTGTACACTGTTAAAAAAAGGCTTTAATAGATTATCATTATAAACTAACAGAAATATAGGCTTTACCTGGAAAGCATATTGCAGTTTGGGCAGCCAGGATCCGGCACCAGTAGCCAGCACATCCCTCTCGTCCTCTGCGGAGGTGATGACGCGCTTGCTAGCGACCTCCTTTCGGATTGTCTTCATGGCATACACATCTCCCGTCTGCTTCTCGCGAACCATCTAGAATACCCAAACATACTTAAATACATAAATAGCCCAACCTTTACTTGGAGATGAGTAACATTGAACCTTACTCCACCACACTGGCTCAGTTGCGGGCTAATGGAGAGTTGTCGGGTTAGTGGCCAACCCAACTGTCAGAAGTGACGAAACTGCCCTAATAGGGCCTCTGCCTCAGCTTTACCAACAAGTAGTGATGGTAGCCAGGACCTAAGGCTTAATATGTCATTGGAAACACAGAAGCGACCAAGACAAATGCCACATAGGAACAGACACCCATCCAGAACCTGCCAGTTGTTGCTACCCAATGTGGGAATGCCACTAGGCCACAGATGCTTCCACAAATACCCATTGTAATTTATGTGTGAAGTTGTTTTGTCTCAGGAATCGGTTTGATTGTATTAGACAAAACTTATTGAGTCATCATCATCTCATCCTGTCACCCCTTAGAAAGTATTTGCATTTGTTACTAAATTGGGCCATTTGCTCTAGCTCCATCCAATCTGAGCTCACAATGGCGGCCTCTTTCTCTGATGAATGAAGTTTTGGCGCAACCTTCTTCAATTTCCCCTTTGTTAGATATTGAATAATGAAAAATAAAGTACTCACATGAACTTCACCGAACTGTCCCCGGCCAATGGTCTGCAGAATGTCGAAGTCAGTGATACATACTCTTGTTCTTCGCAGTTCCGCCAGAGTGCTGCGGTCTACAATAAAATAATGTGTTAGTTCAGGGTTAAGTAGCCTGACATCGGTTCCTCAAATTGCCAATTATTTTTCACCATGACGAGGGAACGCTGTTACGCTGTTAGGAACATCAGACAAAGCACGGATGTGGCTACATCTAGGCTAGTATATTTTAGTTACTTTCATAGTGTGATGTCCTATGGTATCTTGTTGTGGGGGAAAGCAGCAGATATTCAAACTATTTTTATTTTACAGAAAAGAGCTATTTGAGCAATTTATATTTTAAAACGAACAGACTCCTTAAGAGAGCTTTTTAAAGAAATTGACATACTAACAGTAGCTAGTCAATTTATTTTCGATAATATAATGTATGTACGCAAGAACCTTACAACATTTTCCAAACTTAGCGATAGCTGTAAATAATCACAGACTATGTGCGCCCCGATTAAGACTCGCGAAGGTTAGCAATTCTTTCAAGGGTCAGTGCATTCTCTACTACAATAAGATACCTCTGGAGATTTTGAAATTGCCATTTCAGCAATTTAAAAAGCATGTTAAAGCAACTTTGTCGAAAAAGGGTTATTACAATGTTCAAGATTACTTAAATGACAGGACTGTATGGGGTTAATCTGGCTCAACACAGACTTTGCTGTTAATAATTTTGTAATTATTTATTCCTGCTTATTAATCATAACAATTAAATTTTTCATATTTGTATTAGTTAAGCACAACCTATTTTTAAAAGAGATCTAAAAATCAATCTGTGGGAGTTTCTCCGCCCTTCCTCTCCCACAGTGGTCCAATGTAGAGAAGAGGCAAAAAATGACGTTTGCCAAGTATATGTAAATATCTACAGTAATAGAGTACTTTTACTTTGACTTTGAACGAACCCGGTAATTACTTCTGACACATCTTTATACTATTAAATCGCCAGATACCTCACCTCAATAAAAGATAGGTTGGTACAGATATCGAAAGGTTTCTTGGCGCCTGAGCGAGGCCACCATCTCTCTCTCGCCCATGTTAGCATCTATATTGTTCCCATACGCAGCCTCCCCCTCCAGGCGGCACTCAGGCGCCAAGGAACTTGGCTTCAGGTTTACAGAAAATGCACTTACATTTGTCGACGAACGCTCGCACCAGTTCATCGTTTTTCTTGATGGGATCATCGTTGCACTCCTCATAGAGTACAGTCAAGGCATCCAAGAGTGCCTCACGATCTACTGTTCTCTTACAAAGACTATTCACACCAACACTCGTCACTTTACCCAGAATTTGGCGGTTTAAACGGGTTAGCCGCACAGCAATCGCTTCTTTGGACGGCTCCATTATACTGCTCTTACTTTAGCCCACATCCATCACACGTAGTTATCAAAGTTAGATTGTAAAACTTAGAAATCGGGAATATTAGCAAAACACCACAATCAACAAACCAAACCAGCCACCGCTATTTTCCGTTACATTTTTTGAAAATCGAAATGACAGGTGACAGTTTGGGTACGGTCCGTTTCAGCCGGGGTTCAGTTCGATTGCCCTTCGACGTGCGAGCGTTAAACTAGCAGAAAGTATCTAAATGTAACGGTACGCGAAAGCAATGTCTCTTGAGAACATCGATATAAATACTAAGGATAGGCCTTCCCGTACTCAATTTCTTACCATTTTGAGGCTAAGAAAAATAGCGCCCCTGTCGGAATTCGTCGGAACCAAGACAGTACGAAAAATTGTAACGGCGTCACGGTCGGTCACGTTCCGATTTGTGGTGTATAGACACAATATTAGGAAAGTTGATCTACGGATAACTCTCAAATACCCGGTGACTTTTAATCGGTGATTAGGAGTAGAAATAAAATATATCTAGCTAAAATTTTACTCAAGGGGCGAGGTCTCACGCAATTACCTCATGTTCAATATATAAGAAACATAATTAAATAGGCATATAAATTTTTGTCTTTGCCGTTAAATTATGAAAGAGGATGTAAGCTCACAGATACACAATAGTAGCGTGACTTGGAATTTATTATCTTGATTTTGATTTATAAGTAATAAAATACCTAATCATAGAAAAAGTTATGAAAATTGGTACCTGATATCACTGATTAAGTCATAGTGTATAAAATAAAGTATTAACGCGTAACATAGCGTCACGCCTTTTCCCATACGGGCTGGCAGAGGCACAACTGTGCCGGTCTGTGCCCACTTAGCTAGTGATTTAATACTCCATCTTGCGTGTCAGGGGGCAAGCCCATCGCCGCAGCTAATGTAATGAAGCCGGAGTAATGAAGATTTCCTCACGATGTTTTCCATCACCGTTAGGACATCCGGTTAGATTATTTATCCTTATATTATTCTGTTGCGTCGCGCGTCGCTACAAAGTTACGTCAGTCGAATGGTTGATTTTCGTTTGAGGATTTTTTCGAGAACAATATTTTATAGATAATCAATTTAAAGCCAATAATTGAAATTGTAATTGTAATTGAATTGCAAGTAATTGAAAATATAATACTTACTTGTGATACGACACTCCCTGTTTTTGTGTTTTGCGATTTGGGTATGATTTACACCTTTTTACGTCGCAGGTCACCATTTTTGTTTTTGCTGCCGATATGTCAATCGGCTGTCACCGTCCAAGCGCGACTGATTGCAAACAGTACAATTTTCCCGATTTTGTACTGTTTTTGTAGCGACACTTTCAAGCGCTTTCTTTCATAATCTTCTCACGCACCCCTTCTGGGGCGTGGGGAGTCGGGGTCAGGTCGATGGACCTCTCCCCGAAGAATCGCCTCTGTCCACTCCTGTGGACAGGTCATCGGATGGCCCATGCGGGCGGTGGTCTTCTTGTGGCGCTGGTATGCAGTGGGTGATCGCCGGCTAGGCAACCAGGTCGCGTGGCAGGCGGCGGCGGTCGGGCGGGCGCGCGTGGTGCGGCGCCAGTTCGAGCGCTCCGTGCCCTGTCCCTACTATTCAAGTCTGTGCTTGAGAACCAACTTGTAAAAAGCGGAAAGCGGTTTCGCTTCTCTGAAACATTTAGGTACTAAGACAAAAAACACCGTCATACTTTGCGGTAAACACACATTTGAAGGACTTTAGAAAGCCGGCTGTTTTAGATGCTTTTACGATCGATAATGTTACGTGATAACGTCATAAGAAACGCTAAAGCCGATCGTGCCTCTCTATCGCTTGTTCCGCACTCTCGTTTGCATGCACGGCTCAGGCGGAACGTGACACTATTCCGTGCGTGCAGCCGGCGTTCATCGATTTTCAGTCACGGTTCACGTCAATAAACGGCAAATTCTTTGTCTCCCCACCCTAATACTCCCACATCCCCACGGTGCCAAATGCTTGAAATGGCGGTTTAAAAAGAAACGTTATCTAACTAATTATTTCCGATGGTTCGCATATTTTGAAAACATCTTATAAATCCACTAATAAAGGCTTTAAAAAGCATACTTTATTATAAAGCATTCGAAAATCCAGCAAAAACACCTGAAGCGGCCGGCTTTCTAAAGGCTAGCCCACACATTCACTTGAAATCTTTTCCGATTTCAGCACAAGACTCTTTATGCAGGCTCTCAACAATTATTGTCTACAATTAGACAAACCTGGTGCTCAAGGGACGTGATTAAGCAAAAAAGGTAGTTCGTAACTGTGTTAAATGCGTGCGATCGAAGGGTCAAACCATTCAAGTGCACATGGGAAGTTTGCCAACGGAAAGATTAGAACCAGGCCACCCTTCATGCGCTGCGGGGTAGATTATTTAGGACCTGTGTGTTCAATGAATACTAAACCGTTGTGGGAGGGGCGCGAAGCTAAAAAAATGCTATATAAATATAAACATTTACATCCGGGAACAAACATTGCTTCTGGCCCCACGCTAGGATACCCTGTGTCGTGGGAACCAGAAACAGCGACGTCACAAACATATAAACATCCGGGACCTGGTTGTTTCTTTTCTTTTTCTTTACCCCCACCAAAATCGGTTGTGCTGGTAAGCACAGATTCTGCTCCCTTAGACGATGCTAAGTGCAATTCTCATTCTTCGACTCTTGCCTCGGCTGATAACAGCCCCAACGTTGTACTCTCAGCGAGCGTCGCGGACACGAACCGGAATGACCAAGTTGTGCTTCTGTCAACTGCTCTTGTCAAGTTAGTCGATAAAAGCAATCACGAGCATATTACTCGGGCAGTGATGATGATGATGATGATGATGTCCCGACCGGTTTCAGTCTCGGCGACTATTTCGGCTATTGAGAGCTTCGCTGGTGTGCCCTCATATGGCTCATGTAGCCTATCTTGGCCCTGAACGTTCGGTGATACAAGGGACATGTCAGTATTCCTTGAACGTAGTTGTAGTCGTGTCTGGCCGTAGGTGGTCTGGCCTTGATCTCATCTCGCTTAGCGTCTAGTTCAGCTTTGCGGCGCCTCTCAAACTGGAACACCTTCTGCCGAACATTCTGTCTCCATTCCAGTCTGTTGTCTGCCTGTTCTTCCCACCTGGTTGGATCAATTTCGCATCTTTTCATGTGTCGCTTGATGACATCTTTGAATCTAAGGAACTGGCCGCCCTGTTTTCTCTTCCCGTCCTCCAACTCAGAGTATACAATGCGTTTGGCCATCCTCTGATCTGGCATCCGTCGTAGGTGTCCGCACCACCGCAGCAGTCTTCTCACAAAGTACGCCTCTATACCACCCACATTGCAGCGATTAAGCACCTCCGTATTCCTGACTCTGTCAGACCACTATATGTTCAAAATGTCTCGTAGACATTTGAGGTGAAATTTCTCCAGTGTACGGATGTGCTTGCGATATAGGCACCAAGTTTCGGAAGCATACAATAGATTTGGGAGAACAATAGCGAGGTACACAGCTATTTTCGTATGGAGCTTGACGTCATGTGAACGAAACACTTTTGCTCGCAGTTTCCCAAATGCCGCGGAGGCTGCACTGATTCTACAGTTGATTTCTGGTTCCAGATCGCATGTGGAGGAAATCATGCTACCCAGGTACCGAAACCTGGACACTTCCTTGAGGTTGTTTTCGGCCAGAATGGTGCTCCAAGCTCCCCCACCGTCTTGCGACCCCGAGGCCATGACTTCAGTCTTGCTCACACTTATTTTCAGGCCATAACGCTGACAGGCATCATTAAGTTTGCTGACTAGCAGCTGCAGGCCGTCTGCTGTTGCTGACACGAAGCACAGGTCATCCGCATACATTATTTCTGTGATCATGTCAAGCGAGACTTTCGTCCGGGCCTTCAATCTCGCCAGGTTAAAGAGCTGCCCGTCCGTATGGAAGCGAATTTGAACACCCTCTGGCGATTCTGCTAGGGTTTCTTTGACGACTTCAGCAAAGTAGAGGGGGAACAGTGTTGGTGCCAATACACAACCTTGCTTCACCCCGCAGGAAACTGTGAAGAATTCAGACTGTTCGCAATTAGCTGTTACACAGCACTTCATGCAGTCGTGTAGCAGTCGTATCAACCTTACGAATTTATCGGGGCAGCCGACTTTGCCCATTATTACCCACAGAGCTTCTCGCGGGACACAGTCGAAGGCCTTCTCGAAGTCTACGAAACAGAGAAACAGTTGTTGACCTTGTTCTCTGCTTTTCTCCTGCACTTGGGGAACAGCGAATACCTCGCTCTGGACGAAAACCAAATTGTGATTCCGGGAGCAGGGATTCTGATAGTGGTGTCAATCTATTAAGCAAAACCCTAGCGAAGATCTTTCCTGGTGCAGACAGCAGTGATATTCCTTGATACGAATTACAATCCGAGCGATCACCTTTGTTTTTATACAGCGAACATATACGAGAAATAGTGAAGTCCTCGGGTACCTTCTCTTCGTTCCACATTCGTACATACAGTTTCCAGAGCTCTGTGTGTAGTTCTTCAGTACCGTACTTTATCAGTTCACTAGGAATTCCATCTACTCCTACTGCCTTCCCATTCTTTTGCTCCTGTATTGCCTTTACCACTTCGGCAATTGTTGGCGGCTCATCCATCTCGGTTACTTTAGCGCGTCCAGGTATTGCACGGATATGCTGCAGATCAGCAGAGCTGTCAATGTTCAGCAATTGGTTAAAGTGCTCTGCCTACCGTTTAAGGACATCTTGCTTAGATGATAGTCGATCTTTGCCGTCGCATGATTGGAGTGGCACATTTCTACGTTGTTCTGTACCAATCAGCTTCCTGACTTCGCTGTAGAAGGCTCCTAGCTGCTTTGAGTCTGCAAGCCATTGGATTTTCCTTGCTTTCTCTAGCCACCACCTGTCTTTTGCCTCCCGGGTAAGCCTCCTGAGTTCGCGTGTGCTAGTTCTTATGTCATCACCTTTCGACTGATGTCCTTGCCGCCGGTCTTGGCGTCTAACTAGTGCACGGTGCTTTTCGACAGCTGCTACCAACACCTCGCTGTTATTGTCAAACCAGTCCTCGTGAACTCGCTTTGTATCTCCTAGTGTTTCGTTTGCGGTATCAACAAGATGCGAGCATAATAACCTCCAGCTCTCAGATAGTGGGATTTCTGCATTTTCTTCGTACGAAATTCTGTCATTTAGGGCTCTACCAAATTTAATTCTTGTTGGCGGATGCTGAAGCTCCTCTATGTCAAGTTTCATAGGTTTAGATTTAATGGATCTCTTAGGAGGGTGAAGTCGGAGTGTCATCTTGATCATTACCAATCTATGATCTGTCCAGCATTCAGCTCCACGCATGACTCGGGTAGTGTGCACCTGTGATATGTCTCTTCGGCGGATGATAGCATAGTCTATGAGGTGCCAGTGTTTGGACCTAGGGTGCATCCATGTAGCCTTATATTTAGTAGGCAGTCTGAATAGCGTATTGGTAATGGCTAGGTCGAATTGGGCACACATACTAAGCAGAAGTAGACCGTTGCTATTCATATTCCCTATACCGTGCCTCCCCAGTACACCAGGCCATGCTTCAAAGTCTCGACCGACACGCGCATTGAGGTCACCCAGTATGAGCACTTGCTCTCTTTGCGGTATCTTCGTTAGGGCCCCTGTCATTTCCTCGTAGAACTTGTCCTTCGCTTCTTCCTCTCGGGTCATGGTAGGCGCGTATACGCTGAGCAAGTTGAGGTGATTATCATTATCCATGTGTAGACGTAATGAAATGACGCGATCTGAAGTATATGTTGGGTATTCCTCCAGGCTCCTTGCTATTTCGTTTTTAATTGCAAAACCAACTCCAGATTGCCGCGGTTCTGAGGCAGCAGTGCCCTTCCAGAAGAAAGTGTAGCCACCACCTTTTTCTACCACCTCTCCCTCATCCGCAAGGTGTGTTTCACTTAACGCGGCGATATCTATGTTGTATCGCCGTAGCTCGTGGGCGACAATGGCAGATTTCCGCTCCGGGCATAGGTTGGTCGCACGATCTAGCAACGTGCGTACATTCCAAGAAGCAAATTTCATCGTTGGTCGTTGTATCCTTTTTTTCTTGTTACTTCGACCGCATAGTGGGATGCTCGAACAGCTGCGGTTACTGTCCCCCAATGAGTTTTGGGATATGCATTTGTTTGGGGCACCTTTTCTAGCCCCCTCCCTGGCTGAGCAGAGCAAGCAGTGCTTCCCTGAATAGGGCTGCTTCCTCGCCCAGAGTGCTGCCGAATCTACGCCGATATCCCGCTTCAACGCGGAAGCGACCACTCTCTCCGAGCCGCCTGCGTGCAAGTGTTAGCCACAACCCTGCGTGCATCGTCGCCGAGCCCCTTTGCCTTGCTCGTCGCTGCAGGTCTTTGTGTCATAGTCCGGTAGTAGAGCCGAATAAGTCATTTGCGCAGGAAATATTTAAGTGCATAGGTGATCGCGCCTCCACGGATGCACTCTCTCTTCCTTACTCCTCTGTGCCCGATGGAACGGTAAGCCGCTACGACCGGAGAGGAGTTCGGATGCAGTGTCTGGGCTATGGTTGTTTGGTCCTCCACCCTTGCGGCCTTCCACGATGCCGTGGGAATATTAGTGCAGTAGTTTCCCCTTGCCTTCTGCACCAGACTTTTAGGAGTTATTAGCTCCAAGGCCACTGAAACCTCTTCCTCCCAGTTGCTTGGTTAGGTGAATGGTTATCCCGCCATTAGCTCGGACGCCAGAGCCTCGTTAGTTGTCTAGCAGGGAGCACCACGGCGGCCACCGGATGGCAGACGACGCCGCCGGCTATTCATACGAACCACCGACGCGTGCAGGAGAGGTTGACATTTGGGCCGGATTAGATGTACTCCGTTCGCCCCTTACTCCCTTACTCGGGCAGTATTGGACAGTGAAAGCACGTCTTGTCTCATGCATGAAGGTCATAGCATCGCACGTGAGAGTATCAATTAAATCATTGACTGAAGACCATAGCGTCAAAGTGCAATGCTTCGTCCTGCCATCGATCACAGATAGCGAGCCATGTCACAAGGTTGACTTGTCAGGTCTAAATATCCCTTTGAATATTTCTTTGGCTGATACTAACTTCATCAACCAGCTGAGATAGATATCATCACTGGTGATGATCTCTTCTAGGACCTGTTAGGCTCACAGAGAATTAAGTTAGGAGACGGTAAGCCAACTCTCTGTGAAACCAGACACGGCTGGGTAATATCTGGCCCAATGAAAGGCAGCCATCAATTATTATTGTCTTCGCGTTTACCAATATTGAGTAACTTTACGAGGATTAATGAAGTTCCGATTGATAATATTCAAAACCAATTGACGCGTTTTTGGCAGCTTGAAGAAGTCTGCCCATAGTATCTTATTAAATGTCTGTGGTCTGCCCTGAGTCGTCAAATTACACAGAAGAGAGACTGTGTCAGGAACACTTTATCGCCGATTTTGCGTAAAGGTTCCGCTCAAACCACAGAGTAGAGTTTCGTTTATCTAAGTATTGGGTGACTCCCTTCAGCGAGCTAGACAATGTTTCTTGGCTCTGGAGCGTAGGAAAATAGCTAAGCCTGTGTTTGAAAAAAGTTACTGCAATTTTATGAAAGAGTATCATGAGTTAGGTCATATTTCTCAGTGTCAATCGATTGCGGACAAGGTTCCTTACTTTATCTCGCATCATGGAGTTGTGCGTGAGAGTAGTACACTACTTAACTGAGAGTAGTATTCAACGCAAGTAGCGCCACGACATATGATACGATACAGGCTGACATTGTCTCGATACTTATTCGGCTTAGGCAACATAAGTACGTTCTTATTGCGGACGTAGAGAAAATGTATAGGCAAATCTTCGTGCATTCCGATAGTCACTTGCAACAAATTCTCTGGCGTGATATCTCTTCAGAAGCCATTCAAGCATATGAATTAAAAACCGTCACGCACGTATGACACAGCTAGCGCCCCCTATCTTGCAATTCGGTGCCATAAGCAAGTAGGCTTAGACTGCCAAGAAGAAAAGATTTCTGAGATAATTCAGCATGATTTTTACGCAGATGATCTAATCTCGGGCGGGTATGATAAATACGAAGTGGTGCAGTTGCGTCAAAAGATTGCTGCTGCTCTTGCTTCGGCATGCATGCCACTCAGAAAATGGAAATCAAATGATCCTGAGTTGATGCAAGAATCAGCCTCTACACCAGTAGGCTTCGGTGACATACAAATATACAAGCAAGTAAAACATTAGGGTTGGGCTGGATACCAAAGTCTGACGAACTCTGCTTCCCAATTAACCGGGCGGCTCGGCAGCAGCCCGGCATGCTCTTATGGCTGACCGACTGTGGTCTCGGCTACGGTTGCCGGGCGCTTGGAACCCTTCGAATCGGTCACGGTGTTGTGTTCTATTCATACCCGCCACTTCTAAAACGAATTATACTAATAATGCTTTTCTCTGTCGCTCTTTCAACAAAGAATTCTCACAACTAGACCTGTATAGTAATAATTTACTAAGATTTAAACATAGTTTAGTGGAGCATTTACTGCTACCTATTGAATAGACATAAAAATAATATATTTGTCGCATCTGTATGCGTATTTAGTGTATTTTTCATTTTTCTTAAGTCTAACTAGAATTCACTCATTTGCATTTGGCTTCGTGACCGTACCTGAATTAATTCTTTGAAGGTTTAGGTACGTGTCTTCACATAATGTACCTACTTATAATAATATCTTTAAAACATCCTGTGCTTGCATCCCAGCGCGTGAAGCCCACTTATAAAATACATTTGTATCATTATTTTAGGCACTCTAGGCGCCTCTAGGTCTATATTCTATTATAAATAAACATTATTAGTTGAGTACATGACTGTATGTTGCCAAAATAAACGGGAAAAAAACAGGCGTGAGGCCGTCGAGATCGTGCCTGTGTCCGGTGCGAGGGGTGCCAGGCGCTCGGCAGCCGCAGCCGCGACCAGAGTCGGTCAGCCATGAGAGCAAGCCGGGGTGCAGCTAATCGCATGGGCGGCCATCCAGGACACGGTGCCGGGCGAGACGATCACGCAGCTGGTCGAGCCGGCCATGTAGCCGAGCAGGATGATCGCGCAGCCGCTCCAGTAAGCGGTGGCGCAGCCGCAACAAGCAGAGCTCTCGAAGCCGTCATATTGAGCATTGGCGCGATGTGCTGGGGAGCCAACGAGCGGGCGTCAGCGAGAGTTGCTCCAACCTGGCTGGTGAAGCTGCCACCGATCATGATGCGTCTGGAACGGCTTTTGTTTTTGAATAAAATTTCCAGATTGTCACGATTAAGTGATTATTATTGCAAAACTAAACAATAATTTGATTATTTTACAATTGATTCTAATAAATCACTTAATAATAAGCATTTTTATAAATCTTGATCTGTGCGACTGCTACGTCAGACTTGGTTTTTACAGATCAATGAAGAGCACGGCAAATTTCAATCATCAATGTTTACAGTTTAGATATTCCTAAGTGCTTTAAACCAACCTTGGTTTAAAGCACTTATTATACACTAAACTGTAAACACTTAAGTTTTTGGAAATAAATAAATACAAAATACAAATACAAAATAAAATAAGTTTTTCGGACCTAATTTAACAATAACAAGTGTATGCTTTTATGTGCAAATCTTTATTAAAACATTCTTAGTTAATGATCTTTCATTTAAGGTATTATTGACGTAGATACCTCACACATTCTTGAAGTTATGACCTACTAACAAGTTTGAGGGAGAAAAATAGACTTTTTAGACGGTCTTTTTAATAAATCACATTTCTGCTATTCATGCTCGAAATGAGATCCTTGATTCCTCACACAGACACGAGTCGGTCTTCGGAATTCTGTGGTCGTGATTTTTAGCATCATTTCATCTTTCATGTTGTTGAAAGCCATTCTTATTTTTGAAATCAACTCTTCTTTTGTGTTGATGGCTACTTTGGAATAGACCCGTTATTTGGCTCTGCTGCCCCCACAAAATAGTCCATCGGGGGTCGTGAACGAGCAGGCCAAGGAATAGGCCCGTCTCTGCCGATCCAGCAATTGGGAAAACAGTCGTCAAGATAGCTTCTCACCGCCTAATGCATCTCCTATGCACTAAACAGCCTACGAAATAGAAATTAATTGGATTGAACATAATTAAACCTCTTTATTTTATTATTATTTTTCGCGATCTTCTTTTATTGTTTAAAAAAATGACAATTGCTATTTCACTGGGATAATTTCACACTTGTTTTTGTTAAATTAGGTCCAAAAAACTTATTTTATTGATGATTTAAATTTGCCGTGCTCTTCAATGGTCTGTAAAAACCAAGGCTGACATAGCAGA
Source organism: Argyresthia goedartella (assembly GCA_949825045.1). NCBI lineage: Eukaryota > Metazoa > Arthropoda > Insecta > Lepidoptera > Argyresthiidae > Argyresthia > Argyresthia goedartella. The sequence goes on from OX463828.1 coordinate 20,094,098, forward strand.
TGCTCAAATCAAGATTTATTAGAATGCTTATTAGGTGATTTATTAGAATAAACTGTAAAATAATCCAATTATTGTTTAGTTTTGCAATGATAATCACTTAACTGTGAAAATCTGGAAATTTTCTTCAAAAACACTAAATCATCAATACAAATTTAACGGTAAGAATTTTAAGTATTTATGTTTGGTTCAAATGGTTCTAAATAGCCTGTACTCACTTGCCCGGTGACAGACGGACAGACAGACAGACAAACGGACAGCGGAGTCTTAGTAATAGGGTCCCGTTTAGCACCCTTCGGGTAGGAACCCTGGAGATTTGTAAATTAATAACTGGCTGGCACAACTGTGCCTCTGCCACCCCGTGTGGGAAATAGCGTCATGGATATATTATTTTTCTTCAGCACCTTATCTGACTGGACTTTGCACCGAGCTCTTATTTCTTGCGGCATAGACACTATTAAGATCGTAGGCTACGGTACTTGTAAAGTCACGATTCAAGTAGTACAATTTGTGGACCCTATGTCCCATGACAAAGTCGAGAAGGGATACCTAACTGAACGAGATCGAAAGTATCAAGAGTACAAGTAATCAGATTCTAATTATTTTCGTCCTTTATAGCGATCAACGAATGTCGCGTATTCCACGTAATTTATATAAGGAGGGCACGGCCTTGTTGCTTGCAGTTTGCGCCTGACTCAGCACTAGCGACCGCGTCTTTCCGCGCTGTGTAAACACGCGATAGTGATTCTAGCTTAGATCAAAGAAATTGTGTTGTTCTAAGAGTTGACTAGTTATCGCAATGGCGTTCCTGCAAGGACCCTCAGCGAAGCAGCTGGAGATGATGAAGCAGGAGATGGGAGAGAATAGTGGGGATATGGAGAGGTGTGTCAGGGACCTGCGCTCCATGTGTGCTGCGTCGGCGCATCTACCTCACCCAGACGCTTTCGGTAAACTATCTAAAGTGCATTCCATATAATTTTTCCCTTGCTCCAGGAAGTCGTCGGCAACAGTTAGGGTTTGCTAGGCTTCGTGCGGGAACTGAATTGGCAGGACTAGTACCCCCAACCCACATCACGCAAAATAGGTGAAAATTTAAGTCGTCGTAACTATAACTTATACTTTTCCCTTCGCCGTTAATTAAATGAAACCAGTGTTGCTAGCTTATAAAACGGAGTAACACGTTTTTTAAGCTAGCAAAAGTGAGGGGAAAATATCTTTTATACTACACCTGCTCGGAAAGTACCTTGATACTTTATCAAAGGCCGTAGCAGCCTTGGGAACAAAAAGTGCCCCCAGAGCTATCGACTCCTAAATTGGATCAGTGGTTACCTAAGTAGAGTTTGTCAAGTATGCCAAGTATTAGTCCAAAATCATTTAGGGTTCCGTATAAAATGAAACAAGTAAATGTAAATAGATTTTTATTTTTTCTCCGAAAGTTCTTTGTTATAATGCTTGATTTTTTGGGGAGGTACTAAAGCGATTATTGTGCAAAATCTGGCAATTAAATCATAAAACTTCTTCTTTGATATTTCCAAGAAAACTTAAAATAAAATCTTTGAAACTTTTTTTTTGACACTTCTAAAATAACGACCACTCTAAATTACAACTTGATATTTGCCTTTAATCGCTATAATTAACCTTGAAAAAAATCAGGTATTTAACAAACCAGTAACACTGTCAAAATTCAAAATTTACATAACAACATCGTCGAAATAAGGCATATTAATTGGTAATATACGATTTGAAGAGTATCGTTCAAAAATAGCAGTGGTATTAATCTTCATCGCTGTTATCGTTGATTACGACAACGGTCGCTTGATCTGAAAACACCTTACTTAATATTTCAGCGGGTCTTATAAGTTTTGCCAAAAATCTGGCATGCGATAAGTAGTAAATGACAGCGGCGACGTGTGAACTACATGGGGGAGAACTACAAAACTATTTTGAATTAAAGAAATGTCTCTTTGACAGATTACTAGAAATCTTTGACTATCTAGTCAAAGCTCCTTTATGGTCAAAGCTAGAAATCGACTTGTTTTTGAGCTTCTCACAAAAGACGCAATCCTCTCTTTGAAAAAATGGATATAGAAATTATAATTCAAAATATATTTTCTGCAAAAAGAAATAAACGATTATATGAATTATGTATAAATAAAATTATCGATTGCTTGAATGAAGCGAAAATTGCTGATTTTGTTAATTCAGGTGAATGTGTGTTTGAAATAATTTCAAACATACAATCTGTTATTTTTTCGTTACCGTTGCCGAGAGTGATATTGGTAGAAATATTTTTTATAGCACTTCCGCCATATGAGGTCTATCTCTCTGAAGAAGGAATGGTGTCCACGGGCCAGTGCCAAGACTGCGAAAATATTTCATATCCTGTATACAATAATCAAGAACTCGTTAATGTACATAATCTCTATTGTGAACGTTGCGGTGGTGAATTATTTTTGCAGGAAACTTATTATATGTAGCTAATAGTTTTGTGAATATACTCTTTGGATTTATTGACTTTGAATCTTTGAATGTAGTAAGAATGTGTAGATGTCAACATAGGTAGCACTCGTCATTCTTGATATCAGTAGGAAAACATGACACACAATAATCAAACAACATCATAATATGTACATACGTACTGTTATCTAGATATTATACACAATCTTTATTTTTAAGTGGTCTGCAAACGCGATGGCTGATAAAAGGGAAGTGAGTTGTGCTGCTTGTAATCGTTTACTAAAAAATGTTCCTGGAAGAAAAAGAAAATTATCCACAGATAAGGATGTTGAATACTTTTATAATATTACTGGGCAACTATTTTCTATCGGAGATATATTGTGTAATAAATGTCGACTCAAAAAATATCGCGATTTACAAGTTCTGCAAGCGCAAAGCTCCATCAATAATAATAACACGCCGAGCAATAGTAGTTTTGCCACTAACCCTGATGATATTAACCCTGGTTACGACTCCGATGATATTAACCCTGGTTACGACTCTGATGATATTAACCCTGGTTACGAATCCGATGATGATTTTGTGATTCACGCAGTGAATACAAATAATGATAACATCTCCGAACACATTGAGCTTATGATCTCGAGAACTGTATCGACTCATAAATACTGTTGCTTATGTTCAAAAAAAACTAACATAACTACTGTACCACAAATTGCTAGAGTGCAAGCATACACAATGCGGAAAATCTTTATTCCAAAGGGAAATAGGTGTTGCAGAGATCACCTAATTAAAAACAGATTTTTTGATAATTGTTTAAATGATTTAAGAGCTTATTCTCCTTCATCGGTTTTTGATTTAACGGATTTAACAACGATTTTAGGACTTCTGGGAAATGACGCCAAAAATACTATGTTTACATCAATAGGTAATTTTTCTCTATCAGATAATGATATAAAAGTATTTACTGGTCTGACTTGGGAAAACATAACTGCAGTAACGAACTTGCTGTCATCATCGTTGCGAGACACGAAGACAAGGAGTGTTGTTCAAGCAGTTGTAGTTTTTCTCATGAAACTGAGAACTGGCAACTCTAACGTAATGATTAAAACTATTTTACAACTGCCGTATGAACAAGCCGTTTCAGAATATGTGGGAAGTGTGATCAATGCTTTTGAAATCATTTTACCTTTACGATTTGGCATCAAAAGTTGCATAAGACAAGACTTGATTGTGAACCACACCAAAATTATTGCAAATGAGCTATGTGGCACTAATGATACGTTGATTGTTATTTGTGATGGTACATATGCGAGCCACCAAAAAAGTAAAAACAACAACTATCAAAGAAAGTCATATTCTGGTCAAAAGAAAAAGCACTTATGCAAACCTTTTACAATATGTGCAACGGATGGCTTCGTTATTGACATGTTGGGCCCTTATACTGCAAATGAAAATGATGCAAGTATACTGAGAAAAATAATGGACGATCCATCAACGGGTTTGAGTTCTTTAATGTGCCCAGGAGATATTTTTGTTCTTGATAGGGGTTTTCGCGATATTGTGCCATACTTGGAAACAAAAGGATTTAAAGTGTTGATGCCAGCTCTTAAGGGCAACCGGAAACAATTAACTTGCCAAGAGGCTAATGAGTCTCGATTTGTAACAAAAATTCGATGGCCTGTGGAAGCGGTGCATGGCATGATAAAACAAAAAAATAAGCTTTTAGACAATGTTATTAACAACAAAATTCTACCTAAAACCGGTAGTTTATACAGAATAGCCTCCTACTTACTTAATGGTTTCGGGAAAAGGTTAACATCAGATGCAACCACAACCGAAGAGGTTCTTAACCGTTTTCATAGTATGAGAAATATTGACAATACATTAGAAAACGAAGTCGAAAAAAATGGTTGGCTCCGAAAAAAACTCCCCTTTGAAGCTGTAGACTCAAGTGCTATTCTGGACTTTCCTGAACTAACGGAACGTGAAATGTTTATTCTTTTTACGGGTAGGTAGCCCTTCAAGACTATTTCGGCATATTTTCTTCGTTACGCATATCTGCCAGTACGGGACAATATGTTTTTCATACAGTTAGTTGATTTTCTGATCGTTAATAGTTTCTTTTTCTTTCAGGCACATATCAATTCCACCAAGCCGTATCGTACTTAGCAGAAGTGATAAACGACGACGGCACTTTGAACATACAATACGTGAAAGATAAAACAAACATTTTGAAAATTCAAATTCAGTCGCGGCATATTTCTAAAAAGATTTATAAATGTTTTATTCATTACAATCCGCATATTGTTGGCATTGCTGGGATCGAAAGGTACTATTGCGAGTGTGCTAACGGATTGCGGACGGTAGGATGCTGTTCACACGTCGCCGCTGTCATTTACTACTTATCGCATGCCAGATTTTTGGCAAAACTTATAAGACCCGCTGAAATATTAAGTAAGGTGTTTTCAGATCAAGCGACCGTTGTCGTAATCAACGATAACAGCGATGAAGATTAATACCACTGCTATTTTTGAACGATACTCTTCAAATCGTATATTACCAATTAATATGCCTTATTTCGACGATGTTGTTATGTAAATTTTGAATTTTGACAGTGTTACTGGTTTGTTAAATACCTGATTTTTTTCAAGGTTAATTATAGCGATTAAAGGCAAATATCAAGTTGTAATTTAGAGTGGTCGTTATTTTAGAAGTGTCAAAAAAAAGTTTCAAAGATTTTATTTTAAGTTTTCTTGGAAATATCAAAGAAGAAGTTTTATGATTTAATTGCCAGATTTTGCACAATAATCGCTTTAGTACCTCCCCAAAAAATCAAGCATTATAACAAAGAACTTTCGGAGAAAAAATAAAAATCTATTTACATTTACTTGTTTCATTTTATACGGAACCCTAAATGATTTTGGACTAATACTTGGCATACTTGACAAACTCTACTTAGGTAACCGCTGATCCAATTTAGGAGTCGATAGCTCTGGGGGCACTTTTTGTTCCCAAGGCTGCTACGGCCTTTACGGTAGAAAGTACGTCATTGCATATCGAACAAATATGCGGGGAGAAAACGCATCTGAGCGGGAGAGAAAAGTGTATGAAAATCCATTTCTTACGTGTTTTTTTTTTTTTAAATTTTGTGTAAGACTATGCGTCGGTAACCTAAACATCAAAAGCCAAAAAGTTTTTACAGTGAGTTTTTATCTCCAAGTTCGCAAAATGACACTGGCCACTAGCTGTGTGTTGGATGGTGTCAAACAATTTGAAAAAAGAACATGTGAAAATTGCAGACGCCATTGGCGCCATTTTCAATTTGTGTGTTGTTTGAGGATTCAGTTTTCGTAGAAAGTAAAATAAAACTATCAAAATGATAAGTAGTGATAGTGATGATGAAGATTTTTTAACTCCGCCGCAGTTGAAGGAAACAGCAAAAATACTGATTGATAACCTTTTACCACATCACCACAGAAATCAATTAAATTAAAAAAAAATAAAAAATTAAGCCTGACATCAATGTGACAGTCCAATATAATAATTCAGAAATAAAGGAATCCAATGAAATGAAATTCTTAGGTATTACGATTGACTCGCAACTATCATGGGGGGCACATATTAAAAATATAATTAAAAAAATCAATAGGTTTGTGTTTGTACTCTACAGGTTGGTTAAAGTTGCAGGACATGAAACAGCAATGTTTGCTTATCATGGCCATGTCGCGTCTGCCCTACGATACGGCATAGTTGTGTGGGGCAACGCAGTGGAAGTCGAAAATTTATTTCTTATACAAAAGAAATGTGTGCGCGCAATATGCGGAGTGAGCCCTCTTGAATCTTGTAGACCACTTTTTAAAAAACTAAATCTCCTCACCATAACAGGGATCTACATATTAGAAATCTGTGTATTTGTTAAGCAAAATATGGACCTATTCACAAGAAAATCAACAACATGTAATTTCAATACCAGGTTTCCCAATAAGCTGAGCATACCAATGCCGCGCACAGAACTGTTGAAGCGAAACTGCCACTGGATGGCGATCAAAATTTTTAATTATATTCCAATAGAGTTACAAGACCTACCATTTTACTTATTTAAACATAAGCTGAGAAAATGGCTAGTAAAAAAGTGTTTCTACAATATCAAAGAATTTTTTAATTGTAAGGCACGGTTCTAAACAGAGATATATAATATAATAATTTTACAATTTATCAGACATTTTATAAATTACATACTTATATTAATTTTATGATTGTAATTTATCTTATAAATCGAAAATTTGCATGCCACTATGTGACGAAATATGTTGAACCTATTACCTTCTACCATCTATATTGTATGTACCAAACATATAAACACATTTCATTTCATTTCATTTCATTTCATTTCATTTCATTTCATTTAAAAAAATATAATAAAACTTATGACGACTTTTTGCAATGGAAAACTGAAAAAAATGCGGCATCTTTTTCTGAAACTGTTTTGCTAGCTTATTTCAGTGAAAAAGAGCAAAAATACAAACCAAGTACGTTATGGTCTATGTACCTACTCAATGTTGAAAAGTACTATATTGACAAGAAACGACATAAATATTCAAGAATACAAAAAACTTACAGCATTTCTGAAAAGAAAGTCGGAGGGATTCCGTAGTAAGAAATCAAAAGTGCTTACTACAAAGGATGTTTATTCCTTTTTGCAGAATGCTCCAGATGTCAAATATTTGTTGATAAAGGTAAGTTTATGAACAAAATGCACTGGTTTATGATTTATTACGTACCTATTTATGAGTAGAAATCTACTAGGTTTTCATGTTTGATATTGTTGTTTACAGGTTATTTTGATTTTAGGAGTAAATGGGGCCTGTCGTGCGCAAGAACTTGTGTATATGACAAAAGACGATATCGAAATCCTCGAAAATGGAATAATCGTCAATATTCCTAACACAAAAACCAAAATTCAGCGATCATTTGTTATATCGGGCTTATTTTATGAGATAGTGAAGAAATATAACGAAATTCGCCCCAGTGACCCCAAAACCAATCGGTTTTTACTACAATATAAAAACAAAAAATGTACGAAACAAGTAATTGGGAAAAACAAAATAAGTACTGTGCCAAGAGAAATAGCTTCCTACCTTAATTTACTCAATCCACTATAATACACTGGCCACTGCTTTCGCAGAACTTCAGCGACTATTCTTGCCGATACTGGTGCTGATTTAACCACAATAAAACGTCACGGTGGTTGGAAATCGTCCGCTGTTGCAGAAAGTTACATAGAGAATTCCGTAGAAAAAAAACACGAATAAATAACCAAATATCGAGATCGATTAATGTGCATCAAGACTAATCTCCTCAACCATCAACGAGCGCGGCGATGCCAGATGCCCCTCAGCAGCCAGTTGCCCCCTTGGCACCACAGCCTTCTACGAGCGCAGTGCCAACAGCACAGCCAGTTATTCCTCCTACATTGTCGCAAACATCTCAAACAAACATTAATGGAAAAAGTGTTACATTAAGCTTTACTAACTGCAACAATTTCAATATAAATTTCAATTAGTAAAGATTTAGTTTTTTATTTTCATCGTAGGTGTAGTATAAAGCACTATGTATTACTCGAGAGAAAGTGCGATTCCCGATCTCAGGTGTTTCAAACGACACCCTCGACGGTAATCGGTCACTTTCTCCTCTCGGTGAACAATGTACTAATCTTATCAGTGGCAGAAATGCCTACTCAAAATTATCACGGCATCAAAACTATCTATATACAATAAAAGCAGTAGGTATTTAAAAGAAATAGTACATTGTTCACCGAGGGGAGAAAGTGAGCGATTACCGTCGAGGGTGTCGCGAGATCGGGAATCGCACTTTCTCTCGAGTGATACATAGTGCTTTATACTACACCTATGATGAAAATAAAAAACTAAATCTTTACTAATTGAAATTTATATTGAAATTATTGCAGTTAGTGAAGCTTAATGTAACACTTTTTCCATTAATGTTTGTTTGAGATCGGACAACAAAGTGATCCTATAAGGGTTCCTTTTTTCCTTTTATTTTCACATGTTCTTTTTTCAAATTGTTTGACACATCCAACACACAGCTAGTGGCCAGTGTCATTTTGCGAACTTGGAGATAAAAACTCACTGTAAAAACTTTTTGGCTTTTGATATTTAGGTTACCGGCGCATAGTCTTACCCAAAATTAAAAAAAAAAAACACGTAAGAAATGGATTTTCATACACTTTTCTCTCCCGCTCAGATGCGTTTTCTCCCCGCATATTTGTTCGATATGCAATGACGTACTTTCTACCGTAAATTTGATAAAGTATCAAGGTACTTTCCGAGCAGGTGTAGTATAAACAATAGTAACAGCCCGCTTCGATAGTAACTAAAGGCACCCATAAAGTGACGATGGAGTGAGGGCGACTCAATAGGGATGAAAAATTGTCCCTTTTAGGACGATCTGGCAATTACAAATCAAATCCAATCAAAATATTCTCATAATCATAACATAAACATTTACATACAGGCACATACATTGCTTCTGGCCCCAGACTATGATACCCTGTGTCGTGGGAGCCAGAAACAGCGACGTCACACACAAATAAACATCCTAGACCTAGGGATTTTTTTCTTTACCCCCATCCGGGGATCGAACCCGGGACCTCTCGCGTGGTATACAGAGCCACAACCGCTGCACCACAGATGTCGTCGTTATCATTTATTCATTGCTAAAATGGGTAATAATACATTTGTTCTGAGGGTAATACAATAGGTGTACGTTCCAAAAGCAGATACTTTTTAGAGAAGAACGCATAAGAAACTCTGAGGTACCTTTTTTTCAAAGGAAATACTAATATTACATCGATTTCACTTATGTTTATTTTTAAAATAGCCATTGGAAGAACAAGCTGTTTATCCCCAAGGATTTACGTCTTCTAGATAATTTAACACTGAGTATTCTATACTGCCCAATTGTTCTATACTGCCCAATTTTATGATACTGAAGCCTGCGATATGGAATAAAGCTAACTCACACAGGACTACCAACGGAGTTCGTTTAAATTTTTAAATTTTGGTATCAAAATAAACGAATGCAGTTAAATGGGTGAGTTCGCTTAGCGACTCATATAGCCTTAAGTGCGGGGTCAGGCAGGGCGGACTGACATCTCCCAAGTTATTCAACTTGTATATTAATCAGCTGATCGAGGAACTCAGCAACACCGGTATCGGATGCTCGATCGATGGCACAATCATTAGTAACATATCTTATGCTGATGATATGGTGTTGCTGAGTCCCTCGGTCAACGCCCTTAGAAAACTTTTACGCGTCTGCGAGTCCTACGCTGTCACACACGGGGTAAGGTACAACGTGATGAAAAGCGAGGTGATGGTGTTTCATTCGGGAAGTAAACCGCCTGAAAATGATCAAGTTGTGTGACTGTGTGGAGCACCTCTCAAGCGGGTACCACAGTTTAAGTACCTGGGTCACGTGGTCACGGAAGGGCGATGGCGGTCCGATGCAATATGCTGGCCCGCAGGTTTTCGAGGTGTACAAGCGCTGTCAAATTGACACTTTTCAGAGCATTTATCAGTCCTTCAGCGTTCACACAGGACGTTTTGGGATGTATGGTAAAATACCATCACAATACTGCTTAAATAAAAAGAAAATATTAAAAATATTTTAACATTTTAGACCAATTTTCAAACACATCGGCATTCATGTCTTAATGCTTATCTCCTTGTTTGTTTTGACTCAACACCAAAAGTCTACCTTCCAGTCCAGGAACCTGTCTTAATTTCCAAAGTGAGTAATTATGAGGCGTTTTCCCTTTCCTGTAACAATACAGTTAAAACTACTAGATAACACTTTACATATCATCATAGAACTGAAAAGTAAGTAACAATTGAACACCTTCGACCACAGCCTGCGACCCATAGCAAACAAAGGTAACAAGAACACACATAAATAATAATACCTTGGACACTATTTACACTCATTGATCTAGCCCCAAACTAGGATTCCCTGTATCTTGGGTACTAGACAACGATACACGTACTTATATAGATAAATATTATACTTAGATAGATAAACAACCATTACTAGGGTACAGACATCCGTTCTCATCAAACAAATATTTTCCCCCACCGGGACTCGAACCCGAGACCCTTTGCTACGTAGGCAGGGTCACTGTCAACTCGGCCATTCGGGTATAAGACAATAAAGACTCACCAGAGGGAATTCTTAAACCACCTAAGATGAATGCGTCTCTGGTACTGGTGACTGTAGTATCCACAGAAGTTTTAAATGTCGTATGGCATTCGTTAACCCGCCATTATTATCACCCAAAGAAAATCAAAAAGTACAAAAAACTGGACGTCGTAGCCAAGGAAGCCAAGTCGTCAATCACCAAGGAATCCATCGCAGAGTCTAATTCAGTACCCGGGTCAGCTAACAACAATAAAGTCATAGTAAAGGAACACTAACGTCGAAAAAGAGCATAAGTAGCGTCTGTTTCACGTAATAGAAAAAACAGTAGAAGTGGCATACGCCTTGAATACTATCAGACCGATGTCGTTATGTCTGTTTTTTCTGTTCTGTGCATGTACATGAAAGGTAAAAACCAGTTGCATGAGCAGACTGATTTTCACCGGAAGTGTGAACGCGGCCTATGCGCCTTATCTGACACCAATCATGTGCACTTTGTCAGTCTCCTCATCTTTATTTATTATTAAAAGTGGGAACAGTATACAGTAATAAACACAAAATAACCTAACTTATGTACAAATATTAAATTAAATAATAATAATAATAATATTTCAGTTGCTTGTTGCTGTGAATGAAGATTTGAATGGAGATTTAATTAATGGTCCGATGCAAGAACTACTACTCAATTTAAGGGTTACTTACATGTCATACTCACGCTCTCGTTTTCGTAACTAAAATAGAGACAAGTGACAGCTTAACTCTGAGTGTCAGTCTAACTTTGGGTTGGTTGTTGTGTAACCGAACCTAAGCCTAAGCCCAACATTTCCATAAATAGTTGTATTTGGATTCGATAGAATTCAATACATTAACATCATTCACGGGTTATTCACCGACATAGCTTGTAGATATATATTACATTCCTATAAGTAAGTGCCATTCGTTTAACACAAAGGTGATACAAGCAATACATAAACGGAAGGGATTGTAAGAGGGATCCTAAATAGGATTCTTCCGGTTTACTAAGTATGGGACATACGCACATACTGGTTATAAAATCTAAAAAGAAATACCTATCATTAACGTCAGTCATTCATGTCGGCAATGAAACTCACACACATCCTCAATTAGTGCGTCACTCCCGTGTAAGTAATCAGTAACCTCACTCTTGCTCAAATGGTGTAGTTCGGACTGAGTTACCCCAATTCATCAAATACCATCGTAGACCGCACGAAAAAAGTGCGATATATCTCCTGTAGATTTCAAAATTGCGAATTTACCTGTTTAAGCGATGATCTTGGATCTTTCGTTGCTATCGCCCTGGTTTGTAAAGCGTTTTTCTATCTTTGAACGTGGTTGTAAGAAACTGTGGAGCTTTCGTTGCTATCGCCATGTATATCGTCTATCGAAGTATATGGAAGTATATCGATAAATTGTTATTGGGACTTGGTTGGGACATGTGGTGAAAACTGAAACTAATAAATTATTTCAAGAAAGCGACAACGCACACAGAATAATGCAACTGTGACCGCAGAGTTATTGCCATGTTTGTACCTAGGTACCTAGTTCGCAGATCGTTTGCGGTAATTTGGTGATAAATAAACCCAACTTAATTCAGCTCACATCCCGCACATCCATTGAAATGAAAGGACATTTTGCGTAATTGTTGTAAGATAAGGTCTCACTGGAATACTAAATGTGGTTGCAGCGTTGCAGCATTGATAGGTAGATTTGAAATACGTGTTTTTATGCCATCTTACCTCGAGAAACATATAAATAATTCAAATAAACAACAAATACTATTTACTAATATTAGATTTCATTTCATGGTAAAATAAAGTAGAAAAGTATATCTTGCAAACTTCACCATTTTCCTATTTCTCTAGCCAGGAATTACTTCTAAAAGGTCTGTTGTAACTATATGCAAAATTGTGCAGTTGCAATCTTGCAATCAAAGGGTATATGTAGACCCAGCAAGTTCTATCAAGTTTTAACCAACCACGTCTCGATTTCACTTGGTGAGGACAAAACGCGGACTGTTGAAGGTCTTTCATTATACCAGTAGGTAATTGGTACCACAAGCTAGCAGGTTTCTATGTCAACTCAGTCACTTAATAACATACTTAATCCTTTCTATCTATTAATGATGTAGGTTTTTTTTTCTATTGCAGATTAAGAAGATAGACATGAGGTTTGAATAAATCGTAGTGTGCAATGGTATAGCATACCTATTTTGTATGCATGTCGTTATTTATAGTAAATACCTTTACGTACGCTATTTAATTTGTAACCACTTGATACCGGCGTTCTAGGCTATCTTTATCAATGCAACAGTAAGACCGGTGTAGGCTTGGCTATACAGGTTTGTATGTTTCGGTATAATGTCAACCAACAAAGAGGATATTGGGAAAAATTATATTAGGAAAATGTTGTTTACAGCACAGCAAACACATACATGTTTTATCAGTTTTATCACCTTATTTTTGATTTTCAAATTATTTTTATGTAAATAAATAAATGAATGTAGCCCATTAATGTCCCCACCGAGAAGCACAGGCCTTTACCCGGATACGAGTAAGATTAAGCAGTACGCCACCACGCTGCGCTGGCTCAGTGGAGGAGTTTTCAGTCAGATGGAGGGGTTTTACGACCGCTATCACACGATAGCAGCCCGGGTCCTACTGCTTAAGGCGATACCTCGTCCGTGCAAAGGTCCCCGTTACTCCAGGCGGAAAGACCCGCAGTGTGAGAGGGACGGAAACGGGAAAAAATGAAAAAACGTAGCGCTAAACCACAGAATAATTGTTTAAAAATAACCTACGCTATTTTGTTTAAAAAAAAAAATAAGGAGATTTTGCAAATACATAATATCTACATTTTGAACGCAGTTCCACAATGAAATTAGTTAGGATTTCAGAATTACAAGAAAAAATAAAACAATTTAGAGGTGTTTTCATAATTAAATTCTATCAAGAACATTTCATCCAATCACGTTTTCCTTCAGTGAAAATCTTAATCAAATACTCAATAAACGTTAACACAAAAATCAAATCTGTAGATGACTTCCTGGTGGAGTAAATTGATTCATAAAAAACCCCATTTTTTTTTCGTAGCACCTTAACGTGTCATCCGAAACACTGAACGTCCGTTAATGTAGGTACATAAGATAAATTAATTATCTCATTGGTACACGGTCAGGATTCGAACCTGCATCTCCATTGTGAGAAGCTAGCGTGAAAACATTAGACCACGGAGCTCTTTTGATTTGAATTGAATTTGAGTTTCTATTTGTTAAAATATAATTATTAGGTGCTTACTTATAAAATCAGCGTTTTGTTTGGAGAAATTGAAGTTAACTCAATTTTCAGTACAAACATGTAGGTAAGTGTGAATTTTTTGTAGGAAAGACAAATACTAATTTTATTAACTTTGTGTATGAATGAGACAACATTTAGCTAACAGAAAATTTGGGGTACCCCAAAATTTGATATAATTCTTGAAAAATTCGTTGTAGGTACCTACATATTTTTTACATGTGACACGTAAAAAGATATTACGAATCTTATCATGAAAATGTATGACATTTAGGAGGCACTGATTTTGAAGATAAAATTTTAGTTATCGAACTGAAAATTAAAAGAAAATTTTATAAGTAGACTTTGAAATTAACTTTAAAACAACAAAAAAAAATTGAGGAAATAGCTATTGAATAACACGAATTATGAACTCCTAAATCTGTAAGAAAAATTCGCTAATTCCGTAGGTAAGCACCCAACTATCCCTATCTAATATTATGAACAACTTTCCCCAAGAAACATATGGTTGCTAACGAACATTTTTATGACTCCGTACCCGAAAGGTGCCAAACGGCGGCAGCATCGGGCTACGACGAAAGCTCAATTCGAGGCAGGAATACGGGATAAGGAGCACAAGGTGTGGGGGAGAGGATTCGAATCTTACTCTCGTCGTAGCCCGATGCTGTCGCCGGCGTGTTGCTTGCCGACACGAGGAGTCGCTCTCCGAATGCGACGAGTTGGGGACCGAACAACTTTAACCTTCACAACACGAATCACTCCGCTGACGTGAATCTACTTATTTCCCGACGATTATTATGGTTAACACTCCGACCAGGCCCGACACCTGTGTTAGACAATTGTTACACTAACATACAGTCAAAGCCCGACGCCATGTGCAGACATTTTTTCTCACGACAAGAAAAGTAACCTCTAATTCGTCATCTCGTTTCTGTACAAGTGACAGCTGCAGTTCCGTTTTCGCTAGTGATGTCCCGATCACTCGCGGTCGATCAGCGCAACGAAAACCGGTGCGTTCCGAAGCATAAATATTAAACAGTCACCCGCCCGGACAGGCCCGAACCTGTCCCTAATCAGTTGGCTGCGGAATGCCAACCTGCCTTATGCGGCTCGCCACCCGTTGTTACACCCTAGGAAAAGGAAGTTGGTCGAACTGTTGATACAGGATCGACACATTCGGAATGGGCATATCGGATGCCACGCCTTGATGGCGTTTCTCCAGCGCGAGTTCTGGATTCTATCGGGCAGACGCTTAGTGCGCAGCGTCGTATTTCGGTGCCTGCCTTGTTATCGGGCCAAGGCGGCTACGATGCAGCCCCAGATGGGCGATTTGCCCTCGGATAGGGTTAACGAAATCCGGCCCTTTGCGGGTGTCGGAACGGATTTCGCAGGACCATTCATGGTCAAGTCTTCACAGCTACGGAACGCCAGATTAGTGAAGGCATACCTGTGCGTCTTCGTGTGCTTGGCCACGAAGGCAGTCCACTTGGAGGTGGTCAGTGACCTCACTACAGAGGCATTTATCGCATGTCCAGATCGGTTCGTCTCACGAAGGGGCCTCCCGACATTAATCCGTTCGGACAACGGCACAAATTTTGTCGGAGCCAGGCGATATCTGCAGGAGGTCACTCAATTCCTGAACGGTAACCAGGACGCCATCGGTACGGCTTGCTCCCGACGAGGGATTGAATGGGTTTTCAGTCCGCTGGGATGTCCTCATTGGGGAGGAATTTTTGAGGCTGCGGTTAAATCGGCTAAGTCGCACCTGACGAGGATCATCGGTGAGACCTCTCTACGCTTTGAAGAGCTTGCGACGCTGTTCTGTAAAATTGAAATGACACTGAACTCGCTTCCGTTGTGCCCGCTCAGTTCGGATCCAAATGATTTGGAAGCGTTGACGCCGGGTCACTTCCTGATAGGTCAGCCCCTTAACGCCCTGCCAGAATACCCATTCGGTGATGTTAAGTTAAGTCGGTTAACTAGGTGGCAGATGTTGCAGCAGATGGCTCAAGATTTTTGGAAACGGTGGTCCCTTGAGTACTTGCACATATTGCAGCTTAAGTGGACTGACCGGACGAGCCCCCCTCAAGTCGGTGATTTGGTGCTGATTAAGGATGCGAACCTGCCATCATTGAGATTGAGACGAGGACGGATCGTCAATTTGTACACGGGTCGGGATGGCACGCCTCGATCAGCAGAAGTCAAGGTGGGGGACTCGGTCCCCAAGAGAGCGGTCGCAACACTTTCTCGCCTTCCTATTGATTAGGGACAGGTTCGGGCCTGTCCGGGCGGGTGACTGTTTAATATTTATGCTTCGGAACGCACCGGTTTTCGTTGCGCGGATCGACCGCGAGTGATCGGGACATCACTAGCGGAAACGGAACTGCAGCTGTCACTTGTACAGAAACGAGATGACGAATTAGGGGTTACTTTTCTTGTCGTGAGAAAAAATGTCTGCACATGGCGTCGGGCTTTGACTGTATGTTAGTGTAACAATTGTCTAACACAGGTGTCGGGCCTGGTCGGAGTGTTAACCATAATAATCGTCGGGAAATAAGCAGATTCACGTCAGCGGAGTGAGTGATTCGTGTTGTGAAGGTTAAAGTTGTTCGGTCCCCAACTCGTCGCATTCGGACAGCGACTCCTCGTGTCGGCAAGCAACACGCCGGCGACAGCATCGGGCTACGACGAGAGTAAGATTCGAATCCTCTCCCCCCACACCTTGTGCTCCTTATCCCGTATTCCTGCCTCGAATTGAGCTTTCGAATTCCGGTCTACGGCGTCAAGGTCAGTACCACTTGCGATTCTCCCCGTGCTGGTGAAAACCACCCCCTCAAGATTCCACGCCGTTCGGTTGAGGCGTGGAATTATACAGTAATTCTTGTTTCTTTTTTACGCCTTTTCTCAGTGACTAATTCATTCGTTTATTTAACTTTAGTGCCTTCCTTACAACAAATAGAAAATTATTATTTTAGAAGGGTACGTGGGGCGGCGGAAATAAAGTGGCCTACACTCATGAAAAATATGAATCCGGCACCTACTGGCCGAGTTTAAAAACGCTAACACGCTATTTTCGGTGTCTTTTGAAAGCTAATGTGATTTAGAATGATGTTCCATAGTAAAATAATGTTGTTTTGGGTAACAAATTATGTGAAAAACTGCAATAACTAAAAAAGGGTTAAAAATTGCGTTTGCTTAAAGACATTTACAGTCACTACTTTTTAGCGACTATTTAATACTGTCAGTACCGCCGGTCCGTCACCATCATCCGGTTAATTTTAACATGACAAACCCTTCCATCTCCACGCTAAATAGGTATGTTTTTTTGCAGTTGGTGCATAGCGAGCGAGGATTTCAAAATATTTTATTGTCGATAGAATTTGATCCTCTTCATCCGTGTTCAATATGCTTCTTTTTATTTTGTTTGATTTCGGCTAATCGTGGATTTATTACAGGAATAAAAATTAAATTTGTACACCTACACTGCACGTGTTGTTCTGTTCTGTTGTTATTACCGGTCAGCTTGTTTTTAGCTGATTGCGACATTTGTGACTTAGGTAGCGAACTAAACTTACTAATAACGATGCACTCGACGTCATGATATCTAGTTATTTATGGTACATTTCCTAACAATAATGTATTTATATATTAATTTAAATAATAAACAACGTTATAAACTCTGAATAGATAATAATAATAAATCAATACCTACTATTACCTACCTTCCTTCATTAAGTAATGGCCAGCAATACAAGTTCTTTACGAAATGTGCTCTAAGCTTTATCCTTATTAGGTATTATCATAAGTATACCTAAGGTGGGTTAGTGTCACATGTGTTACTTAGGCATGTTAAGGCACTAGAATTATAATTGTGGAATGTGCAAGTGAGTCGTCCCTTCGTAGTCAGTGCTAGAAAAATCTGATCTGATCTGCAATTTTATTTACTTTGTATAGGAAATACACTATGTCGACGAGTTCATCTACTTGGGCCAGATAGATCCTTCGAAAACACGCAGGGTAAGGCAATCGATATACTTGTATCGAATGCCTGGAAGAGCTACTGGTCCATGAAGGAGCTGATGAAGGGCAACCTTCCATTGTCGCTGAAGCGCAAACTCGTCCTGCCTATCCTAACCTACGTGGGCTCAAATTTGGTCGCTGATGGGAACCAGGAGGGAACACGACACTGAAGTGGGACTGGGCCGGTCACATTTGCCGCATGCACCCCCACAAGTGGGCCAGACTTACAACCGAATGGGTGCCCACCGATGGGCACTGGCGTAGAGGCAGGCCGAGACGTTAATGGCGGGAAGACCTGGACAGCTTTTTGCCAGACTGGGCTGGGGAGGCACAGGATAGGGAGGAGTGGTCTGAGATAGGGGTCGCCCAGCACTGGGACACAACCCAAGCTACATAAAAAAAGGTCTAACTGCAACTTCTCAGCTTACAACATAGTAGCCATGTCGTACAAAATTGGCGTAGGTATACTAGATAAAATTGTATTTTGATCTAACGTCTAGATGAAATACCAACATCGCAAATGAAAATCTCTGAGGGTAGACAGAATGTGGTGGATGAATATGTTAGTAAAGTCCTAATTTATTTTCCCCTCAGAGTCATCATTCCTGGAGTTATTCGTCCGCGGCTGTCGTCTAGATATGGATCGCGCGCGGACAAAGTTGGAAGCTTTCTGTCTCGCTCGCTCTCGGTACCGCGACCTCTTCGAGCATCGCTCGCTGAACGAACCACCGCTGAATGAAGTGTGCAAGTTTATGTAAGTTTAAAAGAGGACGTCTTCTCTTCCAGATCCTCTCTTCAGATACTTAGAGGCAGGGGATGCGCTAGCAACTAATTACTTCATTGATGTTTTCAACTTTTACACCAATAATTTGCTGAATGTGGTTGCGGCAACTATTTGGTATCTTGCAACACCTGGTCTAACCACACAATTAGTTTAATCTGAAGCTGAGGTAATGATAAATGTACGTGGAAGGATGGCCTAAGTTAGGCATACCCAAGTTGCTAGACACTTATTAATATCTATGTCAAGCTTCCCAACAAACCCATTTTCAATTAGGTAATTTTTAATACATGATTAAATTGTACAGGGTACTTAGTTAGTAAGTACTTACCATAAAATAATGTATGTACTTAATTAAGTATGGCGTTCATTAAAATTTAATTTGAAGTAGCTGGATTGATCTTTATCTACTTTGGTACTTTTAAGGCATGCATGAATTGAACATAATATGTACTTAATTAGTACCGACGAAAAAAACAATGTACTTAAAAAACCAAGAAGTACAATAACATTTAAATTTGGGGTTTCTGGAAAGCATCTTCCCAGACTTTGCCTACTTTTGTTATTTTTTTATTCATGATTAAAATAGGTTCCCATCAACCCCATTATCTATTTTGGTACTTTTAAATGCATGTATGAATTGTACATAATATAATTAGTGATAAAATAATGTGTATTTAAAAACTCAGAAGTATAATTAATTTTAAATTTGGGATTGCTGAAAAACCATTATTTTAATTTTCGGTATTTTTTCAAACAGTGATTAAATTGTACATAGCCAGTCGGGTAACAATATCCCTTGCTTACTACCAAGCCGAAATTATTTGAAATGACTTGCTCTTTGTGATACGCGCGACTTTTGACGTAGTTTTCATTTTAGATAATACTTACATTTTGGCTTATGTTTAATTTAAACGATTACCAAAAACGCACCTATTTTACTACCAATAAATTCGAAATGACTGCCAGAATGGATAAATGTCCACCAAATTGTGTTTGGATGAATGATCACCAAACTTCTTTTTATGTTTTGTGTACTTAAGTTTATGTTTTAAGTATTTTTTTGTTGTTCTTACATGTTCAACCTTACACGAAGGATAAAGGGGGCTTCGCTTCGCTCACCCCCTTTACCCTTCACCTAAGCTACCGCAGTATTTTGCCCTGACGTTTTTAGCAACTTTTGGTGTTCATTTATCCATTTTGGGTAGGAAAAAAATATTTTGGTGATCATTATATTTGTTGCCATAAATTTTAATACTGCTACTACATAGCCGGCTAGTGAATTTGATACTTATCGCATCGCATCTGTCGATAAAAAAGCTTCCGACGAAAAAAATGGTTTTGTATGGAGTGAAAATTTGTGTTACTTATTGTCTCGAAAGTTTGAAGAATTTCAAGAATCCTAAGAATGGGTATTGATTTAATTAGTACACCGTGACATTTGTTTACGCGGTCATGACAACTCGTACAGTTTTAAGTGATTCTCGTGATTTTACATTAAGGCGTTATCCGCAATTATTTCAAAGTCATGTACGCGTCAAAGTACGTTTTATTTTTATTTTTATGATTTAATACTTTATTCATGTTTTATTTAAAAATACATAAATTTTTACAGGCCTAGAAATAAATACCACTATTTACCATGGCCGGATGGTCGAAAACATATTGATTGTACCCAGTCTCCTATCTCAAAAATTGGACTTTTACTCGTGTGAAAGTTTTATTCATGTTTTTCTTTCGAATTTTGTTAGTAAGTTAATTGTTAAAAAGTATTATCATACTGGATTAATTTGTATAGTACATATACCCCAGACATATAAAAAGTGTTACTGAAATATATTGTAGGCCTAACTAGAGTATATTACTAATATGGTATACTTTTGCCAAAATTAAGATATATTTTTTTTAATTACGACGTCTTTTCAGCTTTTGTTGACATTTAAAAGTTTAATAGAGTTACTTTTTATAATAATTTATTTTATTTCAACTATCACTGAGAAAAAAAAACAGTGTCCCAATGTTAGAATATCACTTTTCGGGTCATAGTTATCCGACTTTACAGAACTTAATGAATGCTTACTACAAAAAAATGCATGTACTTCCTAAAATAACAAGTACCAGAGACCGCAGATAGTCTGCGGTCTCAGGTACTTGTTATTTGTACTTTAGATTGTATTTGGGGTTGCTGGACTATCCAGCAACCCCAAATTCAATCTTAAAGTACTCATTATTTTATGAAGAACTTTTTTTTTGTTGAAGCATTAACTACGTACACATTGGGTAGGTACAATTAATAATAATCAAAAATACCGAAATTGATAATGGGGGTTGCTGGGTAAGATGCTTTTTAGCTACCCCAAATTTGAATGTATTTATTTGAAGTAAGCATTTTTTTCGTTAGTACTAATTAAGTTTATTTATAGTATATGATACTATGTACAATTTATTCATGCCTTAAAAGTACCAAAGTAGAAAATGGGGTTGTTGGGAAGATGCTTCCCAGCAACTCCAAATTTTAATTGAATTGTAGTGCTTGGTTTTTGCAGCACGTTTTTTTCGTCAGGTACTAATTAAGTACATATGTGCAATTCATATATGCCTTAAAAAAAACAAAGTAGATAATAGATGGGCTTGCTAGGAAGATCCAGCAACCACAAATTAAATCTTAAAGTATTTAATTTTAAAAAGTTAGTATTTGTTTATGTAGTAAGTACCCATTATGTATAATTGAATTTTATGTAAAAAAATACCACAATCGAAAATTTGGTTGCTGGGAAGCATGACGTCACTTATTAGGCTATTTAAATTATCTTCCCTGTGGGAAAAAGATACTTCCACGACAAGAACAACAATATGGCGTCACGCCTATTCCCATACGGTATGACAGAGTCACATCACAGTTGTACCCACGTTTAGCAAGTTTTTTAATAGTCCATAGTTTATGCGATATTATAAGTGCAGCATCAAAAGTTTTATTTAGCACCTGCAATCTAGCGTCTTTTTTATATGTAATATATAAAAAATGTAGCCCAAGAATCTCCCCGTCGAAGGGTACAGGCCTTTACCCGGATACGAGTAAGGTTAAGCTTTAGTTATTATTTAGTTGGTGGAGGGGTTTTACGACCACTGCCACGCAGCGATAGTAGCCAGGACCTACGTCCGATAATGCTGTACTTATTATAAATTAATTATCTCATCGCTGTATGGTCAGGATTCGAACCTGCATCTCATGTGTGAGAAGCAAGCCTGAAACCCATTAGACCACGGAGCTCTGTTTTTGGTATGTAAGCAATGAGTTAATGGAACAGCTCATATTATATTGATTCATCATATTTACTACCGCAACAGAATATCAAACATCCAGCGCCAATTCACAAACATCAATTATTATTATGCTATTATACTTACAATACAGCGCAACCGATAAATATTTTAGCAACAAAATTGATAACCCAGCGGTAATATTTGTGAGTGGGCCTCTATAGATATTTTAGAGATTCAATATCTATCGGTGATAATATCAATGAATTTATTTATCCAAAAACTAAATAAATATATCATATTATTTTTCATGACAATATTCATGTTTTTCCTGGATTTTCGAGGATTTTAAATCGAACAGAATAGAAAAACCGAATCAGAGCAGGCACTTCCTAGGCAGTGTTACGTCTAGACTTTAGAATGTTTTTTTTATGAGAGACAACGCGCAATGCTGCGCACTGAGCGAGATGGAGCGGCCGAGCTCGATTCAGTCATCAATGAATTATGCTAACGTATTAAAATTAGAGGTGGCTTTATAAAATTAGATGCCGTTGAAATTATTTTATAGATGCAGTTGATGCACTTATCATATTACAGGGTTCGAACATTTTTGTATGAAGCCTGGGATACCTAAAGTTGCAAGTACCCAAAATTTTGTTTTTTTTGTTGCTAATCAATCGAAAAAATAATTACAAACAACAAATATTTAACGTTAAAATGTCGTAAATAGTAGCCTTTCTGAGTTAATTTTAGTTTGAATACATGTGCAAATCTATATAAAAACATTCTTAGTTAATGATCTTTCATTTAAGGTATTATTGACGTAGATACCTCACACATTCTTGAAGTTATGACCTACTAACCAGTTTGAGGGAGAAAAATATAATTTTTAGACAGTTTATTTAATTAATTAAATTTATGCTATTCATGCTCGACATGAGATTCTTGGTTCCTCACACAGACACGAGCCCATCTTCGGACTTCTGTGGTCGGGATTTTGAGCATTATTTCATCTTCCATGGTTTCGAAAGCCATTCTTTTTTTTAAATCAACTCTTCTTTTGTGTTAGTGCTTCATTAGAAAAACAAGCCATAACGAGAAGCCTTTGACCCAGAGCCCAGAACACATTGAAGAAAATCCAAGACTTAAAGAAAAAATGTGTGAAATTATCCCAGTGAAATAGCAATTGACATTTAAACAATAAAACTGGTTAGTAGGTCATACTTCAAGAATGTGTGAGGTACCTACGTCTATAATACCTTAAATGAAAGATCATTAAGTAATAATGTTTTTATAAACTAAAAGATTTGCACATAAAACGCTTTCACTTGATTTTTGTTAAATTAGGTCCGAAAAAATTATTCTATTGATGATTGAAATGTTTCGTGCTCTTCAATGGTCTGTAAAAACCAAGTCTGACGTAGCAGATGCACAAATCAAGATTTATTAGAATGCTTATTAAGTGATATATTAGAATCAATTGTAAAATAATCCAATTATAAACGAGTCTATTTTTTATTAACAATGAAAGTAACCAAAATATATGAATTAAAAATAAAATAGAAACACTAAAAGAAACAACTACGCGAATAAACCACCCCGGGACATTGCCGAGGCTAAGGTTCCCATGACGCTTGCAGCATCTCCCCGCTGCACAGCCAGGGAGATCCTTTGCATCAGAAATGCCCCAGAGCGGTTGTCAAATCCTCTATCCCTTAGACGGCGCCCCAGATCCTTAATAAATATTTTCCCTTGTGTCCCCCAAACCCCAGTCGTCTCGAGCGCAAGAGGCACAAAGATGTAGCTTCCCGTGAGTGCGGCATACTTAAGGCACTTCTGTATTATTGTTTAGTTTTGCAATGATAATCACTTAAGTGTGAAAATTTGGAATTTTTGTTCAAAAACACCTAATCATCCAAAAAAAAATAACGGTAAGGCTTCGCCATATTTATGTTTGGCTCAAATGGTTCTAAAACTAACTAACTTCGGTTAAAGGCTTTGCATCGATCTACCGGACACCCTGTATTAGTATTGTAGTATATATACAGGGTTACAGGAAAAGTCGACCTAGATCCGTTAAGGGCGTGTAGTACACATCATTTCTAAATGATTTCACTATGGAACCCCCCATCATAAACTTAACCGTTTTCGAGATATTCACGTTTTTTTTTTTTATGAAAATGCCGAATTTTTCGGCTATTGAATTGAATATTTTGATTTTTTTTGACTCTAATGATTATTTTTTTGGTTTTTTACATGAAGAATGAGATGCTTAATGACCTCAATGACTAAAATTGCACGTAAGTTAACTAAATAGGTCATTGTAGACGATCGAAACTTAAGAAAATAAGTACAAATTATAAAAAAATATTTTTCTTTTCTGGATATCTCAAAAAAATATTATGGCACTTGCTCTGCAGATGTGCTTAAAAACATCTACATTTTATCAGCTATCCAACGAGGTATAACAACCTAGGGTTGTATTTAAACTCATAGAAAAAAACATAGTTGTAAAGGTTCAGGTAGTAGGTCTAACGGGTCCCTCGGCTATTGTCCTTCAAGTTAATCCGGTGCGTGTGAGCGAGACAACTTACGATTTATGCAGGTGAGAGTGAGAAAAATAATGTGCAAAAACAAGTTTGGGGATACAACATGCCCATTGTTTTGTATTTGGTTGTTTGTTTGCTTGCCATCCATTTTAGTCTGCTCATGCGATTCGTCCATGGTAGATGCGAATTATTGTGCTTTCGGATTCCCACCCGACTTGGCTTTGTTTCTGGACTGATTTTTCTAACTGTGACTACTGTTCTTGTTTACTGGACTCTGATTTGTGCTTGTGATACTGGACTGTTGAAAATGGCAACATACTCGAACGAAGAATATGCGGATATGCTTATCTGCTACGGATACTGCAATTGCGTGTCCGCACGAGCTCGGACTGAGTACATACGACGCTATCCCGACCGTCGAGTACCTGATGTGAGCGTTTTCGACGGAGTTTACCGACGACTTCGTGAAACTGGCTCTGTTTCGCGACGACGTACGGACTTAGGAAGACCACGTGCCATTGATGACGACGAGGAACAAGACAACGAAATCGTAGAACGGTTCAGAAGAGACCCAACCACTTCGACCAATATTGTTGCCCGTGAACTGGGCCTAACTCAGTGGAAAGTGTGGTTTACGGTTCATACGGCAGGCCTGTATCCATACCACTACACGCCGGTACATGAAATTGAAGAAGGAGATCCCGCGAGACGTATGGACTTCTGCAGATTTATGCTCAATGCAGATATCGAGGACCCGAATTTCCTAAAATTAATATTGTGGACAGATGAATCCAAATTCGATAAGGACGGTGTTCAGGCCTCTCGGCACCCGATGACCTCGCAGGGGCCCATAGCTACGAGGTAGCGTAGCGATCAGATGCCAAGAAGCAAGAACGTCGGCGATTCACCGAGCTAAAGTAAATAGATTCTATCTGACCTGGTCTGTGCTTCGTTCCCGTCAAACTCCTGTCTCTCTGCAAGGCCTGGGTGCACCCTAGGCTCTTCTTGGTAGACAGGTTCTTCAGCCAACCAGGTATGGCTGGCAGGCCAGCTTCGACGCGCACAGTGTTACGTAAATACGAACTTTATCTGGTTCGGAGAACCACAATACACTCAGCTATAAGACAATCCTGAGGGGAGCCCGAATACAATTCCAGATGGCTTACGATTTAATTTTAATGCCCAAAATCAATACGCGTCACATGCGGGGGCTTTTCGTCTGTCAGATGTCAAAAAACTGCAAAGATGGCCGCTCCCTCAAATTCAAAATGGCCGTTCCGGAACCATAGATCGAGTATCGATTTTGAATCGAACAGACGGTATTACTTACTAATTATCATAACGCACACTTTTGGGCTCCTAAAGAACTAGGCAATCCAAATAAGAAAAGAGTAAAGGGGTCACAACGACGATTTAGTGTGGATGGGCATCATTTCCAACCATTTGATTGGGCTTTACTTTCTTCCAGACAATCTAAATGGTGAAACTTATGAAAATTTCTTAAGAGGTGACTTAGGTGACCTACTAGATGATCTCCCATTACAATTACTGCGGGACATGTGGTTTCAACATGATGGCTGCCCTGCTCATTTCAGAAGAAGCGTTAGGGAATGGTTGGACACTAACTATCCTAACAAATGGATTGGACGAGGTGGGCCTTTACCCTGGCCAGCAAGAAGTCCCGACCTGACTCCCACGGATTTTTATGTATGGGGGCACATGAAGAGCCTCGTTTACAGTGAGCCCAACCCCATATCGTCAGTGGAAGTTCTCAAAGAAAGGATAATTAATGCTGCTAACGACATAAGAAGAACATTAACCACTGGTGTAGTGAAAAGTGGACTAGTGGAGCGATCGACGATCTGAACAAAAAAAAAAATGCTTTAAAAACTGAATGATGTCTAGGTCAGGATAGCGGGACATCGATGGATGGTGAAGGTTGTACCTAGCCGAGGGAGGCCTATGTTCAGTAATGGAAGCCAGTAGGCTGAAATGATGATGCTAAACATAAGTCAAATTAATTAGATTAAATAAGCGCTATTTATTCTGACTGCCATGTAGCCTTAGAAACTAAGTTTCACCTTTGAGGTTAATAAATACCCTAGAGTGTTATACCTCGTTGGATAACTGATAAAATGTAGACGTTTTTAAGCACATCTGCAGAGCAAGTGCCATAATATTTTTTTGAGATATCCAGAAAAGTTTTTTTTTTTTTATAATTTGTACTTATTTTCTTAAGTTTCGACCGTCTACAATGACCTATTTAGTTAACTTACTTGCAATTTTAGTCATTGAGGTCATTAAGCATCTCATTCTTCATGTAAAAAACCAAAAAAATAATCGTTAGAGTCAAAAAAAATCAAAATATTCAATTCAATAGCCGAAAAATTGGGCATTTTCATAAAAAAAAAAAAACTCGAATATCTCGAAAACGGTTAAGTTTAGAATGATGGGGGGTTCCATAGTAAAATCATTTAGAAATGATGTGTACTACACGCCCTTAACGGATCTAGGTCGACTTTTCCTGTAACCCTGTATATAATAATATATGCATTACAGTACAATAGTTGACTAAAAATTATTTATTAGGCGATTAAAATTTGCTGCTGATTAATTATTTTTACAATTTATCAATTTTGAATACGAAACTGGTATTTATATATTCAGTATAAGTTGCATTTAACACACAGTTTATTGCTACTTCCACAATTCCCTGTTGTCCCACCCGCAGCGACATCGTGCCCCTGCCGAGTCTCACGGACGAGTGTTTACGCGTGACCATATTCCGCGTGCGCCCGGGCTACCCGGAGGCGAGCGCCGACGTGGCGGCGGCGGTGCGCGCGGTGCTGCTGCTGAGCGACGTGCGCATGCGCGACGAGAGCGACATCGCCGGCGACGTCTTTGTGTGGGAGGTTGGTGCACTACGGACAATTAGGGGGCGCCCATGAATTGAATGCGTTTTTGACCCTCCCCCCACCATGTGACTTTTGGCTAAAGGTGTTTCAACCCATTTCTCTCTTCATACATATTGACTGAATCACAAAAGAGTCCTCAACCAGTAGTGCCGTGTGTGGCGTCCTATTTGATGTGCAGAAAGTAAATGTCAATGTCAATGTGAATGCGTCACGTCTCGGTTGCTTTTCAGTAGCTTCGTGTGAGTAGGGTCTAAGGCTCAATATTTCCTTACCATCCCAGTCCACGCGAGGTGGCTAAAGCCGGAACGACGAAAATCGACCGCATAAGTGGCAATTCGGCCTAGGCCGCAAGCAACTAAAGTTGAAAACTCCAAAGTATACTAGCATTCGTCTTCCGCCGTAACACTCCGCTGTCTGTCTGTCTATTTTACAGTCTGTCTATTCGTATATCTGTTACAGATATTTTTTAACGCCACGACGACGTTCGACTTCATCATTATTCAAAGTTCTTTGCTCGATCTTGGTACGAAACTCTTCGTGAGCGAGTTATCTTGAATCTTGATAAGGTCCAAGCCATTCCGATGAGGAAGTCACAACGCGACGGCTTCTATAAAATTACATTTCTGTGGGTAGATAGGTAGTATTGTACTTTATAATTACCGACCATTTATCAACCTTATTAGCATTCAATATCAAAGCTATTCAAACATCTTGCTCGGCTCGCGATTGTAACTGTTCCTATGCGTGCTGGCAATCTGGCGGCCATCGTCAGCATGACTACCGTCGTTATGCTAGTAGGTAGGCAGGTGAGATACTATTTTCAATAACGAGAGGTAGTAGTGGTAGATACTAAGTATGTATCGAGATCCTTGATCTCGTTCAGTTTCATCATCTGGACTGTGTACTTAGGTGCTTGGTTATTTTGTGCATGCATCATCGTAATAATCAGCACACTGATAAAAAGGATTAACCGAACCAGTTTAGTTAGGTTAGACTTTTGTTGTAAGTAAACAACATTTTAATAAATTTAAGGAAGTAGTTTGGTTACGAATCCAAAACTTGTTTTGTAATATTTTATTTGGTATGCATTAACACAATTTTTTGTTACTTATAACATAATTAACTTAGACAACTGGCGTTGTTGCAGCAACAAAACGTTGTGCCTACAAATAACAATGCTCTAAGCTTACTAATAGCCAACGTGCTAAGTTGTTTTTACCAATTCGTTAATTTGATATCTATCAATCTACACTTATCAACCATCTACAAAACTTTTGATTACTATTTAGAATCAAGTTTGTTTGTCGTAATTCATATCATTCATTTATTTTCAATTAAACTGATATGCTTGCAACTATCTAAGAATTTCTCAAATTTAACTGAAGTAGTTTTACACTTAACCCAACGGCCTGTCAATGAGATAATTATAGAAATTTAAGGTTGAAAAAGATAAGAAAATCGGTGCCATAACGAATCGCATGGGTGTTTTTCTGGTTTTTTTTTTTTCGGTTTCTTGTTCTGAGAGATACACTAAAATATTACAAGTTGCTTAAAATTGCACCTCTATTGTTTTGGTTACCAGTTACCGAACTGGTAATTTTGGTAATAACCAAACAGTTTTCTTACATACTGACTGTTCTATGCAAAATCAATGTAACGGGGAAAGTTTTACGTTTAGTTCGATAGCATGTATTTTAGATCGCGATATGGTTTTGTTACCGAGAAATGTATATAAACCAAAAACATTTTGTGTAACTTTGTACAATTATACCAGATCAAGTGACAAGTGAAAAGTTGGTTGTTTTATTTAACTTCAACTTAGTTACAGTGTTCCAAGATCAGCCAAATGATATATCAAGAAGTTTTTGATGTTTTCTGCAACCAAAAATTTGACTACCAATTAACTAACTGAAATTTTGGAAAAAATAACCAAACAATTTTGGTACATACTGACAAACACATTTTAGCCTGTAATCAAACATATGGTTACTAATAACCTAACTGAAACTTTGATTTGACAGTTAGCTTAGAAAAAGTAAAACGGTGAAGTTAATTTTAACAAAAATAGTTAAGCTCCAAGTATCTCAACACAACTAAATGAACCTGGTTTTGTTATTAGTAAGTCATAGTTCGCAAGTCTTTAAATTAGGGCTTACTAGTAACAAAACTTTTGGTTACTGGTAAATAAACATTTTTTTCAGGCACTGGCTATGATCGAACAACAAATAACCACCGGCAAGAATACGGGAGGAAGGAAAATACTGTCAACATCGTCCTTTGAGTTTGCACCATCTGCATTCTCAAGTTCATGTGATAGAGTCAACTTCCATCAAAATTTTATTTTAACTGTATATATTTTAATATAATGTAGTAGCAAAATTTCATTAAAGTATCATATTTTCTAACTTATTATAGCAACTTTTGAATTACTCATTGAGCGCAGGAGAAAATATTTATATCCCCCGCTATCAGGGTTAGAGTAGAGAGTGCGCGCGTGAGATAGATAACGCTAACTAAAAATCCATCGATCATCCAACATTATGTATTGCATAATATTTATCTGCCGATATCGATAGTTCCGGAACTATCCATAGATCGCGAACCCTGCTGTGATGGTATTATGTATAGCCAGAGCTACCCTCTGATTTTTTTGACTATTTAATGAGATACTTAAATAACTTACTAATACTTTACTTCCGCTTTTAGGCGCCCTCTACGTGGAACTTATTTGATGTTTTTCTTCCCCATTCAAAGTAAAGGAACGAAACTATCCAAGGAATTTTGCTACTGTTAGATTTAAATCTTGAACAACATGATGTTTAAGGTTTAAATGCAACAGTAATAAGATTCCTTAACTACTGTTTGCAAAACAAAGAGTTTACGTGGCTTACGTACTCAACACACACAGGTTGTGTGGAAGCTAAGTATACGTATTTAAATACTGGTTGCACAGGTATCAGCAGCCATCATTGTACATTGACCAAGTATGTAGGCACAAGTTATTCAGCCATAACTATGCGGCATATTTTGAATTTGGCATTACACGTTTTTGGCAGTCATGTTTTGAATCAGGTTCATACCAGTCTTATCTAGAGTAACTAACAAAATTTTCCCGATATTTGATGGTGCCTATGACACATTACACAATTACGTACAGTAGATAGTCGGTTGGTAAAAAGTAGGTAGTAGTAGGGGTTCTGGGTGGTCCAGTGGGTTCAACTTGACTTAACTGACTAGAGTATGCACTAGATTTTAGATATGTAGAATATTTCCTAAAAACAGTTTGCTAGAACGCGCGGTCGATGCTACAAGGCAAGGCGAACAAGTAAATAAAAATTGAAATCAACACTCAACAAATGGTCACCACAAAGCACTATAATTCATTTCCTTACAGTTTAAAAAAAAGGTAGTAAGGAATCACTTACTACTATAACTAATTATAGAGTTTTATTGTACGCGTATGTTTTTCCCTGCTCAAATATTTACCTTTCCTATCCATCCATGGTTATTCGCCAAATCGTAAAGGGGCGACTCCTCCAGACGTGACGTACCTTTCTGAATTATTTGAATTGTTAAATGTATCGTATGAACTGGTGCAAAGACTTTGTATGATTGCTCAGATCTCAGCTGTCCGAGGGTCGATCGTGTCCCGGGTAGCTTCGGCCATCACCTCTATCCGTCGGGGTATCCACCTGGCGCACGCAGCCTACCCTCAGCGGCTGAAGAGGAACCACATAGTCGGCACCCCAGCCTTCTTCGCCTCGTCGCTGCAGATCGTGAGGGCCTGCATGAATGAGAAAGTCAAGAGAAGGGTAAGTATAAGTCGTTTATAAGTCGTTAAGCTATTAAGAATAAGAATAAGAATAAGAATAATTTATTTATCAATTTAGGTTTTACATTATATGTTTGTTACTGTTACCTAAACTAGGCTTAAGACCTGTAAGATAGGCAACAGCTTCTGTACTATTGTTGACAAAATATTGAATTGGTGTACACATAACTGTTAGTAACCAAGATAATTACTCTTAAATAACAACAATAAACTAATAAAAAGAGACTAAAGGATCATCAAAAAGAAAAAGTTATAACTATAAATTATACTTCTGGAATACATTGGTATAAGTGAGTAGTGTGGATGTATCGTTGCATCTAGATGTGTGCGCATGTGCATATGTAAGTGTGAGTGTGTGTGTGTGTATGTGTATGTGTGTGTATGTGTGTGTGTGTGAGCGTGTATGTATGTAAGTGCGAGGGTGTATTTGTGTGTGTTTAGGGAGTGTGTGAGTGTATATATGATGTGTGTGTGTTTATGTGTGGTGTTTGAGGGTCTATGTGTGTTTGCTTATTTGTGGTTAGGTGTAATATAAAGTAATGTTGATGTTACCCGACCACGTTCAAAAGTTCTTCGGTTTGATCGTAGTCAAGTAATATCAGCCACTTCATAAGTGCATGTTTTAATTCATACCTATTTTTCGTATACATTTCTAATGCTTTACTTATTTTATTGTATAAATGGGGACCAAGAAAGCACATAAACCTATTAGCAAAAGATGTTTTTAACCTTACAGTTTCAGAAACCAAATCCTTACGACGGATTCCATCTAGATTTAATTTAGTCATTAAATTCAGCTCCTTATGCTTTTGGGAAATGGCTTGGAAAATGAAAAGCTGCCTAACGGTGAGCACCTGACAATCTTGGTATAGTTGTGTCGTTGGATAGAGGTATGGTAGGGAGTAGCTCACCTTCAGCACAGCTCTTTGGGCCCTTTCTAGTGGCAGTAATATAGATTTACACGCTCCACCCCATGTAGTTATACAGTATGTCAGTAAAGACTGGCACAGGGAGATATACAACATCTTTATAATAGGCGTGCTAGCTATATGTCTTATGTTTTTAAACAATGCGATCAGTCTACGAATGCGTTGGGTTTGCAGTTTAATGTGTAGCTTAAAATAGAGGTGATCATCTATAATAATACCTAGATATTTGATGTGTGAAACCCTTTCATGTTTTGAGCAGTCGCAATAGTTTATCACATTTTGTAGGTGCTGCGAGTTAGACTGACAATCCATATGCACTTTTATATCCCTAGACTCAAATGACACTTTTGTATTACGTATACTAAATGCTAGGTATTTGGTTTTGTCAGAATTTAGCGTCAGCAGATTATTTCTAAGCCAATCATTGATTTTGTCAAAACCTATCTGAGCCGATTGAAACACTTTGTCCCAGGTTGCCTCGCGAAATAATAATGCTGTGTCATCTGCAAATGTTATAATTTTGCCATTCTTGAGGGATGATTGACACAAGTCATTTATATATACAAGAAACAGCGTCGGTCCGAGAATGCTTCCTTGTGGAACTCCATAGTTAATCGGTAAGGGATCACTAACATACTCGCCAATTTTAACACTCTGTGTTCTCTCACTGAGGTAACTTGTGAAGAGTTTAAGTGGCAGACCTCGGACACCCATGTGCTCAAGCTTGTCTAGTAGTAGCGGGACCGAAACGGTATCGAAGGCTTTGGCCAAATCCAGGAATATTGTTAGACATTTTTTTCCTGTATCTAAGCCATCTACTATGTAGTTTGTGAGTTGTGACACCGCATCGGTCGTGCTCTTTCCTGTCCTGAAGCCAAATTGGTTTTCTGATATTAGTTTATTTTTCTCAAGGAAATCTATCAACGATCTATTATTATACGCTCAAGAACTTTAGATAAAATAGGCAGAATTGAGATGGGTCTATAGTTATTTACAACTGTTTTCTCACCGCTCTTATGGATTGGGATTATAACTGATTTTTTAAAAGCTGCGGGAAATATTCCTGTTGTTATAGAGAGATTGCATATATGGGAGATAGGAAGAGCCAGCAAAAGTTTATTGTCCTTTATAATTTTCGTAGAGATTCCATCCCAACCAGTTGAAGTATCAATTTTTAAGGAGTTTATTATTTTGATGATGTCAGCCTCATCTACCTTCCGGATGAACAATGATTGACATACACTCCCAGTAATTATGTTTTTAGATTGTGAGCTTAGTGGTTTGAGTTTCTGTGCAAGGTCTCTACCTATGTTTGCAAAATAACTTTTTACCTTGTTGACAGACTGTTTCGGAACATCAGACGGCACCAGAAGATCAGTAGACGGTGGATCTTTTATTTTAAAGTTGGTTATTTGACTAATAACTTGCCATGTTTTTTTAATGTTTGATTTAGCCTTTTCCAGTTCATTTCGCTCAAATTGTCGTTTAGCTATTTTTAATAAGTGATTGCAAAAATTTCTGTAGCGAATGTATGTTGTCTTTAATATATTATTGTCTGGATTTTTCCTTAGTTTCAGATGCATTTTGTCTCTGTTTCGTATACACCGCAAAAGCCCAGGTGTAATCCAAGGTTTGATAATTATTTTTCGCCTCGAAACAATCTGTTGAGCGGTATGTTTCTTAACAATATTGGAGGTTATGTTAATAAATTGGTTCGCAGCCTCATTACAGTCATTGAAGAACTATACTATAATCTTGTTTTTTAATTTCTTCATAGATGGACTTATAGTCAACTTTTGATATTGTTTTAGGAGGTTTATTTAGACAGTTATCAGTTTCCAGACAAAAGAAGGGTGCATAGTGATCTGTTAATGAATGTTTAATGACATATGTGTTGGCTAGAAGCTTTGACTTTAGCAATACATGGTCAAGGCAGTTATTGTTTCTTGTCGCCAGAGTATGAGCCGGAAGTAGACCATGAGAAGATGTCAAGTCCAGGTAATCTGGCAAGTGAGAATCAGTTGAGTCTGGTTTAATATCAATGTTTATGTCGCCAACTAATATTATGTTATTTGAATTTGGTATAGAATTCAGGAGCGAGTTCAGTGAATTTAAGAATTTGTCTATCTTTTTATAAGAGGGTGATCTGTAGATAGATATAACTGTAGTGGTTTTATTCACTACTGTAACTAGGCAATTTGCATCTGAGAATGTAGGTTCATGAGTGTTAGATTCAATATTGTTTTTTATGTAAACTACATCATTTTGAATCGGATTATGCGAGGTTTTTGTCGAACTATAGTTACTGATAGACGGTAGATTGCTCGTTTGGGATAACCAGCATTCAGTTAGCACAATGATGTCCGGTTCAGTTTCAATTCTAGCTAAGAGTGTGTGAAATCCTGACATGTTGCAAGATATGCTCCTAATATTTTGGGACAAAATCTTCATCTGGGTATTAGCACCTGCGATTAAGCTAGAACAGTCTTCAGGATTACAGAACTGGGATTTTGACAGCGAGATTTCGTCTTTTTTATCCATATTTATAATAGTATCGTTATTTAACATCGCGAAGGAGATAAAAATAATGCTCAGAAAGAATGATGTGGCAATATACGAATATTGGCATGAAATATTTTAAGGAATGTTGGGTATGGAAAATTGCACAAGTAAGCAGTTCATCGTGAAATGTTAATTGTGTGTTGTAGGTGGTAGTTTTTGAACCCATAATTACAGGCAACGTGACAGTTAGGGTATATAATTGGTTTGTGTTTAGTTGAGTCCAGGTAGAGTAGCGGGTAATATGTATGATTTGTGTATTGGTGTTTTTGATGTGAGATTATATATCAGGTATATGTGTATTTCATATGTATGTGTGTATATATGACTAGTAACAATTACAATTTTGTTAGTACCTAGTCACAGAGCCTTTTTACCATCAGTTTTTGTTATTGGATTGTACTAGCTTTTGTATTGCAAACACAACACAATACAATTCTATATTCATCTCGGAATGTTGGATGACAATTAAGAGGTAGAAACAGGCTTCAGGGGGGGGTGATTTCAGTTTTTGATTTTATTTCGGAAAATGTATACCTAATCAATCAGACTACGCAGTTCTCTCCGCATTCACGTCACGAACCAGTAGACACCGTAGAAAACGCAAGTCCTGGAGCCATTTAATCTAGATCACGTCACCAGAATAGGTACCATGAAATTTATTATTTTAAGGACAGAGGAGGAAGAAAGATTAAATAGGCTGGCAAATATGTAAGGGGCGATGGGGGGCGGGGGGGTTTTGGTAATAAGGGGGAATGGGAAAACCTACGGTGGGGGTTTTGGGTGGGGGACGTGTGTGTGGTGAGAAGGGGTGGGGATGGGTCTTTTCTACTTTCTCTCTCTAACATAGATAGGTTGGTTTCAAAACTCTGAAAAGTATCGATTTTTGAATGGTTATAAGGGCTCGCGGGGTCTACTGTTCTCACAGGACTACTAGTGTATTTAATTAGACATACGACTAATGAACATTTGCAGAGAGCGTGATGGCGGCGTGGTGGTCTCTACCGCTGTCTTCCCAGCTCGTACGATACAATTTGTTTGAGAATAGTTAAGTATTTTTGTAACGTGCCATTGACGCGTGACGGACGTCTAAGGAGACGATGACAAGAGTCGCGACTGACTAATTTGTCGATATACTTGCCCACTCTAGTTGAGAAACTCTGCTTAACTAGCTAGGTTGGGATCCCTACGTGTTTACCACGTTGTATAACTGTCACATTGAACCTCAAACTTGGTGTTATTACACATAACTGTGACATTGACCCAGAACAAAAGGCTTGCCTATATACCCGACAGTCTTCCTGAGTCGATACCACGCAAACGATGACTCAACATCAAGCAATTTTCAATTGATCTTTATAATCGTCATCACTTTTCAAACATTACGTGTTTTCTTAAGGAAATAAGTAGCCGAGTCATGCGATTAGTTCGAATGACGACAAATAAGTATTAGTTTACCTACAGATCAATAATATAATCCGGTTATCTCAACTATAATTTAGAATTTACTGTCAGTTTTATTGTCAATAACGATACGCCTTTAACCAGCAACAAACAGTTAACATTATGGCGAGCTATGTCTAGAATTCAGAGCTGTGCCCCACTGCAGGGATATAAATTGACTATCGAATACCGATTGACCGAGGAGGGAGCGAAGCATCCAGTTTCGAGATAGGCCAAAAATGCCGTTGTCCGGCTGTCTGCTCTTGCCTAAAGGTTGCACTTTTCAACCGATTTTGTCGTAAATTGGCACACAAGTTTCTTGTTTTTTTTTAGTCGATCGCGAATTTTTATTGAGGGAAAAAGGTGGGGAAAATAGGCGAAGTTTGCTGTAGCACTATTGATCGAAGGATTGCAATCAAGGAAAGGCACACTTCATTCTACACAAAATGTTGCGAAAAAATATACAAAAGGGGGGAGTGGAAGGGGAAGCACTTCGGGGTATTTTCGAATCCTCTGTGAGTGTAGATAAAGCTAGACACTGATTTTTTTGTGACTCATAGGCCATAATTTAAAAAGACAAATTCCCAAATATCAGTCAATTTAAACCAATAAACGGCAGCAGTTCAAAATTCCGGACAATTTGTCACTGACTGAGTCATCATCGATCATCAAAAATCGAATGTACTTCTAGCAGACCTACAAGCTTGAAATGTTAAATAAGCGAGGTCTACTGTTCTGACAGAACCACTATTTTAAATTAATATTCTTATTATATTTTTCAGTTTTATCTGCATTCAACCGTGGATGAACTGCAGGAGCACATCCCTAAGCGAGTTCTTCCGTGCGAATGGGGTGGCGTGGAAGAATCTATTGATGTTTTGGCGCGAAAATGGCGACACAGAGCTGACCAAGTGCGTGAGCATTTACGAGACCTCCACGAACTTGGCAACGTCGCCGCACCTTCGAAAACTGCAGACAGTGACATTTATGGCCCAGTTGGAGCATTCAGGAAACTCGATATAGATTAGCGGATGTAGTACAACACTAGCCTAAAGACTTTTGTGCTTTAGTGTGCATACTGTGATTGGTTTGTATCCCAAGTTTATTTACAAAGTAGTGTTGGCTGAATGAATTATGATAGACTCCCTTCGGCCGTTTTCGCAAGTACGTAGTAATTAAGAATTTTATTCTTTGTTCGAAACCAGTTGCGAATTAAGATAACTTTTTCCTTAGCCGCATCTAGGCATCCTGATGATTTAGTTTCGCAACCAGTTGCGGCAAGATATATTTTTCCTTATTCACAACCTTCGATAAAGATTTGATGACAAGTTTGTTTGCATACAAACTTTTCAATAAGATCTGGCCACTACAACAATATCCATAGATAGGTATATAATCTTGACAATGCACTCATTGTGACGTTCTCACGTCATGTAATTCCCAGCAGTAATTTTATCTACAACTAATAGTAATTCAAGGTCGATTTTAATAATAAAAAACCGGCCAAGTACATGTCGAACTTAGCACACTTAGGGTTTCGTAGCAAATGTAGAATGTAAGCCTAAAAATGAGGAAAATTCAAAGGAGCTCGATAGGGAAATTCAATATATTGGTATCCGTTAGTGAAATATACGTAATAATAAATATTGTCACCAAATATTAAGGTCATTCGGTACAAAAAAATTGTAGGAAAAAAAGCTGATTTTGGTGGGTTCTCATTCCTTTATTTCCCAATATTTTTTGAAACAAAAAATACTGTAATGATCTACTCAATGAGCTCTAAACAATGATGAGGTAAGTATTTTTTTCATGCCCCCCTTCAGCTTTATAGGAGCCCCCCTTAACAACATTTAAAAAAATACAATTGTTATAGCTTTGTGTTAACAAGATGTTTATACTATGAAATTTTGAAGACTGTAGCTTTATCCCTTTGTCTTTTTTTTTTTACTTTATTACTGTAGATATTTACATATACTTAGCAAACGTCATTTTTGCCTCTTCTCTACATTGGACCACTGTGGGAGAAGAAGGGCGTAGAAACTCCCACAGATTGATTTTTAGATCTCTTTTAAAAATAGGTTGTGCTTAACTAATACAAATATGAAAAATTTAATTGTTATGACTAAAAAGCAGGAATAAATAATTACAAAACTATTAACAGCAAGGTCTGTGTTGAGCCAGATTAACCCCATACATTCCTGTCATTTAAGTAATCTTGAACATTGCAATATCCCTTTTTCGACAAAGTCGCTTTAGCATGCTTTTTAAATTGCTCAAATGGCAATTTCAAAATCTCCAGAGGTATCTTATTGTAGTAGATGACCCTTGAAAGAATTGCTAACCTTCGCGAGTCTAAAACGGGGCGCACATAGTCTGTGATTATTTCTTAGGTTAACATTACAGCTGTCGCTAAGTTTGGAAAAAGTTGTAAGGTTCTTGCGTACATACATTATATTTTCGAAAATAAATTGACTAGCTACTGTTAGTATATCAATTTCTTTAAAAAGCTCTCTTAAGGAGTCTGTTCGTTTTAAATTATAAATTGCTCGAATAGCTCTTTTCTGTAAAATAAAAATAGTTTGAATATCCGCTGCTTTCCCCCACAACAAGATACCATAGGACATCACACTATAAAAGTAACTAAAATATACTAGCCTAGATGTAGCCACATCCGTGCTTTGTCTGATGTTCCTAACAGCGTAAGCCGCAGAACTTAATTTACCAGCCAATTTATCTATGTGGGGTCCCCACTGCAATTTGCTATCAATGGTTATTCCAAGAAACTTCGTATCATTTACCAATTCTAAAATCTGTTAAACCTGTCTGAAATACGACGGACAGACGAACACGTGAGTGACAGAAAATAAAAATAAATCTTCTTTCAACGTGTTTCCCATTTCGAGTTCGAAAGATATTATATATTTATTTAATTTTTTAGGTACCAAACAAGAATACTTATTTGTTTCATTTTGTTGCATATTTAGGTTTTTAAGTTGAATAGGAGATTGACATTTCGACTTTTCGTTTCAATTGCATCTATTCATTATCTTATCCACGGTTGCGAATGAAGAATTGCTTATCTCCCATCGCAACTATGTAAGTTTAGGAAGTTTTCTTTGTTCGCAACCAAGTTGCGGTTACGAAAAAAGTTCTCTTGAAACGCACCAGGTGGCGAACAAAGAATAAAAATTCTTGATTCGCAACTGGTTGCGAATCGCAGTTGCGAAAACGGCCGGAGGGGATAGACTTAGGTACGATTATACGAGTGAAGTATATGTCGTTGCTGTATCATAGAATTTGATCATTTCATGAAATAGCTAACCATGGATTGATCATTTCATGAAATGGCCAAACATTTCATGATTTAGTCAATTATTTCATGAAATTGCCAAAAAGGGTTGAATTTATTTATTTGCCAATGAATACATTTTACATAAAATTATTACAATGATCCTCACACTAGGCTAGGCCTGTATCGTGAGGACCTAAAATACAGAAATTCCAATTATGTATGCGGCAATCAAATCATAATGTTTAAATACCTAAAAAATAATATGAAGAAAATAAAAATAATAATAATGACGACATGCAGATTAAAATAATATTATTTTATTATTATGCTTAATTCCATTAATATCATCAGAAATTTTTACATTTTAAAGTTTGATGGATAACATATAATCAAATCAACCGTTCTCTTTTGTATTATGTGTGTGTATGTGTGTGTGTGTTAAGTTCATGTCATTATCCTCATTAAATTTTCAGATTCTTCGTAAGTAAGTGTTAATAAAGTTTTATACAGTACGGACTTTGCTTGATGTAGACTTAAGGTTGCAATATTATTAATTTTGTTTAATTTGTTATATATATACGGGAACAGAAACGATCGAAATCTCTTAGCGAATACTGTGGAAACGGTTGGAACAGGCAATATAAAAACTCTTTTGTTTATAATGTTACTGTAGGCAGGCGAGTTGTTGAGCTCTCTATGCGTCACAGTGGCTGCTCTTAACATAAAAAGTCTTCGAACACTTAGCACTTGCGTGTCATTAAACAGAGATGTTGTAGGGTAGTGACGAGGCTTTCCCAGGGCCACTTTGAGAACAGATCTCTGAGCTCTTTCGAGAGTGATAAGGGTACTTTTGTTAGCACCCCCCCAGGCCAGTATACAATAATTGAGGATCGATTGACAGAGTGCCATGTAGACCAGTCTCAGCAAAGAACCGTCATTAGTAGCTTCTCGAAGCAGCCTCATTGTGTATATTAGTTTGCGTGTGCGACTGGAGACAACTGAGATATGGGCTTTAAAGGAGAGGTTATTATCAATAGTTACACCCAGATATTTGAGCGAGTTCACTTTACTCACCCGCTGGCACCCACATTCGTCTGTGATTGCGTCACAGGCTTCTATGCAAGAGCAGCTGGTGTGAAATCTAATATTAAGCTGCGACGGAGGGGCCGACACGGCTGTTTTATGGAAGAGTAAACACTGTGTCTTAGATGTATTGAGAGTGAGCAAATTTTCTTTTAGCCATATTACAATCGACCCTAAGCCTTTTTCCGCATTGTTTTGTGCTTCGCGCCATGTGATCCCATGAAAAATTACTGCTGTGTCATCAGCGTAACAAATTATGTCAGAGTTTTGCAAGGGGATCGAGGTTACGGCGTTAATGTACATATTAAATAAAGTTGGCCCCAATACGCTGCCCTGAGGGTCACCGAAAGACACAGGTTTTACGCTACTTACATAGTTTCCTAATTTGACACATTGATTCCTGTTTGTTAGGTAGGAGGTGAACCAGTCTAGTGCAGTCCCGCGTATGCCAAAAAATTCCAACTTTCTTAGCAGGATAGGGATCGAGACAGTGTCGAATGCCTTTGCAAGATCAATAAAGACTCCGACACAGGCTCGACCCGCATCAAGATGGGAAACTACAGTATCCGTTAGAAGGCTCACTGCATCCTCTGTGGATTTTCTTTGGCGAAAACCATACTGGCAATTCGAAAAAAGATTATATGAGTCCAGGAAATCAGTAAGCCGCCTATTGACTATCCGTTCTAACAGCCTTGAAAAGACCCCAAGCAGAGAAATAGGCCTGTAGTATTCAGGTTCATCCGTAAGACCACCTTTGTGTATTGGAATGACGGCCGCGGTTTTCCATGCATCCGGGAAGCAACCTATTGAGATACTGAGGTTAAAAATTGCAGCTAATGGCACCGACAAGATATGATTGGCTGCTTTGAGTATCTTATTTGTTATTCCATCCAAGCCAGGGGAACTGTTAGCATCCAGTTTATGAATAAGATTTGCAACTTCTCGAGGATCAGTTGGCCTAATAAAAAATGAATTGACCGGAATTGAGTTACCAGGATTGACCTTAGCTGCAAGTGATCGTTGAGACGCTCCTATTTCTGTCAGTGTAGCGTTTGCAAGAGTTTCCCCAATTGAAGAGAAGTAATCGTTGCAATAGTCTAAGGATTCAGCTGTTTGCTTTGTGGCTGTAAGAGCGTCTACTACTGGTTTTTTTACTTCTAAGTTGGTCACGCGTTTAACCGTAGACCATAACTTTTTCGGGGAGTTTTTATTTTGATAAAGTTCATTGCCATTGTGCTCTGCTTTGAGTTTTCTTAGTAGATCTATATAGAAATTTCTATACCTGGTGTAAACTATTTTTTTAGTCTCATCTTCTGGGAATTTGCGATGATCTGCGTGCAATCTATCTCTATGCTTAGAGCATCTGATAAGGCCCCTGGCCTTCCATCATCATCCAAGGCTGGAGAGTGTACCTAGAACGACTTATCTGAACGATTCGGGAGTTGCTGGAAACTGCTCCAGAAAGAATGTCTGTAAAAATAGTGACTGCATTCGTTAGACAAGTTTCAGTTGTGACACGTGACCAGTCAATATTTTCCAACTCTTTGATGAGGGATTCGTAATTAATTTTCAGTTGAGTTCTAGTGGGTTTATTCTTAATTATTCTTAATTTCACGAAAACATGTCTTTTAAAAGCATTTCTATTCAGTACTACGTGGTGTTTTTTGTGTTATACTTGTCGAAGTAACACGAAGACTATTTAGTGGCTTCGCTGCGCTCGCCCCCTTTAGTCTTCATCTAAGCTACCGCATTGTTTTGCTTTATGAAAGTTCTAATTCAACCACGGTTGGATTTCATGATATAAGTAGGTAGTCAATTATACGATATGGTTACGACAGCTTTATAGAAGAGATAAGTGGGTTTAATATTGTTACCTATTTTAGTAGTTAGCACCTAAATATTGGAGGCACAATCTGCCTGCTCCCCTTGTCCTCCAACATCAAAATAGATAGAACCTATTTATTATAGGTACCATTGACCTAAAAAGTTGCCTTAAATGAGCATTGTTTTTACATTAATAAAATAATATTTACTTCCTCATGGGTTTGGTTTCACATTAAGCGAATCACCTACTATAAGTGGCGGTGCAAGCTGCGCCGAAATTTCATGTCTAGCAAGTTCAGTAAAGCGTCATCGGTAATCACTGCTTGCACAGCATATAAAAACTGCTTTCGACATCTGGCGATCGCGGCGGTCGCTGCGCCCCGTAGAC
The DNA here is from genome assembly GCA_949825045.1 of Argyresthia goedartella. Lineage (NCBI taxonomy): Eukaryota > Metazoa > Arthropoda > Insecta > Lepidoptera > Argyresthiidae > Argyresthia > Argyresthia goedartella. The sequence continues at coordinate 20,136,956 of OX463828.1, forward strand.
CCCACCCAAGGCCCGGGCTTCCTAAGTCCGCTACTGACGAAGGGGGGAGGCTTGAGCCGCTCCCCCCTTGGATCCGCTAGTGCTAGACCACAATCCAAAACATCGTGTGGTACACTTTATGAATAAACTATTACACACAAAGGTTTGCGCTGTGACATAGTGATTTAAGCACTACCGACCCGTGGTCCAACAGCTATGTCCAACTGGTTGTACCACGGGGAACCAAGTTTACCCGTGGTCCAACCGGTTGAACCACGGGCAAGTAAATTTATCAGTAGTCCAACACTAGAAAGTATGTTTACCCATGGTCCAACTGGTTGTACCACGGAAAGTTAATTTACCCATGGATCAACTTACATATAGACAAAAAGGTTATTGACCGAGCGAGCGAAGCGTTTCCATTTCAGGATTGGGCAAAGATGTCTGGCTGACTGTTTGTCTGCCTGTCTGTCTGTGTGTCTGTGCGGTCTCCTCTACAGGTCGCATTTCTCAACCGATTCTCGTGAAATTTTGTGAGCAGGTTTTGGATAATTAAATATAATTTTTAGTCGATTCGGTTTTTGGATTTTTTCAAAATGGCGGAGATATGGGGTTTAAAAATGTAAAAAAACCGCTACAGCCCAAACGGCTTGACGGTTTTTTTCAAATGACATGTCGTTGGATTCGTGGTGACCGTGAGAGTGACACAGACTATATCATTTTAGTGAAAAATTGCAAAATGTAGCTTACAAAGTTATTAGTGCGGCTACTTAAATACTCCATGTACGTAACCAGGTTTTACGTATTGATTTTATTTGTAATTAATTTCTTTTGTAATTGTAATGTGCTTCTCTGCTGTTGATGTCCCAAACAAACTATTTTGGTACCGTAACCAGGTATATTCATAAGTTTGTTTGTGTTATTGAAAGAAAATGCAGTCGGGTTATTTTTTGTCATCCCTAGATGGCGTTAGTTGTAGTCTGCCTCGCGCTATCGTTTGGTTTTCATCTCAGTGTATATTTCCAAAATGTAAATTATATCAGTAATATTGATCGGCAGTTTAACAATAGTTTGAATGGAGTGCGTTGCTCACAGATTGGACTATTAATATTATTTGAATATTTGATTTGTTTTGTCAAGTGTACTAATTAATTTAACAAAATATCATGTATGATAGCGTAAACTAGGATCCACACACAAACCCAATTGGTTTTCGTGGATCTTTTTAAGATGTTATATTATTCTTCAGTGTATAGTTAATAAATAAAAATAATAATAAAAAAATTGGATTTGTTTTGAAAGTTTTTGGTGCGGCTTCATTAATACTCCATGTATATAGGTAAACAAGTGCATTCATAAGTTTGTATGTCAGATAGTCATCTTTCAGCCACCAACAGGCTCGCGAGGTCTACAGCTCACAGAGCCACTAGTCTATTATTGTTTTGAACTGCAATCTCATTTTGTATTCCGTCGATGATTAGAATTTGATACATTTTGTCAATAATGATATAATGAAATATAATGAAATAATCCCACCCCCCTTCAGACTCAGATCAGACCATTCATCCCCTCAGTGTTAGATCTGTGGTTTATGAGACTTCAGATGCGGGGAAGTGAGGTAATTTTACTTCCCCGTGGTACAACCAGTTGGACATAGCAGTTGTTCAAATAACAGTTGGACTATTGCCCCTCAGTTGTACCACGGGTCATAACAATTAAATGAGTATTTTGAAAGTTGGACCATGGGTAGAGTTAAGTCCCCGTGGTACAACCAGTTGGACATAGCTGTTGGACCACGGGTCGGTAGTGGATTTAAGTCCATGTTTAGTTTCCACGAATATCATCTAAATCTTATTTTCTAAATAAACTCAAAAAATTAAACATAAAATAAGTAGTATGGACTGAAAAAGCCAATTATTGTACACCAGCGCCTGCGAAACTCCATAAAGTAAATACAACAAATCGGTGTTTATGTCTTATGGGCCAGGCAGGCGCCACTCTCCCCCGCCCCCGCCGCACTTCCCCGCACCTCGCACGCATTTAGCGGGTAGAAAAGGAAGGACCAATATGGTGCGGGCAGCTCATTGCGCTGTAAAATTACTCTCTATAAAACTTGCATCCGCCCGGTCTTCACGTATGCAAGTCCAGTCTTTGGACACTGCTCCCACTCTCTAAAACCACTTCGTGAGTAAAGCAGTAGGTGCCCCGTGCTACATGCGCAACGCGTAGATCTCCATAGTGACTTTAGACTCCCCACAGTAAAGCAATATATGAAAGAAGCTTCCGAACGCTACTTCATTAATGCATATAGCAACCCACACCCGCTTTTCATACAAGCAACCCTTTACCAACCGTCCCCAGACATAAATAAGAAACATCTCTATAAACGACGTCCCAAAGACGACCTCCTAGAACCGGAGGACGATATCAGAATAGCTCAGCCACCCCCCGCCCCTCAGGCACGTCAGCTCGATAAAGGCTGTGTTCCCGAAGCATTACAGCGTCTCAGAAACCAAATTTGGATTGAAAGAGATCGCCGTCCTGATTCACCGGACACACAGTCTCCCCCCCTTTTTGAACCTCCCGGACTGAGGTTAGATCCCCTTTAATGACCCAAATATAAATTACTTAGGATTCGGATAGGCTTAAAATTAAGTAACTATCTCACAGTAGCGGGGGCCATCTGCCCCCCTAACATGCCGCTATCATGCCCTTTGTCTACTTATGAGCTGATGTCTGCTCGTAAAATCGGGTAAGCAGGCAAACTCCTCCCATGTATATCTTACACACATATAGAATATCGTAACATCGAAAGATAACTACAAAACACAGGGGTTGTTTTTAGTCCGTATACTACACTACTCAATGGACCTTCAGGAACCGCATGTTTGACCGGCATTGTGGTTCTGAAATTGTTTAGCTTGTTCTTTAGTACAAACTTCACGCAGGCGAGCGTCGGCGTTCGAAATTTGAATGTCAGTACCAACTTCACAGACAAACTAAGGACGGCACGCGGGTGGGCGTCGGCGTTCGAAATTTGAATGTCAATATGTAGAAAAACTACACATAATGACCATTATGTGTAGGTAGTTTTCCAGATACGAAACGAGTTTTTACCAAGTAGTTTAACATAATGCTGATCGTAACGTGCGGTTTTTGAACGCAGTAAAGAGGGTTTATGATACGTGTGTAGATAAATAAAAGGAGGATGGGCGGAACTGGCCCCCCCCATCAACAGAAATGAAATGGTGTTTGAGTGGTTCATCTTAGGGAGTACTTAATTTTTTAGTATGGCGACATCGACCAAATCAATGGGGTTCTCATGGTATTTAGTGATTTATGCAATTTTCGTTTATAGACGTATTTAGGAATATACGTCGTTATTATAACAGTTTTATGTATAATGTGGTGCACAGCGATGGCGCAAATAAAAGCCCCGCGCCGCCCGCACCCTGCGCCCTCCGCAGCCCCGCGCCCCTTGCACCCCGCGCCCTTGCGCTTGCGACGCACTTATGTCAGTCACAGTCAGTTCTCTGTCGTGTGCGTCACATGTTTGATTTATCTGTGTTTGACCGGCTTTACAACTGCAACCTCCGCTTGTTACCTGGACTGATTGATAGCTTTTCGTTTGACCCTGGCGCTATAAAGGACTTTGTGATAACTCTACTGGATCGGGATTGTTTCGACCGTCGCGCATACGGATCTCCGCTTCGCCGTCCCGCTGCAGTTCACCCGCCGCTTCGTGCGAAGCGGACGTGTGTAACACGAGCCCGTGCGCGCCGCGATCGCGATACCCGCGCCGCGAGTGTTCACGGAGGGGATTATCACATCGGGACGGACGCCGGCTCTGCCTAAGGTCGTGCCTGGTGTGTAACCCTTTCCGTGACGCCAGCTCGTCCATAGCCCGCCGCTATGGACGAGCCCAAAAGCCCTTTTAAGGGCTATAGTGCCAGTGACATTGTGAGTGTTAGTGTTGCTGTGAGTGACAGTGATGATGCCGGTAATGTGAGCAGCCCGCCGCTGGGTGAAACCCCGCGACGGCGCCGCGCGCAGCGATCGGCATCACTGGAAGGCCTGCTCCCTATCTCCACGTCGACGGAGTACGGGTCGCCCGTGGTGCGGCGTCCTGTGTCCCCGAGGGCAGAGCTTGTGCTGGACGAATTATATTTAATTCGGGCCGCTCAAGCCAACCTGTTTTCGGCGGGCCTACTTCGTGCCATGGAGGCATACGTCGCCGCAAGCCGCGCTACCCTGTCGGGCAAGCCCACGGCTTGTATCGGCGCCGAGCTCCTCGACGCGCAATTAGTGGAGCAGGCAAAAACGCGGCCTTTGGTGCTGCCACCAACCCGCGGGACGAGGCGCCCGCGTAGCGAAAGCCCGAGCGACGAGCTGCGTCTCCGAGGAGACGGAAAGCGAGTCCAGCTTGCGGACTCGCCGACCCCGCCACCGACGAACCAGCCGCCGCCGAGGAAGACGGGCCTCGACATGCCGTCGCTGTCGCCCTGGACGGGCGCGCTTCAGGCACCCGCCCCCGCCCCTGGACCGACCGCCGCGTGTGAAATAGACAGTGAGAGTGCTACAACACAAATGACAGGTACGAGTGTTTCACCTATTAAGTGCTCTCCCGCAGTGTCGTTTGCCGTGGCGGCCGCGACCGCAATTCCCATGTCTGGGGCACCACGCCCCAGCACCGCGCCCCCCCCCCCGACCAGTGAGGCACGCGGAACCGCCAACCGCGCGTCCGCCCGCCCCGTCGGCGACCACGTCGCGAGTGCCCGCCCGCCCCACGCGCTCCGCCGCTGCGCCCGCGATAGTGCCCGCCCGCCCTACGCGCCCCGCCGCCGCGCCCGCGAACCCGCCCACCGCCGCGACTGTGCCCGCCCGCCCTACGCGCCCCGCCGCTGTGCCTGCGAACCCGCACGCCGCCGCACCCGCGAAAGGGCCCGCCCGCCCAATGCCGCCCGCCCGCCCAACGCCGCCTGCCGCTGCCACCGCCCAAACCGCAGCCGCGGTCGCCACCACCACCGCCGCCCCGTCGGGAGGCGCTGCGCCACAGCAGCCCCGCCAGCCGCGCTATCCGCCCCTTATTGTGGAGGTCCTCCCCAACTGGGCCGACCACTTCAGGGCGATAGCCAGCGAGCTCGGCCGGGCTCCCAGCGCGCGCGCCTACCAAAAGGGTGTGCGCTTCACCCCCACGGCCGAAGACGAGTACCGGCTTGTACAGCGCTATCTGTGCAGGCTGGAGAAGGACCACGGAGTTCGGTGGTTCTCTTACTCGCTGCCGGCCGACAAGACCCAGAAGGTGGCGATCCGCGGGCTGCCTTCCAACACCACGCCGGAAGAGATCGTCGCGGCACTTGCAGAACTCGGTGTGGAGGCCGAGTACTGCAAGCAGATCCGGGCGCGCAAGGGGCGCCCCGGTTGCATCTTCTACGCGTCCCTGCGGAAGAATCCCGACCGTGCCCCCGGTGCAGTATATGAGATCTCAGAGCTCATGTACATGCCGGGGGTGAAGATCGAGGCTTGGCGCTCCAAGCAGGGCCCGGCCCAGTGCCACAGGTGCCAACAGTTCCGGCACTCGTCACATATGTGCCACCGCCCCCTGGCGTGCGTGCGTTGCGGCGGTCCCCACTCGGCGCGGGAGTGCCCCCGCCCGAAAGACCAGCCGCCGACGTACGCCAACTGCGGTGGCCCGCATACGGCCAATAACGCGACGTGCCCCGTGTTCCGCCAGGAGGCGCGGAACAAGAAGGCCGGCACTGTGGCGCTCACTAATGCGCCTGGGCCCAAGAAGATGCAGCCCCCCCCTCCGCCACGTCCTGATCTGCAGGAAAAAACGGCGCCCGCCTCGCTTATGGCGCAGGCGAACGACGGAGTCCCCAGGCAGAAGACGAAGCGGGGGGGGAAGAAGAAGAAGGCGACGGCTCCACCTGCCGCCGGCGCCGCGGCGGCTACTCTCGCCGCTAGCGAGACTGCGGCCGCCGCTGGCGCCGCCATTCCGGCTGCGGCGATAGGGCAGCAGGACTTGGGGCACCTCACAGCCCTGCTCGCCCTCCTCAGCGACCCCACTGCCCTGGGCAGACTCACCGCTCTGCTCCGCAATGCATGAGCCGCTCAGGGTCGTCCACTGGAACGCGCAGTCGCTGACAGGGAAGAAGCGGCTGCTCCACGTGTTCCTGAGGGACTACCGCGTCGACGTGATGCTCATCAGCGAGACATTCCTAGCCGGAAGCGACAAGCTGTCGCTGCCCGGCTACTTCGTCTACCGCAAGGACGAGAAGTCCACCAGCGGCCGGGCCTTTCGAGGCTTGGCAGTCATCGTCGGCAGGAAGATCGTCCACCAGCTCGTTGACGCCCAGGAGTATACATCCCTGTATGCTTTGGGCGTCGACCTCCAGGTCGCCGGCCAGGTGCTGCGACTCTACGCCGCCTACAAGCCCCCCAGTACACCAATCCACACCGCCGAGCTACGGGGGTTGCTACAGTCGCCGCATCCGACACTCGTCGCTGGCGACGTCAACGCCAAGCACACCGTCTGGAACTCCACCAGGGTGTGCCCAGCTGGACGCGCCATCCTTGCCGACTCCGTGAGCCACAACTACGATGTCATCGGTCCCGACGAGCCCACCCACTTCGATTCGCGGGCCGGTTGGGACACCATCGACGTCGTAGTCGTCAGAGGTCTCCGGACTCCGCCGAGCCAGGAGGTTCTCCCTGACCTCCCATCGGACCACAGGCCAGTACTTCTCGTCCTGGCGGACCTGCCCACCCGGGTCTCTCCGCCAGCATCACGCGGACGATACCAGTGGGGCGCCTTCACCGCCGCCCTCGACCAGTCTTCGACCACATGTCCAGTCAACCAGCCGGAAGACGTTGACCGCCTGGCATCGCTGCTAACCACCCAGATCCGAGACGCGCTCGACCTATCATCGCACACCGTAGCTCGCGGGGGGAAGCCCAATCCTCTTCCTGCTGAGCTACGCGCACTCATCCGCGATAAGCGCGCTCTCCGGAAGCAGTGGCAGCAAACCCGCTGCCCAACGATGAAGACCAGGCTCAACGCCATGACGGCAGAGCTGAAGCGCCGACTTGATCTCCACGCCGAAGAATCTTGGGAACGCCACGTCGAGTCCATGGGCGACCACGTCCCCTCCGTGCATCGCCTATGCCGGGATTTGTCGACTACTCCAACTCCCGTCCGACCAATCCTGGGCAGCGACGGCCTACCAAGATTTCGAGCCCAAGACCATGCAGAGATCTTCGCCGAATGCCTCGAGAAGCAGTTCAAGCCGAACCCTACGGATGATGTGGAGCACGTCGCAGCAGTCGAGAGACACCTGCGAGAGTACTTCGCCTCGCCGATAGCTCCCGAAGAGGACCCCACCGTCGTCACGCCCGGCCAGATCATGCGTGCATTCAGACGTACCAAGCCCAGGAAAGCCCCGGGCGCAGACCGCATACCTAACATGGCGCTGCTACATTTGCCGCCACGTACTGTGGCGGCCGTTACGCGCCTGTTTAACGGTATCTTGCGCACGGGCCACTTCCCAACCCAATGGAAGGAGGGCTTGGTCATCATGTTGCCCAAGCCGGGCAAGGACTCCAAGCTGCCTGAGAGCTATCGGCCGATAACTCTACTGAGTACCATCTCAAAGGTGTTTGAGAAACTCCTGCTGGCGAAGCTACTGCCCCACATCCAGCCGCGCCCAGAACAGTTCGGCTTCAGGCCCGAGCATTCTACGACGCTTCAGCTCACCAGAGTACTGAATGACATGACGGTTTGTTTAAACAAGAAGGAATACACTGTCGCAGTACTCCTGGACATGGAGAAGGCGTTTGACAGAGTATGGCACGAGGGGTTGCTGTACAAATTGTCGACGTCTCCAGCCCCAAGAAGACTGGTCCAGATCATCGCCTCCTTCCTGAAGAATCGCCGCTTCCGAGTGATGGTGGAAGACGCCGTCTCCGAGGAACACCCCGTTGCAGCCGGCGTCCCTCAGGGGTCCTGCCTGTCTCCAGCCTGTTACTCCCAATATACGGACGACATCCCCGTCGGGCCGGGTGCCCAGCTGGCACTCTTCGCCGACGACGCTGCCTACTACGCGTCGTCGATCCAGGCACGGCACGCTGCCGTCAAACTGCAGCGCACCATGGACATCTTGCCCGACTGGCTCGCCAAGTGGCGGTTGTCCATCAACGTTGGGAAGACGCAGGCGCTCATCACAGGCCAGTCCCCCCTTCCACCACCACTCCAGCTCCAAGGACAGGACATCGCGTGGTCTCCGCAGGTGAAGTACCTGGGAGTGACCATCGATCGCCGGCTCACCATGAAGCAACATGTCGACAACGTCGTCAACCAGGTCAAGGTGGCACGCGCCAAGCTGCGTCCACTTCTCGACTCCAGCCTCCCTCTGAGGGCGAAGCTCGGGATCTACAAGTGCTACGTGAGATCCCGCCTCACCTACGCGGCCCCGGCATGGTACGCCCTGTGCTCGGAGACGAACAAACGGAGACTCCGAGCCCAAGAGAACCTCTCTTTGCGTACCATCGTCGACGCCCCCCGCTACGTGAGGAATGCGACGATCCAGAGGGACCTCAGATGGGAACCAGTGGACCAGTTTGTCCAGAGGCTGGCGAAGGGCATGTTCGCGCGTGCGGATAGCTCACAACATCCGCATATCCGCGACATGGCGCCGTACCACGCGCGCCCGCCCGACCGCCGCCGCCTGCCACGCGACCTGGTTGCCTAGCCGGCGATCATCCAATGGAACACCCCTCGTGAGAAGATCTCCACCGCCCGCGAGGGCCCCCCGATGACCTGTCCATAGGAGTGGACAGAGGCGCTTCTTCAGGAAGAGATCCGATGATCTGGCCCTGACTCCCCACGCCCCAGAATGGGTGCGTGAGATGATTTCTTGATTAATACTGGATCGGATATAATGGATATACTGGATCGGATTTGGCCAGATGTAATATTATTTTACCGAATGCATGGCTAATTAGATCGCGTATACAATCAAGGCACGTAAGAGCGCGCACCTATATATTAATAGATCGAAATGCTATTGACAGGCGCGCTATTTCACATTATTACTGTACCTGCCTCACAGGGAGTCGCACCATAGGAAGTTGTGCGCATGTAGTTTCAATTATTTGGTACATGGCGATAGGTCGCCATACAGACTTTAATCTGCCAGCAGAGCTGTTAAATAATGTTATAATAGACGAATAATAGTATATTACGTAGTTTGTTGTATTTTTTATATAATATAGTTTGTTGTATAGTATATTGTAATAATATATAATATAGTTTGTTGTATTTTTTATATAACATAGTTGGTTGTATTTTTGTTTTTCGTAATATTATATAGTTTGTTATTACTAGTAGAGAATTAATACCACTCCAAATACATAAAAAATGTTTTATTTTCCTAATATATCATATATTTATATTGTTATTGACGTGTTACACGTTTGTAATAGAACAAACTTCAATGTAAAAATAAAAAAAAATAAACATAAAAAATAAAGTTTTTTTTTTAGCCTTTTCCCATCGAATTTCCAAAAAAAATATATTAAAGTCTTATAAGGGGCTGTGTACGATCACATTGGCATAATTTTCATGTCTGTTGGTGGGGGGCCCAGAGCCCATACATTTTTGCCCATCATCCTTTGTATTATGTTTCCTAAGACGTCCGAAGTCCTTAATTGAGAGTACACTCGGCGCCACGAATAAAGAGCTCTCGGAGAAACTGGCGGGGATTACTGCGCATGTGTACAGTCGCGGCATAATTCCGAAGTGCGTTTTTAGGGTTAGTGTGAAGGAATGAGTGTTCAGGACTTTCTTCACTTCTATTTTTTCTCTGTTTGATATTTTGTTGATTGGGGTATTAGCCGATGTAAATAATGGACTTTGTGTCAAATAAACTATAGGTACTCTCTATTGACAACATTTGTTAACGTCAAGGTTGAAACCTATATATAAATAACCCCCTAGCATAGAATGCCCCTAGTCACTAGGGCCTAGTGAATATAGATACTTGTAGTAATAGTCCTGCACACTCTTTTCTTCCCGCTGACTAATAATTTGTAATTCGACCGGGGCGAAAGATAACGTTGGGTAATATTGTATGCGACTGTACTCAAGAAGCTTCGAGACGTGCTTTCGGTGCGGGCATCGGGAAGCGACTGATCAACGAATCAGGTGCCGGCGCTGACTACCGCCCCCGTCGCTCCTCACTTCCCCGCGCCAAACACTTGTGAAAAGTGACTACTGCGCATTCAAGGACAAAGCTCTTTAGTCGTGGCGCCGAGTAAACATCACTTACGCCAACGTCTGTCCACTAGGTGTCGCTGCTATCGTGTCGTCTTTTCGCGCCAGAGTGCCTGTCATGATCATAGTTGCGCGCCATTTCAAGCCGCCAAGGTAGAAGTAGGGAGTAGATTGGCTTTTCATTGGTATCTCATACGGTGAGGGTCACCAGGTAGCCCTTACCAGGACTTCGGACGTCTTAGGAAACATAATACAAATTTTATTTTCAGGTAAAATTTCAATATTATGTGTTCCGTTCGTCCGTCCGACGTCCTTGTTTGAGATCTGTTTGTTATCTCCTGGTGGCTTAAGTGTAGAGCAAGTTTATCAAAAGAGAATGCAACAATGTGATGAACTAAAATGATGATAGCGTTATATTGATAAACCAATTACGATAGAGTAGGTAGAAATGTATCATATAGAATATTGTAGGTGACCACTAAACTTTACATTTGCTATAGGCACTGCTTTGGTAGCTACAGGCGAAAATAAACGTTTGATAATCATGATGATACTTACTGAATAAAATAGTGACCTATGTAAGGTCACTATTTAATTCACAGTAAGTATGACTAAGAATCAAATTTGACGTATTTCTTAAGATAATTTACGGCTAAGGGGTTAGCCTCTCGTCTCGTAAGTTAACTCCACTAAATCAACAGTTTACATTCAATGAAATTAATATCAAGAATCACAGCACTATTGTGTTCAAAATAAACGAGAAAGTGATTGTACATTTGAATTCTTAGAGAGTCCGATATCTCTCTGATAAAATTGACTAAAAGTAGTTTCATGTCTCCAATTTGCCTTAGATAAAATTTCATTAATCGGATAATTCTCAACCAAGTTTAAGGAAGAGACAGCCGAGCGAAAGCTGCCTGGTGATGAGTCAATACCAGCATCTAATAGAAGTCTTTTCATCCAGCCACCTATATATGATAGTTTGTGATGCTGGTTTTGGCTCACCCCTAGGGGTTATTAAAATATTTGTAATTGAGCCTCTTTTATCTTCAGTTAAAGTTAGAAGCTGTCGAAGCCAAAATACCGGGTCGATATTTCGATCTGGACATGACCGCAAGGTCCAACTAGACTGTTGATATGTAGCAGTCTGTCTTAGAACCAAATACGGGATTTAAGGTTATCGAATCAGAGTTGTCAATACATCTTTCAGAGTTGCAGTGTAAAAGGGTCAGATCATGTACCCTGCGACCAGAAGATAGTAGGAGTATGGCGGCTGCACGTTGGGAGACTTCATATGAACTATATAAGTTAGTATATGTGGCTCTTATGTGTTTTATGACGACTCTTGCATCCCATATGTGGTTGAGACAGCGATATTGCTTTCAGAATATGCTTAACGATATGACTTGATGAAATCTTGACGTCAGACAATGTTTCACATACAGAGGCTATAGCTGACTTATGCACGAGTATAGTACGGTAAGCAAGATTTAGAGATAAGAAAAAGTTTGCTAAATAACGGGTGACGTTTTCCGGAGCAGGAGATTTGTGATCAACTTTGTTAATTTTGCACCAAGCCGTCCATTTGTTCCAAATAGGTATGTATGTTTTTTACTGTTGAGGCGCGCCAGCATGACATAAGGAGTTGTTTCTCCTGCTCCGTCCAACTTACAGTCAAATAATCCCACCGGAGACAAGCCAAGCTGCCAGTTGTAGGTCCTTGACCTGTTCCGGGACGCGGTCTGTCGTCGTTTTCCAGATGGCGTATTTTTATTGGACGAGTCAGGGTTCGGGATTTTAAGTCTGGCTTCCAAAAGGGCTTGTTCCACTGGGGTGCTATTATTATGTATTGGCCTGATGCTGAGTTCATGTGCTGTAGCAGCCTGGGCAGCAGGCTCGGCAGAGGGAATGCCCATACTAGATCGTAATGCCAAGTCCTGCTGTAGGCGTCGTGATAACAGGCGTTCGGGTCTAGCAAGTCTAGCGGGACACGACGTGAGCTGTTCTCGAGCCGAATAGGTCTATGACGGGTGTTCTCAATACGTCGAATATTTTCTTTTGTCGCTTTTTGGGTGAGGTGCCACTCGGAGCCTGCCCGGTTGCGTGAGGGGTGGTCGGCTTCCGTGATGTATCTCCCGGGAATGTGGTGAGGGATGTGTAAAACATTTAGGCTGTCTTTCAGGTCCAGTAACCGCTTTATCAGTGCCAGAAGAGGCTGAGATCTGGTTCCGCCCGCGTTCTTTATACTGAGTGTCTCAAAAGAAAGTTCACATTTGATTTGCCTACTGTGTGAACGCAACTATTCTGAGGGGCACGGGGGGTATGTCAATCGGTAGCCTAGCTTTTGGGAATTTAGTCGCTATGGAGCATTTCTCGGGAGCGAACCGTGCGTTGTGTGTACGTGAGTTTTACAAAAACGGTAATTCAGCGACTGTAGCGTGTCGAAAATTCTGCAGTATCGACATATTCGTCGTTTAAATGATGCTCCAAGCGCTCGACTCATTGGGATATGGGTCAAGAAGTTTGAAGAGACTGGTTCAACGCTAGAAAAACCAAAATCCGGGCGTCCAAGGTCTTTGAGAACGTTCGAAAACGTAGACAGTGTCTCTCAGTCTGTTCGTGACAACCCGGATCTTTCGATTCGGAAGCGTGCTGTTGCTTTAAACGTGCATAGATCATCATTGTTCCGCATTTTACACAAAGATTGAAAGCTGCACCCCTGTATAAGCGATGACGGTGCGATTGTCGCTTTGCAGCAGCACCGTTGAGTTTTGTATGTTTGGAGCCTCTGAACTGATCGCTGCTATGACTGCGTACATTTCTTTCAAGTTGAAATGCCACCCTATTTGATGATGCTGATACTCTCCTCTAATGGGCATTCCAGTTGCAGTCGACCACAGGCCCCCATTGGTGATCGGATGCATCAAAGTCAAAGTCAAAGTACTTTATTACTGTAGATATTTACATATACTTAGCAAACGTCATTTATTGCCTCTTCTCCACATTGGACCACTGTGGGAGAAGTAGGGCGTAGAAACTCCCACAGATTGATTTTTAGATCTCTTTTAAAAATAGGTTGTGCTTAACTAATACAATTATGTTTTTTTTAAATTTAATAAGCAGGCAATAATAAATAATTACAAAATTATTAACAGCGAGGTCTGTGTTGAGCTAGATTAACCCCATACAGTCCTGTCATTTAAGTAATCTCGAACATTGTACTATCCCTTTTTCGACAAAGTCGCTTTAACATGCTTTTTAAATTTCTCAAATGGCAATTTCAAAATCTCCAGAGGTATCTTATTATAGTAGAGAATGCACTTACCCTTGAAAGAATTGCTAACCTTCGCGAGTCTAAATCGGGGCGCACACAGTCTGTGATTATTTCTTAGGTTAACATTGCAGCTATCGCTAAGTTTGGTCAATGTTGTAAGGTTCTTGCGTACATACATTATATTTTCGAAAATAAATGGACTACAGTTAGTGTGTCAATTTCTATAAAAAACTCTCTTAAGGAGTCTGTTCGTTTTAAATTATAAATTGATCGAATAGCTCTTTTCTGAAAAATAAAAATAGTTTGAATATCCGCTGCTTTCCCCCACAACAAGATACCATAGGACATGACACTAGGAAAGTAACTAAAATATACTAGCCTAGATGTAGCCACATCCGTGCTTTGTCTGATGTTCCTAACAGCGTAAGCCGCAGAACTTAATTTACCAGCTAATTTATCTTTGTGGGGTCACCACTGCAATTTGCTATCAATAGTATTTCCAAGAAACTTCGCATCATTTACTAATTCTAACGTGCTGTTGTCTTATACTAAACTGGTCTCAACTTGCCTGACATATGGAAGTGAGAATTTGATACACTTGGTTTTACCAGCGTTTAACAATAAATTATTAACTGTGAACCAATTCAAGGTTAAAGACAATACACCATTAACATCATCAAAATCTCCTTTTTGTCTTTCAATTTTGAAGACCATTGAAGTATCATCAGCAAACAACACTATGTCAGTTAATTTCTCCACCATGAAAGGCAGATCGTTAATATATACCAGGAATAAGAAAGGGCCTAATATGGAACCTTGTGGAATGCCAATTTTTACACCCGATCCATCAGATTTAACGCCGTTTACTTCTGCCTTTTGAATTCTATTGCTTAGGTATGATCTTAGTAGATCCAACGCTTTATTTCTAACTCCGTAATGATTTAATTTAATTATAAGCGTATTATGATCAACACAATCAAACGCCTTCGACAGGTCGCAAAAAACTCCGATAGCATCCTGTGCGGCCTCCCATGCAGAATAAATATGAGATATAAGGGTAATACCTGCATCCGTAGTCGATTTACCCCTAGTGAAACCGTATTGTTTGGCGTGGAGTTGTTTTGTACGGTTGAAGTGTGAGAGCATTTGATTGAGTATAATCTTTTCAAATATTTTACTTAGTGTTGGAAGAACAGATATTGGTCTGAAATTTGAAGTTATCCTTCAAATTTCAGACCAATATCTGTTCCCTTATCTCCCGACTTCCCCGTTTTCCGTATTTATTTAGTTAAGTAATTTAAACGTTTTGAAAATGTCCTGGGGATATACATGATGAAATTTTAAATATACATTACTGACGCTAGTGTTATTTTTTAATAAAGTCTCTGCTTCATATGGAGATGAATTTAGACGGTCTGTTGTGATTAAGGGTACATTGGTGAAGAATATTTCAAAAGCTCGAGCAACATCAGCGCTGGATTTAACAACATCATCACCTATCTTTAGGCAGAAATCATTGTCCCTTGGTATAACTTTGCCAGTTTCGCGGTTTATTATTTGCCAAACTGTTTTCATTCTATTATTTTAATTTTTCTATAAATGTGTAAAGTTTTTGCAGTTCTACAAACCAACTTGAAAGTTTTGGAATATTTTTTAACATAGTCATGAAATTTTCGATCAAAGTTATAGGTTTTTTGTTCATAAAGGTCATCTAAGATAACTCTACTTTTACGAATTCCAAACGTTGCCCAGTCATTAAATTTAGATTTACCGTTGTAGTCACTGACTTTCTTTAATTTAAAAACTTTATTGAATTCTGTCTGAATAATGTTGAAGAAGTCTGAGTAGATTTCGTTTGGGTTCTGTTCATCAAAATCAGGTACTGGCAAATTTATATCTAAATTTTTCATATACGTCTCTAGTCTATGGGATGTAATAGGCCTATAAAATGATGGATCAGTCCTATTTTTACTGGCAATTGGGAATGAAACTGTTTGACCTCTGTGATCGGAGGGTATGCAGTTAATTACATTTTTACTTGTGAACGCACCGTCACAAAAACGTTATCTAAGCAAGTTTGGCTCGTAAGTGTAATTCTAGTCGGCTCTAGAAATATATGACATAAATTAAATGATTTGAACAGAGTTATTAATCGTTGTTTCAATGTTGTATCTACAAGAAAATCTACATTAAAATCGCCACAAATAATTAACGTTTTTCTGTTATTACAAAGTAATGAGGGCTTCCTCCATAATTTTCTCGAAAATTTCAAAATTGCCATGGCCGTTTTCATCTCTCGGAGGTCTGTAGACACAAACAATACTATGGCTATCCAACTCAACACAGGATACCTCTATTTGTCTTTCTACAGTAAGTGCAAGAACATCTTTCACCTTAACATTATTTTTTACTAATAAAGAACCACCTCTATCAGCAGTCATTCTATTGTAACAACTGACAATTTTGTAATTATTTATGTTAAAAGACATCATATTTTCCTTTAACCAGTGTTCTGTAATACAAATAACATCGGTGTCTGAATGATTAAGAAATAATTCTAATACAAGTTCTTTGCCAGGTAGCCCCTGCATGTTTTGATGGGATATATTTAAGTGGGGCTTACCCTTTGTCCTAGTATTTTTCATGTGATTGCCAGAAAACCCCTGCTTATTTTGTAAAATTTTCTTATGTTTTGAGGGGTCCTCTTTTGTCGAACTATCTAGTTTAAAACACTGCTATTAGTACTAATACTAACTAAAACTGAAGGCGACTGCGTTATAGTATTTAGAACTGTGTCGCATATATTATACGCTAACAATGTAGCTACTCGTTTTTTTGTTTTATGAGACAGGTACATAGTATCCTGAGTCAAAGTAAAGTTATGAATAAAATTATTCATATCGAAATATAAATTAGCATCACTATGATGACACGTTTTATATATATAGATGCATGTTCATTCTATGTACACTTTTATTTTGTTTCCCTGATAAATTAGAACAATAAGGAAAGTTACATAGAATAAACTTGCACTTCGTCTTATTATATAAATTGAGCAGTACATCTATACCGGTATCTAATGCACTCCGACCAATGTTTGAGTGGTTTCCTACCATAATAACAATGGTTCATGAAAATTCCCTACAGCTATCTTTTTTATAATATCCTCAAAGGAACTATTAGGACAACAATTATTTGTCACTTGTTGCTTAAGGCCATAATGCAAAAACATACCAAAATCTACACCTATCTTATCTAAATAAACTTCAGTTCTTTTGTTTGCTATTGTTCTTCTCTGAGCACGATTTGAGGTGAGTGGCGGGACACTCGTGTTGGAGTGCGGTGCGATGCACGTGCCAGCGGGCGGCGCGGCATTCACGGTAGCGAGCGGTGCAACGCGTGTAACGGCGAGCGGCGCGGCCCTCGCGGCAGCGTGCAGCATGGCACACGACTCAGCAGGCAGCGCGACACGCGCGTCACTTAGCGGCGTGGCGCTCGCGCTGATGAGCTGTGAGGTGCCTCCTCGACGATGACGGCGACGCTGTTTCTTGGTCGGGACAGCAGTGGGCGTTGCAACACTCACGTTGAGGGGGGTCAAGACCAGAGTTTGTGATGTGGGCTCATCCTTCTTGCTGGTGTCATCCTCCTTGCTGGTCTCATCCTCCTCGTCCTTAATTAGAATGCCTACCAATTCCGCGTTCTGGCGTTGTAGTTGTAGTAGCTCAGATGTTGCAGCTCTGAGTTCGACTAACTCACTCTGTTTTTTGGCAACTGTTGTAATATAATTGATGACGTTTACCTCTTGATGTATCGGGGATTGTTGTTGTATGTTCTGCATCCACCATTCTAAGTCTTCTTGAACTTCGTGCGGGTGCGGTAGGGGGGCAGCGTGTCGACGCAGGCAGTTTCAGTGCTGTTGCAGTGTATGGCAATGCAGCCTTCCCCGCAGGGTAATGAAGGCCGCAAAGTTGAGATACCCTAAGAGACATTGCGCCTGCTTGAGGGTCCAACTGCCGACGGCCAGACGATTCAGCAAACACTGAGTGATTTTGTGACCTTTTCTTCGGGTAGCGACTTCACGTTTTTTGCTGTGTCCCATAGGACCATGCCTAGGAACTCTATCTTTTGATCTTTTGTCCCCCCCGCCCCCCCCCCCCCCTTTCTTTTTGATGAGCTTGAGCTCCCTTGGGAACGTTCGTTATTAGGAATTTTCTTTCCATTATGTTTTCCCTTAGGAGGACCAGCTTGGGTAGTTTTTCTTTGAAAAGGAGTAGAGAAAGATGATGAGGGAACCGGTGATGGTGCCGTTGTGGGACGCGATATGATAGTCTGCTTCTCAAGTTTGTCAACACCACCAATTTTTTGTACATATGACGATAGAGTTTGTGGGTTGAACATGTATTCAGAGGATGGAGGGATTTTTTCAATGTCTTCACGAATAAATTTGTCCTTCAATGACTTTAGAATGTTACGACGACGAAGTTCTAGAGCCTCCGCACGTTTGCCGCAGATGATTTGGAGGATATCTTGAGAAATTACCTTATAGTCGGACTGGTTGTCCAACAGTTCGTTCAATTTGTCATAAAGCGTATTTGGCGAAAGCGTAACGTCCGGTTTCATTAACCAATCTATAAGGTTTTCTAAGGATGAATTCACAGATTCGTTTTGTGCCATAAACGCGTTAGACAAGGCGGAAAAGCCACGTTCAGACTGGCAACTGCGGCTCGACGACGCCGCCGGGTCTTCGAGGCGCATTAACTCCTCATTGAGTTTCAGCTCGATAAACCCCGGGGAGGCCACGTACTTTATTAGGCTATCACTATAGCGGACGGAGTTCCACTCGTAAGAACCGAACCTTTGCAGAGCAGAGATTTTGTCAATGCGTTCCGATTTCGCTTTCGGAACCAGTGGGTCCTTAACGGTAACCGGGAGTTCAGATATGGTGCCTACTTTCGGAGTCACTTGTGTTGTGACGGCACCAAGAAATCACGGTCCTGACGTTGCGAGGACTCGGGAGCGGTCAAGAAAGGGCGATTCGCGCATGATAAACTGTTTACATGACTCACCAGCTGTTGCGAGAGTAAATCAAACCTTCTCTCCAGTGTCGATTCTCCTGACGTCGAACGGCGATCAGGTCGCGACTCGTGTTCACTCTTGCGCAGCCGGCTCCTACCGCGGCGAGAGCGGACGCTACGGGTCGGCTTACACGCCTGGCGGCACCGGCGCGGCGTCGACTGCGCCGACGAATCCCCGCTATCTCCGCTGCTCGAGCTGCTACTTGACGGTCGGGGACGCTTTTTCGAACGCACTTTTACAGGAGATTTCTCGGCCGCATTCATAAGCACTTCCGCGGGGTTTTCACTTGCGGAATCTATAGTCGTAATACACGTACGTAACACTCTTTAGAAATAACATAAAGCAGCCGACACTAATGATATGATAGCTATTTAAAACGATTTTTCTACTTTAATCTCGAGAAGTCGAATAAAAATCTCGAAAAATCATAAAATAAATCGGATTTCGACTACTATGCGACGATCTAGGGACGTCCGTCTTGATCGGAAGACGATGCAACAATGAAGCACCTATAAAGTCTGGGCAATGAAGCAACAATGAAATTTCCTATTATACATTTTTATATAGGCAATGGAGCGAATCTACTTCCTAATTCTACCTTGGCGGCTTGAAATGGCGCGCAACCATAATCATGACAGGCACTCTGGCGCGAAAAGACGTCACGATAGCAGCGACACTTAGCGGACAGACGTTGGCGTTGATGTACTCTCAAACAAAGACTTCGGACGTCAAACGGAACACATAATAAAAATGCACTTTAGTGCAAATAAGACCACAACCATTCAGCCACAGAGTAAAACGCGCCGTAGGGTAAACATCGCAGACTAAACTGCCACCTCATCTGTCAAAAACCTGTCATGTTGAGACGGCTGTCATCATACGTGGCCTGACAAAATCTTGCTCGAAACGAAAAAACGGAAAACTGACTAAAACAATCATATATTTATAAAAACCTTCACTATACCTGTATCCTCACTAAATTCTATACAAAATGGTATGCAAATGGACTACCCTTTGGCTCGCCGGCTTCGTAGCTATGAGTATCTTGGGTTCCGTAAGGAGTTACACTATTACGGTGGATGCACATGCTGAAGAGTGCTTTTTTGAGCATGTGGAAACCGACACAAAGATGGGTAAGCTGTCTTGTAATCCTTTCACTAAAATTCTCACTAGAAACATTTGTATAACCAAGTTAAAAGTTGTTTTAACCTCACGGTATTTATAAACAATGTTTAATTTCTTTAACAACTCCTAAGAAAATTATAGAGTATCAAGATACCACAGGTGAGATTACCAGTTTAGTCTAAGCTGACATTCCAGTCAAGCAATTTAGAGGTAGGTACAATATGATAATTATTTCTTTACTGCTTGACATTTCTCGGCTTTCATCAGCACAGATCACAGATCGGGAGAAAATATACATTGGTGCATATTCCTCACAATACTACTTATCTTATAGCAGAAAATAGTATGGCTTGGGTAGACCCAAGCTTCTAGAGAATCGTATAGAAGGGGGGTAAAAGGGGTTAAATCTGGTTGGGGCTGGCTCCCTGATTATAACACTACCACTCTTATTACAAGGTAATGCATATTTATCGAGTTTTAATAAAAATAGTTTCTAACCTCAAATCAGATAAAAAGCGATAATGAAATGACAAATGGGCAATTATGTACTAAAATGGTGTTGTAAAACAGACAGTCTGTGGTCCAAAATGTCAAGCAAAAAAAAAATTGAATTTTCGTTCATTCATTCCGTTTCTTCTCGAGTTTTGTGAATGTTCTAATATTATTAAATTAGGTTGAACATGTAGGAACAACAAAAATACTTAAAACAAAAAAACAAAAAAAATGGATGAAAATCTGATGATGATCATTCCCATGATGGATCCTTTTTTGCTGTGAAAAATCAGTATTTTTGAACGGCAATTAAATACTTGCCTTTTTATGAGCCTTAGTAGCCGGAGCTAAGGCGATTTCGAAATAATAATGCGAAGTAGGAATACTTTTGTAGCGAAGTTATGTAAACATATCCCCAAAAATGTGGTTATAAAAAGTTAATGTTCTCAACAACGGTTCATTACCTTGTAATGGAATGGAGTCAGGGGGATGGGCCAAGGTGATTTCGAAATAATAATGCGAAATTGGTCACTTTCATAACAAAATTATGTAAACATAACCAAAAGTTAATTTTCTCAAGAATGGTGCATTACCTTGTAACGGGAGTAGTGTCACGGGGATGGGGAGACCTCCCCTCTCCCCCTCTCCCCCCCATTATCCTGCGAAACGATACTAGATCCCTACCAAAAGTATTGTATTGAAGTCAATTTTGTAGAGTAGACTTATATCCCTTTTACTGTCTGAATCAGACATTGAATATAAAGCTGTCACTAAATACATCCAGTTTTTCTTCTTCGGTTAAAAGTTTGGTCAGTTTCGAATTTGAAGAAGGAAGACAGAAGGAAGGCAGCCAAAGGGCTGCCTTCTCAGTGCCTAATCTATTTCTTATTTTGCTGTGCACCAAATTGAATGCTGAAAATAGTACCTCGAACCCAGGTGAAGAAGCAAATGTACATAGCTGTTACTTGACTCTATCCAATTCCTCTTTGTTTATACATTTTTTCATATTGTGTATTACTACCCAACAATCAGTAGGGGTGGTTTTCTGTATGACTTGTATAGCAAATAAGAGGTCTGATCATATACCCATTTCGGTCACAGCAACCACTTCAAGGGCTTTGAACTCGCTTGTGTGCTTGCATGTGGCTTGTGTAGCCAATCTTCTTTGTGAAGATCCTCGCGCCTTGCGGGCATGTGAGCACACCATTAATATAATTATACCGCGGTGACAAATACCTTAATTGTCAAAGACTCAAAGTCAAAACCCATGCATGAATTACTTACTTACTCTTTGTCGAAACCTGACAAATATCATAAACTATAGTTTAAATCTGTTACCATTTGTATTGTTCCTGTTTTTTGAGTAATGTCTAGTAGTTTAAAATGATTTTCAGCAACTAAATCCGAGAAGTGTCGGGCGCAAAAGAAATAAATAAAACGGCCAAGTGCGAGTCGGACTCGCGCACGAAGGATTTAAGAAATCCTTCGTGCGCGAGTCCGACTCGCACTTGGCCGTTATCTATAAAAAATGCAAAAAAATCATCTCTATTGTATGGGAGCCCCCAATTAAATATTTGTTTTATTTTAATTAAATTATTTATTTTTAAAGTGAATATACTAATAGATATTCTGTGAATATTTCAAGCTATTAACCAACCTGTTGCCGATATCAATATCGAGCAAAAACAAGCAAAAAATCACATTTGTTGTATTAGAGCCGCCTAAAATATTAATTTTATTCTGTTTATTAGAATTTTTTGTTATAGCGGCAACAGAAATACATCATCTGTGGAAATTTATTTATCACGGTTCATGAGATACAGCCTGGTGACAAACAGACAGCGGAGTCTTAGTAATAGGGTTTGGTACCAGTATGGATCCCTAAAAATGATTGTACTGTACATATTTTGCACACTACCACTTCTATCAATAACTATTGTCTGTTGAGAAACTATAGCAGATGTAATCATTATTACAGGTCTTACATTTGAAATAGCCGAAGGAGGTTTTCTGGACATAGATGTCACAATCACAGGTCCTGATGGAACTGTGATATACAAAGGTGAACGGGAGTCATCTGGCATGTACACATTCTCCGCTCATATGCCTGGAAGATATACCTATTGCTTTAGCAATAAAATGTCGACCATGACTCCTAAGGTTTGTAGGATATAGTTTTATTTTCTATTTTAAAAGATTAACCTCTCGACAAATAGTACATTGTTGTAGAGGCTGGTAAGACTCTAAGAGAGGAGTCCATCTGTTGCACTTTTGGCGAGACATTAAATAGTACTTAACTGCTTATCACACCTACTGCGAGGAATAAAATAAATTATACAGTTTTTTTTGTATAAATTAGGTTTGGAACTCGCGGCCGCCATCTACCGCAATTGACAGCACTCGTCAGGCACTCTTTTACCGACGCGACGGCATGACGCGCCATCTGTTGATATCTAACAGAACCATAACAAAATAAGCCAACAATTGTTCCTGTAGTCCTGTTTAACAATTCATTGTTTCGAAACCCCATTACAGACTATTTTTCGCCACATTTCCGAGCAGTGTGCGTGAAATAATATTATTTGTACAAAATATGCCTGTAGAAAGGATACCTATGAACAATTAAGAATGTAACAAATGTTCAAGGGTACTGACTTAATTTCAAGAAATGCCATTGTATGTTTTGAATTTTATTACCATGGCATAAGGACCAAAATCGCGATAACTCGCGCGTTAATGAACCGGTATATGGAAGGAAATTTTCCCTTTAGGCTTCCTTTTTTGCTTTTGGGGTACCAGTATCCTAAAAATAGTGAAAATTACCATAATCTTCTTCAGGTGGTAATGTTCAACCTGGAGGTGGGTGACGCGCCGCACAAGCCCGAGGCTGGAGCTGATGATGAGGTCAACCACAACAAGCTTGAGGATATGATCAAGGAGCTTGGCACTACTCTAAAGACTGTCAAACATGAACAGGAGTATATGCAGGTAGGTTTTGGTTAATGCTATATGCATTTCTTCATCAGGTTATCTCCATCACTCTTTTCAAAAGCCTAATTAAATGTATCAGATTATTGTACCCACCGAGGGGCACAGGCCTTTACCCTGGTACACGTAAGATTGAGCCATATGCCGTCACTCTGGCTCAGTTGGGTTTCATGGAGGGGTTTCAACGACTACTACTAGCGTTAGTAGCCGGGCCAAAAGCTTAACGTGCAGCGTCCGAAACACGGAACTACCTACCGATAGGATAGGTAAATGAATTATCTCATTGGTATATGGTCAGCACGGGTTTGGAACGTTGATCTTCTGCGTGGGAATGAAGCGTGAAACCCACTAGACCACGGAGCATAAAACGTGTAAATCCCTGAACTACTCTATAAATGAATTTCTTATTTGTATCACGTTCGTCTCACACCAGGTGCGCGACAGAATCCACCGCGCGATCAACGAGAGTACAAACTCCCGCGTGGTGATGTGGTCCGTCTTCGAAGCGTCCGTCCTACTTGTGATGACTGTAGGCCAGGTGTACTACCTCAAGCGGTTCTTCGAAGTGCAACGAGTGGTCTAAATGGACTATTTGTGATGGGTGGTCTAACTAACTGGAGGGATGTGTGGGTGTTTCTTAGAATGGACATGAAATTAAGTGGTATGTTTTGTTCATATTTGCGTTTGTTTTATAGCTGGCGTGAGATGTCGATTCTGCGAATTTGACTTTATCGTCATCATTTGTATAATCATATGTCATCATATGATATCGAAGTATGAAATGATGAAAACTGAGATGCCGTGAATTGCTCAGAAATTATTTATTGTCATCAGGAAACAGAAGTACGTACTGCAATAGTCTAAGAAATATCTTCATATCAGTGAATAATGAGACGATATTCACCTCGCCCCTTTGTTATATCGTGTGCAATGTTTGGATACCAACTGTTCAAACACATACTTATTTTAGTATGTGATATTTACCAGTTTCATTAACTGGAATAGCGTGCTAAAAGTGGGCACAACCGTGCCTTTGCCAGCCCGTATGGGAAAAGGCTTGACGCTATGATATATATTATTGAATAGCAAAAATATTAAATTGATACCAACTATGAATTATAAAATTAAATTAAGGTGATACGAAAATATATATATATAAAAGGAATACGAATGTAAACGAAAGTGACAGCGTTAATTACTTCCGCAAAAGAAAGGAAAGAGAGCGCAAACAATGCGCTCGACTGCAACTAAAAGAACGTAGCGCCAAACGACATAAAAATTGTAAAAAAAATAAACTACGCTTTTTAGTCAAAAATATTTTTGAGGAGAGTACGTATACATAGTATCCACATTTTGAATGTAATTCCGCAATGAAATTAGGATTTCAGAATTGCAGGAAAATATTAAACAATTTAGAGGTCTTTTCGTTATGAAATTCTATCGAGAAAATTTCATCCAATCGCGTTTTCCTTCAGTGAGAATCTTAATCAAATACTCAGTAAACGTTAACCCAAAAATCAAATCTGGAGATAACTTTATTGTGGAGTAAATGGATTCGAAAAAAAAACCCATATTTTTTTCATATCACCTTAAGTAAATTCTAGCTATCACAAAGGGACGGGGGTGTGTCGGTGTGTGCATAAAACTTGATCTGAGCAAGTGAGTTGTGTTTTCAATAAATATTATTAAAATTGTTTCTACTGAATTATCTCTTTTCGTTTTGAGTTTTAATAAAACTATAAAATAATATTATTTATATATATATATTTATTTATATATATAATTAATATAAATAATATATATATATATATATATATATTCTAATAAACTAAATATCTGCTTAAAACATTGCTATAGTAAAATTAAGAGGTGGACTCATAGTGGAGGTTTATATTAGCAATATATTGTTGACTAATAAATAACACAGTAATTAATTACAGGTGTTTTATCAGTTCATTTTATTGTTTCTAAGCTAGTAAGGCAGCCTTAGTTACTATTTGTTCATGTCTATGGAAGAACGTTTCTAGAATCTTGCATATAAAACATGTGTTTAATCAAATCACAGTGGTACATATTGCTTGATATTGGAAAATAACCCTTAAGATCTATTTAGAAATCTTTATATTAGTGTATCTTCGCAGCTGCGATGTCTGTTATATTATGGGATACAATACATTGCAAGAAATAACTTTTCGGTCTGTGAATATACAGAAATCTAGAATGTAGGTATAACAGTGCCACAAAGTTGACTTGGCCATCTCTCTCGCTCTCTCTCTCGACGCGTCAGTAGGACAGTGACGGACGCTATGACGTCATCAGAGCGAGATGCCAAGTTCACTTTGACGTGTGACCGATGCAGCAGCTATCAAGAGATACTCGTGATAGACATAAACATACAGACTAACATTTATTACATAAACATCAGATTAATACATATTTTCAACTTATTGAGACTCCTGAACATAATACAAAAGCACCAGCTGTGTTTTACCGGCCCAGAATCCGACTGTCTGTCGCTGCAACGCAGACCTTATCATTACCAGAACTTTTAGCACGCGAATAATTTATATTTTAATAAAATTCCAATTGATCGGCGCCTATTCCTATTATTTTATGGTTTGTGTAATCTTGTTTTGCTCCATCTCTGATTGGAATGATCGAATGGCGTTCTAAAAGTTCTGCCAACTTTTAGCGGCCCGTAGTGCTTTAAATGCTGCCACAGCCATAGTATAAGCACAGATACTAATATAGTATACTATGACGGCGGTGGCTTTAGTATAAGCACAGATATTAATATACTATACTATTGAGAACGCTCATATATAAGTAAAAAGGTATGACTATCTGCTTCCCGCCGAACTCAGGCCGTCATGGTCAGTCGCCACTTACACCAGGGTGAAGGAGACGGTACACAACACGTCACCTATGTTAGGCGGGTAGGTCATGATGTTGGCCGCAGAGATGTCGCTAGTACGGCGGCGCGACCAACAGTGCCGTGACGACCGTGCCGGCCGGCAGCCGTGACGTCACATCACTCGCGCCCGGCAGCCGCAGCAGTGCGCACGCGCCGCACGCGCTCAGCAGCCGGCTGCTGCACTGTGGGCGGTACCTTTGTGTTCATTCAAAGCTATCTATGGTTGGTCAAGGATGGACTGGAAAACTGTCCAATGGCTGCTGAAGTCGATGCACTTGTTATGAGTACGACAGTGACAGTTTGTTTCACTTTGTTATTCCGGATACATAAATAGCAGCCCTCGTAGTAGTATTGTTTAATACAAATACCTCGACTCGCTAGTTGTGTGAAGCAAGTCTTGTTGGTTACCTGTTTCCCGATAACCGTTGCAGTCGGCAGCCCACCCTCCTGTTCACAACTCGTATAGTCCAGCACCGCGCGCGCGTACTCCGGCCGCGGGTCCAGGTCAGCGGCACGCGCCAGGCGCACCCGGCATGCGGGCCAGGCGGGGGCGGGGGCGGCGCGGGGGGAGCTGCGCAGCGCGCGCAGCACGAACAGGAGGCAGCACACGTAGGCCGACACCGGGTTACCTACGAACGTGGGGACTTGAGGCATGTATGGTTTGAACTGGTTATTAGGTAGGTATAGCGAGAAATATGAAAGACAGATGTCTATATAATCATTTATATGTTTATCTACACACATATCATAAACCCTCTTTACTGCGTCCAAAAACCGCACGTTGCGACCAGCATAATGATATACTACTTGGTAAAAACTCATTTTGTATCTTAATATTGATACATTATGACCATAATGTATCAATTTTCGGCAAATTATGGCATTCAGGTTTCGAACACCGACGCCCGCCTGCGTGCCGCCCCTAGTTTTTCTGTGAAATTGGTACTACAGAACAAGCTAAACAACTGCAAAGCAATGATCAATGCCACAATGCCGGTCGAACATGCGGTTCCTGAACACATCAAAGAGAGCTTATGATATGTGTGTACATAGATAAACGAGTGTAAGTAACTGTACATAATTAGGCGTTAAAACTCTCGAGTGATATTATTATGAAACTTACCTTCGGCTCGTTTCATAAACCCACTCTCGAATCTTAATGCCCTCCATTATGTATCAGTCACATAAACTACTAATACGGGCTCATCCCACACACTAAGATGCCCAGTGTCGTGGAAACCAAAAACAGCAACGTCACAAACACAGAATCCCGAGTTCTTTTTCTTTCTCCCCAACCGGGATTCGAATCCGGTAACTCGACCGCTACGCCGCGATGTTTTTATCTTAAGAGGTCGGCTATCATTAAAGCTATTTGCAGACTCTGTTACTGCGTATTGAGAATTCGGGCATAGATTTCCACAACTACGGAGCTCACGACCACGATGGAGCGTCGATGCAAATAGACGAGGCACGAGGGGATCGGCTCATAAACATATGATTAAGATATCATGAAACTGAGAAAACATCTCAGCGCTAACAGAGGCATAAAATAGTGCCGGCTGAGCCGGACTGCCTCTAATTTAGATGGCCGGCCGCGCTATTTTCTTTTTTAGGGTGCCGTACCCGAAGGGACACTATTACTAAGGATCCGCTGTCCGTCTGTCTGTCCGTCCGTCCGTCACCGGGCTCTATCGGATCAACCGAAATAGGTAGAGCTGAAATTTTCACAGAGGCTGTATTTCTCAATAGAAATACACCCTCTGTGAAAATTTCAGCGGCAATCCGCTATAACAACAAAGAATGAAACATACCGGTTTTTAAGAATTAAAAGAGTACCTACCACCCATACAATAAATTATTGATATGGCAATTTTCTTAGCCATTTTGTTTTATTTGTTTATTGGTGAAAATTGGACCTTTAGGATTTAATTGGAATTGGATATCAGAAAAGATCTTTAATTGCAGGTATTGAGTGTTTTGCTCAGTTATTTGTCAATATACGATTAATAATTGCTCATTCGAATTATAATAAATAATTTAAAGTTTTTATCATATTTGTTTTTATTTCTGTAAATCTACTCAATTTCTATCACTTACGGTTTCAATGAGCAGAGTTTCGTTAACCTGAGTACATAGTTTAATACTTACATACTACGTACATAAAACTATTTTTCAATGTTTCGATGTCGATGTAGTATATAATATTTTATAATTCAAAATTAACAAGATATACTCGTACAAAATACTGTCGTATTACGTTTTTCCGTGTGTGTGTGTGTGTTTGTATGGAACCCTTCGTGTGCGGGTCCGACGCCCTACTCGAACTTGACCGGTTTTATTATTAACACCCTTGTATTGGCTCCACTTGCATGTAACTAAATATCATGTGTGCACAAATCTACGAATGGTCATTTCACGGACGTTATTCTATCTAAGTATAATTAATATCTATCTATATAAGTATGTGTATCGTTGTCTAGTACCCAAGATACAGGGAATCCTAGTTTGGGGCTAGATCAATGTGTGTAAATAGTGTCCAAGGTATTATTATTATATTACGAAACTTAGTATGTATATGATGTTCAGATAACAATACAACAATATGATACCATAGAGCTGATGTGATGATGGAGCTCGAAGGTGGGAGAGGACCCTTGGATGCTTACTTGTAAACCCATCCAGTTTGGGCTCATTGTATTTGTCTTGACAAGTTCTATTTTCTCCTAGTGATTATCACATCATCATCACCTGGTGATGGAGCTGGAGCGGTGGCAGCCGGAACCCTGGCATTCTTACTTGTAAACCCATCGAGTCTGGGCTCATTTGATTCATCTTAATAGGACCTCTTGATTTCGAAAGGGTGTATTAACTTTTAAACTACTTTAATTAGGGTTCCGTACCTTAAAATGAAAAGGAGCCCTTATAAGATGACTTTATTGTCCGTCTGTCTGTCAAGACCCTTTCTGTCAGTAACGCGTAGAGGTACTGAGTTAAAATTAATATCAATTAATCAAATCTGTGGTCCCTTAGAGCTGTGAAAAAATCAAACTTTTAGGTCAACGCAATCAAAAGATACGGCCAGCCGTGCCGCAAATTTGCGTGATCATCCAAACCTAGTACGTCCCGTTGACATAGAATCATAAAATTTATATATATAGCAGGAATAAACAAAAAGATCCGAAAACTATAAACTTCTAGTTCCATCACCAAAAAAATGCGATTTATGCGGAACCCTCGGTGTGCAAGTCTGACTCCCTCTTGACCGGTATTTTTATTGTTCTCTGTCTATGTAGCCGTATAAACACTCACCAGGCAATGCAAACACGTATTTGGTGCGTCCTTCAAACTCGCACGTCGCAAAGGTACTCGGTTTCCCAGGCTTCATCCACACGCGACCAAAATGCACCGTGGCACCGAAGTCCTTCTCAAGAACCGGTTTAAGGAGGTCCCTCTCGCCCATAGACACTCCTCCAGTGCAGACGAGAATATCGGCTCTTGACAGAGCGGTGGCTATAGCAGTCTTGAGTTCCGTGGGCTCGTCGCGCGCTATGCCGCAGTCTATTGTCGGGTAGCCGTGTTCTCTGGAAGTTGTCAGATCATCGGTAATTACTAGTGCGTTTTACCTGAGAATTGCGTATGTGTGAATGATGCCGGTGGATGATGCGAGTGAGTGAGAGCTCTGCGCTCCCACGTGTCACTCACAAAAGCGCCTTTCTCAGGCTCCTGTGGTTTTACTTACACTCATAAATATGAGATTTGTTTGCGTATGTGCGTAGTTAAGTACCTTCCACTGTGACGTCACTTTAACTAGCACTTTCACAGGGTGTAGGAAGATGCGGTCCTATTCAACATTCTAGAATAATTTTCCCACATTCTTAAATTAACCAAAACCTAATGATATTTCCTTTCCAGCTAAGTAAGGTAATATTCATCTTTTAGGTTAAGTTAAGATGAATTATCATTCATATAAACATATGTGCTAAGTTGAATCTCACTTGAGTAGCACCCGTAGCATGGTTCTATTGGAGTCGCGTATATGCGCCGGCTTCAGTACCTCTTCCGATGGCTCTTGCAACTCATTTCCGGTTGACAGCAGCGCCACCTGCACACATACCGTGGTACTCAGTATGTCTCACGACTTATTCCAGATGGGGCGCCACACGCACTGATAAAAGGGTTTCACGCTTGCTTCTTACACAGGAGATGCAGGTTCGAATCCTGACCATGTACCAATGAGATAATTAATTTATCTTAAGTACAGTATCGGACCTTCAGTGTTTCGGACGAAACTATAGGTCCCGTCTAATATAGCTACGTGGTAGTAGAGGTCGTAAAACCTCTCCATCATCCCGCACTGAGCCAGCGTGGTGGAGTATGGCTTAATCTCACTCGTATCCGGGTGAAGGCCTGTGCCCCTCGGTGGGGACATTAATGTATGGGCTACATGTATTATATATATCTCATACATAGTAACTGTCAAAGTTAACTCAGCACCTCGCTTTGATGACATAATAGCTTTCTTCACGATTTGTTAGTATATTTATCTACACACGTATCATAAACCCTCTTTACTGCGTACAAAAACCGCACGTTACGACGAGCATAATGTTAAACTACTTGGTAAAAACTCATTTCTTATCTGAAAAATTACACATTATGACCATAATGTGTAATTTTTCTATACATTATGACATTCAAATTTCGAACGCCGACGCCCGCCTGCGTGCCGCCCCTAGTTTGTCTGTGAAGTTGGTACTGACATTCAAATTTCGAACGCCGACGCCCGCCTGCGGCACGTTGGTACTACAGAACAAGCTAAACAACTGCAGAGCCACAATGCCGGTCAAACATGCGGTTCCTGAACACATCAAAGAGAGCTTATGATATATGTGTACATAAACTAGTGTATGTAACTGTACATAATTAGGCATTAGAACTCTCGAGTGATATTATTATGAAACACTCGAGTATTAATGCCCTCCATTATGTAGCAATCACATAAACTACTATGTCACAACAACATTTTTTCACGGTAGTGAGTTTCCAATTCGCATATTTCAACATTCCTAAAATTTCCTATTGGCATTTTTTCACATCGCGAATTTCTACGTAGCGTTTCTCAATGTTCACGTTTAAACGATCACCAAAAACGCACCTATTTTACTACCAATAAATTCGAAACGACCGCCAGAATTAGTAAACAAACACCAAATTGTGTTTGGATAAATGATCGATCACCAAACTCTTTTCATGTTTTGTGTACTTAAATTTATGTTTTAAGTATTTTTTGTTGTTATTACATGTTCAACCTAACACGAAGGATAAAGGGGGCTTCGCTTCCCTCACCCCCTTTACCCTTCACCTAAGCTACCGCAGTATTTTGCCCTGATATTTTCTGCAACTTTTGGTGATCATTTACCCATTTTGGGTAGGAAAACATTATTTTGATGATCATTATTAATAATAGCATTTTTAAAAGAATTATTTATAAGTTGATATTTTCATATTCACATAAATTAGTAAGTAAGTTTAGTAAAAACACTTGTTTCTATTATACAAGGTGACATTTAATTAGTTGACCATATTTTGGGGAATGATACTACCCATCATTATGACCAACTTTCCTCAAGAAACATATGGTCGCAAACGAAAAAATTATTTGGGTCTCCCATAGTAACTTGTAATCAGCTGATCGGGTCAATGTACTCAGGGACGAAATTTTTTTTTCATTTTCGACCATATGTTTCTTGGGGAAAGTTGTTCATATTGATGGGTACTATAGCTTCCTAAAATATGGTCAGCTAATTAAATGTCACCCAGTATACTTGATTTCTGCACAAGCGTCTACATGTCACTGCTACCTTATTTGTCCTTTTCATATTGGGTTTGCTGGAAGAAATCTCTTGAGATAAGCTTGCCTTTGTAAATATAACATTCAGAGCCCCTAAACAAAAACCAGGAGAGGACCTCAAATATATCA
This sequence comes from Argyresthia goedartella, assembly GCA_949825045.1. Taxonomy (NCBI): domain Eukaryota; kingdom Metazoa; phylum Arthropoda; class Insecta; order Lepidoptera; family Argyresthiidae; genus Argyresthia; species Argyresthia goedartella. Next base: position 20,169,057 of record OX463828.1, read on the forward strand.
TAGCTAAGATGGAGACAATGTTCTTCACTTTTACTACGGAAAGTGATAAAAAACATCAGGCCCTCCTTGAAACAGTCACTGAAATACGGGAACAGAACTCCCATATACCCACATCGATTCAGTTTATCTCCAATATGTACGACGAAATGAAGATGAAAGTGGAACAATTAGAGAGTGACAGAAAAGCCGATAAATCTAATATCAAAATCCTCGAGCAAAAAATCGAACAACTGGAAAGAAATACTAGAATGGCCTCTCTCTAGATTAGAAATATTCCCGTCAAAGAAAACGAGATAATTGAAGACCTATGCTATATCGCGAAAACAATTGGAGATACCCTAAAAACTCCCATTACCCCCTCGGACATCAAGAACATCCACCGAGGCTACTCAACACAACAATATAAGAAGCCTATTGTTATTGCCTTCGTCTCGTCTATCATGAAGGAAAAGATACTCACATCCTACAAATCCTATAACAAAGACCACAAACAAGAAAACCTGAACCCATCACAACTAAAAATTGCTGGCCCCCCGATGAAGGTGTACCTATCTGATTATCTTACACCTAAAATGAAAAAGCTTAACTATAAGGCACGAGACTACGCATCCGCAAACGGATATCGCTTTTGCTGGGCGACCTCAGGAGCTATTTATTTGAGAAAAAACGAAGAAGACTCGGCTATCCGTATAAAAAACGAAGAGGACCTAAGAAACATTTCTGCAACGAAATGATATTCTGTAGCTTATTATATTCGTGCAAAAATTATATCATAACTCAATTTGCTTTAGTGCGTCACACAAATCACTCAAAATCACAACAATACACAAAATATCTATACAATAATATTTACACAAAACCCATACTATATTCACTTACATTACACATCTATTTACAAACTATATTTAACACGCCTTTATTAGATATGTCTATATCTATATCTGTTCACTATTTAACTTGTTACAGTTTTTCACATAACAAAATTCCCTGATCTAAATGACCCTATAAGCAATGTCGACGAGTTAAACATTTGTGAGCCAATATCTTGTTATCCCGATGAATGTATTTCACTTTTAAAAAATCCACATTCCCACCTAAAAATACTACAGCAGAATATTCGAAGCATAAATCATAATTTTGATAGCCTTTGCATACTTTTATCGAATATAAAAATGCGATATAATTGTACTTAGCGAATGTTGGTTATCGTGTGTAAATAATCTACCTACTTTAGATGGATATTTAAATTACAGAACTTCACATAACTTTAACCAAAATGATGGCGTCGTTGTCTACTTAAATAGTACTTTGAATTTTTGTGTAGAGGAATATAATTTAGAAGAAGCAAACTGTCTACTGGTTAAATCTAAATTGGATTTTGTAATAATCGCTATTTATAGACCCCCCTCATTTGAAAATATAGATAAATTCCTAAGCTCTCTACAGTTACTATTGAAGAATCTGGTGTTCTTCAAGAGTATCGTCTTGGTGGGAGATATAAATATAAATATTGCGGAATTACACAGTGATGCAACTGAATACTTGGATATGCTAATCTACATGGGTCTAACACCTACATACTATACGCCGACGCGTGGAAAAAGCTGCCTAGACCACGCAATCATTCAAACAAAACAAACAACAATAACATTTAAGTTGCAAACAGCCATAACAGATCATGAATCCGTTCTACTTTGTCTACATACTAGGGGCTACAACTTCTTTAATAAAACCAAAACATTCACTAAACTAAACTTTGAAAACCTTGTGAATGACCACAAACAAATGGATTTTAATAAAATACTAGCGATAAGCGACATAAACTATGCCACAAATATGTTTTTAGAGTTTCTGAACACTATTATTTTAAAAAATACTATCACCATTAAGTTACCTAGAAACAAAATAACATTTAAACCGTGGATTACTGTTGGTTTGCTAAGGTGTATCAAAAACCGAGACAGAATGCACACTAAGCTTAAAAAAGACGCTAACAACTGTATACATATTACTACATACAAGCGGTACCGAAACTATTTAAAAGAGATTACTAGAAAAGCAAAACTTGCCTATGAACAAAAAGAATTAACTAATGCAAAAGGAAATAATAAAATGTTATGGAACACAATCAAAACTATTACAAATCTAAATAAAAATAAAAACCCTCCTTAGGAACTGTTAGGAATACACGACACAGGAGAAAAATCTGTCGATGCTGTTAACAATTTCTTCGCTGGTGTTGGCATAAAACTAGCAAACCAAATTCACCCAAATGTTCCAGCATTACAAATCGAAAAAAAATCCACAGCAAGTGACTCACTGGCTTTAATACAGACTGATAGCAAAGAATTAGAAAAAATAATTATGAGCCTGAAATCAAGTTTTTCTGCAGGACATGATGGTATCTCATCCCAAGTCCTGAAGACTATGAAGGACTACATAGTACCTACTTTGACTCATATATTCAATCGATGTATGGAAAGTGGAGATTTTCCTAAAACTTTTAAAAAAGCTATTGTACTTCCTATACACAAAGGCGGAAAGAGAGATTGTATAAATAATTATAGACCTATCTCTATTCTTCCAACCCTTTCTAAAATAATTGAAAAAATATTTAAACAAAGATTACTTAGATATCTTGAAACAAAAAATCTTTTATCTGAAAACCAATATGGTTTTAGAAATGGAAGGTCGACAGATGATGCGATCTTTGACTATACAACCTATTTGACTAAAATGTTGGATAGTAAAAAGAAATGTATCACTATATTTCTCGACTTAGCAAAGGCTTTTGATACAGTCTGTTTTCCAAAGCTTTATGATAAGCTCGAAAAAATGGGTATAAGAGGTGATCAACTAAACCTTATAAAAAAATACATGTCTGGTCGTACTCAGTGTGTAAAGATAAATGACTTTGTTAGTGCCGAATGTCCAATAACTTACGGAGTGCCACAGGGCAGTGTTCTGGGCCCATCCCTATTCCTCTGTTACATAAATGATTTATGTAATATGAAACTAGAAAACTGTAAAATTCAATGCTATGCCGATGATACAACCCTAACATTTGTAGCAGATACTTGGGAGGAAGTCCACATATTAGCACAAAAAGGTTTTGATAAAGTGTGTCACTGGTTAGCTGCAAATTCATTAACTTTAAATGCAGATAAAACAAAATATATACAATTTTCGTTGAAAAATAGCACCAATAAGGACATTTATAAGGAATACAAGATATATGCTCACTCATGTTTCTCTAAAGATTGTACATGCCCTGTTATAGCTCAAACAAATAGTATTAAATATTTAGGTGTCATAATTGACAGAAACCTAAATTTCGTTGAACATATAAAGTACTTAACAATCAAGGTCAGAAAATTGACATGTTTTTAAGCATCTACGCCACATTGCTGATAAAAAGCTTCTTAAAAATATATATACTTCCCTATGTGAGTCTGAGCTCTCTTACTGTATATCATCGTGGGGGGAGCAAGTAAGACACACATGATTCAGCTAGAGAGAGCACAGAGATTAATTTTAAAAATCATTTTCGAAAAGCCACGACTGTTTCCTACAGAAACACTTTACAAAGATACTAAAATCTTAACAGTTCGACAACTGTTTGTATTAAAGTCACTGCTACGACAACATACAACCCTTGTTTACCAAAAGGAACATATCAGGGCTAACACCCGAAGAGACCACATGGTGTGTCAATCAATCTCCACAAGAACAGCCCTAGCACAGAGATTCTCTCCCTATGTATCAACCAGACTGTACAATAAAGCAAACAAGCTGCTCAATATATATAACAACTCCAAATTTGAATGTAAAAAGGTACTTACAGGTTGGCTGCTATCCCTCAATTATGAGGAAATGGAGAAGCTTATGTTATAATAATGAAATGTTTATATCGTCCGTCACCTATTTTATTTCTATTTTCTACTTTTCACCAAAATATAGCAGTGTATTATAGATACTCATACATAAAGATACCCACTAACACAAAAACAGACATGCATGCACCCACACACACATACACACACACCACACACACACACACACACACACACACACACACACACACACACACTCTCTCACGCGCTCTCATATCCGCAAATATCAAAACGTAAATGTAAAAATGTATATTTAATATCTTCTAAATATATGTAAATTCCCACACTTTGTATATTCACGTTCACCAAAACGTAGTTGCAAACATGTACCCATTGTTTTAAAAAAAAAAAACTCTGTATCTTGAGAGGTGGAGGCCAGGGGATCCATGGCACGGGGTTTTACCTATTTTGGACTCCTGTCTCCCACTGCATCTTAGACTGCATGATTACTTATATTAAATATGTATTGTGTTCTTGGGAGAAAATAAATAAATTTTTCATTTCATTTTCATTTCATTTCATTTCATTATGTAAATGCCTATTCTATACGCATGTAATGTGAATTTTCATGTGCAATAAAACTATATGAATCATGAATTTTCAAAAGTTGACATTTTCATAAGTTAACATTTTCATATTCGGTTATATTTGTATATTCATTTGTCAAAATCAAATCAAAATCAAAAATTATTTATTTCCATAGGATGTTGTTACATCACCTAGATCCGTCATTACATTTTTTTGGGTGAGTTCACTAACACAATGGCGGAATCTGTGGAGAAGAGCTCACCGAAGAAACTCCACAGTCGTCGCATCTTTTGCGTTTCCTTTTTTAAATAAAATATTGTCAAATTACAAAATGAATGCTAATTATATATCGAAACAGCCTGTTACTCAAACAATCTATTCCCATGGACATCTGTCCTCTAAGTAATCAGATATCCTATAGTAACCTTTTTTATACAATTTCTGTTTTATTATTATTTTAAACTTGTCTAAAGGTATGTTTTTAATAACAGTAGGGACCTTATTGTAATAGCGTATACAATTGCCTTTAAAAGAATTACTAATTTTATGTAGTCGGCTTACATAAGCAACCAACTTGTCTTTATTTCTAGTATTAAAATTGTGTATATCACTGTACTTCTGAAAATTAGTTATATTTCTTTTTACATACACAAGATTGTCATAGATATATTGAGACACAAATGTCAGAATATTGATTTCTTTAAACTTTTCCATCAGTGACACTCTAGGCCCTAATCTATAAATTGCACGAACAGCCCGTTTCTGCAGAATAAATGTACTATTAGCATTCGCAGCGTGACCCCACAATAAAATACCATAGGTCATTAGACTATGAAAGTAACTAAAGTAGACTAGTCTAGCGGTGTCTACGTCGGTAAGAGCTCTAATTATTTTAACTGCGAACGCTGCCGAACTCAGTCTGTTCGACAATTTATTTATATGAGGATCCCATTGTAGTTTGGCGTCTAAAGTAATGCCCAAAAAGACAGTCGACTGCACAAGGTCCAATCTCTGTCCTTTTATAAATATGTCTGTAGTTACCGGGTTCACATTGGGTAACACGAATTTAATACATTTAGTTTTCTTTTCATTAAGTAATAAATTGTTAACAGTAAACCAGTTCACTATACTAGAGATAGCATTGTTTACCTCGTCATAATTTGATTGCTGTCTTTTAACTTTAAATATCAAAGAAGTATCATCGGCAAACAATACTAACCCATGTTTTGCTTTAACAAGGTAAGGTAAATCATTAATATATACTAAAAACAAGAAAGGACCAAGAATTGAACCTTGCGGTACGCCCATACTTATTGAAGACCCAGGTGATATTTTCCCATTAACATCGACCATCTGAACCCTATCTGTTAGATATGACTCCAGAAGGCCAAGTGCCTGATCTTTTACACCATAATGGCGTAACTTCCTGACAAGAGTGTCATGATGGACGCAATCAAAAGCCTTGGATAGATCGCAGAAGACACCTATGGCATCCATTGCGTCTTCCCAGGCATCAAAAATATTGTCGATTAGTTCAACACCAGCATCGGCTGTTGAACGACCCTTTGTGAAACCAAACTGAGCAATATGAATTAAATTATTGAGATAAAAATGACTTTGCAATTGATTAAGTATGAGTTTTTCAAATATTTTGCTAAGCGTTGGTAGTATCGATATGGGTCTAAAATTGGTGGGGTCTGATGTACTACCAGCTTTGAATAAAGGTATAACTTTACTTAGTTTCATCAAGTCAGGAAACACACCATTATCTATACATTGATTAAATATACAACAAAGTGTTGTGTTTAACTTTAACCAACAAATCGCTAATATAGGATTTTATTTATGTTACTTATGACCAGTTAGGAGCCCGTTGTCCCCATTAAAAGGTTAAGTCATATTTTAAGGGGTTGATAGGCATAATTTTGAACAACAATCATTGAAATATATTTTATTAGACTGGTGAAAGTTGTTCAGGATGGCGTCCTGAACAAATGCCATCTGGCGTTAAAATTGGAATAGGAGCCCTCACTGGTCACCATTGGGTCATAAATAACATTGATAGCTACTCCTCTATGAGCGATTGTTAGTTACTCACAAAAACTTTGATCAAATGAATGTACGAATATAACCGAATATAAAAATGTCAAGTAATGAAAATTAATTATTTAAAAATAATGTAAAAAAGCGAAAGCGATATATTGCGAACATTAAAGAACGCTACGTAGAAATTCGCGAAGAGAAAAAATGCGAATATGAAACTTTAGGAATGTTAAAGTGCGATGTGGAAATTCGATATTGTGAAAATATTCTAACAAATCGTGTATAGTGATGAGACGTCTATTAAGCGAGTGATTTTTAAAATTTCCCTCCGCTAGGGATTTTTTATCGAAATTTGCCCCCACAAGGGGAAAAGGGTGATTATGACAGTTAGTGCCAGAATTTCGCAGTTTTTCAAGCACCAAGGGTACTTCCTTAGCACAGGATTTTAAGGTTTGCAAACTTTGGGTATTTACTTTACTTTATTACTCTCAAGGGTACTAACAACATATTAAAACATGGTATATACATGCGCGTTTGCGAAGTTTCCCTTGTTTGTACTACCAGTCTAGCAGCCAATTATGAGTGCTCGTGACGCGTTCGAGATAACGATTCTACATCCTACTGTATAATTGGGCAAGTTATACCTTAGGTCTCGTCCAAACTTTGACGGTTTGGAAGCCAGCCCCAGCTAGCACACCGATGGCGGCTGCGTCAAGCGCGGTACCTGAAATTATTTAAATCTAAACTCAACAAATTCTCTACAAAGCCGAAACACGGAAACTCGCCGATTATCTCTTGCAAGCCTGATGTGCATTCTTTACCGCCGTCGGCCACCATTATAATATCGTTAGCCAAAAAATAAACTTATATAATAGTAGATTACACAACAAGTGCATAAAAGAAGCCAGTAAAATGGCTTCTTTTAGGCACTAGTTGTGTAATTGAGACGGCTCGGGTGGATAGTTACGGTTAAGTCTAGGGGGTAAAATGGCTCCTTTAAAGCCGAATACACTTTTTTTTTCACTTCGATTGCGAGAAAATGAGTCGTCGCCACTTCTCTGTTCACTTCAATTAAGTTACAAAATGTTGCACAATTGATGAAGAGAAGAGCTAATTCCCGCCACGAAAGTATTTTCTTAAATTTTTAACATGTGACATTCGACTTGGGTACTTAGGTAATACTGCCAAGTCATAAAAACATTTCTTTGCGTTTATAATAAATGACAACTATGTTATCTGGTTTTATTAAATTATAGTACATTTTGCACGAGTTCGCAAAGGCTTATATTTACGAACCAAGAGGTTTACGGCACGAGCCTAATGCGGGGGTCGTAGCGAGGTTCGTCAAGAAGCCTTTTCGAACGAGTTACGAATCGAATTTTTCCGCCTGAGAACCCAAAATCAAGCGGCAAAGGTGCTATTTTGTGGTTAGAAGGCGGAAAAATATAGAACACATGGAAGTAATTGGGTACCATACATAATAGGTTGGCAGCTAATAAGGAGGATCATAATAAGTAAAAGGTAGCAGCTTAATAAATCGATTTTAAGCTCCGTTTTAATTTATACTACCATCGAGTTTTTCTTTTGACCTAGGCCTGCAATTTTGCAAATTCCTTTACAGTTCTCTCGAGTTGTGCGGCCCGAAACGTGACACTTCCAAGCCTGTTATATTATAACGCACGTAATGACGACATTTCATTGCATGTTTGAGAAAATATATTTTAACTTAGCATGCTCTAAAAGTTCGTTTTCTCGCAATCGAAGTGAAAAGCAGAGTGTATAAACTCGGGCATAAACGAGCCATTTTAGCCCTCGACTTAACTATCCGTCTCTAGGTAAATTAGCTTCTTTTATGCACTAATTGTACAATTTACTATGTATAATACAACATCTACTAGATAATATGTGCTTTGAGCCATGAGGGAGTTTGTTTCCCTTATGTATAGGTTTTGTAGAGGCATAGTATTTATTTAATTGACTGTCTGTCGACGATTGCTGATTGATTTATGAGGTTGTTTTTTGACGCGGCAATAAAGTTTCATCACTCATCTAAACACTATACAGTCATCAACCTTATTCTGGGGGCTGTGACGTGGCTAGGGATACCAGCACCTACCTACGTCAACCAGCACAGCGCCCATAGCAATGTCGAGTCCCACCGGCCGGATATCCTGCTTCGGTCGCGGCGGCACCACTATCTCGACCTCTAACTCCGTCTGCCCGTCAGAGCTCGCTGACAGGAGCTTCGTATCTTCAACCTGTAACAACATAAACATAAAACAGCGTCACGCCTTTTCCCATACGGGGTGGCGGAGGTATATTACGGCCAGGTTTAGCCAGTCATTTAACACACCATTTTGCGTGACAGGGGGCTACGGTTCTAAAAAGGTTTCCTCACGAGTTTCTTCTACCTGTAACTAGTGGTTTTGTAAAACAGTAGAACTCGCAACCCCTTATAACAATTCAATAACCAACACTTTTCTTTTCCTTATGGCTTAGCAAACCCATTTCAGAGTTTTGAAACCAAATGTTGTAGAGAAAGTAGAAAAGGCCCATCCCCACCCCTCCTCACCTAACACCCATTTCCCCCACCGTAGGTTATCCTATTCCCCTCCTTACCAAAACCCCCTCATACACCAACCCTCGATGATGAGTCAGTCAGTGACTAAATGACGGAAGTTAACGGCTGTCGTTTCAAATCTATTGGTTCGGAAAATTGACGGAATTTTAGAAATTTGCCTATTTAAATTGTGGCCTATTAGTCACAGAAAATTCAGGTGTCAAGCTTAATCTACAACATAGTTACAGGGGGGTCAAATATACCCCGAAGTGCTTCCCCCTCCACTCCCTCTTAGATTTTGTTCAAAACATCTTGTGCAGAATGAAGTCCTTAGCGAGCCTCTCAAATTTTAATGAAATCCGCCGACAAATAACGCAACAGCAAACTTCCCCCTATTTCCCCCCAATAAAAAATCGCGATCGACTTAATGAATCAAGGAACTCGTGCGCCAATTTTCGTCAAAATCAGTTGGAAAATGCGACCTGTAGGCGAGAACGTCTGTCAAGCTAGACGGACAAAGTCACTATTGGCCAATCTCGAAATTAGGCGCTTCGCTTGCTCGTCCAATTAACGTAAATTATGTAAATGAAGAGTGATTAAGCGCGCAAACCGTGGTGTTTATAGTTTGTCGTAACTTCGTTAAACGTAAACTTCGTGGTCAGCTTAGGCTTAGTTTTTTTGGTCGTGTTGAGAAAATGGATGAAATTGAAAATGAATTTGAGGTCGACGTAACAGATTAATGGGTATGCGTTTCTTAATTTAATGGACCCGCCGTAAGCGGCGCATGTCCGATGCTATGCTTACATGCGTAACCGGTAGAGGGCATAATTATCGCGTTATAGCCTATACTCACCTGCACAATACAGTCAGCGCCCGGCGGCACGGCGGCTCCGGTGTTGATGCGCGCGCATTCGCCGGCTGTCAGTGACGTCAGCGGCGCGTCGCCGGCCGTAAGCGCCGTGCGCACGCGCCGACGACCCGCACCGTCTGCCGCGATGCACGCGTAGCCTGTATCGAAGAAGATGTATAATCAAGTACATGGTTACGATTTGATTATATTCTACGTTAAGTTACGATAAAACTCCTATGACCCACAAAATGGTACAAAATTTATATCCAGACCAGAAGAGGTAAGTGGAGGTGATGTCAACTCACTAGCACTAATAGGTACCTACCATCTTTTATGGAGGCGGCAAATGGTGGCATGGGCTCCTTAGCATGCATAGCTTCAGCTATCACTCTACCCCGCGCATCCTCGATCGGAACCTCTTCCATGCCGCCACACCATTGACCCATCACTTCATCAACTATCTTGAACGCCTCTGACATCTGCAGCATTGGATACGGCGACTCACGCGGCCTTAGTGCAACCTTCGTCATATCCACATTACTACCTCCACTCTTATGAGGACAGACATGAGACTGCACTGATTGATGAGTGGACTTAACTTCCACTACGTCATCATTCAGCAGACCAACAGCGTGTGATAAGACTGGCTTCACTACTGCAAAGCATTCAGTCACAGCTTTTTTACTGCCAGGGAAGTTGATTATTAGGGTTTTGTTTCGAATACCAGCAATGGAACGTGATAATTGAGCCAGGGGAGTTTTCTGTAGGCTGTCAATAGTCATTGCTACTGATATGGCCGGGACATCTCTATGTATTACAGCTTTTGTTGCTTCTGGTGTCACATCTCTTCTGCTTAAGCCAGTACCTCCAGTGGTGAGAACCAGGTCCACATTAGCTTTATCAGAGAAGTATTTGAGTTCTCTCTCTATGATGTCACGTTCATCTGGTATGACAATAGTGTGTAGATTGGCATTGGGAAACATCTGTTTGGCGAATCCTGCAAGAGTTGGTCCGGATGTGTCCTTGGAAGGGTCCTTGAAGCAAGTATCGCTGACTGTTACTATAGCAATCGCTTTCACCATTTTAGCTGAAAATCATAATAAAATATTTTTAAATTATTCATTACTTTCAGTTACAGTTCAAAGAGAATGAATATTTTGAAACAATTACTTCTGAATTATGTACAATTTTAATTAAATGTTTTTCACTTTGCATACCTACCCATCAAATAAATAATTTATTAAATCTTAAGAAGCTATCCAATGAGCTTGGTTAGTTAATAATATTTCACAAAAGGCAAGTAGGTATCCAAAGAGAAAATAAAATTAATACCGCACTAGTGCCAAGATAGGTAGGTACCTACCACTTTCAAGCATACAGCTACTGTTATTTATAGTTGCATTTTTGTTCAACCTCCCGTAACATCAAAATAAACACTGCATACCAAGGAATATTATTACTCACAAGCTGCATACTCACTTCACAGTCCAGTGCACGCGAAAATATGCCGCCTATTATACGTAAAAACGAGGACACCCGCAACCTACGTCTGCTCCTAAAATGAGACAAATAGACTATTTTAAATTCCCCACTTGATGACGCCATAAAAATAAAGTTACCTAACAAGCTATTGATAAGATAAGTAAGATGTTGTGAAAAGTTCAATCTTAAACAAGTAAGGCGTCTTGAGATAAAGTTTCGTGTAAGTACAAAAGACACCGGCGCGGCGGCATCGGCAGATAAAACTTGTTTGGTTCGTCGTCGGATACAGTGTTACCAGATGAAAACTATAAACTACCGTGTTTATCTGTTAAAATTACGGTGTTTAAGACTTAAATTACCGTAGAATTATTTGGAAAATTCTGTGTAAATTACCGTATAAAATGCAACCGAAACAACCTTGAATTTAGATGTTTTTCATATATGGTTGCCGTCATTTTTGAGAAAATGTTCTTAGTAGGTGTAAAATCAACATAGTTATAACCATTCCGGTGAATAGCTTGTTGAGCAAGTATATTTCCCTTAATGGTTTTCGGTATCAGCTTGTTCCTTTTCTTCGTTTTTATGTCGTCGATTTGACTGAATATTATTTCACACAAAAGTTAAATATACCATCGGATCTCTGCGACCCGATGTCGGCCTATTGGCCTATCTTCGATTTCAAACTTTTATTGTGTGTGCTACTTCCCTACACGTAAAAAAAGACACGGTAGTGGATCGCTACCGTAGACCGTGTATTAGCCAAAAATACCGTGGTTCTACGGTAATTACCGTGTACCTGGTAACACTGGTCGGATACATACATACTCGGATCGGACTCGGATTATATATATTATATTTCTTCTGTCAAAAGACATGCGTCGCGTTCCGAGTCACGTCAACAAAGACATAATCGCTCACGTGAGGTCACGACCAGCATGCCCGTTTCGAGTGGAAAATGACGACCATCATAGGAACCATTTGGAACATGGACTTACTTATTACTAAGTCCATGATTTGAAATGCTTTGAACGCGACTGTAGACGTTGACACTGACAGATGACATTATTAAAACGCAACTTTTGTTCGTTATTGATGTTATTTTCATTTCGAGTCGTATACAGTCATAGTTGTTATATTAGCTATTTTTTGGGTGAATTCGTGAGGAAATTAACAATTAAAGAGCGCCAGCAGTCGCTAAAACTTGCTGTTCAAAGTTTTATTATCAGCTGTCATTTTTTAAGGCTCGCTCACAGTTCTGACGCTCAGCATGGGCGATGATAGCACAACATGGTGGTGTTAATGATGTCCTATCAACCATTTTGAGCTATCGTTGTCACGCTAAAACTCATTCGGAAAGACCTCGTAGACACTATAATCGATTAAGTTGCGATTCGGAACGCGCCAACAAAATCAATATCACAACAGCTGATACTGACAGACACGCAGGTGTGGCAACCGAAATACGAAATAATAAAGTTCTGCTACTGGCCGCTAGATGTCGTTTATTTCCAATGCATGTGGCTTAGAAGTCCCCAAAATACCCGTCATTCGCGTTCAAAGCGAAGCGAACAAAAACTGTGTCACACCACACGGCACCTCTACTTTAAAAAAGTGCTATCAAGTGTGTTACTACCAACTCTTAAAGCAAGACCTAAACGAACGGCCCTGCTTCTTCGTACCACAGAATACTTTCGTACTATCCTTAGTAGGTACGGATAAGCAGGGCAGTTCAGTTTAGGTCCTCTCCAGCCTTCCTACTCTATGGTTTTACGACAAACCTCATTACACTGTAATCAACGCTTTGCCTTCCTTCCTACCACAAAGTAAGCAAAGTATTTTGTTAATCTGAGGTTTGTAAACCAAGTTAAGAACTGTGAAATGTCAGAACTACGGCCGCCAACGCCAATGAAATGATCTTTGAAATGCCATTCGACTGTCCACACTGCCGTCATAAGAAAAAAGGGCGCATCTAACATTTTTTCCTAAATTGAGTTATATAGATATTCGGCAAGGGCGAAAAGAGACGCATCTACCAGTATTTTTATAATTTGGCTAAAACTAACGCAACCCCAAAAAATGTACTTATAAATAGGCCGCATCTGCGCTACGAATTTAATATTACTAAATAAGAAAGACGTTTGTGCTTTTGCGCCTGGTGATTTTTCGTAATACTACAAGAAAAAGGCACATCTACCCCAATGCGTCCTTTTAACTTAGTATATTTGTGTATACTAAGTTAAAAGGACGCATTGGGCTACCTCAATCCACATGTGTCTTTTTGTTGAGTATTAGGAAAAATCACCAGGCGCAATATACTAAATTAAAAGGATCTTCATTTGATCGCGAAACGTAAGTATTGAGTTATTTTAAGGTTTCGTACCGAAATGGAATAATCATAGGATTTGTTGTTTGTATGTCCTTGAATATGTAACTAGAGGAAAAATGGAATTGCTAAAATAGTTAGGATTGCATTGGGCTTATTGAAACAACGTCGGTTGGTGGTTTATATTATCTAAAATAGGGAATCATTTATCCAGTTCATTTACTAAATATTTATGGTTTCAAATAGGTAATTGCTTTATTTCAGTGTGACAGAATGACATCTAATCGCAGCTCACGCATTATTGCGTTGGTACCACCAACCAGTTCATCTCAGAAGTCGACGTCTAATATTAAAGATGTGCAGCAACCCTCGTGTAGTACAAATGAAAAGGACTTCTACAGTGTTGATCATCTTCATAACAGCTCAAACAGCGAACTGGATTTCGATTCGGATGACTCGGTCTTTGATAAGGACTATATGCCTTCAAGTTTGGGCCGGGTGTCAGAAGATTGATATTCATCTACGTCTATCATCCCCAATTCACAGCCCATCAATGTTACTATTTCTGAGTCGCCTGAACTTTCATCCGAAGAAAACTTGGAAGAAAATCTTACAAAAAAAGGAGCAGCCAGAAAACGCAAAAAATAAGATTATTCACAGGTCCAGAGGAAACAGATGAAAAAAATTGAAGATATGGAAACTAAATATAAACTGAAGCCAGGATGTACTACAGAATGCAAGAAAAAATGTCAGACAGGTTTTACAGAAGAAGCGAGAGAAAAAATAAACCATTACTTTAGAAGCATGTCATGGAAAGAGCAGCAAAATTACATAATTAATAACACATCAAAAGAAGAGCCTAACAGAAAAACTGTTAATGAAAACCGGAAAATACCAAGAAATGTAAGCGTTACATATTTCTTAACAAATGAATCAGGATTAAAAGTGAACGTTTGCAAGGTATTTTTCCTTGAAACTCTCGGTTTCAACCGCAAGAATGATAAAGCTGTGAGGACCTCGTTACGTAATGTGCCAAATACAGAACCAGAAGATAGAAGAGGACGCCATCGTAATCCAAGAAAGATAGACGACGCCAAGATTTTACAGCATATTGAATCAATCAAACCCTGCGTTTCTCACTACCGCCGCGAGCACGCTCCAAATAGGAGATATCTTCCTTCTGATCTGACAGTGACCAAAATGCATACAGATTTTTGTGAAGAACAACATATGAAAGACCTTCCTGATAACGAAAAAATATCTTATGACCACTATAGAAAAATTGTGAAGAAATTAAATATAAGCTTCACAAATCTTGGTAACGAAGAATGCGAGTTATGTGAAAAGTTTTACATTCACAATCCTGAGCAGAAGGAAATAAGACACAGAAACTGTCAAGAATGTCGAGATTACGAAAAACACCATGAAAGATATGTATCTGCTAGGCAAGCATACAAAAGAGACGTTCAAAAACAAGAAAATGCAGGAATAAACTCAGATATTGCCTATTTTTCAGCTGATTTAGAGAAGGTAATAATGCTGCCGCGTATGGAAACATTCAAAACGGTCATGTTCTGCCCGCGATTAATCGTATTTAACGAAAGCTTCGTCCCAATAGGAGAAAAAAATAAAGACTCGGCTACTAAAACATACGCCGCGATATGGCATGAAGCGACAACAGGCCGCAAAATGGGTGATATTACAAGCTGTTTCAGAGCTTTTTTGCTGGCTTACAGAGACTTGAAAAAAATAGTAATCTGGTTAGATAACTGTGCAGGGCAGAACAAAAACTGGACGTTGTACTCATATTTGCTTCATGCCGTGAATTCAGTTGATGTGAGTTTTGAATCCATAACTCTAAAATATTTGGAGGTGGGACACACCTTTATGTCTGCAGACGAATTCCACAAGCAAGTAGAACTTGCAATGAAGAAGAAAAAACGCTTGTACGACTTCGAAGATTTTCACCAAGCAGTTCTCAGCAGCAGAACAGATATCGCAGTGAAAGTGATGAATGTAGAAGATTTTTGTCAGTTTGAAGACTGTTCTTCAACTTACAAACTTCAACATTCATCCCCTCGTGCATATCTACATGATATGTGTGAAGTAACGTTCAAAAGAGGCACCCACGTAATTTATTATAAGACGGATTTCTGTGGCGACGAAGAATATTCACTGGATTTTCTGAGAATTAAAAACATCAAGTTCGGCATTCCACCTCCAAAACCCAAAAATGAGAGTAGAGGCATTACTCAGGAGCGAAAGTCAACAATTCTTCAAAAACTGACGCCCTTAATGCCAGACAATAGAAGGAAATTTTGGTATAATATACCCACTGGCAACAATTATGTTGATCTTACTCAAGCCCATGAAGTCTGATTTAAATAAGCTTGTCTGACTAATGTACTTTTTAGATTAAACTATGTTTATTAATATACAGCGTGTAACAGAAGGGTGTAGTCATATTTTCGGGGGTTGTTAGGGAGACCATTCTGAACAACTTTTACTATGAAACCGATTTCATCAGAGCAACATTATTTTTCATTGCTCCATACGTTTTGGTCTGGGCGTTCAGCTGATTTGTATAGATAAGTGAAAAGTAAAGTTGCTCTGATCAAATCGGTTTCATAGTGAAAGTTGCTCAGAATGATGTCCCTTACAACCCCCTAAAATATGACTACACCTTTCTGTTATACCCTGTAGTTATTCACTGATCTCATGGAAGTAGTGTTTAAGATCATTATCGTTAATGAAGAATTTAGTTTTGGTTTGTGAGAGGTTAAAAATATTTTGTTATAAGAAATTAAGGTAAGGATGGAACAAGAGGTACGTATAATACTTATATCGTAATTAAAGATTATACTTATATGTGATTGATCTCATAGGCTTACAATAGAGTGATATTATTTAGTAAAGAATTAAGTTTCTGTTTGTAAAAGGTATAGGTTATAAGCTTATAACTATTATGCGAATTTCGTAACTATTATGTGCCTAAAATATGTGTCTGAACATCTGATTTTCACAAGTTGTTTTTATTGAACCGATTTCCACTGATCGCTCGTTTTAGATAACCCTAACATTCTGTGTTTCCATGCAAAAAATACAGTATTTTCAGTTAAAATAGAGTTGGGCTTGTTAAAATATGTTTGCCATTTTGGGCGTAATGGGCGCCAGATAGGTATTATCACTAAGATAGAAAGCAGTAACTGGCTTGAAACGACTTTTTGATTCAGTTAAATGGAAGCTAATAAATTAATATCCCTAAGTTAAAAAGACGTTTCAGAAATAACTTAGTAAAAAGGGCGCATCTAGCCAGAAACGTCCTTTCAATGCAGTATTTCATTAATATTCATATTTTTTTTACTAAGAAAAAAAGGAAATTTATTTGTTTTTAATACAAAATACTATTTTCATTGAAATTTATATATGCAGTCTGACAAAACATACTCTATCCCACAGGTGTGCAAACAATATATTATTTTGGTCTATTGTCTTAGGCACAGCACATGATTTAATAAAAAAAAACCCAAAATATTTTTTTCTCCATTTTGATCTTTTGGTAGAAACGTCCTTTTTCCTTATGACGGCAGCAGGTTAGTGTTGCTATTATAATGTGTGTATATTTTCGTTAACTTATTTAATTTGGCCGGCGAATTATTGTCTTTTTATATAGGTTTCAGGTGTAAGTGTAGGATTAATTTCCAAAATTGTCAAAGAAGGAAAGTAGCAGAAGAAACTGGCAGTAAAATCGTGACTCCTGGAAGAAGTAAAACACGTAAAAGTGGTTTATTGATATGGATAATTTCAAATATAACAATAAATCATGAATATTGTGTATATATATGTGTATATATACAATATACAATATTCATTTAGAAAGGAAGTACCTACCGTTTCCAAGCTGCTAAATGTGTTAAAAGAAGTAATAAATTATCCTGGACAGCGAGAATCCCTTTGCAAATTGTTGAAAAAGAGGTTTCGTTTTAAAAAAAACCTCGTCAAATATAATGTTTTTATGGAGCGTAATTCAATTACAGCTTGAAGAGTATTTGCAGGAAAAAAAATTACAACTCTCCCAGTCCTCTGCCCGTCATATACCTACTTGGATGAGACATATATCTGTCACCAAGATAGTCAAAAGCGTTAGTTGATAAACTAACGCGTTAGTTGATCGACGTAAACCAGACCGACAGGTAATTTAGACCATAACGACGCCATCCGATATGACACCGTTATCTCTAACATGAAATCTCAACAGACTACTACGGCAAACAAGCTCACCCTGATTACCAAAGTCTTGGATAGTTTCATAAACAGCACTACTGTTCTTAATAGCAACACAAAATTGTTAGATGAAAGACTCAAAAGAGTCGAAAGTATGATCAAAGATATGGCCACTAAACAAAATATCGCTATTTACTCTACACATGTTTTAGGATTATATAACTTGTTCATTAGTAATTTTCTTACAATTTATATTAAGATAATTAAATAAAAACTGCACTGGCTTTCAGCAAGGTATCTGTCTTACACCAATCAATTGCAATCTCCACAGAATTACTTCATCACCTTGAACTAATATCTGAAACAGAAAACTTAATGTAGAAAGTAAATTTAATGAATCTCATATAACTGGATAATAGTATTACTGTAAAATTTTACATGAAAGGTAAGGATATAACTTTTATATTGGAAGTGCCCTTGATTGACAAAAGTTCCTATAATTATTTTAAAGTCTATCCTTTACCCATCTTCCATGAACCTAAAAAAACCCTTTCAATCTTCCCTAAATATCCTTACCTATTGGCAAGAGTTTCAACATACTGTAAGGATCGATATTTGTTTATGCGATTATATTGTATACGGGCCTCTTTAGAGTGGGTGTCACTTTGTCACTGTTACTTATTTTGTAGCTTTAAAAAGAAAGAGGCTTGGATGTGAGAAGTCAATGTGACACTTCACCTTAGGCTTCGGCCAGCGACTGAGCTAAATTATATAGTGAGGATTAGCGTAATGGCTACCGAGCCAGTTGTGGATCCCTTTTATACAAAGTGTAAATAACTATAAATCAAATAAAAACAAAAGTCAACACCAGTAAAGTCTTTATATTTACGAAATGCAAGTATGGGCCGTGATCGTATAGTGCTGAGGAGCCCTACATTGGCGGAGGCGCCAAACGAACGAAGAAATAAGAAGACTGCTTCAGAAGGAAGGTGACGTCATAAGAAGTGACGTAATAGAAGAGGATAGTGATCATCGATCCAGACCTTGAAGAATCGAGGAAGGATCGAAAGAGCATTGAAAGGAAGTATCTGTACTTAAGTTTTTTATTTAGGAATTACCTCGACCTGTCAAGCGAGTGAAGAATCGAATAGAAAAATATTGTGGGAAGATTTTTATAGCAGCGGACATTTTGTGAAAAATTTTATGAAATTATTTCATGATGGAGGATTTGTCAACTTGTTTTTCGGGGAGTCCTCAGGAGTCCTTTGAAGACTTTTTAGAAGACTTCAGAGATGCTGCATCGAAGAAGAAATTTATATCGTCGGAGGAATTAAAATTATTATTTCCTTCGTATTTAAAAGGTGGAGCCTTATATTTTTTAGGGAAATTAGGGGCAGTGCCCAGACATTTAAAGAGGTGGTGAATAAATTTAATGAGGAATTTGGAAGCACAGACTTTGCAGAGAAGTTCTACAATGCCAAGCAAGAGAAAAGAAGTTTGTTGGACTACTTCCATTATTTAGGGGACCTAGCGAGGAAGGCTAGAGTTACCAAAGATGACATTTTTATAACGCAATTTTTAAGAGGATTGCAAAACCATCTTAGAAATAAATTAGTGTTGAGCCATTTTGTAGATAAGAAGGCGCTAAGGGCAGTGCTGGTACAGATGGAGAAATTAAGTCCGGGAAGTGATGATAATGTGAATGTGTTTAGGAACCCGGCAACTTTTGGACCGAATTTGGCCCATAACAATAGAGGGGGGGGGGGGAGAGACAGGCCGAATGTTTCGCCGTTGACAAGTGGTCAGGAACCACATATTAGACCTAGTACTAATAACTATAATTTGCGTTCTAGGCAAGCGGATTTTACAACGCGTCGTCGCTAGAGGCCGATAGCGGTGACCAGGCTGATCTGTGGAATGAGGGCCTCAGACGAGCTCAGCAGCGTGGCACAGAAGCGAAACGACCAATGGGGAAGATCGTCGCAGTCGAGGCGGATCAGCAGGTCAGACCATTAGTTTTATTGAATTCTTCTAATGTAAACGTGGTAGCTCTTTTCGATACAGGCGCTACGGCTTCATGCATCAGCCCAGCCGTTGCAGATCAAGTGGGTGCGAGATGTATGCAAGAAGAGAAGAGACGGGTTAAGGCGGTAAATGGAAGTTTATTGCAAATTGTAGGGAAATGTGTTATAGATTTTAGTTTGGACAATTTTAACTTTTCACAGGAATTTTCAGTAATAACTGATTTAAATTGTAGCATTATTTTAGGGGTGGATTTTTTAATAAAGAACGGTATAAATATTGATTTTGTTCATTCGTGTATGTGTTTTTTCCAGGGAAAAATACCGTTTTTCAATAATTTCCATACGAAACAAAACACGACACCGGTAAGACGAAATGTCATGCGCGTAGGGATTATTTGAAAACAAAAGATAGGGTCGGACTTTCTAGACGGTTCTAGAAGGAAACAAGTGAACTTCGGGGAAACCACGGTTATCGAGGATCGTGACGTGATAAATTGTATCGACTTTCAGGAGTTAAGAAAGGGCGATTACGTTTATTTCTCGGGGTTATCGGATTCGTGCGAATTTGCGTTTGGGGTAGAAAATAAACGGTTTATCGTAAATGAGGATTTATGTGAGAATGATAAGCAGGTATTGTTTAATATTTATGCGTCGGAAACGCACCGGTTTTTTGTTGCGCGAATCGATCGCGAGTAATCGAGACATCACTAGCGAAAACGGACTAGCAGCTATCACTCGTATCGGAAACGAGATGTAAAATTGGAGGTTAATCCTTTCTCTTGGTCTGTCTCATCGGTGAGAATAACATGGCGGCTCGGGCCCCGTGATGGTATTTCGGTGTACCAATTATCATACAGGCATCGGGCCTGGTCAGAGTGTAAATCTACCTCATAGCGTCGGGCTATTGATTGGAATTAGATTCACGTCATCGGTTGAGTGATTTGTGTTGTGAAGCACAAAGTCGTATTCGGACGGCGACTCCACGTCAGCAGGCAGCACGACAGCGAAACGACGGCAAGAATTCAATCCATATCCTATCCCAACTGTGCCCCCTTTCCCGAATTCCTGTCTCGAATCGAGCCTACGATATCCTGTCTGCGGTGACAAGGTAAAAACAAATCTCATCACTTCTTTTCTCTCACGTGGCAAAGGCACAACCCCTCACGATTCCACGCCGTTCGGAGAGGCGTGGAATTAAACATTTTGGTAGCAGGAGCGCGGTTTCCTAGTGGGAAATCATCGATTCACGGTTGTAGGGCTGCCTTTGTCACATTGTAGTTGGGAGAAAAGAATATCCCAGATTGGCTCAAGTCGGCAATGAGTCTGTGGTCGGTATACCACGATTAAAGTTCATTTTCGGTAAGTGAAAGTATAAGTGCCAATTTAGTTAACAGTTGTTATAAATTTGTAGTCGGAAACTACTGTTACCAGCGCATAAAGGATTGAACGGTCATTCTGCGAAGCCTAGATTGTATTACTTACGGTGGAACGTCGGGTTCTGTAGTCCTACAGTGTTATTTCGGTTTACACAGCAGGGTCGGGCTATTTAAGGGGTATTAAGCTGATTTTGCTGACCTCGAAGGAAGTGTGGTTCCTATCGGAGGGCCACTGCTAGAAAAATAGTTTTTTTTTTATAATAACCTTTTGTGTGTTATTTGTACTGTACCACATGGTGGCATTCTCTAATTGATTTAGAGTGTATATTATAAGGTGTATGTCCACAGGGCGACCATATTAAATATTGTTTATGATTTAATTGTTTAGTGGTTGCCTTGGGTTTTACAACTTAGTTTAAATTTCTGTGCCCAGCGCTGACGGGAAAGTGCTGGTATCTGGCTGTGCTTAGTTCGGCAGTGAAGCATAGGACCAGGAACAATTAAATCGGTAACCATGGCACCTTCGCCCTTGACGGTACTGCGATATGGTGTCCGTGAGGAGATGAGATGGCTCGCCCATACTCACAAGTATGTGGAGCGACCCGACATGGACGATGTCCTGCTCAAGCGTGTGGAGGACGCAATGACACGCTTCGGGAAGGTGTGTCGGCTGGCTGCCGAGGCTGAAGCCCTCGGGCTTACGGATGAGGCCTCGGTGGCTGCAGTGAGGCAGCTCTGCGCGGATGCTGACCAAGCGATGGAGTGCTTGGGCGACATCGAGCGTCGCGCCGAAAAAATTAAGCGGTCGCGTCGGGATGACCGCGGGGAGGGTAGCGGAGACCCCCCCCCCCTAAGGGTGTGGTTGGACGGCTTCCACACCTGGAGATTCCGGCCTTCGGTGGGGCAATTGATGAGTGGCCGGCATTCATCAATTTGTTCGATAGCCTGGTCCACGGTCGGGACGACCTGGACAGCGCCTACAAGTTGGCCCAGCTATTGATGGCACTGCGGGGTGAACCGAAGGAGTTGGTCGGTCACCTAACGGTTACGGCGGGCAATTATGAGATTGCCCGGGTCATATTGTTTGACCGCTACCAACACAAAAGGCGGTTGGTTGATGCGCAGCTGGGGAAGCTGTTCAGCAACCCAAGAGTAACCCGGGATGTTGACATCCGGGTACAGGTGCTCAACCCTGTGCTGGTGGCCACTAAGGCCCTTCAGAACCTTGGTCTGCCGGTAGACCAATGGTCATATATTGTGTTATATATGGTTTTGTCACGGTTGCCTGCAGCTGTTCAAAGTCGGTTTGAACAGCTGCATGGGGGCAGTAGCTCGGAACTGCCCACGCTCGTCCAATTAACGGAGTTTTTGGAGGGTGAATGCAGGCGATGCGACACCATGGATTCGGAGGCCAGTGTGCAGCGCCAACCCGCGCGGATGCGGGAGGGGCCGCGCCCCCCACCCCCACGGGGGGGTGGTCGGTCAAAACAATTTGGCGTTTTGAGTGCCGCGCCGTCGGGTGACGGCTGTGTGCACTGCGACAGTGCCGGTCATGAGGTGACCAGTTGCGCCAACTTTAAGGCGCTCGGTGTGGCTGCCCGCAGGAAGGTGGTCTTCCGCCACCGATTGTGTTTCGGTTGTTTGGAGCCGCACCCGCTGAGCGAGTGCTCACGGGCGTCCCCCTGTGAGGACTGCGGTGGCAGGCACCACGTCGTGTTGTGCCTGAACCGGTCAGGCCCATCGGACGGTCACCAGGGCCGGGCTCAGGTTGGTCGGTCACAGGGCCCAACCAGGGCCGGACCCAGTCCCCCTCCGGGCAACGGGAGTCACCAACGGGGTGACTGGGGTACCCGCGGACGGGACCCCCCCCCGAGGGGAAGGGGGCAGCGCGGGGGGTAACAGGCGGGATAGCCGGGGTTCGGTCGCCGCTGTCCAGGGTCAGCGAGGACTTCGGGCCGCTGGCTCACCGCGTGTTACGGGCGGGTGTCAGATGGCACCTATGAGTGGCGCGAAGGCTGGGAGCCCACCACCTTCTGCGCCACCCTGCCCGTCGCTCTGGGAGGCGAACAGGGAGGCGAACAGTCGGATGTCGCCCCCATTCCTAGAGCGCCCCAGGTTGGATCCGCTCTCCCCCCTCCATCCACGGTGGCCACCGGGCACACCGTTCACAGTCCGGTATGGTCGGGTACCGGGACAGCGAGGGGCCTATTATGCGGGTTGGGACCCCCTGATGTACAGGCGGTCTGAGTTACCAGGCCGACGGAGGTCTGAGCGGGTTCGGATCCCGCGGGGGTTCCCGCTAGGGACACGCCGCCCACTTACAAGGTGCCGCCACTCCACAGACGGTCATGCTCCCCACCGCCTCGGTGATAGGGTGGAGTTCGGACGGCAAATCTTGTGTGGCACGAGCACTATTGGACTCGGGGGCCCAGGGGTGCTTAGTCTCGTGCAACCTTGTAAGACGGTTGGGCATTTCGGTAAGGGAGTATCCACATTCCATTCGGGGAATTGGGAACACGGAAGTCGGTTCCGTTAAGGGAGTATGTCGGATTACTCTCTCGTCACGGGTGGATTCATCGGTGAATCTGACGGTCACGGCATTAGTCATGCCTTATGTGATGGGCTCACACCCTCACGTACGGTTGTCGCCCTCGGTGCGACAGTTGGTCGCTGGGTTGTCACTGGCTGACCCGGAGTTCGACATTCCGGGCCCAGTAGACATTTTATTGGGGTCGATGCCTTAGGATACCTGTTAGTGCCAGGTGTCCACGTGTTGCAGGCGACTGGTCTGGTTTCGGTCTTCACCAGACTGGGCCATGCGGTATTGGGTCCGGTCATGCCGGCTGCCCCACGCCTAGCGACTCGTAGTCCCTTATTCGGTTCTGTACTCTCGGAGGTGATACAGAAGTTTTGGGAGGTGGAGGAACCACCTACGGTACGCCGGTTGGACCCGGTTGAAGAAGAGTGTGAACAGTTTTATCGGAACAATACTGGTCGCCTTCGGTCAGGTCGATTTCTCACACGTCTTCCATTTCGGAGTGATCGCCCACCGCTGGGCAGTTCACACCATGCAGCCGAGACGCGGCTTCTGTCGATGGAACGACGCATGAAGCGTGACGGGATTTTCCGGCAGAAGTACGTCGACTTCATGCGGGAATACGAGTCGCTCGGCCACATGTCGGTTTCGGGAATCGACTGGAAGCGTGAAGACCACTGCTTCCTGCCTCATCACGCGGTCTTGAGGACCCCGGAGGGCAAAATACGGGTAGTGTTCGATGGATCGGCATCAACATCTAACGGCATGAACCTGAACCAGTGTTTGCATTCAGGGCCGAAGTTGAATCATGACATCGCGGATGTTATCACACGGTTCCGTCGACACAATGTTGTGTTTGTAGCTGACATCCGGATGATGTTTAGACAGACGGTCATTCACCCTGACGATAGACGGTATCAGCTGATACTGTGGCGAGAGAGCCCAGATCAGCCCATCAGGGTGTACGAGTTGAACACCAACACGTACGGGCTACGGTCTAGTCCTTATTTGGCGATTCGCACTCTGCGGGAGTTAGCGGATCGAGAACGGTTAAATTTCCCTAGAGGAGCAGCGATCCTGGAGCAGGACCTCTACGTGGACGATATCTGTACCGGTGGAGATTCCGTGGAGGAGGCGCTCGCTCGACGGGACGAGCTAGTTGAGCTCTTACGGGGTGGAGGTTACGAGCTCCGGAAATGGATGTCGAACTCTCCAGAGTTACTGACTGGTCTTCCGGATGACTACCAGCAGGACCCCCACATTTTTGAAAATTTGGAAAACCCAAATATGTTGTCGGTATTAGGCGTCCAGTACCAGCCGGTGTCAGACATGTTTTCGTATCAGGTCGAGTTGGACACCCCGAAGGTCTGGACGAAACGGAACGTCCTTTCAACGGTGGCTAGGACGTTTGATCCAAACGGGTGGATCACCCCGGTAACATTTCAGCTCAAGTGTTTTATGCAGCAATTGTGGTCTGCTGAGCTGAAATGGGACGACCCGATGGGCGGGTCATTGAGCTTGGAGTGGGACTCGTTCTTTTCGACCCTCCCTGGCATCCATCGGATTTCACTGCCACGGAGGTTGGTCTCCACCAAACGATACACCGCCACCCTGCATGGGTTTTGCGATGCCTCGGAGAAGGGCTATTGATGTGCGGTTGGTCATGGCCTAGAGCAAGGTTGCGCCGTTGCGCACTCGCCTGACCATTCCCAAGTTAGAGCTTTCGGGAGCGGCTCTCCTGACTCGTCTGCTCAACCACACGATGACGGTTCTTCGTGGGTCAA
Source organism: Argyresthia goedartella (assembly GCA_949825045.1). Taxonomy (NCBI): domain Eukaryota; kingdom Metazoa; phylum Arthropoda; class Insecta; order Lepidoptera; family Argyresthiidae; genus Argyresthia; species Argyresthia goedartella. Next base: position 20,194,680 of record OX463828.1, read on the forward strand.
TAGCGTTGGAAGATACGGTCTACGCTTGGACGGACAGCCAGATCGTGTTATGCTGGCTGAAGGCTTCAGTTCACAAGCTGGAGATTTTTGTGGTGAATCGGGTTTCGCAGATTTTGACTTCGGAGGTTCCCTTAATCTGGAGACATGTTCCAGGGGAAATGAACCCAGCAGACTGTGCGTCTCGTGGGTGTCATGCTCCGGAGTTGGTTGGACATCCCTTGTGGTGGGGTCCAAAATGGTTGACTCAAGCCGAATCGGATTGGCCAATGAGTCCACGCGTTACCACGGCGAACGGCGCCTTGACAGTCGGTGTCTGTACGACGCAGCCAGAGCCGGAAGAGGAGTTCAGCCTGCTGGAACGGTACAGCTCGCTCGACAAGCTGGTCAATGTGACCGCCTGGATCTGCCGATTTGCGCGGAATTGTCGGAATTCTAAGGCGCAACGAGTGCGGACACCGGTCCTGACGCCACGGGAACGGAACCATGCGATGTTCGCATTGGTACGGAACGTGCAGACGGTGCACTTTAAGTCCGAATTGGACATTCTGAGACGCGGACGCGTCCAACTGAAGGGAGCTGTGGCTCGGCTCAACCCGTTTATTGACCCTCAAGGATTGCTGAGGGTAGGAGGTCGGCTGCGGAATGCCAACCTGCCTTATGCGGCTCGCCACCCGTTGTTACTCCCTAGGAAAGGGAAGTTGGTCGAACTGTTGATTCAGGATCGACACATTCGGAATGGGCATGTCGGATGCCACGCCTTGATGGCGTTTCTCCAGCGCGAGTTCTGGATTCTATCGGGAAGACGCTTAGTGCGTAGCGTCGTATTTCGGTGCCTGCCTTGTTATCGGGCCAAGGCGGCTACGATGCAGCCCCAGATGGGCGATTTGCCCTCGGATAGGGTTAACGAAATCCGGCCCTTTGCGGGTGTCGGAACGGATTTCGCGGGACCATTCATGGTCAAGTCTTCACAGCTACGGAACGCCAAATTAGTGAAGGCATACCTGTGCGTCTTCGTGTGCTTGGCCACGAAGGCAGTCCACTTGGAGGTGGTCAGTGACCTCACTACGGAGGCATTTATCGCTTGTCTAGATCGGTTCGTCTCACGAAGGGGCCTCCCGACATTAATCCGTTCGGACAACGGCACAAACTTTGTCGGAGCCAGGCGATATCTGCAGGAGGTCACTCAATTCCTGAACGGTAACCAGGACGCCATCGGTACGGCTTGCTCCCGACGAGGGATTGAATGGGTTTTCAGTCCGCCGGGATGTCCTCATTGGGGAGGAATTTTTGAGGCTGCGGTTAAATCGGCTAAGTCGCACCTGACGAGGATCATCGGTGAGACCTCTCTACGCTTTGAAGAGCTTGCGACGCTGTTCTGTAAAATTGAAATGACACTGAACTCGCGTCCGTTGTGCCCGCTCAGTTCGGATCCAAATGATTTGGAAGCGTTGACGCCGGGTCACTTCCTGATAGGTCAGCCCCTTAACGCCCTGCCAGAATACCCATTCGGTGATGTTAAGTTAAGTCGGTTAACTAGGTGGCAGATGTTGCAGCAGATGGCTCAAGATTTTTGGAAACGGTGGTCCCTTGAGTACTTGCACATCTTGCAGCAGCGCCTTAAGTGGACTGACCGGACGAGCCCCCCTCAAGTCGGTGATTTGGTGCTGATTAAGGATGCAAACCTGCCATCGTTGAGATGGAGACGAGGACGGATCGTCAATTTGTACACGGGTCGGGATGGCACGCCTCGATCAGCAGAAGTCAGGGTGGGGGACTCGGTCCTCAAGAGAGCGGTCGCAACACTTTCTCGCCTTCCTATTGATTAGGGACAGGTTCGGGCCTGTCCGGGCGGGTGACTGTTTAATATTTATGCGTCGGAAACGCACCGGTTTTTTGTTGCGCGAATCGATCGCGAGTAATCGAGACATCACTAGCGAAAACGGACTAGCAGCTGTCACTCGTATCGGAAACGAGATGTAAAATTGGAGGTTAATCCTTTCTCTTGGTCTGTCTCATCGGTGAGAATAACATGGCGGCTCGGGCCCCGTGATGGTATTTCGGTGTACCAATTATCATACAGGCATCGGGCCTGGTCAGAGTGTGAATCAACCTCATAGCGTCGGGCTATTGATTGGAATTAGATTCACGTCATCGGTTGAGTGATTTGTGTTGTGAAGCACAAAGTCGTATTCGGACGGCGACTCCACGTCAGCAGGCAGCACGACAGCGAAACGACGGCAAGAATTCAATCCATATCCTATCCCAACTGTGCCCCCTTTCCCGAATTCCTGTCTCGAATCGAGCCTACGATATCCTGTCTGCGGTGACAAGGTAAAAACAAATCTCATCACTTCTTTTCTCTCACGTGGCAAAGGCACAACCCCTCAGGATTCCACGCCGTTCGGAGAGGCGTGGAAATTAATCAGGTATTATTGGCGTTGTTGGATAGGAATGCGGATAGATTTGCGTTTGCAACTGACCAGTTAGGTAGGTCGGAGATAGTGTCGGTCGATATTAAGACTTATGATGAAGGGCCGCTTCATTGTCACCCGTATCGCGTTTCGCTGGTGCAACGAGAAATTATTGAGGAGCAGGTCGCGGACATGTTGAAACTAGGTGTTATTAGGGAATCCACTAGTTCTTATGCTGCGCACGTTGTGTTAATTAAAAAGCCCGATGATTCATGGAGGTTTTGTGTAGATTATCGGAAATTAAATAAGAAAATTTGTAGGGATAGTTATCCTATTCCGCGGATAGAAGACATTGTCGATAGTTTGGCCGGGGCCAAGTATTTTGCAGAGTTAGATCTCAATTCAGGTTATTGGCAGACGGTTATTACGGAAGGTAGGCATAAAACGGCTTTCGACACGACCACGGGTCTTTATGAATTTAATGTTGTTCCGTTCGGTTTGGCAACGAGTCAAGCGGTAGATATTTGTTTATGCGATTATATTGTATACGGGCCTCTTTAGAGTGGGTGTCACTTTGACACTGTTACTTATTTTGTAGTTTTAAAAAGAAAGAGGCTTGGATGTGAGAAGTTAATGTGACACTTCACCTTAGGCTTCGGCCAGCGACTGAGCTAAATTATATAGTGAGGATTAGCGTAATGGCTACCGAGCCAGTTGTGGAGCCCTTTTATACAAAGTGTAAATAACTATAAATCAAATAAAAACAAAAGTCAACACCAGTAAAGTCTTTATATTTACGAAATGCAAGTATAGGCCGTGATCGTATAGTGCTGAGGAGCCCTACATTAATACCGCACCCAACGCCTCGTTAGACGCATCCACATAAACTCTCGTAGTAACCGACTTATCCCCCGAATAATAGGAAAGTATTGGCGCACTACACATAACCTTCTTAATATAATCGAACGAATTCTGCAATTCTTCATTCCATTGAAACTTTACCCCCTTTTTCAATAATTTAGTGAGAGGTAACGACATTCTCGCAAAATTCGATACAAATTTTCTATAATAAGAAAATAAACCTAATAATTGTTTCACATCCTTCGTAGATGTGGGAGTTGGAACCTGTTGCATAGCCTTCAGCTTTTTCTCACTAGGTTTTACTCCTTCATTCGAGATTAGATAACCTAGCATCTCAATCTCGCAAAAACCGAATTTAGATTTGGATGGCTTGAAGGTCAAGTTCGCTTCTCTAAACCGCCCAAAAACTTTCTGCAACGTATAGGTAAACTCCTCGAACGTTCTATCATACACAATTACATTGTCTACGTAAACCATAACCCCTTTAAATCTTAAATCCGCTAAAACTTCATCGATCATCCGTTGGAAAACCGTTTGACTCGTTGCCAAACCGAACGGAACAACATTAAATTCATAAAGACCCATGGTCGTGACGAAAGCCGTTTTATGCCTACCTTCCGTAACAACCGTTCACCAAAGACCCAAGAAATATCTGTAACATACTAGATTTCCGTGGTAGATTACCTTTATATGAGAAACTTTTATAAACGACAGTTCGTGTAATTGTTTGAACCGATCGCCTGGTTTTATCTTTGAGAGCAGTATGACGAGGCAAAAGCTATTTGTCATAGGGTTCTGTTTTGGTTCCCGCGTTCTTAAAGTATAGAGTTGGGATGATTTGGTAAGGGGAGAGTATGGGTTGTACGTAAAGTTGGTAACGAAGGTTTCTCAATGAAAGTAATTTCTGATGTGGGATAACTCGGGTATTCGATACACATTCGAGATTCTTTGTAGTGTCTTAACTTGGGTAATTGGTTGCAACTCACGGCGATTATCTTAAACTGTTAATAGTAAAAGATAGTTTACTGAATTCCAATGGATTAGTTGAGATGTTTGTAAGTTGTAGTATCGGTTTTAAAGCTAGTTGATTTCATCGTATTATTGGAACGAATTTTAATGAACTTGTTCTTAAGCTGTGGCTTAGTAATACGGTTCTTTAGATTAATCCTGTTAATATGGTTGACGTTTCCTATATTTGAAAATGATATTTTTTTCTTTGATCTTTGCCTGCGTTAATTTTTGAAATATTTCCATTCGGTGGAAAGTGTTCACAATGTGTTCACAATTGTTTATGCAAAGATCGAGTTGTGTTAATTTTAGGAACGGAGGTATTATAGTTGTCTGATAAGTTTTTCGCTAGTTTTTTGTCAGAAAGTTTGTCGAATGATAACCATTCGAGAAGCTAAATCTTGGCTAGATTCAGCTGTTTGCCTTCGTATTGTAATTGAGAGTTTTCTAGCGTTAGGTAGGTTAGTGTTAAGCCGCGAATAATTGTATGATGGGATCATAGTGTGTTATAATTTAAGTTTTTTAAGGTGCATAGCCTACACCTTAAGTGTAGTTTGGTTTTGTTATTTAATGTTTAGTTGAGTAGGTTAAATGGGATGGTTGGACAGATAAGGATTAGGGTACTTGATGTTATTTGAAATTATGCTTGCGGCATATTTACTGTTTTTTAGATTTAAAGCATAGCAAGCTCACTTAATGTTTACATTTAATGTTTTTTAGATTTTAGACTTTGAGATAGGGTTGTCATTTTAGATTTTAGTCCTTGAGTTAGGGTTGCCACTTTAAAAATAAAAAAAAATCCGATGGTTTTTTTTTTGAAGGGAGGGGGGAATGATTGTAAGGTTCGATATTTGTTTATGCGATTATATTGTATACGAGCCTCTTTAGAGTGGGTGTCACTTTGACCCTGTTACTTATTTTGTAGTTTTAAAAAGAAAGAGGCTTGGATGTGAGAAGTCAATGTGACACTTCACCTTAGGCTTCGGCCAGCGACTGAGCTAAATTATATAGTGAGGATTAGCGTAATGGCTACCGAGCCAGTTGTGTATCCCTTTTATACAAAGTGTAAATAACTATAAATCAAATAAAAACAAAAGTCAACACCAGTAAAGTCTTGTGTCTTGTAAATTTACGAAATGCAAGTATAGGCCGTGATCGTATAGTGCTGAGGAGCCCTACAATACTTACCAATAATGAAACAATGCAGACGCGTAGCTGAAGAGCAGTTCCTATGCACCAATGAAAACCGAGTCATCTATCCCAAGGAGACCTGCATAGAACAGCTTCTGAGGTTTGACACTAACCTAACTCACTGTCTTCAAGTCTCAGTACGCATCGAAGCTACCAAGATGCAACAAATTGGACAAGGTGTAATAAATTGGACCTAACAGCTGGATCCTGTATGAAAAATCAAAGCGATTCTGACAAGGAGATTCAACACTGATGTCACGTGACAACCCTTATCTGGTACATACATATTATCTATAGACGAACCATGTGACGTACACATAGACTAAATCCAATCGCATCGTGCACGATCCTTCATAGACAGTATGAGCTACGCGGGAGTCCCAATCATCATGCTACCAGACTTGAAACGTCAAGAAACCTTCAGCATACCTGCCTTCAGTCAACATGGAAGACGTCAACCTGGATGAGTTGAATTACCTGTCCCGTGTAGTGAAACAGAACCACGCCTTTAGTGACAGTGAAAATCACAGTGTAGTGTATGTGTATAGAATAAGCCTTGCTACCATTGTTTTATATGTACCTACTTTTGTTTTTGATTAATTCGTGTTCAATTGTAATTTACCTTAAGAAAGATTGTCTCCAGAGACTTTGGCCGAATCACGCTGATCATCATCATAAATATTCATCAGGTGATTCTGCTCTTAAGGAGGGAGGAGTTATATTCTCCTCCCGACCTGAAGTACTGACTGTCACTGCTTCATCAACACTTAGGTCGTCAGTACAGATAGTTTCCTAGAACGGATGTTTAGTCTATCTGTGATACTTTGCTGGTCCAAGAGTGGCTACGTTAAGTTGAGATGACGTATGTTTGTACTTTGGAAGCCTGTAGTTGTCAGCTCTCAAATCGAGTAGTCATTTAAAGTAGAGTTAAGTCTTATATATAATAAAAAGTTGTTTTTAAAAAGCTTTTTATTAGGCTTCAAAACTTGTCTATGTATGATCTTATTGACATTTCATTACGTCAATTTTTACGTTTAGTTCACTTAACTTGCCCAATTTTTACGTTTCTTTTACAGAAATTTTCCAATTTTCATTCTTTGTTTTTTTTTAAAACTACGCATTTCCTTCCTCACTTAAAGAAATACACTTTGTTGGAATTGTTGGAAAAGCGACTATCGATTGCACACCTCATTATAATTAAATTAAGGGGGAACGATTCTAAAACCAACTTTAAATTGGGTTATAGGTTAGGTAGGAACTTAGAAGAAGCAACACCGGAGCGTATGCAAATTTGGCTAGAGTATGTTACTGTCGCAAAAAATAGGCAAAATCCGTCATTCCCCACCCTAATACTCCCTCATCCCCACCGACCCGAATGTTACTATTGTCGTTTTGAAAAAAAAAAATGATAGCTAATGATTTCCGACGCCTCGCGATTTTTGATATAGTGTCTAAATGCACCTATAATGCATAGAATAAATCGGCAAAAGCATCTGCACCCGCTTTCTCTAGTGCTTCAAAATATTAGAAGAGACCATAATTCTTTATTCTGATGAACATTTACCGGTGACATAGATCTTCCAACAAGACAATGATCCGAAGCATACCGCAAACAGCGTGAAGGCATCATTATCATCATCAGAGAACAATCATGGTCAGTATTAGTCTGGCTCACAGTATTAGTCAAATTATGTTCGGTCTAAGATAATGTTAGAAAAACTTTTTTGTTTTAAGTGTTTTGAAATATCCTTTGCACTTATTTAGTATACTAATAGTGTGACTTCTTAAATATACCACCAACATTCTTTTAAGATCACTACAAAAAGTCCAGAGCAGTTTAAACTCAATGTATCGGATTTATAGCAGGTAGCAGGTGGAGGTCTTTGGTCTCTGCCTACCCCTCTTCCGGGAAATAGGCGTGAGCATATGTATGTATGTATTGGATTTAGTACTAGGCGTTTCTAATTATCTGGCCAACACCACTGATATATACAAGGTGACATTTAATTAGCTAACCATATTTTGGGGAATGGTCCTACCCATAATTATGAACAACTTTTCAAAAGAAACATATTGTTACGAGCGTGGGGGTTCGTATTTGATAGAAAAGCACGAATTAATCCACTAAATAAAACACTCACTTTATTACCCAAATTACGCACTTACAATTCACACGAACTGTACTTAAAATCCACTAATTAAAACACACACACTATTTCACTAATTATGCACTCACTACTCACACGAAGAGTCTTTCTCTCCGATTATCCTTCTACTAGCACTCGATCGCAGTTAAAATGTAACTTACTCGGTTTTTTTTTTTTTTGTTGGAGGGGAAAAAAATGGAATTACCCATGCCCAGGAGTCAGACCTCTCTGCTCTGTCCGGGTCCCCACATATTGAGCGGGCATCAGCTCGTGTGGTATACGGACTAAAAACAACCCCTTTGTTTTTAACAGTTGTCTTAATAAGAATTAACTGTGAGCCATGGTTGTAACTTAACTTAACTCTCTAGAGTCTTTCTCTCCGATTATCCTTCTACTAGCACTCGATCGCAGTTAAAATGTAACTTACTCGGGCCGGCCGTCGGCGCCTTTTATATCCCGCGGAGCCGCTCTGGACACATTGTCCACACATATCGCGCATAAGGATAGCTTCGACCGTCGCGCACACGGATCTCCGCTTCGCCGTCCCGCTGCAGTTCACCCGCCGCTTCGTGCGAAGCGGACGTGTGTAACACGCGCCCGTGCGCGCCGCGATCGCGTTACCCGCGCCGCGAGTGTTCACGGAGGGGATTATCGGATTATCACATCGGGACGGACGCCGGCTTTGCCTAAGGTCGTGCCTGGTGTGTAACCCTTTCCGTGACGCCAGCTCATCCATAGCAGCGGGCTATGGACGAGCTATGGAGCCCAAAAGCCCTTTCCGGGCCATAGTGCCAGTGACATTACTAGTGTTAATGTGAGTGATAGTGACGATGCCGGCATTGCGAACAGCCCGCCGCTGGGTGAAACCCCGCGTCGGCGCCGCGCGCAGCGATCGGCATCACTGGAAGGCCTGCTCCCTATCTCCACGTCGACGGAGTTCGGGTCGCCCGTGGTGCGGCGTCCTGTGTCCCCGAGGGCAGAGCTTGAGCTGGACGAATTATATTTAATTCGGGCCGCTCAAGCCAACCTGTTTTCGGCGGGCCTACTTCGTGCCATGGAGGCATACGTCGCCGCAGGCCGCGCTGCCCTGTCGGGCAAGCCCGCGGCTTACATCGGCGCCGAGCTCCTCGACGCGCAATTAGTGGAGCAGGCTAAAACGCGGCCTTTGGTGCTGCCACCAACCCGCGGGACGAGGCGCCCACGTAGCGAAAGCCCGAGCGACGAGCTGCGTCTCCGAGGAGATGGAAAGCGAGTCCAGCTTGCGGACTCGCCGACCCCGCCACCGACGAACCAGCCGCCGCCGAGGAAGACGGGCCTCGACATGCCGACGCTGTCGCCCTGGACGGGCGCGCTTCAGGCACCCGCCCCCGCCCCTGGACTGTCCGCCGCCGCGAGTGACTATGAGAGTGCTTCAACACAGACAGGTACGAGTGTTTTACCTACTAAGTGCTCTCCCACAGTGTCGTTTGCCGCGGCGGCCGCGACCGCATCCACCGTGTCTGGGGCACCGCGCCTCAGCACCGCGTCCCCCCCCCCCCCGTTCAGTGAGGCACCCGGTGCCGCCAACCGCGCGTCCGCCCGCCCCGTCGGCGACCACGTCACGAGTGCCCGCCCGCCCTACGCGCCCCGCCGCCGCGCCCGCGAACCCGCCCACCGCCGCGACTGTGCCCGCCCGCCCTACGCGCCCCGCCGCTGCGCCTGCGAACCCGCAAGCCACCGCACCCGCGATAGGGCCCGCCCGCCCAACGCCGCCCACCCGCCCAATGCCGCCTGCCACTGCCGCCGCTCCAACCGCAACCGCGATCGCCACCGCCGCCCCGACGGGAGGCGCTGCGCCACAGCAGCCCCGCCAGCCGCGCTATCCGCCCCTTATTGTGGAGGCCCTACCCAACTGGGCCGACCACTTCAGGGCGATAGCCAGCGAGCTCGGCCGGGCTCCCAGTGCGCGCGCTTACCAAAAGGGAGTGCGCTTCACCCCTACGGCCGATGACGAGTACCGGCTTGTACAACGCTATCTGTGCAGGCTGGAGAAGGACCACGGAGTTCGGTGGTTCTCCTACTCGCTGCCGGCCGACAAGACCCAGAAGGTGGCGATCCGCGGGCTGCCTTCAAACACCGCGCCGAAGGAGATTGTCGCGGCGCTTGCGGAACTCGGTGTGGAGGCCGAGTACTGCAAGCAGATCCGGGCGCGCAAGGGCCGCCCCGGCTGCATCTTCTTCGCGTCCCTGCGGAAGAACCCCGACCGTGCCTCCGGTGCAGTATATGAGATCACAGAGCTCATGTACATGCCGGTGGTGAAGATCGAGGCCTGGCGCTCCAAGCAGGGCCCGGCCCAGTGCCACAGGTGCCAGCAGTTCCGGCACTCGTCGCATATGTGCCACCGCCCCTTGGCGTGCGTGCGTTGCGGCGGTCCCCACTTGGCGCGGGAGTGCCCCCGCCCGAAAGACCAGCCGCCGACATGCGCCAACTGCGGTGGCCCGCACACGGCAAACAATGCGACGTGTCCCGTGTTCCGCCAGGAGGCGCGGAACAAGAAGGCCGGCACTGTGGCGCTCACCAATGCGCCCGGGCCCAAGAAGACGCAGCCTCCCCCTCCGCCACGTCCTGATCTGCAGGAAGAAACGGCGCCCGCCTCGCTTATGGCGCAGGCGAACGACGGAGTCCCCAGGCAGAAGACGAAGCGGGGGGGGGGGGGGGGGGGGGGGGGGAAGAAGAAGAAGGCGACGGCTCCACCTGCCGCCGGCGCCGCGGCGGCTACTCTCGCCGCTAGTGAGACTGCGGCCGCCGCTGGCGCCGCCACTCCAGCTGCGGCGATAGGGCAGCAGGACTTGGGGCACCTCTCAGCCCTGCTCGCCCTCCTCGCCCTCCTCAGCGACCCCACTGCCCTGGGCAGACTCACCGCTCTGCTCCGCAATGCATGAGCCGCTCAGGGTCGTCCACTGGAACGCGCAGTCGCTGACAGGGAAGAAGCGGCTGCTCCACGTGTTTCTGAGGGACTACCGCGTCGACGTGATGCTCATCAGCGAGACATTCCTAGCCGGAAGCGACAAGCTGTTGCTGCCCGGCTACTTCGTCTACCGCAAGGACGAGAAGTCCACCAGCGGCCGGGCCTTTCGAGGCTTGGCAGTCATCGTCGGCAGGAAGATCGTCCACCAGCTCGTTGACGCCCAGGAGTATACATCCCTGTATGCTTTCGGCCTCCAGGTCGCTGGCCAGGTGCTGCGACTGTACGCCGTGTACAAGCCCCCCAGTACCCCAATCCGCACCTCTGATCTACGGGGGTTGCTACAGTCGCCGCATCCGACACTCGTCGCTGGCGACCTCAATGCCAAGCCCACCGTCTGGAACTCCACCAGGGTGTGCCCAGCTGGACGCGCCATCCTTGCCGACTCCGTGAGCCACAACTACGATGTCATCGGTCCCGACGAGCCCACCCACTTCGATTCGCGGGCCGGCTGGGACATCATCGACGTCGTAGTCGTGAGAGGTCTCCGGACTCCGCCGAGCCAGGAGGTTCTCCCTGACCTCCCATCGGACCACAGGCCAGTACTTCTCGTCCTGGCGGACCTGCCCACTCGGGTCTCTCCACCAGCATCACACCGACGCTACCAGTGGGGCGCCTTCACCGCCGCCCTCGACCAGTCTTCGACCACATGTCCAGTCAACCAGCCGGAAGACGTTGACCGCCTGGCATCACTGCTGACCAGCCAAATCCGAGACGCGCTCGACCTATCATCGCACACCGTAGCTCGCGGGGGGAAGCCCTCTCCTCTTCCTGCTGAGCTATGCGCACTCATCTGCGAAAAGTGCGCTCTCCGGAAGCAGTGGCAGCAAACCCGCTGCCCAACGATGAAGACCAGGCTCAACGCCATGACGGCAGAGCTGAAGCGCCGACTTGATCTCCACGCCGAAGAATCTTGGGAACGCCACGTCGAGTCCATGGGCGACCACGTCCCCTCCGTGCATCGCCTATGCCGGGATTTGTCGACTACTCCAACTCCCGTCCGACCAATCCTGGGCAGCGACGGCCTACCAAGATTTCGAGCCCAAGACCGTGCGGAGATCTTCGCCGAATGCCTCGAGAAGCAGTTCAAGCCGAACCCTACGGATGATGTGGAGCACGTCGCAGCAGTCGAGAGAAGGTGTTTGACAGAGTTTGGCACGAGGGGTTGCTGTACAAATTGTCGACGTCTCCAGCCCCAAGAAGACGGTCCAGATCATCGCCTCCTTCCTGAAGAATCGCCGCTTGCGAGTGATGGTGGAAGACGCCGTCTCCGATGAACACCCCGTTGCAGCCGGCGTCCCTCAGGGGTCCTGCCTATCTCCAGCCTGTTACTCCCAATATACGGACGACATCCCCGTCGGGCCGGGTGCCCAGCTGGCACTCTTCGCCGACGACGCTGCCTACTACGCGTCGTCGATCCAGGCTCGGCACGCTGCCGTCAAACTGCAGGACACCCTGGACATCTTGCCCGATTGGCTCGCCAAGTGGCGGTTGTCCGTCAACGTTGGGAAGACGCAGGCGCTCATCACAGGCCAGTCCCCCCTTCCACCACCACTCCAGCTCCAAGGACAGGACATCGCGTGGTCTCCGCAGGTGAAGTACCTGGGAGTGACCATCGATCGCCGGCTCACCATAAAGCAACATGTCGACAACGTCGTCAACCAGGTCAAGGTGGCACGCGCCAAGCTGCGTCCACTTCTCGACTCCAGCCTCCCTCTGAGGGCGAAGCTCGGGATCTACAAGTGCTACGTGAGATCCCGCCTCACCTACGCGGCCCCGGCATGGTATGCCCTATGCTCGGAGACGAACAAACGGAGACTCCGAGCCCAAGAGAACCTCTCTTTGCGTACCATCGTCGAAGCCCCCCGCTACGTGAGGAATGCGACGATCCAGAGGGACCTCAGATGGGAAACAGTGGACCAGTTTGTCCAGAGGCTGGCGAAGGGCATGTTCGCGCCTGCGGATACCTCACAACATCCGCATATCCGCGACATGGCGCCGTACCACGCGCGCCCGCCTGACCACCGCCGCCTGCCACGCGACCTGGTTGCCTAGCCGGCGATCATCCAATGGAACACCCCAAGTGAGAAGATCTCCACCGCCCGCGAGGGCCCCCCGATGACCTGTCCATAGGAGTGGACAGAGGCGCTTCCTCAGGAAGAGATCCAAAGATCTGACCCTGACTCCCCACGCCCCAGAATGGATGCGTGAGAAGATTGCTTGATTGACATATCGCGAATATTCTAGTAAGGACCAGCGTGAGGGCCGAGAACATTCGAGACCATATATGTCACTCTCTAATGGTGCACTCTCTGTCACTCCCTTTTCGAATGTTCCGAGTATAGCTATCTCTTGCTAGTAGTCCTATCTCTGTCACACACTTCTCGAATGTTCCGATTATAGCTATCTCTTTCTAGTAGTGCTATCTCTGTCACTCCTACCGGATATTTCGCCATATAACGATTTGTGCTTCAGAGGCCCATAAGGGGTCCTGAAAACGCCTGAAAACGGGTTTTCAGGTTATGGCGTCATCTGATAGAGGGTGCCCTGAAACGGACTGAAAACATGTTTCAGGCGCCTGAAAACGACGGCAACTTGGGTGAAATTTCGATCTTTAGATATGTGATAGAGCAACTTCTGAAACGGCCTGAAATGACTTTTCAGCCTGCTGAAAACGCCTCCAAAGCACTGAAATTGACGTTAAAAGTTTTTGACCTAACCTACCGGCGTAACAATACCCCCTCCTAAGCCATGCTCGTCCCGAGCATCATTATTTCCGTGGTATCTGGCCAGCCGGTCAACATGAACAATCTTGCTCGGACTACGAGGATTCCGCTGGATTCGATACGTGACGTCGTTTATTTTGGTGACTACCTTGTAAGGCCCTTCCCAATTCAGAGATAGTTTCGAGTACTTTCCTACTCGTCGCATAGGGTTATGTAGCCACACCAACGTACCTTCCTCAAAACCCACTTGATAAGACTTCCGGTCATATCGGGTTTTCATCTTTATGCTAGCGTGGAGCCCGTGTTCACGTACCAGGCTGTGAACATCATCAATCCGATCCCGCAAATCACTTGCATATTCCGTGATGGTCGTTGGTGTATCGGGCGGACGTCCAGTCAGGAGATCTGCAGGCAGACGGAGTTCTCTTCCAAAATTCGCATACGATGGAGTAACCGCCGTACTTTCATGAGTTGCCGACCTATAAGACAACAGGAAGAGGGGGATATGCCGATCCCAATCTTTTTGATGGCTCTCAAGGACCTTGGCTAGATGTCTCTCCAGTGTCTGGTTAAATCTCTCAACCATTCCATCTGACTGTGGATGATACGCCGTAGTCCTCGTCTTATGAATTCCCATTATGCGACAAGTCTCCTGAAAGACCGCAGACTCGAAGTTTCTTCCTTGATCACTGTGGATTTTGAGTGGTACCCCAAACCGGCAGAATACTTCGTTCACTAACTTATCAGCTATGGTTACCGCTTCTTGATTAGGAATGGCAAATACTTCAGGCCACTTCGTGAAGTAATCCATCACGACAAGAATGTACTTGTTTCCGGAGTCCGATGCTGGGAATGGTCCTGCGACATATAATGCAACCCTTTCCCAAGGGGCTCCCACGTTGTACAACTTGAGTGTTCCTCGGCTACGGGTATGCGGTCCCTTGACTGATGCACAGTTAGTGCATCGTTTACACCAATTTTCAACATCTTCTCGGCAGTGAATCCAATAAAAGCGTTGCCGAATTTTCATTAGGGTCCTTTTTACTCCAAGGTGTCCACCGGATGTTCCATCGTGAAAGCTTCTCAAAACATCTTTCACCCTTTTCTTTGGGACAACGACTTGCAGGTGAGCATCCTTCCCATTTGTTGATTCCCATTTTCTACATAGAACGCCATTATGCATAACCAAGCTATCCCATTGTGCCCAGTAGCTTTTTGTTACCGCACTCATAGGAGCTACATCACACCATCTTGGTTTAGGTGCGCCAGCATTAATCCAATCAAAAAAATGGGTCTCACGTCAGGGTCATCTTGTTGCGCTTGCTGCATGATTTCATCACTCCACTCGTCGCTAACCGTATCAGTTCTTATCATTCGAACACATTCCTTGCCTTCTTGTCTTGAGCAATGTTTACAGTTGTCCGCACAAGGTCTACGTGATAGGGCGTCAGAATTTCCATGTGATTTCCTACTACGGTGTTCGATGATGAAATCATACTCCTGCAGTTGTTCAATCCATCTCGCCACTTGTCCCTCGGGGTTTTTAAATTCTAGCAACCACTTTAAAGCAGCATGGTCAGTTCTGATACGAAACTTTCTTCCCAGCAGGTATTTGCTGAAATGCTTTAACGTCTTGACAACTGCTAGCAATTCCCTCCGAGTTACACAGTAATTCCTCTCTGGTTATGACAATGACTTACTGAAATATGCAATCACAACTTCGTTATCTCCTTTCTTTTGCGACAAGACACGTCCAATTCCAGTGTTACTAGCATCTGTATCCACAATGAAATCCTCGTCCGGGTCTGGATACCCCAATATTGGCGTTTCACAAAGTCTTCCTTTAAGCTCGTTGAAACTTGACTCACATTGTTCGTTCCAGTCAAATGATCGCTTTTCTTCCGTTAGTTGATGCAAAGGCTTTGCATCAACTAACCGAGAAGTTCTTCACAAAACGTCTGAAGTATGAACAAAGCGCCAAAAAGGCACGTACTGCAGTCTTGTCTTTTGGCGTCCGCCAATCCTTCACGGCGCTAATCTTCTCAGGATCTGTCTGGATGCCGTCCTTCGAAATCACGTGTCCCAAGTAATTCACTTTACGTTTGAAAAACGAGCATTTCTTCGGACTGAGTTTCAGATTTGCCCCTCGTAGTTTGCCTAGCACCTGCTCCAATTTATTCAAGTGGTCGTTGAAGTCTCTACCAACGATAATGATGTCATCCAAATAGATCAAGCAAGTTTCTCCTAGAAGTCCAGCTAATATTTGTTCCATTAATCTCTCAAATGTGGCTGGTGCATTACACAGTCTAAATGGCATAACATTGAACTGACAGAGTCCCTTGCCAGTAGAGAAGGCCGTTTTCTCCTTATCCTTGTCCTTGATTTCGACTTACCAATAGCCACTTTTCAGATCCAACGTTGAAAACCATTTCATTCCGTTCAATGTATCTAAAGTGTCGTCGATTCGTGGAAGTGGATAACTGTCCTTCTTGGTTACATCATTAAGTCGACGGTAGTCAATACAGAATCTCATGGTGCCGTCCTTCTTCTTAACCAAAACTACGGGAGAACACCACGGGCTTGTTGAAGGTTCAATAACGCCGCTTCTTTGCATTTCCTTGATCATGCCCTTAACCTTCTTCTCCCGAGCTACTGGAACTCTCCGAGGGCGCTGTCGGATAGGCATAGTTTCCCCAGTGTCGATCTCATGCTGAACCACTCCAGTTCTTCCAATGTCATCATCATGCGAAGAAAAGACGTTGCGATATCGTAGCAGCAAGCTACGCGCCTTAAGGAATTCCTCCTCGGTAAGGTGCTCCCTGGAGTCATTTAGTAATTTTTCAACATCCATTGAAGGCTTAACATGCCCAGGTTTCACGTTTACCTCAGATTCCCGGCAGCCTCTTATCCAAGAAATTTCTTGGCATGATCCGACCAGCGTTCCTTTATTGAGGACGCATTCCGTGTCGCTTGGATTAAGGATCCTTACAAATGCTGTAGATGCCGTGGTTACCATTGTACGGGCTGTTATCCACGGTTTATCAGCATCCAACCTCTCTACCACCACACAGCGGTGAGATTGCGGCCTTGTGGAGTTCGGCAATTTCACTGGAACTAAAACCTGTGACCTTGGTTGAAGAATGGTTCTCCTTGTACAGTAAACATTTCCATTTACTCCACCTTGTATAGGAATCTCATCAACTCCAAACTTTAGAACTCCAACCTTCGTCGATTTTACAGTCCTGTCTCCTCATAAAATCCAATCCAATAATGCAGTCGTCGACGATGTTAGCAACGATCACTTTATGCCAGTATTATTTTTCACCTATTTTCACAGCTAACTCTCGTTCTCCTTGGACGGAAATGTACTGGCCGGTAGCAGTTTGCAGCTGGAGATGCCTAGGTCGGACTATATGATCTCTGGTCAGGTGTCTCAGAAGCCGAGAGCTGATCACAGTTCGAGAAGCTCCGGTGTCTATGGTAAGGAGACATGGTATTCCACAGATTTCTCCATTGACAACCAGACTATTCCCGTCGTTTGCCTGTGAGGTCATAATTTTATTTTTTTAAACAAACGGTTTGAAAAAACAATGTAAAAATACTACTTAAAAATCTAAAAACCACTTAGATGTTTCCGCATATAAAAAGCTAAACTTGCTATACCTAATCAAGAAACAAAATCTTAATGAACGAGAAACATAGAGAAGACTATTAACTAATTATTAGAAAAAATATAAAACTAAAGGAGCTTAGAGAACCACATGATCAAACCAGGTTTTGGAGATAACACTTCTGAAACTATTAATGCTAGAATTAAAAAGATCTATACTAGGGTATTGCACAAGCTTGTTAAACTCAGAAGGAGCTCTAATGAAAAATGAATTCTGTCTGTAGTTAGTTTTAAACTGAGCCACAGACAGATAAACATGTTTACGGGAAGTCGACTTTGTAGGTACTTTAATATTAATCAACGATAAAAGTGAAGGGGTATCAATTTTATTTTGGGCTACTTTCGCCAAGAAAACAATATCAGCTATGTTACGCCTTAAATGCAATGGTAAGATGTGGAATCTTTTGCATCTCGCTTCATACGAGTTGTCAAATTGTTTGCTCTTAAACTGAAGAAACCTCATAAAACGTTTTTGAATAGTTTCAATTCTAATTATATATTTTTCATATTGAGGATTCCAGACCTCGGAGCAATACTCGAGAATACTACGTACGAAAGAGCAATATAAAATTTTGATAACCTTCACACTCGTGAACTGCGAGCTAGCTCTCATAATAAATCCCAGCGCCATATTAGCTTTCTTCACAATGTGATCAATGTGCTCATCATATAATAATTTGCTATCGTGGATAACACCAAGATCGCGTATTTTTTCAACCTTGTCAATGGAAGTAAATTTAATAAAATAGTTATAAGTAACGGGTTGAGGTTTACGTGTAAATGTAATTGAGTAGCATTTGGAGACGTTAAGATCAAGACGGTTTTCATTACAGTAGTGTTCAAATCTGACTAGATCTTCCTGTAAGAGATGACAGTCATTTATATTGGTAATTTGTTTAAAGACCTTCATGTCGTCGGCATACAAAAGAAAATGAGAGTGTTTAAAGCAGGAACTAATGTCATTAATAAATATAATGAACAAAAGAGGGCCCAAAAGGGAACCCTGAGGGACACCTGAAGGGACATCTCTCCAAGAAGAAGTAAAACCATTTATGACAACTGCTTGAGACCGATTCTCAATATAGGAAGTGAACCATCTGAATAAATTTCCGTGAATACCAGCGTAAAGTAATTTTTGCAGAAGAATATTGTGATCTATCCTGTCAAATGCCTTGCTATAGTCAGTGAAAATAGCATCTAGCTGTCCCCCAGAGTCCATTGATGAAGAAGTAAATTCAATAAAAGATAGCAAGTTTGATGAAGTTGACTTTTTCTTGAGGAATCCATGCTGCTCAGGAATAAAGCTAGAAGATAAAGTTGAATAAACCTGAGAATAAACTACTCTCTCAAAGATTTTAGCAAAAATACATAATTTGGATATTGGCCTGTAGTTTTTTACGTCATTTTTGTTACCACTTTTGTGAACGGGGGTTATAAATGCAGATTTCCAGATGCTAGGGACATAACCCTCACTTATGGATCTTTTAAATAGGATTGATAGGGGAGTAGTTAAACTATCAGCACATTTAGATATGAAAATCGGCACTATGTGATCAGGTCCAGGCCCCTTATTTAAGTCTAATGAAACAAGAAGTTTATGAATTAAATCTGGATCGATCTCAATATCACCCAAGCAATTGCTATTAATTAGATGGTTGGATACTTTATGGTTGGAGGAAGGTGATGAAGAGAGAAACATTGAGTGAAAATATGTAGCGAAAACATTAGAAATGTCTTCCCCAGTATCCACAGACTGGCCCTCATAGGTCATGGTTGAGGGAAGCGTGCTAGTTCCTTTAGAAGATGATTTGACATGTGACCAGAACAGTTTCGGACTTTTTATGATCGAGTTCTCCACTCGCTTGATGTATCTATCGTAGCATTCACTCTCAAGATCCTTTGCTCGATTTCTAAGAAGCGAAAAAGAATCATAATCGTCGGTATTATTATATACGTGATATTTACTTAAGAATTTAAATTTTTCTTTTAATAGTTTTTTGAGAGGGGAACTATACCACGGAGGAAAATCGGAGGGGAAAATTAATTTTTGGCGTACATATTTATCACGAACATCGTATAGAACGCTGTAGAAATATTCAAGGGCTTGATCTAAAGTATTGTTATATAAACAATTACTCCAGTTGATATTTGATATGTCTGCATTAATTTTTTCGTAATCCGCAGACTCATAGAAATATCTTATTCTAGGTGATACTGAAAGATATTCGTTGCAGGTGAGATAAATAAAAACATTTAAAGACTTGTGGTGAACCTCTTCAGGTACTAAGGGCTCCTCGCATGAAATAACTTTTACCTCATTATTACATAAAACATAATCCAAAATTGTGTTATTTAAATTCTTACATAAATTATATTGAGTTAAATTACACTGAGACAGAGTATCAAAAAGGTAAACTTGACTGTCACCGGAAATACCTGTCGGTTGAATTACATTACTGTTATTGAGAGTCCAGTCAATATTACTTAGGTTAAAGTCACCTAAAATCACAAACATGTCGTTTGGATAAGAATTAACCAACGTAGATAGTTTGTCCGTAAAATTATTTAGTTGAGTGTTAAAAGAATTACCCAGATTTTCAGAACATAGATAAATACAGCAGAAATGTATTTTAGAGTAATTAAAACTCTTACTGTTTTTTAAAGTGACCGTGAGCCATATATCCTCAGCTGAGGATCTCCATTCAGGGCGCTCGACCACCGCCAGCTCACGCCGAACAGCTAAGAGGACCCCCCCACCATATCTCTGCTGCGTTGCTGAGTAATCCCTGTCTCGCCGCCAGACCAAATATCGGTTGTCAAAAAGCTCTTCATTTTTTATGCCATCCAATAGCCAGGATTCAGTGATACCTATTACATCATAGGAACTCATGAGCAGATTGCGTTTAAATACATGAGTTTTAGTCCGAAGACCACGAGTGTTCTGGTAGTAAATATTCAATAGGTTAGCCATTTTTGATAATAGAACAAATTCTGAAGCAAAGCTGCAAGAAATAAATGTTGCGAATTGTAGCAAATAAAAATAAAGTATTGAAAGTAATTAGTTAAAAAACCGTCACTAAAAAGAACTCCTAAATTGCAATATGCAAAATATGTAAGCAAAATACCTACGTAAATTAGTGTATCAACGGTAAAAAGCAACCTAATTT
Source organism: Argyresthia goedartella (assembly GCA_949825045.1). Lineage (NCBI taxonomy): Eukaryota > Metazoa > Arthropoda > Insecta > Lepidoptera > Argyresthiidae > Argyresthia > Argyresthia goedartella. Next base: position 20,214,865 of record OX463828.1, read on the forward strand.
GTCGTCTAAATGAATTAAGCAAAAGATGAATGACAAACTTTGAATAAAAACAAAACGCATAGGTACACACGGTAGTGCAGGCGAAATTGAACCGTAATTGTTGTAAACAAGCGGGTGCAAATGGCGCGCTATCTGCAGGTGTAAACCGGTCAAGCAACAGTGTTGCTCCGCAATGAATAGAAACAAGAATGCGCAAACAAAAGGCCCCTGTTTTGCATGTGGCTCCCAAACTGTACAAAATATTTTTGAACTGAATGATATGTATAGTAAATATAAGACAACTTATTAAATGAAGATAGACCAAAAAGCACATTAAATTATTTTTGCTAGGTCCTTTTCCTTCTTGATAAAAAACACAGGCGATGTGATTGACTTCCGTGCCATAATCTTGCAGTGTTTAACCCAAATAAACTGAAAATTGTTTTCCTTGGCCAGAGATCTCGCTTTTCCCAATAAGTTTTTATTGTAAAGGGTCAGATGATCATTTACGTAGAAAGCTGCATCCTTAGAAAATCCCAAGTTGCTCAGATTTAACTGCTTGCTTTTACGCGATCTTGCGATGAACTCCTCCTTGGTGTAGCGATTATTGAAGGAAATTATTATGGGTTTCTCCACATTGGGTATACGAGTTGGAATTCGTGAGATATAGTTGATCTCCTCTTTCCTTATGTTCATGTTGCCGATATTACCAATTTTTTGGGCGATTTCATACAGATTCTCGTTTTTTAGCAACGGAATCCCTCGTATCTCCACATTATTGGCTCTGGCCCATTGATCTCTCTCGTGAAGTTCCGAATTGAGTCTTGCAATTTCCGCTTGAAGGACTGGAATTTCACCCGTAAGTTTCTCTGCTGTGGCTACTTTAGTCTCAAGAGCCTGGACAGTGCTCGAGAAGTTTTCCAGACGTTCATGGGCGTATTCAAGAGAATTTTTTAGGCTGGCAATGTCACTTTTGATAGATTTGACATCTTCGACAAGGGTAGTTAAAGGGGAAAGTTGAGTCATAATCTTGTCCAGTTGCTCCTGCATTAGATCCAATTGCAGTGGAGACGCTTGAAAAAACGGGGATGGACTACTTTTGCATTTGGGACACCGCCAGGCGCTTTTCCTTTCGCCTAGTTTGCGGTACCCAGCTTCCGTAACACCAGAACACTGGAAGTCGTAATGGCACTTGCATATACTACACTTGGTACCATCAGTATGTTTGGTATTACAACTCGCACAAGTAAACATAGCGCTCAACTTTGAGAATCACTGAACTCGAATGAAAGGCAAGCAAGCGGGTGCTATCGATGGATGCCGGTGGCTGACTGAATAATTGGGACATTTCGACCACCAGCCAGCACTCGTCCCATAGTCCTGGCTTTTATTCGTTTCCCTGTTGGGGCTCCACATAGCCTATTGTCCTCGCCATTGGAGCGGGGTCTCTGTCCCTCCTAGTCCTTTTCGGACAGCCTGACTGCAGGTGACCACGTTCTCCACTGTTTAATATTTATGCTTCGGAACGCACCGGTTTTTCGTTGCGCGGATCGACCGCGAGTGATCGGTACATCACTAGCAGCTGTCACTTGTATAGAAACGAGATGACGAGTTAGAGGTTACTTTTTTGGACATGGAAAATGGCTGCGTCAGGCATTCGGGCCTTGGCTGTATTTTATTTGTAATAATTGTCTAACACAGGTGTCGGGCCTGGTCGGAATGTTAATTTGTAATAATCATCACGGAACAATCGTCGGGAAATAAGTAGATTTCACGTCATCGGAGTGAGTGCTTCGTGTTGTGAAAGGTTGAAGTGATTCGGGGATCAATTCGTCGCATTCGGACAGCGACCCTTTGTGTCGGCAAGCAACACGACGGCGACAGCATCGGGCTACGACGAGAGTAAGATTCGACTCCTCTCCCCCCCCCCCCCCCCCCTTGTGCTCCTCATCCCGGTTCCTGCCTCGAATTGAGCTTTCGAATTCCGGTCCACGGCGTCAAAGGTCAGTACCTGCTTTGTGACATTCCACTGAAAAACAACCCTACCTAGATTCCACCCGCTTTCGGTTAAGGCGTGGAATTTATCATTTTTGTAGCAGAGGCGCGGTTTCCTAGTAGGAAATCGATTCACGGACGGTTGTAGGGTTGTTTTTTTGCCACATTGTAGCTGGGAGAGGGTGGATACCTCAGATTGGTCGGCAACCATTTTGTGAGTGAGTCGTGTGGTCGGTATACCACAATTTAGGTTCATTTTCGGTTAGTGAACGTATAATTGACGATTTAGTTAACAATTATTATAAATTTGTAGTCGGAAACTACTCGGTGTGCATAAGAAACAGTCATTCGGTCGGACTATAGTATTGCAATCGGGTTCCATAGCATTGCAGTGTTATTTCGGATTACAGAGCAGGGTCAGGCTATTTAAGGGGTATTAAGCTGATTTTGCTGACCTCAGTAGAAGTGTGGGTCATATCGGAGGGGCCACTTCTAGAAGGTTCACGGCTACCTACATTATGTTAAAAATAGTTTTTTTTTATAATACATTTTTGTGTGTTATTTGTATTGTGCTTTATGGTGGCATTCTCTAATTGATTTAGAGTGTATAGTTATAAGGTGTATGTCCACAGGGCGACCATATTAAATATTTTTTAGGATTTAATTGTTTTAGTGGTTGCCTTAGTTTTGACAACTTAGTTTTAATTTCCGTGCCCAGCGCTGACGGGCAAGTGCTGGTCTCTGGCTATACTTAGTTCGGTAGTGAAGTATAAGACCAGAATCTATTAAATCGGTCAACATGGCGCCTTCGCCCTTGACGGTGCTGCGGCATGGTGTCCGGGAGGAAATGAGATGGCTCACCCATACTCATAAGTATGTGGAGCGACCAGATATGGATGATGTCCTGCTCAAGCGTGTGGAGGACGCAATGACACGCGTCGGGAAGGTGTGTCGGCTGGCTGCGGAGGCTGAAGCTCTCGGGCTTACTGATAAAGCCTCGGTGGCTGCAGTGAAACAGCTCTGCGCGGATGCTGACCAAGCGATGGAATGCTTGGGTGACATAGAGCGTCGCGCGGAGAAAATTAAGCGGTCGCGAAGGAATGACCGTGGGGAGGGTAACGGAGACCCACCCCCGAAGGGTGTTGTTGGACGGCTGCCACACCTGGAGATTCCGGCCTTCAGTGGGGCAATTGATGAGTGGCCGGCATTCATTAATTTATTTGATAGTTTGGTCCACGGTCGGGACGACCTGGACAACGCCTACAAGTTGGCCCAACTATTGATGGCTCTGCGGGGTGAACCGAAGGAGTTGGTCGGTCACCTAACGGTCACGGCGGGCAATTATGAGATAGCCAGGTCCATATTGTTTGACCGCTACCAACACAAACGGCGGTTGGTTGATGCGCAGCTGGGGAAGCTGTTTAGCATCCCTAAAGTAACCCGGGATGTTGAAATCCGAGTACAGGTGCTCAACCCTGTGCTGGTGGCCACTAAGGCCCTTCAGAACCTTGGTCTTCCGGTAGACCAATGGTCATACATTGTTTTGTATATGGTTTTGTCACGGTTGCCTGCAGCTGTTCAAAGTCGGTTTGAACAGCTGCATGGGGGCAGTAGCACGGAACTGCCCACGCTCGTCCAATTGACGGATTTTTTGGAGGGTGAATGCAGGCGATGTGACACACTGGACACGGAGGCCAGTGTGCAGCGCCAACCCGCGCGGATGCGGGAGGGGCCGCGCAAAACAATTTGGCGTTTTGAATGCCGCGCCGTCGGGTGACGGCTGTGTGCACTGCGACAGTGCCGGTCATGAAGTGACCAGTTGCGCCAACTTTAAGGCGCTCGGGGTAGCTGCCCGCAGGAAGATAGTCTTCCGCCACCGATTGTGTTTCGGTTGTTTGGGGCCGCACACGCTGAGCGAGTGCTCGCGCGCGTTCCCCTGTGAGTGCTGTGGTGGCAAGCACCACATAGTGTTGTGCCTGAATCGGTCAGGCCCTTCGAACGGTCACCAGGGCCGGACTCAGGTTGGTCGGCCACAGGGCCCAACCAGGGCCGGACCCAGTCCCCCTCCGGGCAACGGGAGTCACCAACGGGGTGACTGGGGTACCCGCGGACGGGACCCCCCCCGTGGGGAAGGGGGCAGCGCGGGGGGTAACATGCGGGATAGCCGGGGTTCGGTCGCCGCTGTCCACAGTCAGCGAGGACTTCGGGCCGCTGGCTCACCGCGTGTTACGGCGGGTGTCAGATGGCACCTATGAGTGGCGCGTAGGCTGGGAGCCCACCACCTTCTGCGCCACCCTGCCCGTCGCTCTGGGAGGCGAACAGGGAGGCGAACAGTCGGATGTCGCCACCATTCCTAGAGCGCCCCAGGTTGGATCCGCTCTCCCCCATCCATCCACGGTGGCCACCGGGCACACCGTACACCGTCCGGTATGGTCGGATACCGGGACAGCGAGGGGCCTATTATCCGGGTTGGGACCCCTTGATGTACATACGGTCTGATATGCCGGTTGCGTATCAGCAGCCGAGTTACTCCAAGGCCGACGGAGGTCTCAGCGGGTTCGGATCCCGCGGAGGATCCCGCTAGGGACACGCCGCCCACTTACAGGGTGCCGCCACTCCACAGACGGTCATGCTCCCCACCGCCTCTGTGATAGCGTGGAGTTCGGATGGCAAATCATGTGTGGCACGAGCACTATTGGACTCGGGGGCCCAGGGGTGCTTAGTCTCGTGCAACCTTGTAAGACGGTTGGGCATTTCGGTAAGGGAGTATCCACATTCCATTCGGGGAATTGGGAACACGGAAGTAGGTTCCGTTAAGGGAGTATGTCGGATTACTCTCTCGTCACGGGTGGATCCATCGGTGAATCTGACGGTCACGGCATTAGTCATGCCTAATGTGTTTAATATTTATGCTTCGGAACGCACCGGTTTTTGTTGCGCGGATCGACCGCGAGTAATCGGGACATCACTAAGCGGAAACGGACCGCAGCTGTCACTCGTACCAACGAGAGGAAAAAATTGGAGGTTATCTTTACTCTTTCTCGTCGGTGAGAACAAACATGTCTGCTCATGGCGTCGGGCTATTGATTGTTTCGGTGTAACAATTCTCTAATACAGGTGTCGGACCTGGTCGGACTGTAAATCTACCACATCGTCGGGAAATAAGTAGATTCGCGTCAGCGGTTAAGTGATCCGTGTAGATTGGACAACGTCGTATCGGTAGCGGCGACTCCACGTGACGGCAGGCAGCACGCCGGCGACAGCGTCGGCAGCGACAGTGAGATTCACTCCATATCCTATCCCAAACTGGTGCTCCTATCCCACATTCCTGTCTCGAATCGAGCTTTCGATCTCCTGTCTACGGTGACAAGGTCAGTAAAATTTCATCACTTCTTTTCTCTCACGTGCTGGCAAAAGCACACCCCCTTCGGATTCCACGCCGTTCGGTAGGCGTGGAAATTAAACATTTTGGTAGCAGGAGCGCGGTTTTCCTAGTGGAAAATCATCGATTCACGGTTGCCTTTGTCACATTGTAGTTGGGAGAAAAGAATATCTCAGATTGGCTCAAGTCGGCAATGAGTCTGTGGTCGGTATACCACGATTAAAGTTCATTTTCGGTAAGTGAAAGTATAAGTGCCAATTTAGTTAACAGTTGTTATAAATTTGTAGTCGGAAACTACTGTTGTTGCGCATAAAAGATTGAACAGTCATTCTGCGAAGCCTAGATTGTATTACTTGCGGTAGAACGTCGGGTTCTATAGTCCTACAGTGTTATTTCGGTTTACACAGCAGGGTCGGGCTATTTAAGGGGTATTAAGCTGATTTGCTGACCTCAAAGGAAGTGTGGTTCATAAGAAGCCACTTATTATTTTGTATTGTTTTCATAACCAAGTTTTGTGGGTTATTTTTGTATCGTGTTTTATGGTGGCATTCTCTAATTGATTTAGAGTGTATATTATAAGGTGTATGTCCACAGGGCGACCATATTAAATATTGTTTAGGATTTAATTGTTTTAGTGGTTGCCCTGGTTTTTACAACTTAGTTTTAATTTCTGTGCCCAGCGCTGACGGGAAAGTGCTGGTCTCTGGCTGTGCTTAGTTCGGTAGTGAAGCATAGGACCAGAAACAATTGAATTGGTAACCATGGCACCTTCACCCTTGACGGTACTGCGGTATGGCGTCCGTGAGGAGATGAGATGGCTCGCTCATACTCACAAGTATGTGGAGCGACCTGACATGGACGATGTCCTGCTCAAGCGTGTGGAGGACGCAATGACACGCGTCGGGAAGGTGTGTCGGCTGGCTGCGGAGGCTGAAGCCCTCGGGCTTACGGATGAGGCCTCGGTGGCTGCAGTGAAGCAGCTCTGCGCGGATGCTGACCAAGCGATGGAGTGCTTGGGCGACATCGAGCGTCGCGCGGAAAAAATTAAGCGGTCGCGTCGGGATGACCGCGGGGAGGGTAGCGGAGACCCGCCCCCTAAGGGTGTTGTGGGACGGCTGCCACACCTGGAGATTCCGGCCTTCGGTGGGGCAATTGATGAGTGGCCGGCATTCATCAATTTATTCGATAGCCTGGTCCACGGTCGGGACGACCTGGACAGCGCCTACAAGTTGGCCCAACTATTGATGGCACTGCGGGGTGAACCGAAGGAGTTGGTCGGTCACCTAACGGTTACGGCGGGCAATTATGAGATTGCCCGGGTCATATCATCTTTGACAAATCCGTCATACGGGAACATTGTTTACATACAAGTGCTCCACTTTTAATTGCTTCATTCGTTAAATACAGTATATCAGTTACAAAAAACAGTAAATCTGCTACTATTAAGTGTCATTACACGTATTAATTAGTTTACAGCGCTCAAGTAAAGTGCTAATCTATCAGTTATACCAAAACAAAACTCCTAACGGCCAAAGTGAGTGTGTTACCAACCAAGCTGTCCCAGGGAATTGTCACGAGAATCTAACCTGTGTACGACCCGCGTAAGGCTCACATCTGACTGCACGTCTAGCCCGCGACAGCTGACCGGTTCATTGCCTCCGAGCGTGTAGTGAGTGAGTCATACATAATCATAACTGCCATAGAACAACTAGCGAGTAGATTAACGCTTGCGTTCTTGTCTCTCAGAGACAAATAATTTTTGTGTAACACAATGAAGTGCGCTGGATGTCTTAAGGTGTTTAAAGCGGCAAACTGCATAAAGTGCACTGCAATAACATGCGATCGATCTTTCTGCTCACTGTGCGTCAACACATCTACCATGACTGCAGATCGAAAAAAACTGTGGAAATGCTTTGAATGCTGCACATCGGAGAAGAAGACAGACAACACTAGCACGCCACACCGCACGGATCTGGTAGTGCCACAGGACTCCCAACATGCTACAAAAGACTCCCTAACATCTACCCCGGAACGTGACGACTCTGCAATAAAAGACCTAACCAATGAAGTTCGCTGTCTAGTACAGGAGATATGCTCACTGAAAGGCAAACAAGAAGATGCCACCAAATCTTTAACAAGATGTCACGAACGACTGGATGAACTACATGCATCCATGGAAAAAAACGAAGTGCGTCTTAAAATCCTAGAAGCACGCGACTCAGAGATTGCTCTTCTAAAGGCTGAGATATCCGAACTAAAGACGGACGTATCTCTCCACGCTCAACACCAGCTTAGGAACGAGATTGAAGTATGCGGAATTCACGAGCATCCAAACGAAAACCTGCACCACACGGTCTTGGTAGCGGCCCGTTTAATGGGAGTAGAAATGGAGAACAGAGACATTGATTGGGCTATGCGTGTCGGGCCAAAACGTAAAGCCCCGGCAAGTTCAAACAAGGAGAGTTCCAACCCAGCATCGACTGACTACGACAAAATGAAGGACCCCCCTGCTACCGCGAAACCTGCCGACAAACCCGCACTGCCCCGCCCGGTTGTTGTACGACTGCTACGAAAGTCAACCTGCGATCAATTCCTCTCCGCCGCTAAGACCAGACGCAACATAACTAGCGCGGACCTTGAGATAGCGGGACCACCACTGAAAATCTTTTATAACGAACGCTTGACCAAAACAAACAGACAGTTATTTCGGAAGGCTAGGGATGCAAATCATAAGACTCTCACATTAAACATGGTAGTAACAAACCCACTCTGCCACTCAATTTTTACCATATCTGACTATGGATAAAGTCGAACTAGCAAATGATCTGGATAATACTCTTGTAATCAAGTGCCATTCATTAAATCTGCCTGAAGAATGTGAGAGCTTCTTTCACGATAACTCAAAACTGAAAATATTGACTTATAATATACGCAGTATATATTTGCATTTCGACGAATTTCAAGTTTTACTTAGGAGACTTAACATTGAGTTTGATATCATTATACTCACTGAGTGTTGGCTTCGCGAGAACACACTGGTGGGAACGTTAGATGGATACACAGTTTACAAATCTGCTAGATTTATTAACAAGTCTGGGGGTGTTGTTGTATATGTAAGGAATGTCCTTAGCGCATCTATGTCCGAACCTGAATTCATTGGCGCAAATTGCATTGTACTGGAACTGCCTGGGAACGCAACTGTCGTTGCAATCTATCGATCGCCCGCGGATACTCCTCTTATTTTTCTTGACTCTCTGCACGATCTTCTTGTTAACATTAATAAGGACAAACATCCGGTAATTCTGGCAGGTGATGTCAATATAGATTTGCTTTCTGACGATGTAAGATATAAGCGATCGGAGTACCTTTGTGTGATGGCTGAGAGTGAATTGCTACCAGCTATAACAGAGCCAACTCGGTTAACTGCTTGTTTGGACCATATATTCTTATCATCATTTCTTAAGGCACAGGCGATCGTTTGCAAAACAGATATAACCGATCACGACTTAGCAATGATAGAAATTGAGGCTGCTGTCAAATCTGACCCAGTACCCAGAACACGGTTGAAGGTAGACTATGAAGCAATCGAAATCGAAATAAAAAACATCGACTGGTCTGCGGTGATGACTGAAACATCGGTCGAGGTGGCCACCAAATATTTTTCTAAAATCATCTCTGATATTGTTGCGAAAAACACAAAACATGGTAAAATAAGTAGATCCAAGTTTAATCTAAAACCATGGATAACACCAGGTTTAATGAAATGCATGAAAAATCGCGATGCATTGCATTACAAATTGCGAAAAAACCCCAACAACGATGTTTTGAAGGTGACTTATTCTCGTTATAGAAACTACTGCAATAATCTTTTATACAATCTAAAACGTGAATTCGAGTCTAAAGCACTGGAAGAAAACAAAAATGACCCCAAGAAGCTCTGGAGTTGTATCAAAGACATATGTCACTCAAAAATAAAAAACCCTATAGCCACTGAACTTTTGAATATCTCCAATGATCCTATTTCCTCTCTGAGCAAATGTAATAAGTACTTTAGTAACGTAGGTAAACACTTAGCCACAAATATTTTAAACGATACCAATGAATCCGAAGAAAGTCTTGCATCAAAAACGTCAAATCAGCAAACAAATGGTCACTCCATATTTTTACAACCGACTGATAGTGTAAAACTCACATGCATGATTCAACGTCTCTCCTCTAGTAGTGCACCAGGAATAGATGGTACTAGCAATAGCATCGTCAAGAGACTAAAATACTTTGTGATAAAACCTCTGACCCATATAATTAATCTTAGTATGTCAACGGGTGAATTCCCAGAGGTCTGGAAAACAGCTTTGGTTTGCCCAATCCATAAAGCAGGGCCAAAAGATGAACCCTCTAATTACCGTCCGATCTCGTTACTTCCTACTTTCTCCAAATTACTGGAAAAGGTAGTTAACAAACGGCTAATTAGTTTTTTGGAACAAAACAGGTTGCTCTACCACCGTCAATTCGGTTTTAGGAAGGGTATCTCGACTGAGGACGCAGTAAGTTCACTAGTGAGACGTGTATGTACCTTGCTAGATGAAGGTAGACCCTGCATTGGTGTCTTCCTTGATCTGGCAAAGGCGTTTGATACGGTCTCTACACCCATACTGCTAAACAAACTACATAACATGGGGATTCGAGGTACTGTTCTTGCTTGGTTTAAAAGCTACCTCACAAATAGACTCCAATGTCTAAAAGTGGGCACACATATTAGCCCATTTGAACCCGTTAGCTTTGGTGTTCCACAGGGCAGTATCTTAGGCCCCACTCTTTTCTTAATGTACATTAATGACATATATAGTATAAATCTACCCAAAGCTGACCTGTTTTGCTATGCTGATGACACCGCCATAATTTTTAACGATACCTCCTGGAATAATGTCTTTGCTAGTGCTGAAAACGGTGTGTCCAATGTAGCAACATGGTTACGAAAAAACTTGCTTACTCTGAACACTGCAAAAACTAACTACCTGTGCTTTTATAAGACCGAGGCCTCCGGGCCACCAGCGTTGCCCAACATTAAAGTTCACAAATGCGGAAATATCTCTACCCAATGTCAATGTCCTGAGATACAAAATACTACATCGATTAAATACCTAGGCATAATACTTGACAAAAATCTGAACTTTAGAGACCATATAAAAGCATTGACAGCCAGAATCCGTAAAATTATTTACATCATGAAACAATTGCGAAACTGTGCCGACTATGGACTCCTAAAGGGAGTGTATACGGCTATATGTGAGTCGATTCTTACCTACTGTATTTCGGTATGGGGTGGATGTAGTAAGACAATCTTAATAGACGCAGAGCGAGCTCAACGTTCGGTATTGAAAGTTATGTATAGGAAACCAAAAAACTACCCCACTGATCTAATACAAGGTGAAAATGATATACTTAGTATCCGTAGGCTGTTTATTCTGAGGTCTGTTATTTTAGTTCATAAAAATATAACCAACTCTCCTGTATACAACAAACTTCTAATGAAACGGACCTACAAGGTTCCTATTAACACTGTCCACACTACCTTTGCGCAAAGATTCCCTGATTTTCTTCATCCTTACATGTACAACAAGGCCAACAGTTTTTGTAACTTTAGAAATTGTAGTAGTTTTGAAGTCAAACGTAAGTGTCAAAAATGGCTTCTATCCCTCACATACGATACCACTGAAATGGTCTTAGGAGTCCTTCAATAGGAATTTTCGTCATTATGCAAATACTGTCGATATGTCCCACATGATTATATGCTGTAGTACTCTTAAGTTTTAAAATAATGTACTGTCTTTGTTTTGTTAGTCAGTGTTTTATCTTTTTGTTTATATTTTCGGTTATAATACCCACTCTTTTCTGTTGTTTTTGTGTCCTTAATAATTAAATTGTACCCACGCTGAACTCCCATCTCCTATCTGTGAATCATAATTATGGTACCCACGATAAAGGCTCTGCCTAGTGTGGGGCCACAGTTAATCATACTTGTAGCGTTTAAGGTTTTTATTTCTTTATTAATGTTCTTTTGGAAACCTGCTTATTTTTATTTTTAAATAAATATTTCTATTTCTATTTCTATTTCTATTTCTATATTGTTTAACCGCTACCAACACAAACGGCGGTTGGTTGATGCGCAGCTGGGGAAGCTGTTCAGCATCCCAAGAGTAACCCGGGATGTTGACATCCGGGTACAGGTGCTCAACCCTGTGCTGGTGGCCACTAAGGCCCTTCAGAACCTTGGTCTGCCGGTAGACCAATGGTCATGTATCGTGTTATATATGGTTTTGTCACGGTTGCCTGCAGCTGTTCAAAGTCGGTTTGAACAGCTGCATGGGGGCAGTAGCTCGGAACTGCCCACGCTCGTCCAATTAACGGATTTCTTGGAGGGTGAATGCAGGCGATGCGATACCATGGATTCGGAGGCCAGTGTGCAGCGCCAACCCGCGCGGATGCGGGAGGGGCCGCGCCCGCCACCCCCACGGGGGGGTGGGTGGTCAAAACAATTTGGCGTTTTGAGTGCCGCGCCGTCGGGTGACGGCTGTGTGCACTGCGACAGTGCCGGTCATGAAGTGATCAGTTGCGCCAACTTTAAGGCGCTCGGTGTGGCTGCCCGCAGGAAGGTGGTCTTCCGCCACCGATTGTGTTTCGGTTGTTTGGGGCCGCACCCGCTGAGCGAGTGCTCACGGGCGTCCCCCTGTGAGTGCTGCGGTGGCAAGCACCACATCATGTTGTGCCTGAACCGGTCAGGCCCATCGGACGGTCACCAGGGCCGGACTCAGGTTGGTCGGTCACAGGGCCCAACCAGGGCCGGACCCAGTCCCCCTCCGGGCAACGGGAGTCACCAACGGGGTGACTGGGGTACCCGCGGACGGGACCCCCCCCGAGGGGAAGGGGGCAGCGCGGGGGGTAACAGGCGGGATAGCCGGGGTTCGGTCGCCGCTGTCCAGGGCCAGCGAGGACTTCGGGCCGCTGGCTCACCGCGTGTTACGGGCGGGTGTCAGATGGCACCTATGAGTGGCGCGAAGGCTGGGAGCCCACCACCTTCTGCGCCACCCTGCCCGTCGCTCTGGGAGGCGAACAGGGAGGCGAACAGTCGGATGTCGCCCCCATTCCTAGAGCGCCCCAGGTTGGATCCGCTCTCCCCCCTCCATCCACGGTGGCCACCGGGCACACCGTTCACAGTCCGGTATGGTCGGGTACCGGGTCAGCGAGGGGCCTATTATGCGGGTTGGGACCCCCTGATGTACATGCGGTCTGATATGCCACCGGTGGCATATCAGCAGCCGAGTTACCAGGCCGACGGGGGTCCCAGCGGGTTCGGATCCCGCGGAGGTTCCCGCTAGGGACACGCCGCCCACTTACAAGGTGCCGCCACTCCATAGACGGTCATGCTCCCCACCGCCTCGGTGATAGCGTGGAGTTCGGACGGCAAATCTTGTGTGGCACGAGCACTATTGGACTCGGGGGCCCAGGGGTGCTTAGTCTCGTGCAACCTTGTAAGACGGTTGGGCATTTCGGTAAGGGAGTATCCACATTCCATTCGGGGAATTGGGAACACGGAAGTCGGTTCCGTTAAGGGAGTATGTCGGATTACTCTCTCGTCACGGGTGGATTCATCGGTGAATCTGACGGTCACGGCATTAGTCATGCCTAATGTGATGGGCTCACACCCTCACGTACGGTTGTCGCCCTCGGTGCGACAGTTGGTCGTTGGGTTGTCACTGGCTGACCCGGAGTTCGATATTCCGGGCCCAGTAGACATTTTATTGGGTGTCGATGCCTTGGGATACCTGTTAGTGCCAGGTGTCCACGTGTTGCAGGCGACTGGTCTGGTTTCGGTCAACACCAGACTGGGCCATGCGGTAATGGGTCCGGTCATGCCGGCTGCCCCACGCCTAGCGACTCGTAGTCCCTTATTCGGTTCTGTACTCTCGGAGGTGATACAGAAGTTTTGGGAGGTGGAGGAACCACCTACGGTACGCCGGTTGGACCCGGTTGAAGAAGAGTGTGAACAGTTTTATCGGAACAATACTGGTCGCCTTCGGTCAGGTCGATTTCTCACACGTCTTCCATTTCGGAGTGATCGCCCACCGCTGGGCAGTTCACACCATGCAGCCGAGACGCGGATTCTGTCGATGGAACGACGCATGAAGCGTGACGGGATTTTCCGGCAGAAGTACGTCGACTTCATGCGGGAATACGAGTCGCTCGGCCACATGTCGGTTTCGGGTATCGACTGGAAGCGTGAAGACCACTGCTTCCTGCCCCATCACGCGGTCTTGAGGACCCCGGAGGGCAAAATACGGGTAGTGTTCGATGGATCGGCATCAACATCTAACGGCATGAACCTGAACCAGTGTTTGCATTCAGGGCCGAAGTTGAATCATGACATCGCGGATGTTATCACACGGTTCCGTCGACACAATGTTGTGTTTGTAGCTGACATCCGGATGATGTTTAGACAGACGGTCATTCACCCTGACGATAGACGGTATCAGCTGATACTGTGGCGAGAGAGCCCAGATCAGCCCATCAGGGTGTACGAGCTGAACACCAACACGTACGGGCTACGGTCTAGTCCTTATTTGGCAATTCGCACTCTGCGGGAGTTAGCGGATCGAGAACGGTTAAATTTCCCTAGAGGAGCAGCGATCCTGGAGCAGGACCTCTACGTGGACGATATCTGTACCGGTGCAGATTCCGTAGAGGAGGCGCTCGCTCGACGGGACGAGCTAGTTGAGATCTTACGGGGTGGAGGTTACGAGCTCCGGAAATGGATGTCGAACTCTCCAGAGTTACTGACTGGTCTTCCGGATGACTACCAGCAGGATCCCCACATTTTAGAAAATTTGGAAAATCCAAATATGTTGTCGGTATTAGGCGTCCAGTACCAGCCGGTGTCAGACTTGTTTTCGTATCGGGTCGAGTTGGACTCCCCGAAGGTCTGGACGAAACGGAACGTCCTTTCAACGGTGGCTAGGACATTTGATCCAAACGGGTGGATCACCCCGGTAACATTTCAGCTCAAGTGTTTTATGCAGCAATTGTGGTCTGCTGAGCTGAACTGGGACGACCCGATCGGCGGGTCATTGAGCTCAGAGTGGGACTCGTTCTTTTCGACCCTCCTGGCATCAATCGGATTTCACTGCCACGGAGGTTGGTCCCCACCAAACGATACACCGCCACCCTGCATGGGTTTTGCGATGCCTCGGAGAAGGGCTACGGAGCTGCGGTGTATCTGCGTACGGTCGACTCCTCGGGGGAGGTTGATGTGCGGTTGGTCATGGCCAAGAGCAAGGTTGCGCCGTTGCGCACTCGCCTGACCATTCCCAAGTTAGAGCTTTCGGGAGCGGCTCTCCTGACTCGTCTGCTCAACCACACGATGACGGTTCTTCGTGGGTCAATAGCGTTGGAAGATACGGTATACGCTTGGACGGACAGCCAGATCGTGTTATGCTGGCTGAAGGCTTCAGTTCACAAGCTGGAGATTTTTGTGGCGAATCGGGTTTCGCAGATATTGCATTCGGAGGTTCCCTTAATCTGGAGACATGTTCCAGGGGAAATGAACCCAGCAGACTGTGCGTCTCGTGGGTGTCACGCTCCGGAGTTGGTTGGACATCCCTTGTGGTGGGGTCCAAAATGGTTGACTCAAGCCGAATCGGATTGGCCAATGAGTCCACGCGTTACCACGGCGAACGGCGCCTTGACAGTCGGTGTCTGTACGACGCAACCAGAGCCGGAAGAGGAGTTCAGCCTGCTGGAACGGTACAGCTCGCTCGACAAGCTGGTCAATGTGACCGCCTGGATCTTCCGATTTGCGCGGAATTGTCGCAATTCTGAGGCGCAACGGGTGCGGACACAGGTCCTGACACCACTGGAACGGAACCATGCGTTGTTCGCGTTGGTACGGAACGTGCAGACGGTGCACTTTAAGTCCGAATTGGACATTCTGAGACGCGGACGCGTCCAACTGAAGGGAGCTGTGGCTCGGCTCAACCCGTTTATTGACCCTCAAGGATTGCTGAGGGTAGGAGGTCGGCTGCGGAATGCCAACCTGCCTTATGCGGCTCGCCACCCGTTGTTACTCCCTAGGAAAGGGAAGTTGGTCGAACTGTTGATACAGGATCGACACATTCGGAATGGGCATATCGGATGCCACGCCTTGATGGCGTTTCTCCAGCGCGAGTTCTGGATTCTATCGGGAAGACGCTTAGTGCGTAGCGTCGTATTTCGGTGCCTGCCTTGTTATCGGGCCAAGGCGGCTACGATGCAGCCCCAGATGGGCGATTTGCCCTCGGATAGGGTTAACGAAATCCGGCCCTTTGCGGGTGTCGGAACGGATTTCGCGGGACCATTCATGGTCAAGTCTTCACAGCTACGGAACGCCAGATTAGTGAAGGCATACCTGTGCGTCTTCGTGTGCTTGGCCACGAAGGCAGTCCACTTGGAGGTGGTCAGTGACCTCACTACAGAGGCATTTATCGCATGTCTAAATCGGTTCGTCTCACGAAGGGGCCTCCCGACATTAATCCGTTCGGACAACGGCACAAATTTTGTCGGAGCCAGGCGATATCTGCAGGAGGTCACTCAATTCCTGAACGGTAACCAGGACGCCATCGGTACGGCTTGCTCTCGACGAGGGATTGAATGGGTTTTCAGTCCGCCGGGATGTCCTCATTGGGGAGGAATTTTTGAGGCTGCGGTTAAATCGGCTAAGTCGCACCTGACGAGGATCATCGGTGAGACCTCTCTACGCTTTGAAGAGCTTGCGACGCTGTTCTGTAAAATTGAAATGACACTGAACTCGCGTCCGTTGTGCCCGCTCAGTTCGGATCCAAATGATTTGGAAGCGTTGACGCCGAGTCACTTCCTGATAGGTCAGCCCCTTAACGCCCTGCCAGAATACCCATTCGGTGATGTTAAGTTAAGGCGGTTAACTAGGTGGCAGATGTTGCAGCAGATGGCTCAAGATTTTTGGAAACGGTGGTCCCTTGAGTACTTGCACATCTTGCAGCAGCGCCTTAAGTGGACTGACCGGACGAGCCCCCCTCAAGTCGGTGATTTGGTGCTGATTAAGGATGCGAACCTGCCATCATTGAGATGGAGACGAGGACGGATCGTCAATTTGTACACGGGTCGGGATGGCACGCCTCGATCAGCAGAAGTCAAGGTGGGGGACTCGGTCCTCAAGAGAGCGGTCGCAACACTTTCTCCCTTCCTATTGATTAGAGACAGGTTCGGGCCTGTCCGGGCGGGTGACTGTTTAATATTTATGCTTCGGAACGCACCGGTTTTTCGTTGCGCGGATCGACCGCGAGTGATCGGGACATCACTAGCAGCTGTCACTTGTATAGAAACGAGATGACGAGTTAGAGGTTACTTTTTTGGACATGGAAAATGGCTGCGTCAGGCATTCGGGCCTTGGCTGTATTTTATTTGTAATAATTGTCTAACACAGGTGACGGGCCTGGTCGGAATGTTAATTTGTAATAATCATCACGAAACAATCGTCGGGAAATAAGTAGATTTCACGTCATCGGAGTGAGTGCTTCGTGTTGTGAAAGGTTGAAGTGATTCGGGGATCAATTCGTCGCATTCGGACAGCGACCCTTTGTGTCGGGAAGCAACACGACGGCGACAGCATCGGGCTACGACGAGAGTAAGATTCGACTCCTCTCCCCCCCCCCCTTGTGCTCCTCATCCCGTGTTCCTGCCTCGAATTGAGCTTTCGAATTCCGGTCCACGGCGTCAAAGGTCAGTACCACTTGTGACACTCCTGGTGAAAAACAACCCTACCAAGATTCCACGCCCGTTCGGTTGAGGCGTGGAATTTATTCATCCACAATGGTAGCAACGTGGCCCAAATTCGCGGCGGGAATCTACTGGCTTCGTAGTCGACACTTCTCGCACCCTAAAAGGCCTGGATGAATCCTGTCGTACAGCTTCCACCTCGAGAGCGTGGGCTATTGCATCCTTTAGGCTGCCATGATGTCCAATCGCACGGCTGCCCTCACTTCCAGATCCCGGATCCCATCGATGAAGGCCTGCACCAGCATCATGTCCACAAAGGATGCTGACGTACGTTGATAGGCCTTCCTAACCAAATTCTCGATTTCCAGGGCCCACTGTTGTAAGGACTCGTTACGTCCTTGTGTCCTGTCCTTTAACTGAGCTCGGTACACGTGCTCCAGGTGACTGTCACCGTATCGTTCCTCCAAGGCTTCTAGAAGGCGGTCGTACGTCCGGTCGTTTCCCAGAGCCTCTAGTATGGTAAGAGCCTCGTCGCGCAGCGCCAACGTCAGTGCTGTCCTGGCTTGCTCCTTACTCCAACCATTAGCCTGGGAAACAGACTCGAACTGCAGCTTATAGGCAGTCCACGATGAGCTACCGTCAAAGGGGGGCACTTTGAACCCGCCGCCTCCGGACACCGATGCGTCGGGTACATAGGTACTTGGACCAATTAGCCACTTTGATCTCAAGTTTTTGGAGACGGCTCTCACAGGTCTCAATTTTTTTATCGACATCATGGACTCGACTCTCCAGTTTTTCACCCATACCGGCCAGTTTTTCCTGGACCTCGAACAACTCTCTCTTCCATTCGGTCGTGGACTCATGTACCTCACGAAGCATTCGTGCCTGTACCTCCTGGTGATCCTTTTATTCCCTAAGCTCATTCTGGAGGATTAGAGACTGTTCTTCCTGTTTCCTGGCCTGTTCCTCCTGTTTTCGCGACTGTTCCTTTAACTCTCTCGCTTGTTCCTTTAGGAGGACGAAGATAGCGTTGAGGTCTACTCCTTTTGCAGCTGGAGCAGTTGATTCCGACGTACCAGGCGTCGAGTCTCCAGACCCAGACGTTTGGCTTCGCGTCGTCACTCCTTTTGGCTCGGTTTCTCGTGGCATTAACGGCATTTTCTATTCCACTTCTGACACCAAATGTTACGAGCGTGGGGGTTCGTATTTGATAGAAAAGCACGAATTAATCCACTAAATAAAACACTCACTTTATTACCCAAATTACGCACTTACAATTCACACGAACTGTACTTAAAATCCACTAATTAAAACACACACACTATTTCACTAATTATGCACTCACTACTCACACGAAGAGTCTTTCTCTCCGATTATCCTTCTACTAGCACTCGATCGCAGTTAAAATGTAACTTACTCGGGCCGGCCGTCGTCGGCGCCTTTTATATCCCGCGGAGCCGCTCTGGACACATTGTCCACACATATCGCGAATATTCTAGTAAGGACCAGCGTGAGGGCCGAGAACATTCGAGACCATATATGTCTCTCTCTAATAGTGCACTCTCTGTCACTCCCTTCTCGAATGTTCCGAGTATAGCTATCTCTTGCTAGTAGTCCTATCTCTGTCACACACTTCTCGAATGTTCCGAGTATAGCTATCTCTTTCTAGTAGTGCTATCTCTGTCACTCCTACCGGATATTTCGCCATATAACGATTTGTGCTTCAGAGGCCCATAAGGGGTCCTGAAAACGCCTGAAAACGGGTTTTCAGGTTATGGCGTCATCTGATAGAGGGTGCCCTGAAACGGACTGAAAACATGTTTCAGGCGCCTGAAAACGACGGCAACTTGGGTGAAATTTCGATCTTTAGATATGTGATAGAGCAACTCCTGAAATGACTTTTCAGCCTGCTGAAAACGCCTCTAAAGCACTGAAATTGACGTTCAAAGTTTTTGACCTAACCTACCGGCGTAACACTTGATGTCGCAAACTAAAAAATAAATTGGGTCTACCATAGTAACTTGTAATCAGCTTATCGGGTCAATGTACTGGAGTACATTTTTTTTTTCATTTGCGAGTATATGTTTCTTAAGGAAAGTTGTCCATATTCATAATCACTATCATTCCCCAAAATATGGTCAGCTAATTAAATGTCAACTGTTTAAATGATAGTGTAATGGGGGCCTAAGAGTGCCGGCTTTAAATTAAATTGGTTGTCAAGTTAACTGTCAACTGACACCATACAAATGGGCAAATCACAGAGTAAGTAAGTAAATAGAGGGAGGGCTATTTTCCATGGACAGAAGTTAATATACCGACACTCTTTACTCATACGACTGTATGACTAAAAACCAATATAGTTTTGACAGGATTTTAGTGTCAACCAGCGATGGGTAAGTATCGATATAAGAAAGAATATCGACAAAAATTATAGATATTTTACCTACTTTGTCTATCGATATTTTAGAAGACTGGTATTTGCCTTTGAGTTTATGATCACTGTTTAAATAATAACGATAAACAAAGTCGAAGTGATAATTTATTTACATACCTTCAATAACCAATTTCAAATACCTTGGTCATAAAGTGACTGAGGACCTGAGGGATGACCTAGTCATAGAGTGGGAGCGCAGCGCTTTGGCAGTTGTAGGATTGCGCATTGTAAAAAGCCAGGAAAAATCTCACTCATCAAGGCACACAGTCAATCAATGTACACGTGCAGCAGATGGGTCAACTGTACCCAAAATACTCTCAACGCCCACAGAATACCCTGCTCGTCCAGTATAACACTGTTGCTGGGGCTGCCACTGCCACGCTACTGTAGAGCATCGGGCATGTTTGTTGAGGCACGTACTGATGGATTCCATGTCATCATACGTAAGAGAACGGCCTCCTACTGAAGCAGAACGCGTGGCAGCAGCAACAGTATCCTAGAGGTCATTGCAGGTCGGCTCGAAGGCCCAATACACAAACACTGGGTGAGTGGTGTGACTGTTTGTAACAGTACGTGGAAAATAGAGCCGTGCCACAGGCAGGCCTATTTATATGAACTAGTTTGAATTGAGTGCGAATAAGTATATTGTCTGTTACAAACAAAATATGGATCCTTTTGTGCCCCGAAATAATTATTATAATTTAAAAATATGGATGGTGTGGAGTGAATAGTTTGGATTTTACATAAATAGCAGCAGGCATCTACGAGTATAATGTCTATTGGGATATTTTAACGAATTGTGAATGTGGGATCCCGTGTGGATGGGCTCTTACTCTATTAACAGATGTGAACGGGATATTAGTGTTGGTAAAGTAGTTTGTATTAGACTGCGTTTTTTTTTGCTGGTAAAATCATTCTGCAGTAAAATCTACTTGAGAATTTTCGTGTGTTTCTGTCATCCAGCCGGATCCGCAAGATACCGCCACAATCCACACATTTAGCAATAGTGTTTCACGAGGAAATCTGAAATTAAAAGGGTAATATTTAATCACACAACAATGTTACTTTGTGGATAAGGATATCAAATAATTGCAATTAAGCTTATCTTTTGTTACTATACAATGTATAGATTATATATTTTTCACATCACTATCGATATTTCTTGTTTGTAAAAGATTAATTATTGTAAATACGCTACTATAAACGGATTTTTGATATTTCTGGGCCGAAATAATTCGAGAAATCTTCCGCTATCCCTAATATATGCAATAAAATGTATAAAACACAAGAAAATCTACGAACGACATCAATTAATAATCAATTACCTGTGGTAGCAGATTATTTTTTTATGATTTCTCATATAATTTAAAGATAAAGATAAAGATTTTTATTTGCTAAGATAAGGGTAGGCAGTCGATGGTCAGTTATATATACATTATGAACACCTTATCTGCTATTAATTTTAGCATACAAATATTAAATAGTCCACATTACACTGAAAAAAAAATATTACTGTTAGTATTGCTCTAACTTATAAAATTATTTTATATATAAGTTTTATATTTAATTAATTCATCTACTGAGTAAAAACATTTCTGTAGAAGCCATTTAAACAGTTCAGATTTAAACTTATTAATTGAATATTCTTTTATCTCTTCGGGTATTTTGTTAAATATTTTAACGCACATAGCAGGATAATTCTTAAGATACAGTGATGTACGTGGCGTATGATTATATATTAACCTATTCGGGTTTCTCGTATTTCTTGAATATTGTTCTTGGGCTCTTTTAAATAATTTTGGATTAAGTTTTACAAATTTTCCTATTTCCAGTATATACAAATATGGTAATGTCAATATATTTAATTTAGTGAACATTGGTTTGCATGATTCATTTGGGGCCATACCACAAATTGCACGCACACATTTCTTTTGAGCAATATTTTTTTTATTAATATCAGTGCCGTTTCCCCAAACTACAAGACCATATCTCAAGACAGACTCTACATATCCATGATAGGCAACTAGAGCAGTCTTTATCTCTGCTGTTTTCCTAAGTCTACGTAATACTATTGATACTAATATTGATTTTCTTACAAACTTTATCAGTGTGGTCTTTCCAATTTAAATGTCTATCTATGTTAATACCTAAAAATGTCACACTGTGAGCCTCCTCTATGATTTGTCCGTTGTGATTTATATTTAATGTCATATCTATATTAAATTTGTCAAAGTTATTAAAATTAATGTACTTTGTTTTGTCTAAATTAATCTATAAATTATTATTATTCAACCACTCAATTACAATAGTTATTGCATTATTAATGTCTGATTCGTGGAAGGAGATGTCATCACTTATTGCGCGCGTTACATTTATTGAAATATCGTCTGCGAACAAAAGACACCATTGATTTGTCACCTGTAAGTCATTTATATAAAGTAAAAATAGAAGCGGTCCAAGGACACTGCCCTGAGGCACGCCGAATTTGTTAGATTTTAAGTCAGATTTAAAACAATTTACTACATTTTTGTCATCTGCTCTACAAATTTCTACGAATTGCAATCGGTTATTCAAATATGATTGTATCCAGTCCCGTGCAGGGCCCCTGATCCCATTTGCTTCGAGTTTGGATATAAGCAAGTCATGCGAAACAAAGTCGAATGCCTTTGACATGTCCAAAAAGAGAACCGTGCTGTAATATTTTGTATCCACATTATGAACAATTCTATCAACAAGTTTGAAGGCTGCCAACGTTGCAGATTTGTTTTTTTTGAAACCCATGCTGCTCCGGAGTCAGTATGCTATGTTTATCTATAAAATCTAATATTCTGTTTTGCATTGCTTTTTCAAATATTTTTGATAGCACTGGTGTGAGAGTTATAGGACAATAATTAACTAGATCACATTTTTCACCTTTTTTGAAGAGGGGTTTAACTATAGATATTTTCCGTCTTACTACAAAAAATAATAAAAACACAGTATGATCACTTGTTTAGCAAAATCATCATCTATCAGTAAACAAATGGTTAGCAAGCTTCTAAATTTCTTTACCACAAAAAAGTGTTTAGTGAGTATCTTACTAAAAAACGGCTAGATCATTCAGTTGATTTCGTTCGTTCATCAACTAGCCTCAAAAGACTGAATTTCCAGGGCCGTACAACACAATATGAAAAAATATTTAAAAAAACGTTCATAGTTTCATTTTACGCGAATAACATAAGAATGAATACATAATTTGATGGAAAATTGTATGCTTAATGTAATTCCTAACTTAGTAATAGAACATGGTTAGGTAAAGTAGTGGTAAATCCTTATTTTTGTGTAGAAAAACCGTTCACTTTAGTACTTTTATCAAACACGACTAAAAAACAAGCAGCGAAACGGAACGGAACGACACACGGAACTGTCACTGATAGTTCGTCATACAATTTGTTTGTTTTGGTTCGGGATATTATTATTTATCCCTTGCTCAGGAAAGGAAATTCTTGGATCATACTGCCTGCCCTGCACTTACCCTGGGTAGTGATGACGATCAACAAAACAACACCTAATTTTCCAGGATTTCGAAACAGAAAAGGTAAGAAATCTTCATAATCGTTTTCACCACACATCAACCCACTTCTAGGCATAGGCCTCTTGGTTAGTGAGTCAAGTCGATCAAAGACAAGTCTCTTCTATCGCGCCAGTCTCCAAAGTTCTTTGCCAACTGCATGCAAAGAGATGTTGACTTGATAATATCATCATACAATGCCCACTGGATGGCCTAATCTCTCCCCTTGTATTTTCTATCGCTACGGTCCACTGTCCGTCATCCCCTCTAACCAAGTGTTTCATCCACCTCTACCTTAGCATTTTGGTATTATTTCATTGAAATCTTGTCTTTTCAGCACCAGCAAAGCCGCCATACATACTTGAATCAAATATGGAAATAAAAACCCACAAATGTGATAGAAGATGAACATGAATTGTGGTGTAAACATTAATCCCTCAGATAGAAACATTAATAATGGAGATAGAAAATCTTTCAAGGAATTGGCGATATTAATGAAATTGTTAATAAACAAATTAAAAATGTTGATATCAAAATGTGGTATTATTACTGCTTCGCTTTATTTCCTTTCATTCCAGGGGTCCTTTATGAATAAAGCCAGCTTTTCACTATGGGATATAATCTAATATAAATTACATCTCAAGATGTAAAATAAATATTGCTGAACGGGCACTAGAAAGACTGGCAAGTAAGATTTATTTCACAACTTGAGATGTTAAGCTTGGTTTACCCGAGGCCAGTGCTGGCTGGCTTGGTGTTGGAATTGTAAAAACCTTGTATTGGCCTTATAAAATCAAGCCAATCCAGTGCTGTCTGTGATTGCTGGGGTGAATAGAGCACCCGTCTAGCTAGATTGACATGAGGCCAGTATTGGCTACCAGTCTCACTGGCACTGGCGCCACTGTCTTTGTGTATCTGCCTGCATCTTAAAACATAATTCATTACATCCCATAGTGAAAAGCCGGCTTATCTCCTTCACAAACTGGCCTAACTCCTGCACCAACTCCAGCTTGAGCGACCGCCCTGGATGGTTGGAATGGTTGAGTAGATCTCAGGCAGATGAAACTTCTCCCAAGATTGCTGTGGCTTGCGGCTAGTATGGTTTTTATAGTGGATGGGGACACCAGTAGCAGATGTACAAATTTTATCCCATAGTATAAGTAAGTTAAGAGCGCTGGGCGACGTTAGCAGGAATTACTGCGCATATGTACAGCTATTGAAAAGCGACTACTGCTTCAAGGCCGCCGCTCATACCGTGTCGCGCGACGTATACACTGTCTCCCAGTAGCCCACCATAAATTTCATCATTGGATGATATAGAGCTTTATGCTTTTTCGATACGGGGTGGCAGAGGCACAGTTGTGCCCACTTTTAGATAATTAAGTCCATTTTGCATGACAGGGGGATAGCCCATCGCAGCCACTAAGGAGGTTTCCCCACGATGTCCTATGGAGATATGAAGGTTTCCTCACGATAAAACTTGGACTTTAATGGAGTAAAAACCGCTTTTTCGTAAACAAAACCAACATAGCAGAACAGCTGGTCAATAATTCCGCCATCTTGACAAACAAGACACTCACTAAACAAGCTTTCTCGGTTGCCTAAATTGATCACATAATATAAGCCATGCCTATCCCTGCTAAGACGCTAAAATCAGTTTTGTGGTAACGATTTTTATAATCATGTGTTAAACAATGGTTAAAGTTTTTTGTGGTAAGACGGTTAAGTCTAACAGGGAAGTATCCTATCTCCAATGACATATTTATGAGATAAGTAAGAACTGGTATAATCAAAACATAGCATTTCTTTATAATTTTTGTAGCAATACCCTCATAGCCCTCTGCGTTAGTGTTATTTAAGGACATTACCAGTTTCCCTACGCTATCATTGTCGTATGGACTAAGGAAAATGCTTTTACTAACCCTATTACTACCACCGCCGGTCTGAATAAGGTTATGGTTTATTTTATTTAAAATTTTAATAAAATATTTGTTGAAAGTGTTTGCAATATCTAATGGGTCATTGACTGACTCATTTTTTACCACATTCCATGAAGCTTTACATTTATTTTTACTATTTCTCACATAATTGTTATTCGCTTGTTCTTGAGATTTTATTACACATTTTTTTAACATTTTAGAGTATTTTTCGTATTTGGTTTTGTTAGCTTCTGTTTTATTCTTATAAAAAGCAAATCTAAGATATCTCTTTGACTTACAACTTATTTTAAGTCCCTTAGACATCCACTTTGGTTTACCTTGTGAATTAATTTTTATTCTCATGATCGGGAAGCAAAGTTCGTAAAACAAACAGAACAGGTCGTGAAAAATATCAAAGGCTTTGTTTAGGTCAGTTTCCTCATAGACATCTGAGAATGATAATGCCTCGAGACAGTCATGAAATTTCAAAACATTTTCTTCTGAATAATCCCTTCTGTATATGAATGACACCTTAGGTACGATTTTTTTATAACTGAATGGAATTGACAGTAATTGTGCAGTTTCATGGTCTGACAATCCCAATGGTACGACCGTTCCTACTGCTTGACTTATATTACTAATTGTATGGTCAATGCACGATGCTTGTCTGGTGGGTTCTGTAATATGAAATGTCAAATTGTTATTACTAATAATGTCAGTTAAATTTCTTGCAATAATGTCATTTTTAAGTATATTAATGTTTATGTCACCAGTTATAACAATCTTCCTGTTTTTATATTTATGTTGTAAAGTGTATAACATTAACTCTAGGCGGTTCATAAAGAGTTCGACTTCTGTTGTTCTGTAAATGCACATAATTATTATGTTATGATCATTTAACCGTATACTACAACATTCAAATATATTGGGTAGAGCCAGATCATCAAAAAATTTTATGTTTTTATAAATCATTCCACTTTTTACTAGAATACAAGAACCGCCTCTTTTCTTGTTTCTAGAAAAATTTGCTGCTAGTTCGTAGCCACTTAGTCTAACATTTTTTTCACTAATAGATTCCACAAATGTTTCCGTTAAACATAGACCGTCTTACTACAAAAAATAATAAAAACACGGTATGATCACTTGTTTAGCAAAATCATCATCTATCAGTAAACAAATGGTTAGCAAGCTTCTAAATTTCGTTACCACAAAAAAGTGTTTAGTGAGTATCTTACTAAAAAACGGCTAGATCATTCAGTTAATTTCGTTCGTTCATCAACTAGCCTCAAAGGACTGAATTTCCAGGGCCGTAAAACACAATATGAAAAAATATTTAAAAAAAACGTTCATAGTTTCATTTTACGCGAATAACATAAGAATGAATACATAATTTGATGAAAAATTGTATGCTTAATGTAATTCCTAACTTAGTAATAGAACATGGTTGGGTAAGTAGTGGTAAATCCTTATTTTTGTGTAGAAAAACCGTTCACTTTAGTACTTTTATCAAACACGACTAAAAAATAAGCAGCGAAACGGAACGAAACGACACACGGAACTGTCACTGATAGTTCGTCAGACAATTTGTTTGTTTTGGTTCGGGATATTATTATTTATCCCTTGCTCAGGAAAGGAAATTCTTGGATCTTACTGCCCGCCCTGCACTTATCCTGGGTAGTGATGACGATCAATAAAACAACACCTAATTTTCCAGGATTTCGAAACAGAAAAGGTAAGAAATCTTGTAGTGTTATGCTACTTACATGTCATTTTCTAGGATTTTCTTCTAGGATGCTTGCTGAGCTGTACAGTCTGGTATTTGGTATCACCTTTATTTTCATAGGACCCTGTAACGTTTTAAACCATAAGAACACATTAACAAATCATTTTCGCTTTGTATTTTTACACTATCAGCACTTCTAAATCGATAGCGAAGGGGTTTACCTTTGGTGACCTTGTATTTGGCTTTCTCCGAAACTCTGCAATCTCGGGCTTCGTGCGCGCTGGTGCGCTACCTTTTTATATTCATTGTTACTTCATTTACTTCATGGTTTTCTTGTTGTTTACCGTATTACGAGCCTGAAACTAAAGTTTGAGATCTGTTGATGCCGTTGTTTATCTGGTTGTCATGGCAATGTCCATTCAAACTCGTTAGCGGTCTGATATGTTTGCTTCAATACTTTTACAAAAATACTTTTTCTCTCTTGGCCACTCACAAAAATTACGTTTAATTTAAATAATTTTTAATACTCTCCAAAAAGGGTATAAGAACGGAACATTTCTGAAATTCTGGAGTCTCACGTCAGCTTCTAAGCGAGAAGAACCACCTAAAGGCCTTATCCCGGGGTCGCACTACCCCAGGATCCTGCGAGCCGTTCCTGCAAACACGATCCTGCGAGCCATTCCTACAAACACGATCCTGCGAGCCGTTCCTACAAACGGGATCCTGCGAGCCGTTCCCACAACGGGATCCTGCGAGCCGTGCCTACGACGCGATCCTGCGAGCCGCTCCTACAACGGGATCCTGCGAGCCGTAACTACAAATACGCCCGCTACCGTTCCTACAACGACGATTTCAACAACATCTTCAACAACAAATACACCTGCATCCTGGTCATCACCCCACCGGTCACCTACTCTCCGTGTCCTCCGCTTCTTTTTTTTCTATACCTAATCTATATTTTATAAAAACCTGTTCACATCTCATCCATCCTCATCTTCGCATCATTTTTTTTTATAGACTTCACTGTAAATAACCAATAAACTGTCACTACTAAATTTTATCCTGGTTGTTTTCTGTTAGGTTCTGGTTAGGTTCGTATCGTTACACGACATTTTGGCGCCCAACGTAAAAGTTCTTCCCCACTCTTCACCTTTTCTGCGCCTTGTCTCTTTCCCTTTGATTTGCTTTCTCTTTCACTCTTAAATCTTTATCTATTCATCCTTTTCACATTTTCCAAATTCTAAAACAAAACTTCATCTAGTTTTTCAACTCATCTGGATTATATTTAGGCCTACATTTAACTTATATTACTTCACTTCACTTCACTTCTATAACACTTGACTCTACACTTAACTATAACAATGGAAAGGGTTATTAAGTACGAATTCCTTAACAAAGCCGAGCTCGAATACGAAGTAAAGATTAGATATGAGGAACCAGCTAATACTGTTTTGCTTCTTAAAAAACAGGTTTTGCGTTTAGTTGCGAATTCCCACCCCGAAAATATTCTGACTTCTCCAGTTCCGATTGAGGATGACTTGTCTCAAATTGGTTCTACTCTGACTTACCTGGATTGTAAAATTGAAAAATTTTTACAAGGTGAAACCAAATATTTACGATTAATAGAAACTTTTATTAATCATGTTTTTTACAGATTGGAGCGAATAGATACTGACTTACATCCAGACTCTAAAGCTAGTTTCGATACTTTGAAGTTGAAATTTGACGATATTTCTAAACAGTTCGGATCCTTGGCTCCACCTTCAACTGCAAATCACTCTCCATCACTGGACCTTCCTGCTGAACCGACTGTCATGGAACCCCCTCTTGTTTCTCAAACTTCTGTCAAGACCCATACCCCGTATCCTCCACCACCACCTCAATCTTTCCCTCCAACTAACGTCTTCAAAGATCTGAAAAGACACACCTTCAATGGTAAAAGCTGTCCAAGATCCTTTCTTCAAAAACTTGAAGAATATAGCTTAGCTCGTGGCTTGTCCATGGACTTATTGATTTCTCAGGCGTTCGAAATTTTCACCGACAATGCCCTTCATTGGTTCAGATTTAAATATAATCAGAATCCAAACTTAACTTGGAACGAACATTCTTCTTTACTAATCAAAGACTTTGGTGGTTTTGATTATGATCATTAACTTCTAGAAGCGATTAGGAATCGTACTCAAGGTCGTGATGAACCTACCGTCATCTATATATCCATCATGTCTGGAATGTTCGCTCGCCTTTCAAAAAGACTTTCTGAAACAGAACAATTGGAGATTATTTTGAGAAATATTCGCCCATGTTATTCAGTCTTCGTAGCCCTAAAAGACATTGACTCTATCGATTCTCTTCTGGCCACTTGCCAAAACTACGAAAAGTTCCTAGACAGAGACAAACAATTTAAAGAACCAAATTTGCAACAAAGTCCTCATGTTTCTGAATTCAACTACAAGCATTCCACTTCAAGTTCAGTTGACTCTCCAAACTCTTCTAATAACTCACGACCTTCTCCTCCCTTCATGAATAAATTCACTCCAACCTACAAATACCCTTCTAGAAAAGTTAATAGTCTCTCTCAAACTGCAGCTCCCCAAGAAAGTTCTTTTTGCGTTCGCTGTCGTAAACTAGGTCATACTTTGAATAGTTGCACTCAACCACGATTCGTGATTTGTTTCAAATGTGGTCTTAAGGGTTTTAAAACTGCAGAGTGCCATACTTGTTCTCCCAAACCTAATACTAGTACAAAAAACTAACTGCTGACTTGAAGAGTAACTCAAACTTTGATAAGGACGAGTGGACTAATTGGATCAAAACAATTCAAAACTTCTTTGCTTGCTACAAAATCTCTCCTACACTCTACTCCAAAGAACAAGATCTTAATCGTCCATTCGTTAATGTCAATATTTATGACTTAACCTTATCTGGTTTACTAGATTCTGGCAGCTCAGTAACTATTCTGGGTAATAATTCTCATTTGGAAATTCTTAAACTGGGCTGCAAACTTTTCAAGTCAGATCTTATTACTGTCTCTACTGCTAATAATCAAAAAATTAATTCCTCGGGTTATTTTGACTTACCTGTCCATTTCAATAACGAAACTCACTTGATTAAAGCTTATGTTTTCCCTGAAATATTTCCTTCTCTAATACTAGGTATTGACTTTTGGAGAAAATTTAATGTTCTACCTAGTGTTTTAACTTCTCTTAACTTTACAGATCCTAAATGCTTTGCTATCGACACTAAAGATATTAAAGTTTTACCTTATGAGCATTTAACTCCTAATCAAAAGAACATCGCTAATGACATCATCCAACGCTTCAAGACAATCTCTTTTGAAGAAAAAGGTGTTCTGGGAAACACACACTTAATCACCCACAAGATTGACACTGGTGATTCTCTTCCGATCAAACAAAGATGTTACAGACTGTCTCCTGAAAAACAAAAGGCTTTAATTAATGAAGTTGACAAGATGCTGGGTTGGAACGTCATTGAACAATGCGAAAGTCCATGGTTATCTCCAGTCCTCATCACTCCAAAGAAGAATGGGGAATGGCGTTTCTGCGTAGATAGCAGGAAGCTTAACTCAGTTACACGTCGTGATGCTTATAGTCTGCCTCTAATAAGCGAAATTTTGGACAACCTGAGAAATGCCAAACACTTATCAAGCATCGACATTGCGTAAGCAATATGGGAGATTCCCTTGAATACTGCTGATAGAGATAAGACAGCATTTTATGTTCCTGGAAGAGGTATGTTCAGATTCAAAGTAATGCCTTTTGGTCTCACTAACTCAACTGCAACTCAACAAAGATTAATGGATACGCTATTTACTCCTGAATTTGAGAACAAGGTATTTTGCTATCTGGACGACATCATTATTATTAGCGAGACTTTTGAGGAGCACATATCGCTTCTCATGAAAGTTCTGGAAAAACTTTCATATACTAATCTGACTATTAACTTTGAAAAGAGTCAATTCTTCAGGAAAGAACTGAAATACCTTGGTTTTCTAGTGGACGAGTATGGTCTACGTGCTGATCCAGATAAAATAAAGGCTATTCTAGAATATCCTGTACCTACTTGCAGAAAAGAAGTTCGAG
Organism: Argyresthia goedartella; assembly: GCA_949825045.1. NCBI lineage: Eukaryota > Metazoa > Arthropoda > Insecta > Lepidoptera > Argyresthiidae > Argyresthia > Argyresthia goedartella. The sequence goes on from OX463828.1 coordinate 20,245,731, forward strand.
GATTCATAGGCACTTGCAGCTGGTTTAGAAGATTCATTCCAAACTTCAGCACTATTGCCTCCCCACTCAACCAACTAACCTGTTCCGGGAAGAACGCTCCTAAATTTTTATGGAATTCCAGGGCTGCAGCTGCTTTCCAGAAACTTAAAGAAGCTTTGGTAACTGCTCCTGTCCTTGCTTGCCCTAACTTCGAACTACCCTTCTCTGTACATAGTGATGCATCAAATTATGGCATAGGAGCAATGCTTACTCAACATCAAGATGACAAAGAAGTCGTGATTGCTTACATGAGTAAAGCACTAAACAAAAATCAACAAAACTACTCAACTACTGAAAGAGAAACATTAGCTGTAATGACTGCGCTAGAACATTGGAGATGTTACCTAGACAATGGTAAGGAATTTACAATATATACTGACCACGCTGCACTTAAATGGTTCCAGAACTTATCGAATCCATCTGGAAGACTTGCTCGCTGGACTCTACGCTTATCATGTTTTAATTTTGTCCTGAAACATAAAAAAGGAAAGGATAACGTTGTTCCTGACTTATTATCAAGGCATAAGAATAAAGAACGTCCTGATACACGAGAAACTTCACCTCAAGGTGTACATCCTATTACGATTGAAGAACCACCTGATCGTGAACTTGAACACTACAACAAGATTTTTCTCGGATGCTCCAACAACCCAGACGCATATCCCAACTACACTATCAGGGATAACAAACTTTACCGCTGCATCCATTCTCTCGATCGTCTAAACGACGACTTTATTTGGAAAGAAGTTCCACTGCCGCAAGATAGACATGCACTTATTGAAGTTAGCCATGGTTCCCCTTCAGAACTCCACCTTGGTATCTTCAAAACATTCAAGAAAATATCTTTAAAATACTATTGGCCTGGTATGTTTAAGGACATTGCCAATTTAATCTCGACATGTGAAACCTGCTTAACCTACAAACACCCTAATCATTCTCCCTATGGTCTTATGGGTAAACCTAAACTTTGCTCCAGACCTTTTCAAACTATATCCTTGGATCTTATGGGTCCATTGCCTATGACCCGGAGAAGAAATCAGTATATTCTGGTAATTAACTGCAATTTTACTAAATATACTATGATTTTTCCCCTTAAACGGGCTACTTCAGCTAATATCATTAATGTCTTAGAAAATTCAGTGTTTCTAGTTCATGGCATTCCCCAAACTATAATAATGGACAACGCTGTTCAATTTCAGTCGCGAGAATTTCACTCATTCTTAAATTCTTATAACGTTCCTTGTATTTTTCACACAGCTTTATATTGTCCTCAGGTTAATCCTACAGAGAAATTTAATAGTACGATTATTACAGCTCTAGCATCCCTAGTAGGAGACGATCATAGATCCTGGGACAACCATCTTACTAAGATTCAGTTCGCAATGAACAGCGCTACAAACGTTGCTACTGGCTTTACTCCAAACTTTTTAGTCTTTGGTAGGGAAACAATACCTTGTGGTTCCTTCTATACTCCAACTCAGAATCTCGAGGAATATATATTTATGCCTCGTGATATTTACGCGTCTAATGCTGGTCTCCTCTCATCTATCTTTCACAGAGTTCAAACTAAACTTCACATAGCTCACGCTAAAAATAGCGCTCGCTATGATCTTCGCCGGACTTTTAATGAATTTAATGTGGGAAATACTGTTTGGCGTAAAAACCATGTTTTAAGCAATGCTGGCGCATACTTTAATGCTAAACTTGCCCCTAAATTCATTAAGTGTAAAATAATAACCAAACTTTCACCATTAGTATACATTTTAGAAGACCCTAACGGAGTTAGAGGCAAGTGGCACATTAAAGACATCAAATCCTAAATTTTCTTAACTTCTATTAACTGTTAATTTGTATATATGTATAAATATCACCATCATTTTCACCTTATTATTTTATTTCTTCCTTTAATCCAGTGTTCTTCAACACATTTTACCTTAGGACCTCGAATTTTCGTTAGTTAGTCTTCACCTATTTTTTATCTTTATTTCAGACACATCTCGTTGGCGATGTGGCTGATCTCTGGCTTCGAGCTCTACCGCTCTGGCCGTTCTTAATCTGGTCTTAAGTCGTAGCGACTAAAGCTACCTTAGGATTATTTTGTTTCTCTTTACCTCTACTTATTTTATTTTTTTTTCCACGCAGGAGCGGATGACAACTCCTTAAGTAAGCCTGAATGTCCTTTTGAAAACACACTTTTAGAGTGGTTGTCATTGAATGTGAACTCCACCCTTACCTGAATAAAGATGAGGAATGTAAGAGATGGTATATCTGATTTTGCCTGGTGATGTCTGTTTCTGCAAAGCTGTGTTTTTCTGGTTTATTTTTGTACTTATCAAAATTTTTGCTGAGTCAAAATTTTTTCCAGGGTCGGGGGGAAAATGTAGTGTTATGCTACTTACATGTCATTTTCTAGGATTTTCTTCAAGGATGCTTGCTGAGCTGTACAGTCTGATATTTGGTATCACCTTTATTTTCATAGGACCCTGTAACGTTTTAAACCATAAGAACACATTAACAAATCATTTTCGCTTTGTATTTTTACACTATCAGCACTTCTAAATCGATAGCGAAGGGGTTTACCTTTGGTGACCTTGTATTTGGCTTTCTCCGAAACTCTGAAATCTCGGGCTTCGTGCGCGCTGGTGCGCTACCTTTTTATATTCATTGTTACTTCATTTACTTCATGGTTTTCTTGTTGTTTACCGTATTACGAGCCTGAAACTAAAGTTTGACATCTGTTGATGCCGTTGTTTATCTGGTTGTCATGGCAATGTCCATTCAAACTCGTTAGCGGTCTGATATGTTTGCTTCAATACTTTTACAAAAATACTTTTCTCTCTTGGCCACTCAAATTACGTTTAATTTAAATAATTTTTAGAACTCTCCAAAAAGGGTATAAGAACGGAACATTTCTGAAATTCTGGAGTCTCACGTCAGCTTCTAAGCGAGAAGAACCACCTAAAGGCCTTATCCCGGGGTCGCACTACCCCGGGATCCTGCGAGCCGTTCCTGCAAACACGATCCTGCGAGCCATTCCTACAAACACGATCCTGCGAGCCGTTCCTACAAACGGGATCCTGCGAGCCGTTCCCACAACGGGATCCTGCGAGCCGTGCCTACGACGCGATCCTGCGAGCCGTGCCTACGACGCGATCCTGCGAGCCGCTCCTACAACGGGATCCTGCGAGCCGTAACTACAAATACGCCCGCTACCGTTCCTACAACGACGATTTCAACAACATCTTCAACAACAAATACACCTGCATCCTGGTCATCACCCCACCGGTCACCTACTCTCCGTGTCCTCCGCTTCTTTTTTTTCTATACCTAATCTATATTTTATAAAAACCTGTTCACATCTCATCCATCCTCATCTTCGCATAATTTTTTTTTTATAGACTTCACTGTAAATAACCAATAAACTGTCACTACTAAATTTTATCCTGGTTGTTTTCTGTTAGGTTCTGGTTAGGTTCGTATCGTTACACGACAATCTTCATAATCGTTTTCAGCACACATCAACCCACTTCTCCTTCTTTTATAACTATGGGTCATGTTGCCTGAGAATAAACGATTATTATTATTATTATTATTATAGGCCTCTTGGTTAGTGAGTCAAGTCGATCAAAGACAAGTCTCTTCTATCGCGCCATTCTCCAAAGTTCTTTGCCAACTGCATGCAGAGAGATGTTGACTTGATAATATCGTCGGACAATGCCCACTGGATGGCCCTATCTTTCCCCTTGTATTTCCTTTCGCTACGGTCCACTGTCCATCATCCCATCTAACCAAGTGTCGAGTCCACCTCTACCTTAGCATTTTGGTATAATGTAATTGAAATCTTGTCTTTTCAGCACCAGCAAAGCCGCCATACATACTTGAATCAAATATGGAAATAAAAACCCACAAATGTGATAGAAGATGAACATGAATTGTGGTGTAAACATTAATCCCTCAGTTAGAAACATTAATAGTGGGGATAGAAAATCTTTCAAGGAATTGGCGATATTAATGAAATTGTTAATAAACAAATTAAAAATGTTGATATCAAAATGTGGTGTTATTACTGCTTCGCTTATTTCCTTTCATTCCTGAGGTCCTTAATGAATAAAGCCAGCTTTTCACTATGGGACATATTCTAATATAAATTACATCTCAAGATGTAAAATAAATATTGCTGAACGGGCACTAGAAAGACTGGCAAGCAATATTTATTTCACAACTTGAGATGTTAAGGCCAGAGCTGGCTGGCTTGGTGTTGGCCTTGTAAAAACCTTGTATTGGCCTTATAAAATCAAGCCAGTCCCGTGCAGTCTGCGAGTGCTGGGGTGAATAGAGCACCCGTCTAGCTAGATTTACATGAGGCAGTACTGGCTACCAGTCTCACTGGCACTGGCGCCACTGTCTTAGTGTATCTGCCTGCATCTTAATACATAATTCATTACATCCCATAGTGAAAAGCCGGCTTATCTCCTTCACAAACTGGCCTAACTCCTGCATCAACTCCAGCTTGAGCGACCGCCCTGGATGGTTGAGTAGATCTCAGGCAGATGAAACTTCTCCCAAGATTGCTGTGGCTTGCGGCTAGTATGGTTTTTATAGTGGATGGGCACACCGGAAGCAGATGTACAAATTTCATCCCATAGTATAAGTAAGTTAAGAGCGCTGGGCGACGTTAGCAGGAATTACTGCGCATATGTACAGCTATTGTAAAGTGACTACTGCGCATTCAAGGCCACCGCTCATAACGTGTCGCGCGACGTATACACTGTCTCCCAGTAGCCCACCATAAATTTCATCATTGGATGATATATAGCTTTATGCTTTTTCGATACGGGGTGGCAGAGGCACAGTTGTGCCCACTTTTAGATAATTAAGTCCATTTTGCATGACAGGGGGATAGCCCATCGCGGCCACTAAGGAGGTTTCCCCACGATGTCCTATGGAGATATGAAGGTTTCCTCACGATAAAACTTGGACTTTAATGGAGTAAAAACCGCTTTTTCGTAAACAAAACCAACACAGCAGAACAGCTGGTCAATAATTCCGCCATCTTGACAAACAAGACATTCACTAAACAAGCTTTCTCGGTTGCCTAAATTGATCACATAATATAAGCCATGCCTATCCCTACTAAGACGCTAAAATCAGTTTTGTGGTAACGATTTTTATAATCATGTGTTAAATAATGTTTAAAGTTTTTTGTGGTAAGACGGAGAATGTCGGGCTGCATACCAGACTCCGACAATTCAGACAGGGTTAACTCTAATATTTCTCTTTTAGGCAGAATGCTCTGTATATTTTGGTGCATAATAATTAATTTTGACTTTTTAACGAAAAAAAATGTTTTTAGGTGTTGTTGGTACAGTCTCATTTGAGTTTTGAGTCTCTATACTGGCTCGTGTTTTTGCGGATTATTGGGGGTTTGTGTGAGTTGACAGATGTGTTCAGTTTGTGTCTGCGCATTGCTGTACAGTAGGTTTGTATTACAAGACTCTTTTTGGTTTTTTAGCTGCTGTAGCAGATTTTATATGTAATGAAGTTTTAGAATCTCCCTTAGTAAGATTCTACATGTGATTTCTTTAGGTAGCTTTCGGCTCTCATTGTCACAAATGTCTAGGTATGTGGCATGGGAGAAACGAGAGCACACTAACTGAAAGACTCCATTAACTTTTTTCTCCCCTAAGCAACTAGTGATTCCTACATTATACAATATTACATTTGTATGAGCAAATTGACCTATGTAACAATACAATAGAGATTGCAGTTTCAAAGGATCTTTATCATTTTCGCCTCCTAATATTATAACATAGTCACCTTTGGTAAAGTTCCTACATTAACTGGATGAATTCATCACCTGATCTAAAGTGGAATATGGTTTTAGTACTGATTGAACACATGATTCACTTCCTACTAGTTTCGTGAATATTTTATTAATTCCTCTACCGCTTTCATCAGATAAGATGAGTATCCTGGGCTTCGCGTAGATGTTTCCGTGCTCCTTTGTTTCCGCTTCCACAGGTTTGTTTGCACCCGATAAATGTGCTTGACGACTGTTTACGCCAGCATCTACCATCGTACTCGGGGACGCGTCGCGCTGTGTAGCAGGGAGGGGACTTGCGGCCTCTGTATGGGAGGGCTGGGTGTAGGTGGCATCAAGAATTTTTACTCTGTATGATAGCACAATACATGGCGAATGACTTTCTAATGCAATTTTATAATTTATCTCACTGATGATCACTTTTATAATTATAATAACCGTTTCCCGAAAGTTTTGATTTCAAATATTGTCTTTGTTTATGTTGAGTTTATGACTATGACAGATGCTGTTCGATGCGATTGAAGAGTTCGTTGTTGTCTGATAAACTATACACACGGCGAGTATTACCTAATTATGTAGAGTAAAAATAAATCAAACCATCAAAAAAAGGGTACGCAATCCAAAATTGACGCTACATCCATTTATGCGTTTCGTTTATCTGAGGGGCAATTGCCAAGAGTTTCGTTCATATGAACGCGACTCTTCACGTTGGCCAATGACTACCGATCCATTTCGAATGACCCTTACCTCATGCACACTCGCATAATAGCAAACAAGCAGCAGCCGCTAGCGTCTCAACATACGACGACGATAAAATTATTTTATCCACGGCACATTGGCCTGAACCGAAGCAAACTACCCGCACCTAACTTTGTAAAACATTTTGCTATGTAAAATCCAAACTATTCATTCCACACATTCATTTCGGCCGTTTTATTATTTCCCTGTAAAGTATGAGTGAGTTGAGATATTTCTTTCCTAACATTTGAGTAACGCATTTTTCAAAAGCTAGCAATACTGGTTTCAATGCTGCCAACGGCGGCGAAGGGAATTTTAAAGCTGAAAAGCACTCTGCTAAGTGTTTTTAGATATAGTACCTATCCAGGGTGTTCGTCTCACTCGGCAAAACGATGGACAGTTTGTTTAGCTTAAAATAAACCAACGTACATAGACATACATACACTATTTATTGAATAAACACCACACCTTTACAACAACAAAATATTGTAAATTTTCATGATACAAACAATAACCTAATTACTATATCATCATATCACATATCACAATTAGACATAAAAAAGATCCTTACAAGTATATAAAAAAGATCCTTACAAGTATAATAAACAACTTATCATAATCACAATTTGTTTACGTTCCCGGTTTTACAACTTTTCTATGGACCGTTAGGTATACAGGCTTTAAGAGAAAAGTCTCTACATATTTGAGTACTATTTACAAAGAGACATTATTTAGACATGAGGTCAGACTACAAAGCCCGCATATTTGCTTTTAATTCCCTCCTTCACATTATCTTCCAATCGAAGTGTAGCGCAGGCATCTAACGCGGCTTGCAGCGGAGCGTATCTCTTCAGTGTGCTTGAGTGGCCTGTTATAATAAAAACAATATAAATTTTAAAACAAAACAGAACATAACGTCACGGCAGGGGACTAGCCCATCACCACAAAAGTTTCGTCACACGTTTATAACATTTCCACATTCAAAACATTTGAAGATTATAATACCTATAAAGATCAGTTTGTGTTTGGCGCGCGTCACGCTCACGGCCAGCCGTCGCTTGTCGTTGAGAACTTCGCCTTCCTGTGGAATAAAGCACGGGGAATTGAATGGTTTGACGAGCCGGGGCTAAGGCCGACTTGCACCTTTAAAACAACTTTAGCCAGGAAAAAGTCGGCCTATATAGTAAATTTCATTTAATTTCATTTGTTTATTCGCTGTTTCTCAGCATACAAAAAATAAACGGTCAAGTGCGTGTGGGACTAGAATATCAAGGGTTCCGTGCACACTTGTAGAGAACTATTATGTGGGTATATCATGTATGTGGAAAAAGTTCGCCAATCACGAATCCAGTCTTGTTAAAATTTGCAAATAATTTCTGTTTTTTAACCGACTTTAAAACGGGGAGTTCTCAATTCGGTTGTATTGCGTAACACCAGAGAAACAAACACCCAAATTACGAAAAAAAAACAAGTAAACCAGAAATAAGAAGAAAACCGAAAAAGTGTTATTTAGAATCTCAAAAAACCTTCTCGATTCAGGCAAAACTTTAGAAAAGTTTCTTAATTTACTCATTGTCATGTAGCATTTATACAAGAACTCAGATCTTAATAAAATAATCGATTGTAATTTCATCGTAGTCGATTAAAAACGAACATGTTTCAAGTTTTAACTTTAACAACGTTATATGAAAATTTATGTTTTATTTTTGTAATATTTAAAAAAAAAGTAAAGTTATTTAATTTTTTTAGAGCATTTAATTTAAATTTTCCTCATAGCCGGTGTGAAAAGTTGTATGTGTCACTCAGGAGCAAAATTATTTTCGTCATGGGGGTTAACGCTTGAATCCTTCGTTACGCTCAGGATTCTATCGTAGAATCTTACCCTTCACTCTGTAAATTCATCATTTTGCTCCCTTGTGACACAAATAACTATTGTTTGTCTGAACTGGCACGCGAAGGTGTTTTGGATTCTATCAGGAAAGCCCATGCCCAACATAATTATATCGTTATGAACTGAGTTGATGATGACGATGCTTAGGCACCCTAAAGAGACGTACAATTTTCTGGTCGTGAACTATGAGAATCCTAAAAACGCGTATGCGAAGCCGTGCCCACGGGCAGCTAGTAAAATGAAGTACCTACGTATTAATATAACAGTTAGGTAATTGTACAGTTACAAACATAGCGCGACCCCTTTTCCCACAAGAGGTGGCAGAGGCATAGTTACGTGGTCAACATCTGGGTTCGCACCTGCATTTCCTGTGTGACAGGTGATGGTGTTAATCACTAGACCACGGAACTCTAAGATATGTTTACGATAGGGTCTGTCTATAATATATTTTCACCAAAAACTTTCTTTTTGTGATTAAACTACAAATTTACAGTTTTCAGATTTTATGCTTTATATATCCAATAAGACCTTGCTTTTTCCCAAATTTCATGATTCTAGGTCAACGGGAAGTAAACGGCGGTATTTTTTTATCGCCTTGACCTATATATTTGATTTTTTCACAACTTCAAGAAACCACAGACCTGAGCAATTGATATTAGTTTCAACTTGATACCTCCACGCGTTCCTGAGGAAAAGGGTCTTGACAGACGTATAGGCAGACACAGGCACGCAGACAGAAATTTACAGTTTTCAGATTTTCTCTTTGCCTGTGCTGTAATACCTTGCTTTTTGCCAAATTTCATGATCCTAGGTCACCCGAAAGTACCCTATAGGTTTTGATTCCCTTACGAATATCAAGCAAATTTAGCAAGTTAAGCTAATTTGGGACATAAAAGGCTGTAATTTTTGATTGCGTGGAGCTAGAAGTTTGAATTTTTCATAGCTCCAAGGGTCCACAGACGTAAGTAATAGATATGAATTTCAATTTGATACCTGCACGCGTTCCTGAGAAAAAGGGTTGTGACAGACGGACAAAAGGACAAGAAATTATCGCATAAGGGTTCTTTATTTAACTACTGTTCAACATTTGTTTAGAAACGAAAATTTATGGGATTTGACACTTGTTTTGAGTTAAATGCTGTTTAATATTTTTTGTGGTAACACGGTAAGATGTTTATGATCGTCATGTGGTCTATTTATTCCAAAATACAAAAAAATACAGTGAAGTTACGGTTTTATTTCGTCTGCGAAGTAAGGGTTAATGATTTTCTTATATAAACTCATACGATAATCACCTTAACTTGTACGATAGTTACCTTAATTTGTCGACAGTTACCGTAACTTGCACGACAGCTACCTTAACTTTTACGACAGTCACATTAACTGGTACGATAGTTACCTCAACGGGTACGATACTTACCTTAACTAGTAAGATAGTTGCCGTAACTTGTACGATTGTTACCTTAACTAATAAGAAAGTTGCCGTAACTTGTACGACAGTTACCTTAACTTGAACGATAGTTACCTTAACCTCAGCATGTTGATAGTCACTCCTAGTACAAGAGTATAGGATAACCGACTTGTCCCGCCCCTGGAACTGGTCGACCGTGCTGACCTCAGCCGTTGGTGGGCGGAGGCGGGCTATGGCGCGGCGTAATAGCGCAACTTGCTCGCGGTACGGCGCCATGACGCCGATATCCGACGGGTTGACGCCACACTGATGGGAGGGAATTACCAATATTTATTATTATGAGATTACATTATTATATGGAATGAATATTCATTTATTTAATTATTAAATTCAATTGTTCAAAACATAATTTACAATTCGATTTATCTGTAGGAAGCTTCGTCAATTACTTAAAACTAAACTTAAACACCTGCTTAACTGAAATAAGATAAGTATACAGCTAACGACTATAACTTAACTAAATAATCCCACCCCGGGACACTTCCCTACCAAAGGTCCCCATGACATTATTATATTAGCCCATAATCAACAAACACATGAATAATCGACTTCATGTGCTTGCTGTTTTCATTGATTTCAGCAAAGCCTTTGAAACTCTAAATTATACCACACTTTTTTCAAAACTACAACAAAACGGCAGGGACCCTTCCTAGAATTGTTAAAAATCTATCATACAAACAGGTTCACCGCGGTAAACATAAACGGGGCTTTCAGCCAGAAGATCCTCACCGAAGAGGGCGTGGCCCAAGGGTCAATAACCGGACCAACTGAATATCTTCTATATGTCAACGACATGTGTAAAATATTTACTGAAGCTTCGGTTTATCAATTTGCCGACGACACCTGTCTAATTACTGCACACAAAGATATTTTAATAGCTCAGACACAACTCCAACACAACTACAACCAGTTATGCAAATGGGCACATGACGTAGGTCTAATCATTAACGCACGAAAAACAAAATTATTACACATCCACTCACCATACTTGCACACAATGGCCACGCCTTCTATTACATCTCACTCACACCAATGCTTTCATTCGGATATCAACAGACCTATAGTTTGTAACTGTACTAAATTGGAACTGGTTAGGCAACATACCTACTTAGGCCTAATCATAGATAATAATTTTAATTGGAAACCTCATATCGAACATATATGTAAGAAACTTAGGGCAATATTGTCTCGGTTGCAAATCCTAAAATTTAAAGTACCATTCAACATATTGAGAATGTTGTACCTATCACTTGCAGACTCCATTATACATTATTGCTTAAGTAGTTATGGCCGCACATTCAAAACTAACATAAATAAAATTTACGATTTGCAACACAGACTTTTAAAGACCATAGTACCTCTAAAGATAAAACAAAAATTCAACCAGAAAGAACCAGGTTTGTTTCACTATTGTAATATACTAACTGTATACGATAAACTGGAATCGTCCATTCTGTGTGAGGAATATGGTCGTATAGATTCATTAACTAGAAAAATTAGACCTAAAAACCTACGAACTTTGTCCTATTTGCCTACCTATGTTATTCCCCGCTATAATAATACATATGGCCAACGGACCTGGGAATACATGCTTCCCAGTATTTTAAATAAGATACCTAAAATAACTATAGACAATTTACTAAATAATATATTCAAGAGAAAATTTATCTTAAAATCATATTACTTTTCCCGTTATGTTTAAAATAAAGTGCAATTGTAGCAATGTATACATAGATAGATATAGTCATAGATAGTAGATATGTAGATATTATGTAGACATTGTTTCTATTGTATCCAAAGTACTTACCGTCGAGTAGTTAAGCGATCTCACCATGTCGCACTTAAATCTAGTGGTTTCAGCGCATGGTTACTGTATTACATATGTAATTTATTTATTTATTTATTGAATAAACAAAGTTAAAAAAAAAGTCCCACTGCTGGGCAAAGGCCTCTGTAGGCGACGAAAATATTTAGATTAAAATGAACAGGCTAGTTTTCTAAATTGATATAACTTTTGGTACTTGTAACACCATCTCGTGCAACATATAGATATTTAAGCTAATAAAAACGTTGGTGGGGAGCGAGCCCAAGTCTAGCGCAGTACGCACGTATACAAACCGTTAGATTGACAGTGATTTTCCAAAACTCATATTCGCCGCGTTGGCTACTCGCTCGCACCATAGTTTTGGTCTTGTATATTCGAAATTACGTGCTTCTTTGTTCCGTCACTACAGCCTCCCTCCCCTTCACCACTCTTCTCGATTCCACCAGTTGTTATGTAGTTCATCAAACCATCTCTTCCCGGGCCGGCCTCGCTTCCTCGTTGCATTTGTCGAAACCCACTTTGTGGCTGTGTAAGCCCAGCGGTTCCACTTCAGTTGGGCAGACTTCTGAGCTACGTCGACGATTTTAGCCCAGGAGCGCAGGTCTACATTCCGGACTTGGTCTATAAGTCGGACTCCGAGAATGCTGCGCTATATATTTCTCTGACAAACCCCGAGTCTGAACTTGTGCACGTCAGTCAAAGACCAGTTAAGGCTCTGTGGGTAAGGATGGGGAGAATGCACATGTCCATGAGCTTGCGTTTGAGGGACAAAGAAACGGAAGCTCTCTCTTTATAAGCTCTTTCATAGACCAAAAGCTATTCTTCTGTCGACTTCCTTGTCTTGTCGGGCCTGGAAAGAGACTACTTAGCCCAGATAGATGTATTCCTGGACATATGCGATTCTTAGCCCATTTCACTTCCACCGTATTCTCCTTGCTGTTAGACATCACCTTAAGTCTTTGACATATTCATGCCAAGTCCAGCCCCGGGGCTTGCAGTGCTGAGTTGTTGCAGTTCGTCTGCAGTTCAGACGCCGAATCAGATAAGGTAACAGTGACGTCATTTATAATATTAATAAGAATACATACATTTTTTTTTGTTAGAGCTAGAGTTGAAAATTTCATAGAATTTGTATTTATTTAGACACGTATCATAAACCTTCTTTACTGCGTCCAAAAACCGCACGTTACGATCAGCATAATGATATACTACTTGGTAAAAACTCATTTCTTATCTGAATATTGATAGATTATGACCATTATGTATCCCGCGTGCCGCCCTTAGTTTGTCTGTGAAGTTGGTACTACTGAACAAGCTAAACAAGTGCAGAGCAATTATCAATGTCAAAGATGTCAAAATGACAATCACATCAAAGAGAGCTTAATATATTACTGTAGATAAACTAGTGTATATCTAGCCTTCGGCTCGTTTCATAAACCCACTCTCGAGTTTTAATGCCCTCCATTATGTATCAATTTCCTCCTCCATTATGTTTATTAAACGCGAGACAATTATTTATTACAAGAGACGTGTTTTCAATATCCCGTGTGGCGGCACAGGTTCATAGACAGAGACAAGTTTAGCCAGTAATTTGTAAATTCATAAACACTTGTTTATTTGAGTGCAATGGCACCTAACCTCAAAAGCTCATTGCAGATGGCGCTGGTGCAGTTTAACGCTAACTATCTGTCAAAGTTGTCAAAGATACTTCTTATAATTTAAGGCGTACTAACCTCATTTGAGGTTATTGTTGCCAGTGTCAAGTGCATTTGAATGATCAAGTGACGCGCTTTTTGAACCTAACCTCAAGATGGATGAAACCCTTTGCCTCCAACTTGGATCCCACCATCAGATTTGCGACCAAGCGGGAGCAAAGGCATAGCTGTCATTAGTTCAACTAATAAAATGTCATACTGACCTGTCTGAAGGCCTCTACCAAAGCAAGTACAACACACGCTTCCTCCTTATCGCACAGCTTATGTCCGTCGGGTGCACTCGCGTCACCCATGTCTATGAATATAGCGGCGTGCTGCACGTCAGGGCTGCACGCTTGGAGCAGCCAGGGATGGTTGCCGTAGAGGGAGGCGAGTTTCTGTAGACAATGAGAAACGTAACGCTGTTTAGGTGGCACTACAATTTACTGTCATGTTTTTATCCTCTGCGATTCGTCCAAGAGTATTTTACATACTCTTGAATCACAAGGTAACAATCACAGACATAACAAAGCTACCAGTCTGCAAAGTACAGTACGTCTAATATGAGTTTTAAAACTATATACGATAGCGACTATAGTTTAGTATTTGTATGGCAACGCATAAAGCGCCTCTAGGGGTATCTTCGCTGAACTAAACATTGTATCTTTATATCCTTTCCCTTATCATATAATAGAAAGAGATAGTGGTATTATTACTACAATTGTAACGTCCGTTGCGTTTACTGCGCCAACTAATAATAGACGTACAGTTTATTAGACAATGACAAGAACTTGCCTGTTAAGTGCTACTAAAAAACAAAACAAAACAAAGGATTCATTTTTTTAATAGGAGCTAGACTAAAAATAAAACCGGCCAAGTGCAAGTCGGACTCGCGCACGAAGGGTTCCATTATCTATTAAAACGGCAAAAAAAAACACTTTTGATGTATGGGAGAGTTGTTGTATTATATAACTAAATATTCTGTGAATATATCAAGCGTCTAACTGTTGCCGTTATCAATATTGAAAAAATATGAGAAAAAAACGTTTGCAAGAAATTTGACCCCAACCGTGCAAATGTCTCCGCCGGAACACTGGTGAGAGAGAGAGAGAGTCATTTTTTTATTGAATATAAATAAATAAATTATCTTATTCAACGTCAAAATTATACTTACTTATAACTACAAGTCAATTTTTTTTTATATAAAAAAAAGACTACACCGTTTCGGAAGGTGGGCCTCGGGGTTAAGAAGAAACGGCAAGAAACTCCCCCATACCTTTTTTTTTTTAAAGTGACTTTACAACAGGTACTGGTTTCGGTCTAAGGAAATTCGCCGGCGAGTGATAGACTTGATCCATCGCCCCTCGTCGAATTTCTGTGCGCTGAGATGGTATGGACCATGCAGTTTTGTCATCTAAGTATTCCTTAATACTATAATAGGACTTTCTTATCAGCTCATTTTTAACATAGTTTTTGAACCTCTTTTCAGGAAGGATCAATAATTCCTGTGGTATTTTATTGTAGAAGCGAATACAGTGCCCCATGAATGATGTGCCTACTTTACTTAGTCTCAATAATGGTAGTGCTAACCTATTTTTATTTCTAGTGTTAATTGTATGGCTATCACCTACAATTTTAAATAAAGCTATGTTTTTTCTTACATGCATGATATTCTCGTATATATATTGACAGGTAACCGTAAGTATATTAATTTCTTTGAATTTTTCTCTTAATGATTCTCTAGCATCTAATTGATATATCGCCCTGATCGCCCTTTTTTGTAAGAAAAATATCGTATTTATATCTGCTGCTCTCCCCCAGAGCAATATTCCATAAGACATAATAGGTTGACTCATCCTCCATAGAATCGATGCTACAAGAACTAAGTCAAGGTATTTTTACGATCAATCAAACTCTGCAGTCTCTTCCGTACTTGGTATCTTCGGTAGCTGAAATAAAGACCAACATGAAAACTTTCGAAGAAAGCCTGGCTGCTACTACGATTGAAGTGTCACAACTGCATGATAAAACCGAAATTATTAGCGAACGTCTTACCTATTTTGAGAATCGCCCGGAGAAATGTAAAAACGATCACCATCAGCTTCAAGAACAAATTGCCCTTCTTTCTAAAGAAAAACACGTTAAGGAACAATGGAACCGACTAAACAACATCGAAATCAAGGGTATACCAATGTCAGACTCAGAGAATTTACTGGAAATCATCGGTACAATCAGCAAGACGATCTCTCGGCCCATACAACGCGAACATTACAACTTTATAACAAGAACACGGTCCTATACAGACTGCAAGCCCATTATAGCATGATTCCTGAACCGTTACATAAAAGATGACTTTCTAGCTGCAGCAAAGAAATTCAAAGGCCTGACTGCATCACAACTCGGCTTCGCAAATACCTCAAAAGTCTATATCAATGAACATCTAACGTCCGAGAACAAGAAACTCCTAAAGTAGACTAAAGAAGCAAGTAAACTCCACGGTTGGCAATTCGCCTGGATAAAGAACGGCAGGATCCAAACAAGAAAGAACGAAACCTCCAAGATCAACTCTGAAGACGACATACAGAAAATAATGAAGTGACAACCAGTGTTAATATGTATTGTTATTGCCACTATTCTTCTCATAATTCACTTATTATGTCCAACGGATCTGCCAATGCTATACTCAATTGCAAGTAAACAACTCTCCGATATTGATACTTACTGGTATCATGCCAACTAGCTGTCTTATACATTATTACTGCTTCGAAAACAACCTAATAGTACTGATACTTACATTAATCTAAAAACATTGCCTTTCATGCCTAAAAAACCAACTCATTAGCCACTGCTTATTCTATCTTACTTCTCATAACCGGTTCATTATCGAAACTAGCCGCTGCCGCCTCACTCTGCTATTTCGCTAAACAATATCAGCAAGCCAAATGCCCACCAATTACTCGTAATAATCACTTATTCCAACCAGCTGACACGGTAAACACTTTTCACGACTTATTTAAAAGATTTGAAAAGATTTAAAAGATTTATTCACAGTTACTGTATCACACTTACAGTCTTTCGACCAAAACGTGTGACCGTCACGAACAAACAAAACATAAGTACACAGATAAAATTAAAAAAGTACACAGAAAAATAAAACAGAAGTACACAACAAAACAAAACAAAAGTACACAACAAAACAAAACAAAACAAAAGTATACAGAAAAACAGAGGAACAGTATTTACTTATAATATCATTTAATATAATTATTTAAAAACATATACACAGTCTTTAAAAACATAAATATGGGCATATGAAAAACGTCTAAATCTGAGTGCTGGGCGACACAGGCATTGAGTAGGGTCAGTGCCTGAAAAGTGGGTGCGTGACGAGCATGCTCTGTACGAACAACACCCGCAGAGAAGAGCGACCGCGACCGTAACATCGTGTACCGAGCCGGCGCGCTAAGGGCAACACTTTGTAGTGCGACCGGGTTCTATTTCTACTTTGTTATGGAGGAGTAGATAAAAGTGGACCAACAGGGATACCTTCCGCCTCAGCTCTAGGGTGTCTACCCCCACCATCCCTGCCACGAATAGAGACTGGAATAAGTAGGGATAATACCCATATTTCATTTTGTATAAAAGTCTAGCAAAGGTCATCGGGCGTTTTTGACCCGGTACCTCAAAGTTCGCGTCCATCAATGAAATGTTTTTTTTTGTTAAGTTTTAATATTAACATTTCACGGAAAGTTTTTATTTTGATCCAAATGCATGGGAGAAAAAAGTTATGCGCTTCAACGCAAAACGTATATTTTTTCTGATTATTGATTTTTCTTCATTATTACTTACTGTGATACGTTTTCTAGCACTCGTAAGGCGCAATTATAGATGTGCCGAGCTGGCAAAATTATATATAGGCGCAATTCACATAACAATAAAGAGTTTAGAGGCACACTCTTTCACACGGCGCGGCGTCAGCGGGGCCGCTCCCCTCCCCCAGCGGCGGGCGCGGGGAGGCGGGAACGCTTGTCCCGGCGCGGCGCCCGCGCAGTCGTTCGTCATTCGCCGTTCCGATCTGTGCTGTGCTGTATTTTTTTCTCTGTTCGCTTATTTTTATTAATCCTTTATGCGCGTTTTATGGACTTGGATTTTGCCTAACGATTGGTGTTAAAATGGAAAACGAAAATAGTTGTGTGTTATGTGGCGCATCTGTGCTACGTTGCCGAAAACATATACTGACAGAACTCGTACTCGAACATTACAGAGCTCATGTTGTAATGTTGTTACAAGAAATCATTCCACGGGAAGTAAGTACAAGTGACATTTAACGTTTGCTTCAAATAGAAATGAAAAATATTTCACCGTAGGTAGCTATTTCAGTGTAATGCTTCGCTTACGGATTGATACTTCTATAAAAAAAAGTTGCCCTCTGGAAGATTGAAAATACTGACCGATAGTTATAAATAGTACCCCTGAGATAATCAGTCACACAATGAAAGTTCTGGCTTATTCTATCAACCTGGAATTGTTGTTGTTGCTCTATTGTTTAAAATCCCTTCTGGAAAGCGCCATTGCTCAGTGTGTAGTTAATTAATTAATTATTTGTGAGTTAACTACATAACGGTGTCTGATGGCATCTGTAAAACAACATTAGGCAAGCGTAATACAGAGCAATAATGAATAAATGTTTTTTGTTTTGTTTTAGATGCCATTCAATGGCACGAGATCCGTATGTCATCCCTGTTGGTTAAGGTTAAGTCGTCGTGTGAGACGTCAACAAACACCAACTCAGCTTGTACCACCAAATCAGTTTGTACCGCCAAATCAGCCTGTACCGGATCAGCCACCTCAACAAGTTGAAGCAGAACCAGATCGCGAAATCGGTGTTGTGGAACCTCTAATGGATATAAGCTTTGTTGCACTTAATTGATATAAGCGTGCATCTAATACAGCAAGGCGTTGTATATTTCAAAACTGCAGAAGGGTGCTGGCACATAATGTCCCGTCATATGCCAGGTTCTATATGCTGCACGGTCATAATTTTTACATACCTCAGCTAGCCCGGGTATGCAATACTCATTTCACAAGTAATGAATGGGAAATCTTACTGGATGATGAAACAACCTATGAAAACTTCAATGCCGACCATGTACTCGATATAATAAACATATACAAATGGGGCTACGAGAACAAAAATCAATTGGACTTCGAAAACATAAATGAGATAGATGATAATGAATTGCACTTTTGGACAGGTGTTACGAAAAACGAGTTTAATATGATCTTGAATGAGACGCCTTCACTATACAATAGGTCAAACCGTCCTGCCAAGGTTCTTGGTATGTATTTAACCAAAATAAGAACCGGCGAGTCTGATGATCGCTTAGCAACAAAGTTCAATATATCCAGAAGAACATTAGAACGTGACTTCAAAACAGCTCGCCAATGCTTAGCGGAGGAATTTATGCCACAGCATCTGGGAATAAATCATGTATCCAGAGAAGAGGTCGTAGCTAGAAACTTGCTAATACCGAGCCATTTTTTTAGTGGCAACGATCATCAAGCAGCGATTCTCGTTTGTGATGGAACGTACATATATGCTCAAAAAAGTTCCAACTTCCTGTTCCAAAGAGAATCCTATAGTTTGCATAAATACCGCAACCTTCTAAAACCTTTTTTGATAGTCTGTACAGATGGTTACATACTTGACGTGTCCGGACCGTACAAAGCTACGACGTCGGATGCCACAATCATGAATGAATTAATGCGTGATGAATCTCCACTGCATGGGTTTTCGCTACCTGACGACGTGACGTGTAATGGCTATTGGATCGTGGATTTCGTGATGCAATCGAAGCTATCGAAGAATGCGGTTATAATCCACATATGCCACCGTCAAGACAAAGACGAGAACAATTGACTACAATCGATGCCAATAAATCGAGATTAATTACAATGGTCCGATGGGTGGTCGAGACTATAAACGGCACATTTAAAAAGGATTTTAAAATATTTCGCCACGTTTATTTTAACGTTGCCGCCAGTCACATGATGGTAGACTTCAAAATAACTGCAGCAATTATAAACGCCACTCGTCGACCATATGAAAATAATGTTTATGCTGAACAGTTTGTAGCGATTATCAATGAAAAAATGCAACAAAACAATGAACTCGCAGAATATGTTCTAACAAACCATTTGAACAGACAAAGAATAGCATTCGTGTCGCTTGACGGAAATGATCCCGATTTCAATGACTTTCCACCACTTACCTACGAGGAATTGATTCTATTTACACTGGGATCCTATCATTTGAGAATTGCAAGGTCATATTGCGCCGAACATATGCGACCAAATGGCGTTTACCATATATCAATGTACCGGCACCGAGAAATGGTTCAAAACAAAATATTAATAAGAAGCCGAATCCAGTCACGCCATGTGCGAAAATATTATACATATATTTTAATTGATCCAACTGTAAATGGAAGACAAAGTATTCAAAACTATTATTGTTCGTGCATACAAGGCCGCCGTACAGTTGGAAGTTGCGCGCATGTCGCGAGTGTGGTGTACTTTTTATCGTGGGCAAGACATCAGGAAGGAATGATTGCACCAGCAAGGTTTTTAGACAATGTCGCGATTGATATTGATAACGTTGAATAAAAATGTGAAAATAAGAGTGTTTTACTTCTCATTAACCTACTTAACATAAAATAATGTAGGTAGGTAACCATTTCTAGGTTTGTGGGATGGCTTATTTTTTGTAAATGGTGGCTTGGAAATGACGCGAGGGAAATTGCGGGGAACAAGATAGAAAAGCTCCTAAACATTCGTGTACCTTTTTAGGAAGATATTGTGCATTTTGTAGACAATTTATACATATAGAAGCATACATATATATGAAAATATATATATATATATATATATATATATATATATATATATATATATATAAGCATATATATTTATACACAAAAAAATGGCTATAATGACGGCAATATTGCTGGCTCGGCACATCTATAGGCGCAAACATAACAATAAAGAGTTTATTATATAATTATATAATAAACTCTTTATTGTATATGTTATATATGTCGGCGGCCGATCGTAGAATTGGGCACATCATGATGTGCCCAAACGTGAAATATCATGAAACGATGAAATCTCTTAAGGCAAACACTGCGGTAGCTTAGGTGAAGACTAGAGGGGGTGAGCGCAGCGAAGCCCCCGAATAGTCTTCGTGTTCGTTTGACATGTATAACACAAAAAACATCACGTAGTGCTGAATAAAAATACTTTTAAAAAGACATGTTTTCGTTAAAACCCGCCATTTCATGATATGCCCAGTAATGGTTTGGCCATTTCATGAAATGGCGGGGCACATCATGATGTGCCCAATTCTACGATCGGCCGCCGACATATATATTATATAGTTTAAACATAAACAAACATTCGTGTACCTTTTTAGGAAGATATTTTGCATTTTGTAGGCAATTTATACATATAGCAGCATACAGATATATGAAAATTCGTTTTTTTATATATTAATTCATGTTTTGCTAAATAAATGAAAATCCCATGTTTTTGAGGAATGCGTCCCATCCCATTGGGTAGTATTCATGGTCATTTACACACTCCTACTAGTTTTGTTAGTGGACGCTCTGGGTCATAGGTCCGAACAAAATGCCCGTTTACCTTTACGTTGGGCCTTTTCCAGCATGAGTGTGTACGAACAACACCCGCAGCGAAGAGCGACCGCGACCGTAACATCGTGTACCGAGCCGGCGCGCTAAGGGCAACACTTTGTAGTGCGACCGGGTTCTATTTCTACTTTGTTATGGAGGAGTAGATAAAAGTGGACCAACAGGGATACCTTCCGCCTCAGCTCTAGGGTGTCTACCCCCACCATCCCTGCCACGAATAGAGACTGGAATATGTAGGGATAATACCCATATTTCATTTTGTATAAAAGTCTAGCAAATTTACGTTGGGCCTTTTCCAGCATGAGTGTGTATTTAGCCTCATGTGGGTCCCAGATGATTGCGTTATATTCTAATGCGTTAAACTCCGGACAAATGCGTTGTACAATGAGATTAACGTGGACATGTCCCTAAACCGAGTCGCCTGTCGCATTACGAATCCAAGAGATTTGTAGGCTCTCCTACAAGTCTTCCGAATATGGTCGTTAAAAGTAAGCTCAGAGTTCATTTATAGTCTTAAGTCGCGTATTTGGGTAACCTTCACAAACTTAACCCCCGCGATAGTGTAGTCGTGATGGAGTGGCGAACGAGATCTTGTAAAAGTCATGGTTTTGCACATTGAGCTGTTAAAAGCCAAGTGGTTGCGTTCACTCCACTCTACCACTCTATCAACATCGCTCTGCAGGCACCCAATATCGTCGTCACAGCCAATACGCATGAACAGCTTCAAGTCATCCGCGAACATCAAACATTCAGCCGTCCTCACGACATCGGGGAGGTCGTTGATCATTACCAAAAATTGGGTAGGGCCCAGAGTACTGCCCTGGCTAACACCCGAGCAGGTTTCATAGGGCTCAGAACTTTTTCCGCTCAGGACCACATATTGAACCCTATTTGCAAAATAGTTCGCAAACAGGAGAACCAGATTGGGGGTGAACCCTATCAAAGCTAATTTCTCCAGCAGGACATCATTATCTACCCTATCAAACGCTTTCTTGAAATTGAAGAACGTCACATCGACCTGTGTGGACTTGTCAACGGCTCCTGTTACATAATTCACAAAGTTCATGTGATTGGTCAAAGTTGAGCGGCTAGGGCGGAAACCATGTTGGCAATCAGATAGCAGGCCGCGAATTTGTGAAGTAATCCGATTGTTGAGAATTGATTCAAATATTTGTATATACATATCATACTTCTATATATATTATAATTCACATGTTTTAGTACTCAAAAATATAAAAGCCTATCTCTACTGTGCTGTAGCACAGTAGAGATAGGTTAGAGTAGAGATAGATCTATACGTCGGTGTACCGACGGTATTAATAACCAGATGCAAATTATTACTCTTACTACCTATTACACAATGACCATACCTACACTACAAAATAATAAACAACTCGGCTACACATTACTTAATCACCTCACGAAACCTACTCAATACAAATGCAAACCTCTAACAGAAAATTACCTTTCTAGATTACTAACTATAGTCATACTCAGTCTACCTACTAATCATATTTAGGTACCCTATAGTGGTACCGTTATGTTGGGCATAAATAATAAAATTTATTATCAAAATGTTAGAGGATTGCCTTCTAAAACTACAGACTTTAGACGTATCACTGACCTATATTCTAATTATCATGTGATTGTGTTAACCGAGACTTGGCTGCATGAAAGTGTGAGTAGCGCAGAATTATTCAGTAGCGACTACTCGGTGTTTAGAAGGGATCGCAACTATGAAACCACAGGTCAGAGCAAGGGTGGCGGCGGTATTCTCATCGCTGTCCGGTCCGAACTTCAAGTCGTCGAGCGAAAAGACTGGTGCTCAAGCGCGGAAGATTTATGGGTCAGTATCACAATTAAATCTATGTTAAGTAATAAGACTAGACTCCACATATGCTGTCTGTATCTATGCAATGAAAAGCACGGTCTTTCTTTTAGCAATCAGCTATCTAACAACGCAACTCAAGTCACTGCAGTGTCATGCGAAAACCCCGATGACAAAATTCTCTTATTAGGCGATTTTAACATGAGTAACATCAACTGGAAGCCACATATTAATAACTCTCACTTAAACCCTACTCACTCCGGTACCAGTGATCATCTCGAACTCATAGAATTAATGACAATGTGCGACTTAAAACAATTCAATGCAATCCCAAATCATCAAAATAAAATCCTAGATCTTCTCCTTGCTAACAACTTAGATGTAACCAAATGTATCGAGCCCTTAAGTAAAGTAGACGATTATCACCCACCACTTCTGATCAAACCACACTTTATTAAGTTGAAAAATCTCACACCCAAATGCCGTCAGAAGTATCTTTACAATCACGGTGACTACGATTCTATATGCTCAGAACCAGATAAACTCAACTGGCAAGTTACTCTCTCATCAGGACCAGTAGAGGACGCCGTTCACTTTTTCATCAGCACATTGACTAAGCTAAGGAATAAATACATTCCTCACAAACAAATAAAGAAAGGCAAATACCCTCCTTGGTACACACCTGCCTTAAAATTCTGAAAGAAAATATCACACACATATATCACAAAAAATTCAAGACGTATGGAAACCTAGTAGACTATAACACTTTCGTATTACTAAGAGACCGCTGTAAAAGAATTGAATCAGAGTGCTACATTAACTACATGAGAGCTGTTGAACAATCAATAAAAAATAACCCAGGAGTCTTCTGGGCCTACATGAAGGACAGGAAATTGATCAATGCATACCCCCGTTCTATGACACTTGATAATAAAATTCATGACACCGGGGAGGAGATATGCGGTGCTTTTGCCGAATTCTTCGCATCTACCTACTTAGACAGTAATAGCACTTCTGGCACCATATGTCACTACGCTGATAACTACGACATAGGCTCATTTACAACAGTATCGGACGTACACTCGATTGAAATCCTCGAACGTGACGTTTACAAGTTAATAAAAACATTAAATATCAACAAAGGTCCTGTTCCGGATGATATTCACCCAATACCAATTAGAAGATGCGCGAATAGTATATCTCGACCACTTTGTTTACTGTTTTCAAGATCCTTACAAGAAGGTATCATACACAGTGTCTGGAAATCGGCATTGATAGCACCTACACACAAAAAGGGCTCTAAGAATAAAGTAGAACACTACCGCCCAATCTCGAAGCATAGCGAAGAAAAAATCGTTCACAATCAGACTTACAACGCTCTCAAACCCACCTTTAGTCCTCAACAACATGGTTTCATGCAGGGGCGATCGACTACAACCAACGAAGTACTCTTTGTGGAGGATATACTCGAGGGTATGGAGGGAGGAGGACAGGTGGATGCAATCTACACAGATAACTCCAAAGCATTTGATCGTATTGATCATCGCATCCTTCTGTCCAAACTTCTCTCTGCTGGGATTCGTGGTGATTTGCTGAGATGGTTTTCGTCATACGTAGATAACCGTAGCCAAGCGGTAGCTCTCAACGGATACACTTCTGCGGCTATCTCGATCCCCTCAGGTGTTCCCCAAGGCTCCATTCTAGCTCCTGTGAATAATAATTCACCATTTTTATGAACGACATTGACAGCTGCTTCCAATACTCAAAAGCTCTCCTTTTTGCAGACGACATGAAGATATACAGGATTATCAACTCACCAACTGACACTCAATTTCTACAAAAAGACCTTAGATCCCTCGAACAATACTGTTTACTCAACAAGCTCCATCTTAAAGTGAGCAAATGTTGCGTAATTAGCTTTACAAGAAAATCTAGTCCATCCATTTCACATTACATAATTAACTCACAAATACTCAACCGTGTGACAGAAGTCAGGGATCTGGGAGTCGCACTAGACAGCAATATGATCTTTGACACCCATATTAACAAAATTGTCAAAAAAGCCTCACAATCATTGGGCTTCATATTGCGAAATTCCAAAGATTTCAGATCTGCGAAAACACTTAAAATTTTGTACTGTACACTGGTAAGAAGTCAACTCGAATATTGCTCGCAGGTCTGGAATCCAAGGTATGACGTATACAGAAACCAGATTGAGCGTATACAGAAAAAGTTCCTGAGGTGCCTATATCATAGATTCAATATCACATCAACCGACTATGAGGAAAGTTGTAGAAAACAACACCTTCTACCACTCGCTCTACGAAGAGAAGCAGCTGACCTGACTTTCCTATCCGCTATAGCACAGGGGTATCATTGACTCTCCTAACCTACTAAGCAAACTGCAGATTCTCGTCCCGGGCACTAGATCCACGAGAAGAAAGCATCTCAAATTGTATATCCCAAAGACCAGAACTAACTACAGGCAAAACGCATACTTACTCAGAGTATGCAAATTATATAACGATAAATATGCAGATCATGATGATATTTACCATGAAAAGCGCCATTCGGCGAAAGGCGTAACTCGAAGCATTAATACATTTTAGGTACGTACATTATTAGACTATATGTAATTTTTACCCAAATAGTGACACTTTCGTTACACCATTTTAATAGCTTAATTCCAAAAACTTTAATACTTAAGTATATATATATAAGTTACGATAAAACAGTACATAGATACTTTAATGTTAAGACTTTTCGTTTTATGTATTCGTTTTTCCACTCAAAAGTGAAATCTTTTAACTGGCTTAGTTCCACCCAATCATCTGTCTATTTATATTAATTTGTACTAGCTGTAAGATTTCCAAGGAAAATAAAATAAAATAAAAATAAAATAAAATATTGTCACGTCCATTCTGTACTGCAGCTGTAGAGTCGATGTCGTGTCTGTGGAGTTCAGCCGACGGAACAGACTAAACATCCCCCTAGCATCGCCTCTGTGAGTTGCAGCAGCCACGGCTACGTCCACAAAGTGAGGCATCCATTATATGCGACAATACTGGTTTATTGTCACGTTCATTCTGTACTATAGCTGCAGGGTCGATGTATTCAGTCGGTGGATCAGACTTAACTCACCTCAGTGTTGACTGCGTGCGTTGCCTCAGCGATACCAGCGTCGGCGCAGGTCAGGCGTCCCTCATACGCGACACTGTTAGCCAGCTTCGTGAGCGGCGCGTTCATTCTGTACTGCAGCCGGAGGGTTGAGGTCGCATCTGCATTGTTCAGCCGGTGGAACAGACTCGCTTCCATGCCGAGCCGTCTGCGGGACAAAGGACGATCAATTAAAACTCGGTCAGCACGCACCGCGCCGCCGACAGCAGCGCGCGCAGCACGGTGCAATATATATGTATCACACTACCTGGCGCTCCGGCTGCGCACGACGGGCGGCAGCTGGTCCGGGTCTCCGACCAGCACGAACCGCGCCGCCGACAGCAGCGCGCGCAGCACGGTGCAATATATATGTATCACACTACCTGGCGCTCCGGCTGCGCACGACGGGCGGCAGCTGGTCCGGGTCTCCGACCAGCACGAACCGCGCCGCCGACAGCAGCGCGCGCAGCACGGTGTAATATATATGTATCACACTACCTGGCGCTCCGGGTGCGCACGACGGGCGGCAGCTGATCCGGGTCTCCGACCAGCACGAACCGCGCCGCCGTCAGCAGCGCGCGCAGCACGGTGCAATATATATGTATCACACTACCTGGCGCTCCGGCTGCGCACGACGGGCGGCAGCTGGTCCGGGTCTCCGACCAGCACGAACCGCGCCGCCGTCAGCAGCGCGCGCAGCACGGTGCGATATATATGTATCACACTACCTGGCGCTCCAGCTGCGCAGGACGGGCGGCAGCTGGTCCGGGTCTCCGACCAGCACGAACCGCGCCGCCGTCAGCAGCGCGCGCAGCACGGTGCAATATATATGTATCACACTACCTGGCGCTCCGGCTGCGCACGACGGGCGGCAGCTGGTCCGGGTCTCCGACCAGCACGAACCGCGCCGCCGACAGCAGCGCGCGCAGCACGGTGCAATATATATGTATCACACTACCTGGCGCTCCAGCTGCGCAGGACGGGCGGCAGCTGGTCCGGGTCTCCGACCAGCACGAACCGCGCCGCCGACAGCAGCGCGCGCAGCACGGTGCAATATATATGTATCACACTACCTGGCGGTCCGGCAGCGCACGACGGGCGGCAGCTGGTCCGGGTCTCCGACCAGCACGAACCGCGCCGCCGTCAGCAGCGCGCGCAGCACGGTGCAATATATATGTATCACACTACCTGGCGCTCCAGCTGCGCAGGACGGGCGGCAGCTGGTCCGGGTCTCCGACCAGCACGAACCGCGCCGCCGACAGCAGCGCGCGCAGCACGGTGCGATATATATGTATCACACTACCTGGCGCTCCGGCTGCGCACGACGGGCGGCAGCTGGTCCGGGTCTCCGACCAGCACGAACCGCGCCGCCGTCAGCAGCGCGCGCAGCACGGTGCAATATATATGTATCACATTACCTGGCGCTCCGGCTGCGCACGACGGGCGGCAGCTGGTCCGGGTCTCCGACCAGCACGAACCGCGCCGCCGTCAGCAGCGCGCGCAGCACGGTGCGATATATATGTATCACACTACCTGGCGCTCCAGCTGCGCAGGACGGGCGGCAGCCGGTCCGGGTCTCCGACCAGCACGAACCGCGCCGCCGTCAGCAGCGCGCGCAGCACGGTGCAATATATATGTATCACACTACCTGGCGGTCCGGCAGCGCACGACGGGCGGCAGCTGGTCCGGGTCTCCGACCAGCACGAACCGCGCCGCCGTCAGCAGCGCGCGCAGCACGGTGCAATATATATGTATCACACTACCTGGCGCTCCGGCTGCGCACGACGGGCGGCAGCTGGTCCGGGTCTCCGACCAGCACGAACCGCGCCGCCGTCAGCAGCGCGCGCAGCACGGTGCAATATATATGTATCACACTACCTGGCGCTCCGGCTGCGCACGAAGGGCGGCAGCTGGTCCGGGTCTCCGACCAGCACGAACCGCGCCGCCGACAGCAGCGCGCGCAGCACGGTGCAATATATATGTATCACACTACCTGGCGCTCCGGGTGCGCACGACGGGCGGCAGCTGGTCCGGGTCTCCGACCAGCACGAACCGCGCCGCCGTCAGCAGCGGGCGCAGCACGGGGCAATATATATGTATCACACTACCTGGCGCTCCGGCTGCGCACGACGGGCGGCAGCTGGTCCGGGTCTCCGACCAGCACGAACCGCGCCGCCGACAGCAGCGCGCGCAGCACGGTGCATTGCGGCACCTGGACATCACAGTTTGGAGTTAAGATATTTGTTGAAAGTAGTATTATTCTGGACGGGAGTGGTCAGCGTAGAACATCTGCTACGCTTGGCGATGAAAAGGGAAGAGCAGCTGACCGCCAACCTTCAGTAGTGGATAGACATGACGAGAAGAGAAAGAATACAAATACAAATCATTTATTCGATACATTATATCAGCTACAAATCAAGCGATGGGGCCTTGTACTAGATTAATAAAATCTGTATTACAAGAACCCCGCAATTCCCAATTGTTAAACACTTTAATTTAATGAATGTGTACAAGCCAACCTTGTACAATGCGAACGCGGCATTTATCAGCACGTTCTAATTTCTATATAATTGTATTTTAACTATTAACATATTGCAGTTCTACTTACTTATTCGCCGTAGCACCTAAATCTAAGCCACAACAGACTATTTTTAGAGTGTATTTCATTATTATAAAAGTAAAGTGTTTTCAACTATACAAAGAGACTCTTTAACTTCCAACTGACAACTTAGCTAACCCTGAGTTGTATGTAAGGCTGTGTGGATCCCACCAAAGACCATACATCTTTTTGGTCCTTCGAGCCGGATCGGTTCTTCAAAACTCTGTGATTGGAGTGTTGGTGTTGGGCAACTGTGACGGAAGCGGCAGCGAGCAGGAAGGCATACCGGAACGTTATTGTACGCACTGAGCACGGACCTGATCACATGAACCACCGACAGGCAGTGTATCCCGACCACTGTATCTATCAAGAATAACATACTAACGGCATAGCAGCTCACGCAGAATAGAACTGTCCTCCACTGCAGGGAGTAATCAACTGAAGACAACAAGTCTTACGCAACAAACGCACTGACGCCGGCCATAGCCGAGTGTATGAAGGCAAGAGCAGCCTCATCTTACTGACACCTGAACCCACAAATCTGGTGTATAAAGACAAGAAAAGTCTTATTCTACTCGTACAGCATCAATCTACAAGATCGGTGGAAATTGGTTCATGAACTGAAGAAACTACACATACAAGCACAAAAATGATCGGAAAAATCATCGAACTTCAGCTCATCTCCTTCGAAAGTATAAAATCGATATGTACCAACTTCAAGAAGGATGGGGCAGATCGCAAAACTCTTGAGTACCTGGAAAAGCACATCAGTGCTCTGGAGGTAAATTGGCTTGAGTTTAGCTCGAACCACAAGATACTGGCCCTAGCAGGAACAACGGACTACGACTACTTTAAGGAGGATGTGTATAACAAAACCAAAATAATGTACGAAGAAACTCTACAGATCATGGTTGACATGAAAAAAGGATTAGCCCCAACAGCCGGAGTTTCCCAGAAGGCTGTACTGGCTCCTGCGGTTCTGCGACTATCCACCGGATCACTAGCTACGCCAGGGACCTCAGGAGCAAATATGGAGGTTAACCAACAAGAACAGACCCACGTTAAGCCCGCTGATGTTGAAAAGGACAGGAAAACTGACTTACTGCAACAAAGATTCAACTTCAACTCACTGAAAAGAGTTGTTTCTAAGATTAATCTTCAAGATGTGAACGAAAAGTGGGAACTAGAAGACCATCTTAAGGTATTAACGTCTAAGTGGGATGCTATCGATAAAATCCACTGGGAGATAGAATACCTGCTTCAAGGCTCAAACTCGGATTACGCCATTGAGTATAACGAATGGGAAGAAACTTACGATCGGTACAAATCTGAGATCAATAAGAAGATGTGGGCCAACATGCACTATCAGAAAAGCACGCCGAAAATGGAGTTACCAGAGTTTAACGGCGACTACATCAACTGGACATCCTTTAAAGACCTCTTTCTGGAAACTATACATATAAACCCGCTACTTTCTAAGACGCAAAAAATGCAACATCTGCCACCGTAACGACAATAAGCGGCTGCTGTTTACATCTCACATTAATACACTTTTGAATCAACCTACCATCCAGAATCCTAACGCTCTCAAGATCAAGAAGCTACACGACACTACTATTGAATGCTTGAATGCGATAACGAACATCGGAATCGACATCTCGACCTGGGACCCACTCATAGTGCACCTGATAGTACAGAAGCTAGATCCTGAAACCTACAGCGATTACATGCGCAGCCTCGAGGATCCAAGAGAATTACCAGGCGTAGAGGCATTTGTAAAATTCCTAGAGTCTTCTTTCATGGCTTTAGAGACCCTTAACCCTGCGAAATCTGGAACTCAAGGAAATTCACATACTCGAAAGGAAAATAATTTCGCTGATCAAAGGTCGACTAATTATAACAAGTCTGTGAAGTGGACAAAGACCTACCATACGACGATTCGAAACTGTCCACTCTGCAAAAGCGAGCACGTGTTGATGAACTGCCCTACGTTTGCTGACATGAGTATTGAGGCACGGAATGCGGCAGTCAGGCAAACGCACGTATGCAAAAACTGCCTATTCAGTCACGAAGGTCGAAAGTGTGACTCAAATAAAACGTGCAAGATATGTAAAAGATTTCATCACACGTCCCTGCATAATCCGGATATCAAGAGAAGGATAACCCGGAATCCTACTACAACCCAGAAGAGCAATCACGTAAATGGAAAAAGAGAAGTGCTTCTGACCACAGTACAACTAATGGCAAAGGATGTAACCGGGAATCATGTTGTATTGAGAGGATTGCTCGATCAAGGATCACAAGTTAACCTCAATACGGAGAACGCAGCCCAGCTCTTAAAGGTACCCAGGGAACGCTACAGCGCGGCTATTTCCGGGATCGGATCATCACCCGAATCCAGTAAGGGACGTGTGAAAATTGAGTGCAAGTCTTTAAACTCAAACTTCACCTTCAAAATCGAGGCACTCGTTATGAGAAAATTGATGAACGATCTACCGAACACATCGGTTGACAGGACCGACTGGAGCCACTTAAACAACATCAAGCTGGCTGATCCCAATTGCCATCAACCAGGCCGTATCGACATGCTACTGGGGGCCGAAGTATATGCAGATATCATCATGGACGGACTTCTTAAACAAAATCAACAATCACCGGTTGCTCAACAAACAAAACTGGGTTGGATCTTAAGCGGTAATACGAAGACATACAATTGCTGTGTAACGCTGAACGACATCGAAGACATAAGTCTTTTACCACAGAAGAACAGTCAAGAGACGACTTTTGTGAAAAATACTACAAGCAAACTACAAAACGACTGCCAGACGGTAGATACGTTGTGAAGATGCCTCTCAAGGAGGACATCTCGACTGAATTGGGATACTCAAGAACCCAAGCAATGTCACAATTTTTTCAACTAGAGAAGAAAATGGCGAGACAGGAAAAACTTGCTGTCCAATACAAAATCTTCATAAAGGAGTACACCGATCTCGGTCACATGAAACCGTCAACAACAACCACTCACAACTCGACGGCGCTTCAATCATACCTCCCCCATCACGGTGTTATTCGAGAAGATTCCGCGACAACTAAACTTAGAGTTGTCTTCAACGCTTCAATGAAAACAGACACGAAGTACAGTCTGAATGATTGCATGGAATGTGGACCAAACCTTCAAAAAGATATTTTGACCCTTATCATCAAATGGCGTACCTATCGTTATGCTTTAACTGCCTACATCGAGAAAATGTACCGCCAAATTCGAATTGATGAAGAACAACAAAGCCTACAAAAAATCATATGGAGGGAGTCCCCGCATTTACCATTACAAGAAATGCAACTGTGCACCATAACGTATGGGACAAAAGCGGCCCCATTCTTGGCCATGCGAACTTTACAACTATTGGCTCAAGACGAAGGACATGCATACCCACTAGCCGACAAGGCGCTCCGAAGCGAGAGTTACATGGATGGCCTAATTTTCGGAGAAAACACCTTAGAAAAAACCGAGGCGCTACAAGTCCAACTCAGCGAACTTTTGAAAAAGGGAGGATTTATACTGAAGAAATGGGCCTCCAACGAGTCCTCAATCCTGAAAGATCTTCCAGAAAATTATAAACACCCCCACGTTACCATCGACCTTAAACAAAAAGAAGCAATGAAAGCTCTGGGTCTTAGGTGGAATACGAAGACGGATGTATTCTGTTTTCACTGGGAACTAACCGACAGAAAAGGAAAGATGACCAAACGAACATTATTATCCGATATCAGCAAGATATACG
This sequence comes from Argyresthia goedartella, assembly GCA_949825045.1. Taxonomy (NCBI): domain Eukaryota; kingdom Metazoa; phylum Arthropoda; class Insecta; order Lepidoptera; family Argyresthiidae; genus Argyresthia; species Argyresthia goedartella. Next base: position 20,278,281 of record OX463828.1, read on the forward strand.
ATCCCCTTGGATGGATCGCACCTGTAGTCATAAAGACAAAAATATTGTTTCAAACCCTGTGGCTGACAAAAATGTCCTGGGATGACAAGCTGCCTCTTGAAATCGCCAAAGAATGGGAGCAGTTACGCGGCGATATACCGAACATAAACAACGCCACTTTATCAAGGTGGATATCGTATACGTCACACAACATACGTTTGGACGGATTTTGCGACGCCAGCGAAAAGGCATTCGGTTGTGTGATTTATACCACAACGGACGGCGAGTGCGGACAGCGAAAAGTAACGCTACTGGCAGCAAAAACAAAAGTAGCTCCAATCAAGAAAAAGCTGACATTACCAAGGCTAGAACTGGAGGGGGCTGTTCTACTATGCAGATTAATGGAGAAAGTGACCAACGCCTTATCAGAGTTTCCAACGACGGTTCACTTCTGGACTGACTCACAAGTAGTTCGTGGCTACGAGGAGATTGTTCTCGATGGGACAAGTATGTGGCGAACAGGGCGTCATATATTAACAACACGTTCCCGCAAGGAAACTGGCATTACGTCAAGACGGCGAAAACCCCGCTGACTGCGCTTCAAGAGGCCTTCTCCCCAGCCAACTTACCAAGCATACGCTTTGGTGGAACGGACCTGAATGGTTAACAACCACAAATGATCTACATGACGACATAAAACCTGACATACTGATAGCGGATACCGCACCCAAACAAGGTGTGATACATGACCTGTTACAACGTAGTAGTTCATTGACGCGTGTAGTACGAGTGCTCGGCTGGTTGTTACGAGTCAAAACAAAGCAGAAAAATAGCTACTTGACACTTAACGAGCTGAGAGATGCATTGCACAGAGTTGTAAAATGGGTTCAAGAGGCAGAATTTAAAGGTGAAATCAAGCGCCCCATAAGCAAACTAACACCCCTCCCGATAAATAGAAGCCAACGAACAGATTTCGACGAACTGGGAAAATCGCAGGAGTGTAGACTAAAAACTCATCACCCGTGTTAAAATGCGGAGGAAAAGTGAGCAGCTTCCTTACCTTACTACTATTATCATTAATATGCCTGCCATCAATACCTGTGTCTCGAGCTGAAAACATCGATATGAAACAGTACAAGATCATCACGATTGAAGAAGACCGACCGATGTACTTCGACGAAATCGGAAAAATACAACTAATCCACGACGAATGGAACCTACTTGTTTACTACAACTTATCTTCGTACTGGCAAGCCACGAAAGGCCTAAAAACATATATGGATCACGTAGATCAGATGTGGGCTAAAGCAAAATCACAGACGTCTCTACTTATGACAAGACAGCTCACCCACGAAATCTACCAACTTATAGATTACAACAATTTACTCCTGTCTCATCACCTGAACAGAAAATCAAGAGGGTACTTCAATGGAGTGGGAAACCTTGCTCGCACCCTTTTTGGAGTACTAGATGAAGATTTCGCGCAAAAATACACACAGGACATAGAAAACATGCGGACAAATCAGAAATACCAACTACAACTGATAAAAAACCAAACAACTATAATTGAGGCAGAGGAAAATATCGTCAAGAAAAACGAGCAATTCGTGAAAAATCAATTCCAAGTAATAAGGGATTATATTAAACAATCGGAAGAGCAAATGCGCACGACCGAAAACCGGGTCAGCAAGGTAGAAATGCTAAGTAGCGCTAACACAGCCGCAATAACCGCAAGCTCCTTGATAAACAGCTTGAAGAAAACTCAATGGATGCTCATGAATGCGTTGACCGACATTTACAGAGGTCATCTGGACATAAATCTTTTCACCCCTGATCAACTAAGTAAACAGTTAGAACGAATTTCGAGTTCCATGCCTAAAAATCTAGCACTGCCTATCAAAAACCTGCAAGATGACGCCGAAGAACTCTACAAACTTATTTATGTAAGGGCGAGATTAACTCAACAGTACCTGTTATTCGAGCTTCATATACCGCTTGTAAGCGATGATGAGTACAGCATTTATCGGTTGATACCGACCACCGTTAAAAATGGAGAAAGATATACGACGGTTACAGACACGGCGGCATACATCGCCGTAAATCTAATAAAAAATACGTACATTGAATTGGAAAACCAAGATGTGTCACAGTGTATGTCAACAAAAGATTCGCTGCTGTGTCATGAACATCACCCGATACATAACTTACAAGGAAATAACACTTCATGCGCCGCAAAACTGCTGAGTCAAAGAACGCAAGTTCTATGCGCTGCGAAACAAATTCCGTGCAGTGATTACTGGGTTCAATTACACAACAAAAACTCATGGCTCTACAATTGTTGCGATGAGTGTCAGCTAAGAATAATATGTAAAAACCTTGCTACGACAAAACAAATCAGCAAGCAAGGGATCGTTGCTCTAGGTCAAGCATGTATTTTGCAACGGTCAGACATTACGATACATTCCTACAACTCATACGGAAGCAAAATGACGATGGGCTTCAACTTGAGTGTGCCTGAAATTCCAGCACCAAACTACATGGCATCTAGTAACTTCAAGAACATTTCACTTCATCTTAAAGAAGAGGATCACAGCAAGGAATATCAAGATATCGAAAAACAAATATCGCAACAAAAGAGGAACGAATACTGGCTGAATTTAACAAACTTATCGACGCACAGCATTGTAAACATCGAAATTACAAGCCTCTTATCGATAGCTGTCATAATAGTCGCATTGGTTTGGTGCATATGGAAGAAATGCATAGGACGCCGGCCGTCCCCAAGGATCATGCAATCCCATGAAAACCAAGGATTTGAGTTGACAGAGACAGTCAGGCGCCCCAATGACAAACAAACGAAGCAAGAAGTCGGAAAGTCAAGATTCAGTTTTGACTAAAATGTTTATTAATTAACTTGCTTTGTGAGCTGTTGTGGTTTAGCACTAAGTTAACTTCTCCCTCGGGAGCATGTACAAGCCAACCTTGTACAATGCGAACGCGGCATTTATCAGCACGTTCTAATTCCTATATAATTGTATTTTAACTATTAACATATTGCAGTTCTACTTACTTATTCGCCGTAGCACCTAAATCTAAGCCACAACAGACTATTTTTAGAGTGTATTTCATTATTATAAAAGTAAAGTGTTTTCATTTATACAAGGAGACTCTTTAAACTTCCAACTGACAACTTAGCTAACCCTGAGTTGTATGTAAGGCTGTGTGGATCCCACCAAAGACCATACAGAATGATACAAGCAGACAAAGCGTATTTTTATAGTAGTTTATGTGACTGCTGCATAATGCCTAATTATGTACAGTTACATACACTATTTTATCTACACACATATCATAAGCTCTCTTTGATGTGTTCAGGAACCGCATGTTTGACCGGCATTGTGGTTCTGCAATTGTTTAGCTTGTTCTTTAGTACCAACTTCACGCAGACGGGCGTCGGCGTTCGAAATTTGAATGTCAGTGCCAACTTCACAGACAAACTAGGGACGGCACGCGGGTGGGCGTCGGCGTTCGAAATTTGAATGTCATTATATGTAGAAAAACTACACATAATGACCATTATGTGTAGTTTTCCAGATACGAAACGAGTTTTTACCAAGTAGTTTAACATAATGCTGATCGTAACGTGCGGTTTTTGAACGCAGTAAAGAGGGATTATGATACGTGTGTAGATAAAATAATTAAATAAAATAATATATTAAAGTATTACAATTTCAGTTAACATCAAATGTATGCATAAAGATTCTTAAAAACAAATATTATTAAAAGCGAATTATTTTTGGTAAATATTAAATTGGGGTTGTTATGATTATTTGTAGAGTGTATACCTATAGTGAGTGTGGAGAGAAGATGTGAGTGTTGCGAGTGTCTGTGGGGGATGTAGTGTGTAGTGTGTGTATATGTGTATGGGACGAGGGGATGTGTCTTATCTGCGTAAGTTCATGTATTTATTAATATTTTTACTATCTCTGCACATATTATAATAATGTTGCAAATATAAATTATAAATTGAAACATCTATATCGGTTAAAATTCTATTGTATTGAAGTATTTATAGTATGTATGTAATTATTTTTTATTTATTATTATTTTTTTGTTTACCTAACAATAACTAGTAATTTTTCCGTGTGTACATAATCTAAAGTTTTGAGCCATTTTGTAACTAACGACTTGCACTCAAGCGGGAGCATCGGATTTATACTACAGATTTTGTTTACCTTATTATACAAAAGTGTTGATTGAATGGTAAATTGTTTTCTTGCGAATACTGTTTCAAAGCTTGGTATTTTGAATATCATGTCATGTCTTCTCTTGTGATTATTGCTTGGATTGACACTGCGGTGTCTTCTGAGAACCAACTGGAGTATAAAGAGTTGTCTTACACTAAGTACATTGGCAAGGCAAAAGAGATCCGCTGTGGGAAATCTGTAGGGCTTGAAGAACATCACCTTCAGGAGCGATCTCTGGGCTCTTTCAAGTGATAACATTTTCGTCTTACAAGCACCACCCCAGACAGTTACACAGTAACATAGTACAGACTGAACCAGTGCAATGTATGTCGCTCTAAGAACATCCGGAGGCGTAGCGTGTCTAAGGTTTTTAAATACCCAGGTTAATTTTCTCACACGTGAAATGACTGAGTCAATCTGGGGAAGCCAGTTTAGTTGTTGGTCTATCACCACACCAAGATATTTTATTTTATCTACCCTCTCAATTCTCTCACAAGAGCATGTGGCGCTGGTCGGGGCAGAGCAAGAGTGGGCTTTTATTCCGACGTGGGGGGGCGGAAGATTTGTTCTTAGTATAGAGAAGAACATACTTTTTGTTTTTGTAACATTCAGAGTGAGCAAATTCTTTTCTAGCCATTCTGAAACACAGCGAAGTCCCTGCTCTGCAGAGATAATGGCATCATTCCAAGTCTTACTATTAAATATAAGCGCCGTATCATCCGCGCATGTGTTAATATTACAATCCTTCAGAGAGGGATCGCACAGGTCGTTGATGTAAATAAGAAACAACGTTGGGCCAAGAACACTTCCCTGCGGTACTCCGTATGTGACATAGCTGTTACTACTGTAGTGAGGGCCTATCTTGACTCGCTGTTGTCTCTCTTGTAGGTAGTCCTTAAAAAGATCATGTGCGATCCCTCTAATACCGAAACTTTCGACCTTATCCAGAAGGATGGGGACTGAAACGGTGTCAAACGCCTTGGCTAAGTCTAGGAATATTCCCAAACATTTTTAACGTTTGTCTAGACTACTAACGACCTTGTCAGTAAGTGCAGCAACAGCGTCTTCTGTTGACCTTGCATTCCTGAATCCAAACTGGCAGTCTGATAGGAGATTTTTGTCGTCTAAGTAGCGCTTCAGTCTATTGTTCATTAGCTTTTCTAGTATCTTTGACAGAACTGTCAAGACTGAAATGGGTCGATAATTGTTGACATCTTTTCTATCCCCACCCTTGTGGATTGGGTGTATGATGGATCGTTTAAAGACCTTGGGGAAGAAACCCTCAGAAAAACAAATGTTACATAAATGAGAGAAGATCGGGACCAAAGCATGTCTAGACAGTTTTATGAACTTTGTTGATATACCGTCCCAGCCCACCGCGCTATCTTCCTTTAGGTTCATTATTAATGAGTTGACTTCAGATGGGTCTACGTCAATAAGACCGAAAGAATGAACAGCTTTAGGAATTTTAGATATGGGCCGGTGTGACGTGTGATGTTTTGCCAACATTCGCGAAATGGTCATTGACAGTTTGTACAGATTCTGTGTGAGAGGCTTTAATGGAAAGTAGGGTTGGGTCTTCTGTCTTTTTGTTAGGAATTTTAGCAATTCTTTTGATTGATTTCCATAGTGCTTTAGGATGTTTGCGAGAGATTTCTAGTTCTGACCGGTTGTACTTGCGTTTTAGTTGGTGTAATAGGTTATTACAAAAGTTTCTATAACGTTTATAAGTGGTTTTTAATATGATGTTGTGAGGATTCTTTTTTACTGATTTATTCGTATTATCTCTATTCCTAATGCATCGTAACAAACCAGGAGTCATCCACGGTTGCTTAACCCTTTTTCTGTTTGGAATCGTGATCATTCTTGAGTTCTCAGCTAATATTTCAGATATAGTCTCAACCAGCTTTTCTGCAGCTTTGTTCGAGTCGGATGAACGCCACACTTCACTTAGGTCAGCATTGCCAAAGTCCGCAGTAGCTTTTCTGAAGTCAGTGATAGTTTTTGTTTTAGGAGTTTTATCTAAAGCGGGAAGTCTTTGAATATGAAGTGTAACTGTTAGGTGGTCGGTAATAGATGTATTTAACACGGCTACAGATGCTGGTCGGCATGATTTGATCATAATATGATCGAGGCAATTGTTTTCGCGTGTAGGAAGGGTGTGCCCTAGGAATAATCCTTGATTTAGCGTCATATCAAGATATTCGCAGCTGTTCCTATCAATATTGGTGGGTTTAATGTCTATGTTTATGTCACCAATCAGCACAATATCCGTAGAGGGACTGAGACTAGTTATTAAATTACCTAGTGATTTTATAAAGTTGGTTGCACATGTATTTGAGAGGCTACGGTAAATACCCACGACGGATATGTTAGGTGTTGTTATAGTCAGGCAAGATGCGTCAATTAATAGCGGTTCTTCGACCTTGCACATTAGGCTCTGTTTTGTATAGACGACAACACCATCGTTTTGGTTAATAAGTCTTTTAGTGCAGTACATCGAGTAGTTGTCCAAAGTTGGTGGAATTTTCAGATCTGAGAGCCAACATTCGGTTAGGATAATAATGTCGTAGTCGTACTTTAAGATCGATAAGAGAGCCTGAAAACTTGTCATATTCGAGTCGTTATGAATGCTTCTTATATTCTGACTAATTATACTATAAGATAGTTTATTTACTGGTATATAATAATGCATTCTTCGGGGCTGCAGTTGATAGGATTAACCAATTGCAAAGTATTATTTTATGTAAGTACTAGCCGAACTCGCGATCTTATTACCTTATTGCCTTTACAGTCAATGGTGAGTGATCTGTCAGTAGCTAAAGATAATAGAGTTCCAATTGATTTAAAAAAATATTGTTCTGTATAATTATTTTTCGTAAATTATTCCAATATTATAGTTGTTATTCTGCTATATGAGATCATTAGAATCGATCTAGCCGTTCACGAGTTATAAGTGTTGTAACTAACCCGACTTTGTTTTATATATTTAGAAGTATACTGTAATAGAAGTATCATATTGATATTGCGGCGATAGGCTAACCCCCACGCAAGATGGAGAACAACTGGCTAAACATGGGCCTCAAATGTGCCTCTGCCAGCCAGTATGGGAAAAGGCATGACTGTGTGTGTCGGTGTGTATGTGTGGGTAGTATTTTAAATATGTATATCATACCTAATCTATTTATTTAAATTGCAAAAGGGGAAAGAGAAGATCGCCACCGTGAGCTCAGAATGGGCGGAGCTGGAGCAGATGGCTCAAAATCGAACCAAATGGAACATTGCTGAGGGCTTCCAAATATATTTTTCTAAAGAAATATCCTGATTAAAATCGATACGCTTTAACTATTAAGGGCGGACAATCACCTGTGTGGCTTCGTCTACGATGCACACGTCGAATGTGGTTCGCGCCAACATTGCGTGGTTGGCGCCCAGGCACGTCACACCGACTACTTCCTGAGGAAGATTTAAAAAAAACTATTAACTCCGTTCCATCGCCAAGCCTCAGAATTGTGCGGTTACAAAGTAGATTTAGTAAGCAAAATTATATCTATCTGGTACGAGGCTGCTTGAATCTCTCACTAAAATCGGGATTAAGTGAGACGCCTTTTTTGCCCGCTTGCCATCTACTATTACACTTGCCATTAACAGACACGTGACTAAAGACTTTGGCCCACCTCAGGCGGGACAGGGGCGGGGCGGGTGTCAATATTAAAAATAAACATTTAAATTTAGGCACATACATACATTGCTTCTGGCCCCAGACTAGGATACCCGTGTGGGGCCAGAGACAGCGACGGCACACACATATACATTTCCAAGACCTGGGTTTTTTTTCTTTACCCCTAACCGGGGATCAAACCCGGGACCTCTCGCTTGGTAGGCAGAGCCACAACAACTGCGCTACAGAGGTCCACAAATGTATGGCCGAATGGCCGCCACGCTGCACCGGCGCGGGCCCGCTATCGGTGTGACGTGCTTCTTCATTGGGTTTCTTCTATTTGACACCCGCCCCGTTACCGCCGCGCCCCGACCCTGTCCCTTCTGCGGTGCGCTGGCCTTTAGCCGGCCACAGGAAAGTTTCGCGACATTTACAGATCTGTTTATGGGTACTGTTTAAAAAAAAAGTATAGAATTATTTTGATAAAAACATGCATTGTACCACTGATATTTACACCAAAAGATGGGACTCTAAAGGCATCGATATTGCAGCACTCACCATAGACTCATACATCTCCTGCAGAGCCTCCGGTGTGGTGCAAGCCTCAGTGAGTTGTTGTTCACAACGAGAGTGCAGTGCGGCGGCAACTCGCGCGGATGAGCCCAGCCTCAGCACGCGCAGCGATGACGGCAACCTGGGAAATGTACGATGCTTATCCTGAACAGTTTTCCTCTTGAACCTTTTATTTTATTTATTATAGTCCGGAGGCCACGGGGCTATTTCGTGAGTAAATTAAGGTATGGGAGATACCTTAAACCCTGTTTAGCAACTCCACCAAACCTGGGCTTTCCATCTAGAGCCGTGCCGTTAGGGCAACAAAAAATAAGCCCTTACAAGTGGGATTTACTCGAGACTACGACATGGTGAGTTAATAGCACGCTGTACATTTCAATAAATGTGACGATGTGAGCGTAACATGAGGGAGTGGGTGAGTCACAATGTTTCATAAAAAAGTCCGTCACGTTACGCAGAAATCGTCAGATTTATTTAAAAGCTCAAGTCTACAACCTAGATCATTCAGCAAAAGCCGCTGTCATGAATTTTCTTAACATAAGACTAATCTTATTTATATATTTAGGACTCTTAAAGATTTAAATTATTTATTTAAAATTTGGAAAACCAACAGCTATAACACTAATTTCCTTAAAAGCTAAAATGGAAATAGAAAGCCAATTACAGGTAATCGCTTATAGAAAAATAATTAAAATATTTATTTACAATAGCAGGTCACACTAACAGTTCTAGAACCAAAACGTGTGAGAAAACAGTACATACATTAAATTACACAGAATGTAATATGCACTTTACGAATACAAACAATCAATACTTATCATAAACATACATATACCTATACACTACATGTGGTGGCCTCTGAACCTCTCGTCAGCCCAGACGGCGCGGCGCCCGTGACGTGAGCGCGCTGCAAACTTGTCCAGGCTGCGGGACGCATGAAGCGACGCGAGGGGGGATGCCCTGATACACACCCTTACTCGTAATACATACCTAGTCAGCACCGTGTCGACTGCTGAGTGCGTATGCGCAGTTACCAGCACACGCTGCTTGAGTGCCACCAGCATTTGTATCAGCACGCTGATCGTTTGAGTTTTACCTGTCAAATGAAACAAAGTATCTTGATAGTTGATAGGTTGATATTGATTTTTATCAGGCGTCATCGTCAGGCAAATTTCGATCGTTCCAGTAATCAGACGCGGTGCATGTGTCCGTAATGTATGTAAATGTTAGTTACCAGTGCCAGGCAAGCCCTGTAGCAGTGCGTAGTCTCTGGCGGCGAGCGTTCGCAGCACGGCGCGTTGTTGTTGTATGTTCAGCGACTTCATCAACTTCGCACCGAAGCGACCTACTTCCCGGGGCAGCTTTATCTCGAATTCTGGCGGCTCTTTGTCTATGATCAGTCTGGAATGTAAACAAATATTTGCCATACAAATCATGGAGAAAATCATATATTTAGATATATATATATACATAGTACCCGATGCCTCTGACCCCCAGGCTGACGATGCAACTATTTATATTTCGATATTATTTATTATTAGTATAATAAAGACAACATATAACGCGCATGAATGTGTTTGTTGTGTGCTAATTAGTTGGGAATCAATGGGGAATAATCTTATAAATAGGCATCAAATAATGTTGCCACTCTGCTGCCATCTGTTGGCGAGAGTATCGTTACCTTCTAAGTCTCAGGGCTCGGTCTGAATCTTCGATCAGCACTCCCAGGTTGGTCAGGTTCTGTACAGTCGTTGCATATGATTCGTACGTGTCTATGTGGTAGACAGTATCTTTGCTGAGACGGCGACTGAGGTCTCTAGTAAATAAAATTATTATTAAAGACTTGAAAAAGTGTTTTGTACATATACCAATGTGTTGTTTAATGTTATAAACGTTAACGTTAGCTCGACATTAGGCTTAACTCGCTTTTTATTTTTCGAGCCTTGCAATGGCATGTTGTATATTGTAAATTATAATTATCTTTACCTTTCTAACAAGATGTGTAGCTGTTTTCCTCTCAATAGAGAGATGACACCGGCCGCTACCCACGGTCGACTCTTTACACTTACGATCGAGAACTCCCCTTCTTGAGGTCCTTTTGAAGGCTTACTGTCGGTCTCCACAACTGAACAGAAATTAGAATATCTTCTAAATACTAGGCATATTTATGGTAATAAATAATCATAAAACTGCAGTCTTACTGAATTACTGCCTAAGCAGGGCCTCTGCCAAGCCTTCTGGGAAAAGGTGCGAGGATACGTATATAATATATAATGTAGCCCATTAATGTCCCCACCGAGCGGCACGGGCCTTTACCCGGATACGAGTAAGATCGAGCCATACTCCGCCACGCTGGCTCAGTGCGGGTTGATAGGGGGGTGTCGGGCTAGTGGCCAACCCGACTGTCAGATGTATTCAAGCTGCCCTATCAGGGCCTCTGACCAGCTTTACGACTACTACCACCAAGTTGCGATAGCATCCGGGACCTACAGCTTAACGTGTCATGCGAAACACGGAAGTGCGCGAAACAAATGCCACATAGAAACGGACACCCATCTAGTACCTGTCTCAGCCAAATGTTGCTACCTGCACGATCGTTTCGGATGTGCAAATACCGATAGGCCACGGACGCTTCTACATATGCAATGTAATGTGTCGCAACTTGTGTTTGACGACCTCTACCCGAGCGAGAGGTTCCGGGTTCGATCCCGGCTGGATGTTCCCATGTTTGTAACGTCGCTGATTTCGGTTCCCACGACACAGGGAATCCTAGGGTTGGGCCAGAAGTAATGAATCCGGCACATTCATATCAACCGTCAATCAACGTACATATTATGTACCTTCATACAGATCAACCGTCTTTTCGAAAACATGCACGAATCTCTCGTTCGAAGCCACAACAGACTTTAGTTTCAAATCTGCAGTACAAGCGCCACGTTTTCTCCTGAAAATATATAAAAGTAAATGTGAAATCACCCTCGTAAAATCAGGCGATGAGCTAGCAACCTGTCATTTATGATCCTTCCATCACACCTTACTTCGCTTATATTACTGAACATGACTGTGGGATTCTGGGAATGCAATCGTGAGTTATGTCTTCTTCAGCATAATTTAGTCCACTGAATGAAATATGCCTCCCACTCGGCCTTCAAATTGCCAGCCCGACGTGGACCAGAAAGGCCGCCGCTCGCACAAATCAGGGGTGCGTATTTTCAATGTTTCCCTAGCAGCATATGGAATTTACCGTTTCGCCGGATCCTCAGTCCACAACGCGTGAAGGGGCGATGACTTCATTTGCACTCTCTCTTCCATCCTCAATAGCGCCGTCCAGTGTAGGAAGTACTTAACATGGTCGGCCGACAAGTGGCCGAGAGCCTGCTCCCGAAGCTTCGCGAGGGGATGCTCGTCTGAGACTGTAGGGCCTTCTGTGTGCCTGACGAGTTACAACTATGTCACTATAGGCAGTGTGTTGTGGTGTGATAGATGTTTAGCTTGTGGAGTCCTCGCATTGGCCTTGAAGCCAGTATTTATGCCAGACTAGTTTACCATCCGCAGGCTACAAGGCCAATGCGAGTTCACTATAAATGTCAAAACTTCTAATTGATGAAGATGGGAATATACAGTTTGGAGGACAATATCTTGAAGAACTGAACCAGGAGCAAACTGTCGCTTCTACACAACCAAGGGGACCAGGTACTATAGAGAATATGCTTGAGAAACTGGTGAACAATAAACCACGAAACTTGAAACACATAACCGAATGATTTGTGATTGAGAAATTCACCAGCAAGAATACTAACGCCGAACAATGGATAGAAATGTTTGAGAAAGAATGCGATCGATTTGAGGTGGCCGATGGAACAAAAATTGAGATTGTTAGGCTATTTCTGGATGGATCATGCACAGACTGGTATAGTTTTATGCTTATGAAATTTACTTTGGAATCAGAATGGGCGATATGGAAGAAGAAATTTTGTGAAACATTTGCAAGCAAGGGATGGAATCCAGTCACTCATGCACTGACATACAGATATAAAGAAGGTTCTCTAATAGATTACGCTATGACAAAAGAGAAGCTTTTACTGGAAACGAGACGGTCTATGGACACAGGAACACTAGTGGATCTTATCGCAGCTGGTCTACCAGAGTTTGTACTAAATAAGATGGACAGAGAATTGTTGAAGGAATCTGTGGACTTGTTCAATGAGTTAAGAAAATATGAACAAATGATAAAGAAAAACCATCCAAACCATTCCTACCTAAAAACGGATACGGCTACTCCAGCAAGGTCTTTTCGAATAACAATAAAAAAGATGGAATTGCTCCGTGCAAGACCTGTGAAAAACTCGTTATCATTCTGAAGATGCCTGCTGGTTCAAAACGAAAGGTGAAGAACAAGGGAGAAATGATACGCTAATACTGTAGATAATAGTAGGTAATGATCTCATTGTTATAAAGTTAACCATTTTATGATATTTTATTATTGTGCAAGTTAGATGTAAGATATTGCAGTGCCCTCACTGGGTTCATTGTCGGTTCTTCAAATTCTATATATATATATATCACCATATACCACCACAATGTCGCAATAAACGTTTTGAGTTTGAGTTTGAGTTTGATATCAAGCATGTGAACAACACAAGAATTGAAGCAGAACTGAATGAAACTGATCAAAAAAACTAGAAATCACACCATTAATAAAAGTCAAACTGAAACTAAATGATACACTAGAAATATATGGGATTTATGATTCTGGTTCAAATGTTTCTCTGATAAACTCGAAATTATTAAAATTAAAAGGCAATGGAAATCATTCTAATGAAGCGAATTTAATAACGATTAATGGTGTTAGAAAAGCAACTGGTTTGACAAATTTAAAGATAAAAATCTTTGAAATGGAGGAAAATGTGAATGTTTACATTATTGATGAAGAACACTTCCAATATGAATTTTTGATTGGTCTCGATTTGATAAAAATATTTAAACTTATTCAGACAGAAGACCTAATGATAGTTCAGAAACAAACAATTTCAACAAATGACATAAAGCAGGAAAATGAACTAAACAAAGATGATAATACCGATGAAACGTACAAATACAAAGAATAAATACAAGAATACAGAGTTAATTTTAATGAACATTTGAATGAAGAGGAGGTTGAAATGAAAACTGATCATTTAAATGAATATGAAAGAACTGAAATAAATAAGCTTATAGATTGAATCAGTTTTTGCAAAAAATAAATTTGATATCGGCACTGTCAATGGATATGAAGCAAAAATAGATTTATTGGTTGACACTTACTGTAGTAAAAGACCATACAGATGCACGATAGAAGATAAAAAGGAAATTGAAGAACAAATAAGAAAGTTACTAGATAATAAACTAATAGAAGAATCGTATAGTCCATTTGCTGCTCCAGTTACATTGGCATTTAAAAAAGAAGACAACAAAAAATCAAGACTTTGCATAGATTTCAGAGATTTGAATAAAATCGTTGTACCACAAGCACAACCGTTTCCTCTCATCGATGACTTGGTAGTCAAGATTAGAAATTGCACCGTATTTACTACGTTGGACATTAATTCAGCGTTTTGGTCTATACCATTACGAATTGAAGACAGGAGAAAAAAGGGATTTGTGACACAAGAAGGTCATTACCAATGGACATGTCTACCGTTTGGGTTAAAGACTTCTCCAGCAATTTTCCAGAGAGTTTTGAGCAATATACTAAGAAAGTATCAGCTAACGGACTTTACAGTTAATTATATCGATGACATACTGATTTTTTCAAAAGACTTTTCGCAACATATAGAACATCTGACTCGATTGATGGAAGCAATAAAAGCCGAAGGACTCAGACTGAAATTTACAAAATGCACATTTGCATCACACGAAGTCAAATACCTGGGTCATATAATACGAAGTAATTTGGTAAGACCATTGAAAGATAATTTGATATCAATTAGAAACTTTCCCGTACCAAAAACTCAAAAGAATGTTAGACAATTTATTGGAAAAATAAATTTTTATCATGATTACATACCCAGAAGTGCCATTATACTGGATCCATTGCACAATTTATTAAGGAAAGATCAGAAATTCATTTGGTCTGAGGAATGCCAGAAATCTTTTGATAATATAAAGAATCTCCTTTGTTCACAACCGGTTTTAGAGATTTATGACCAAGACTTACCTATAAATATTTATACGGATGCTTCTATAGAAGGAGTTGGAGCGATTTTGAAACAAAGACAAACAGATGGGAAAAAAAAACCAGTGGCATATTTTTCAAAGAAATTGAATGCATCTCAGAAGAAGAAGAAAGCAATATACTTGGAATGCTTAGCAATCAAAGAAGCTGTGAAATACTGGCAATACTGGTTGATGGGTAAACGGTTTACAGTATACTCGGATCACAAACCTTTGGAAAATATGAATATTCGATCAAGAACTGACGAAGAATTGGGTGATTTAACATATTACTTATCACAGTATGATTTCAACATAAAATATACACCTGGGAAACAAAATGTAGAAGCAGACTGCCTAAGCAGAAACCCAGTGTTGGAGCCGGATGAAAACGAAGATGAACAGTTAAAAGTTGTAACCTTAATAAGTTTACAAGAGATTATGGCTGACCAGAACAAGAATAATGATTTACAAAATAATAAAGATAAACTGATAGAAAAGAAAGGAATATATTTTAAAGTTGACAAGAAGAGGGAGAAGATAATATTGTCAGAGAGAATGAGTATTAAGTTAATGGAAGAAGTACATAAAAACCTTTGTTATGTCGGAATTGGGCAAATGCAAAAGTCTATAAGCCCATTATATTCAGCAAAGAATTTAACTAAAAACATCAGGAAAGTATGCAGAAATTGTGAAACCTGTATAAAAAATAAAACAAGAGGCACAGACAAATATGGATTCATGTCACATCTAGGTCCAGCAACAAGACCATTTGAAATAGTATCAATTGACACAATTGGAGGATTTGGAGGTTCCAGATCAACAAAGAGATATTTACATTTGTTAGTGGATCACTTTACAAGACATGCTTTCATATCGACTTCGAGGACTCAAAGCGCAAATGATTTTATAAAGTTGGTCACAAATATTACGGAAAAGGAAGACATTTATTTACTACTTACTGATCAATATCCAGGGATAAATTTTAAGGAATTCAAGGATTTCCTGAAGGACAAACAAATCACGATGGTATTTACTGCTGTGAATGCACCATTTTCCAATGGATTAAATGAAAGGCTTAACCAGACTTCAGTCAATAAAATAAGATGCGTGATTAATGAAAGAGGAGAAAAGAAAGCTTGGACAACGATAGCACAAGAATGTGTTGATAGATACAATAAAACAAATCACACTGTTACTGGCTTTTCACCGAAGTATCTTTTATATGGAACAGATGTATCAATTTTACCAAAGGAATTAAAACCAGAAAGATCTTATAATGATTGGATGGAAGACAGAAAAACAGCACTTGAAAATACAATGAAATCACATGATTACAATAAAACTATAGTGGACAAAAAACTGAAAGATTGGCAATTTGAAGTTGGAGACATGGTGTATGTGGAAAATGGCAATAAGTTAAATAGAAAGAAATTAGATGAATTGAGAATTGGACCATACAAGATAATAGAGAAGAAATCAAATACAATATTCAAGATAGACACTGGACATAGAAAGGCGGAATCAAACCTATTCCATGTAACAAAGATTATTCCAGCTATAGTATTAAATGATGAAGAGACAGAGGAAAGTGAAGCTGAATATCAAGACACCGAAGAAAATTTTCTTGAAAATTTTCTTGCCTTAGGGGGGGAGATATAAAGAAATGAGTATTTCTTTAGGTTTTGTTTATGGAACCGCGACCATCGACAGGGACATTTGTGACAGCCGTTTAGCTGTCAATCGTGAAGTCATAAAAATGGACGATGTTTTGTTATGGTGAAATATTCTTCAACTAAAGATGCGTTTTAATAAAATAACAGAAATAATTGAATAGAAACGAATGAAGTGGTGAAGTGTAAACTTTAAATGTCGTTTCTTTGTTTACAGGTGAGAATTCTGTTATCATCTTGTGTTTTTGTACTTTACCTTGTAATTTTGGTTCAGAGTTGATAAAATAAAATATTCTTTGTTTACAGTGCAACACATTTGTTTATTTCATCTTATAAATATATAAACTAAAAAATATTGGGACAGGCGAAAGAGAAATAAACATAAATACAAAGTGAGATAATAATGTAAACACTAGATGCAGCTTCATTAATATAATATTTACAGTAAACATTAAAAACAAAACTAGATAAAATGCGTTGTAATAAGTGTTTTAAATATGCTCCACTGACCTCTAAAGATGATGAGAGATCTTTTTCAACTTATAAATGGATTTAAGAGGTCAAAAGAAACAGGTTAATAGTAGCTAATGTGACTGCTACATAATGGAGGGCATTAGAACTCGAATAATAATATCACTCGAGAGTTTTAATGCCTAATTCTGAACAGTTACATACACTAGTTTATCTACACACATATCATAAGCTCTCTTTGATGTGTTCAGGAACCGCATGTTTGACCGGCATTGTGGCTCTGCAGTTGTTTAGCTTGTTCTGTAGTACCAACGTGCCGCAGGCGGGCGTCGGCGTTCGAAATTTGAATGTCAGTACCAACTACACAGACGAACTAGGGGCGGCATCACGGCGGCAGGCAGGCGGGCATCGGCGTTCGAAATTTGAATGTCATAATATGTAGAAAAAAAACACATTATGGTCATAATGTGTAATTTTTCTGATAAGAAGTGAGTTTTTACCAAGTAGTTTAACATTATGCTGATCGTAACGTGCGGTTTTTGTACGCAGTAAAGAGGGTTTATGATACGTGTGTAGATAAAATAAGAAAATATCGAAAAAATCATGGTTATTTATTTTAATGTATAGAAAATGAAAATTCAGAAAACAAATTCAAAACTTCAGACAAATTCAGATAAATCAATGGGGACAAAAAATATATATTTATCGATAGCTAAATAAAATTCAATTTAAAAAGTTTTACTACCGCATCCTTCAAGTTTCAAATGTAGTACTGTATTTTAGTTATAATTCGTTTAATCCGGAACATTGCGAAAAAAAGGCATATCCATGTTATAACATCATGACGCAAGTACCAAAAATCACTCTACCTAGTCCGATCATTGCTAATCAGACTACGCAGTTCTCGCCGCCGTCACTAAACGAACCCGTAGACACCATATTTGACCTCCTAGGACCAAGGAAACGCGAGTCATCGCCAAAACTTATACCCCTATTTTGCTCAAAAGTCTGCATAGTAATTGGAAAACTCAAGCACCTGAAATTCAATAAAAATTGGACTTTCTTCGTTATATTATTGCGCGAAATAAACTTGTATCACATTATAATAAAGCCTTTTGTCCGTCAGTCGTGACGATATGTTTAAGTATGTATGTATGTCGAAGGGTTCGCGTCGCGAGATCTACTGTTAGTAGTCTTAGTACATGGCATAGGCAAATTCAAGCAAGATTAGCCTAAATTCAATCAAAACTTGTATTGCGCGATGTACGATTCGGATCAGTAGCGACATCTATCGACGATTTGCTCAGCTTACCAAAGATGCAAGGAGCAGATCGTGAGGTAGGGACACTTGGAGCACGCGTTGTGATGATGCACTGGTTCCGGGAGATTCTGTCGGAGTAGATGGGCCGCTTCTTCTATGTCTGTCAGTTTCTCTGCAAGACAAAAAGCACATGCCAATCGTTCGTTATTTCAAGACAGCATAATAAATATACATACATGAAATGCTAGAAAAATAATGATGGCAACATTTGCAAACTACTGCGTATTCAAACAAATCATTCAGTGGTGCCGCAGCCAACAGTGCGTTGAGGTTGTCCAGCGCCCGCACTAGCGGAGACTGCCGGCGTGCCACCGTGCAGTGCGTATCGCCCGCTAGCAACTGATGCCTAGAATTAGGTAGATATAAACTGCAATAACATAGCGCGTCCCTCCACTTCATAGGAGACTCCCTAACTGCAGTGATCTAGAGGGACTTTTCCCCGGGGACCAGGAGCGTTCGCGGGTCGCCGATAGCGTGATGGCATTACTCCAAGTAATGCTATAAATAAGCAGTCGCGGACGAGGGGGCGGCTCATCTGAACTCTTTAAGAGGGATGACTATCGGTGAGGTGTTTTTCGACACGGACACTATATAAATTACACGTGTAAGGCAGCCCATCTGACCTCCTTCAGGGGTACGACGATTGGCGATGACAGTAAGTGGTGTATGGGAACGCGGAAACGCGGACACAACAAAAATAACAGTGTTGTAAACCATGTTGGAGACACACTTCCCGGACTGCGAAGAATATAAATAGAGCAACATATCTGATCACCAGAAAACATGGGAGGAACCACCAGATATAATAAAAAAAGAAAGCTTAGAATGGGCCATAAATTCATTTGCACCATTCAAATCTGCGGGGCCTGATGACATTTTGCCTGTGCTTCTACAAAAGGCCTACAGATTTATTAGCTACCACCTTGCAGAACTATTTAGGAGCAGCATAGCACTTGAATATATGCCTCCTAATTGGAGGAGAGTAAAAGCAGCTTTCATACCATAACCAGGAAAGAAGTCTTACCGGGAAGAAAAGTCGTTCCGGTGTATAAGTCTTTCCTCCTTCGTATTGAAATCACTAGAGAAAATAGTGGACAGAGGTTTAAGAATAAAACTCAATGAAAGTGCCTCTCCCCTCCATAGCAATCAGCATGCATATATGGAAGGGAAATCAACAGAAACAGCTCTATACAACTTAACGATAAAGGTGAAGAAAGCACTAGAAAACAAAGACTTTACCCTGGGATGTTTCCTTAATGTAGAGGGAGCTTTCGACAAGCAAACTTCCAAGCAATAGAAGAATCTCTGAAGCGGGACGGAATGAACAGTTAGCATAATGTGTGGTAACCATGCTCAAAAACAGTGTGATCACCGCATATCTGGCTGGGACTAGCAACTCAATCGGAGTAAATAGAGGATTCCCCAAGGTGGATGCTTATCTCCACTGATGTGGTGTATTCTTATATACTCCCTCATAACTCGCGTTGCCAACATGACTATTCAAATGATGGTTATTGTTATAATAGGAAAAGTGCTTAATACGATACGAGGTATGATGAAGAACGCAATAGGAAATGTCTTACGGTGGTGTCAAGAAAAAGAACTTGACCTAAACCCGGAAAAAACAAAGCTCTTCACCAATAAACGGGAAAAATATATTGAAATTCTTCCCAAATGCTTCCAAAGAGCACAATACTAGAAGTAGTACGTGAGATTATATACCTAGGAGTGACCTTTGACTGGAGAATTAACTTTGACGCTCATGTAAAATCACAGTGCGCTAAGGCCAATATAGTCTTATTCCAATGCAAGAGAGCTGTAGGGAACAGATGGGGAATGAAGACAGCGATCCTCCATTGGATCTACACGGCAATCATTCTAATAAGGATTCTGTACGGATCAATTGTATGGTGGAAAAGAACAGAACTAGCAACGACGAGGAAAGAGCTTGGCAAGGTACAAAGATTGGCACGTGTTATGATCACGGCAGCCATGAGGTCAACACCCGGCATCCTTACTTACAATGCTCAATCTAAACCCATTGCAACTTGCTTCACGGATGGGTCAAGAAGAGAAAGCACAAAACTAGCAGGGCTTTTGCATCATGGACAGCAACAAACAAGAAAAATCAATCGCCTTGGGGCTATACGCCGGCGTGTTCCAAGCGAAAGATGGTATGATTAAGAACATTTAGCACCTTCTTTTCCTCTCGCTATCAAAATGGAACACGCTTTTATTTATGAAATTGGGACTGTGATAAAAACGGAAAGATTTGACAATTAAAGTGTAAAGGTTAAAAATATAAAGTGTAATGTTAAAAATATATAATTATGTACGGTATGTAATTATTTTGTCGTAGACGAAGAAGCTTAATTATCGTTAAAGGTTACAATGAACTTATAAAGTGATATATTTGTTATTGGAGTTAATTTATTTTAAACTTTTTAGTTATTTTTTTTCAGTTTCTTTTTTTAAGAATTAATTGCAGTACCCATACAAGAAATTATTGCTATGGCCATTATCTTAGCCATTTTGTTTCATTTTTTTATCGGTGACAACTGGACTATCTTGATCTTATTCGAAAAGATCTTTAAATGCAGGTATTGAGTTGTGTGCTTAGTTATTTGTCATTTACACTTATAATTGCTCATCCGAATTACAATAAATCATATTAAGTTTTTTTATCATATTTGATTATATTTCTGTAAATAAGTTACTCAATTTCTACCCACTTCCGCCTTCAATGAGCAAAGAGTTTCTTTAACCTGAGTACATAGTTTCGATGTACGGCCTTGAATGTAGTCCTACCTAGTATTTAATATTTTATAAAAAAAAAAATAGATATACTCGTACAAAAGACTGTCGCTTTACGTTTTTCCGTGTATGGAAACCTCCGTTCGCGGGTCCGACATCCTATTCAGACTTGACCAGTTGGTGTGCAATAAATAAATTATAAAACTGGAGAGGCACGCCATGTTATCGTAGTTTATCTCTAGTCTATCCAAAGATTTAAGGTATCAAATACCTGAATCTACGGCATCGGGGCCAGTCGATAGATACTGCACCAGCTGGTTCCTCAACATGATCAGATCTCGCTTCTCGGGGTAACCGCAGCTCACTGCACGCAGGTCCACTCGGTCCCTGCACAAACGGTTAGGAGTCAAATAAATACAGCCCTTAACTTTATAGGCTCCTGTGGTATTAAGTCCTATCATGCTTTGGTTTGCTGAAATAAATTTTTAGAGATAAGCTCGCCTTTTTACTTATGTTTTCTCTAAATCTATATGTGTACAATAAATAATTTATAATGAATTGCTGTCTGTTCCTTCGGCCGTAGAGACTAGAGTACATTATATACAGTCGAGACCACGGGGGTTTGGGGTTCGCAGGGTAGGGTCTTATTTATCAAAGTCATTGGGAGTTGATACCTTTGGGCCGGGCGATTCTTGGGGCGGTTTGTTTTTGTTATTATGTTTGTATTATTTATTATGCTGTGACAATCTGGGGATGTTATGAGCAGATTTTGACTGTGTCTTAAGCCTCGGAACAAAAAAATATACTTTACGGAATTCATAATTACTATTCATATTCATCATCATTCATGGGTCATCTATAGTAACTTCTAAATTTCTAATCAGCTGATCGGTTAAACAATGTACTGAGGGACAATATTTGTTTTTATTTCTGACCATATTTTTTTGGGAAAGTTGTCCATAATTATGGGTACTATCATTCCCGAAAATAAGGTCAGCTAATTAAATGTCACATTTCATGTTATGTAGAGATGGGATATTCGGATGCATGTTTACCTAAAGTAAATTTTTGACTATAAAATCATGAAAGCGGCTTCTTAATATAAAAAAATGAAAAATTAATCCCGAGTTTCCGGGATTGTATAACTTTTTGGACGCAAATGTACTAAAAGTTAATATTTCCGATGCAAAGACGTATGTGTGCAGGGTGTTAGGGGTTTAGCTTTATATACATCCGATTCTATACTCAGAACACTAAATTTGGTGATCCCGCAATCGCGGGATTTTTTCAATAAAAAGGTGCATTCCATAATAGCCAATTTTAGGTGAATATGCATACGATTATCCGATCTCTACGTGATGTAAAGTTAGACTAAATGTCCAACTTATTTCTATTTTTAAAGCCGTCATTTGTACTGGGCCGCCTTGCGTGCATAGTGGTCAGCCTTCTTGCGCAGGCGGCGTTCGTCGGCTACGTCCCGGCAATCACCAGCCTGTTGAAGGCCGGTTGAGCATCTAGTAATACCATTAAAGTACAAAAGTGTTCTAGAACTCTTTTGATAAAGGAGATCCTAAAGGGGTAGCTCGAATTTTTGAACATGAAAGGGGGTCGCGTACCCTAAAAGGTTGAAAAACACTGCAATAAAAAAATACATACAGCCACATACATTGTTTCCGGCCCCACACTAGGAAACCGTGTCGTGGGATCCAGCAAAAGCGTCGTCACATAATTATACACATCCATGACCTAAGTTATTTTTTTCTCCTCAGCCGGAATTCATACCCGTGACCTCTCGCTTGGGAAGCACACCGTCAACCACAGCACAACAGAGGTCGTAATCATAACGAGATGTAATGATGAGTGCTCACTTGAGATAAAGCAGTAAACCGAGTTGATCGGTCTCCGTAGGGGCGCAGCCTCTTTGCGCACTGAGCATCATGTTGTATAATACCAACTGGCCTCGATGCTCAGAGGATCCCGTTGCTCGCCCGCTCTTCAGTTCCAGGGGCACTATGGCGGTCTTGCGACCTGGAGAAACGAGAATAATCTATCGATGTCCCCAGCCGGTTCCACGACTCCAAAACTTCATAATTTGAATTTCAATCAGGAGCCAAGAGTTTAGCACTCTTTCAGTGCCATTCGGGACGCGGGGCGCCATACTGACGACAGCACCCGCATGGGGGGGGGAGGGGGGGGAGCTTAGTAGTTGTTGTCCCCATGTTGTAAAAGAATCAGGGAATTGGACTGAAAGAATCAAGGACTGACGTTGCAACTGCTAGGCTTGTATATTTCAGTTATTTCCATAGCGTTATGTCCTACGGCATACTACTATGGGGACGGTCTGCTGATAAGACCATCTTAATTTTGCAGAAGAGTGATCGAATTTATTTATAAGCTAGGTAGTAGAGAGTCTGAGAGTTTTCTTTAAAGAAATCAACATCCTAACAGTTGCAGGCCAATTTATCTATGAAAATATAATGTATGTGAGGAAAAATATCATTAGCTTTAAAACCATTGATAGCCGCCACAATGTGCGAACTAGAAATAATCATAAGCTTTATTTTCCAATGTTCAGACTCACAAAACTTAGTAGTTCTTTTGTGGGAGACTGTATACGCTTCTACAATAAAATTCCACAGAAAATACAAAACTTAACTAAAGCTTGATTCAAAAAATGTATAAAGCACATTTTATGCACAAAGGCCTACTACAAAATTAATGACTTTTAACAAGACACCGACATTTGGCATTAAACCAGTTCATTGCACCCTATATATTATGTGCGCTAGGTTCTGCTTCAACGTACCCCCCCGCGCTCATGTCACCCCTTATATCAATAAGTCCAATCTTCTAAAACTTAGCGCTAGAAGAAATCTTCACTTTGCGACGCTGTTGTTTGGAGTAGTAAGATTTCAGGTTCCGGAATACCTTTACTCTAAACTTAACTGGTCCCGCAGGAACCCGACTAACTCAAGAGCAGCCACGTTTCTGCTGTCGTGTCCAAGACACAAGACTGCTGCATTCCGTGGTAGTTTTCGCTATGCTGCAACCAAATGCTGGAATAATATACCACCCCCGTTTCATGATCTGAAATCAATTAGCTCCTTCAGACACAAGCTCAAGGCACATTTGTTAGCAGCACAAAAAACCATACTATAGGACAGAGCACAGTTGACTTCACCAAATACCTCTACATAGGTATACATATATACAAAATAGGTCTACCCAAACTCTCACTCTCTCGCAGTCTCACATATTTCCACTACTTAAGCTACACTACTCACTTACCCCAACATTTAACATATGACTGTAAGATTGGATTGTTTGTATGTCTGTTTTTTAACATATGATTGGCTTTATTTATATTATTTTATTTTAATTTCCGATCGTTTCTTGTTGTTGCATTTTGCCACTGGTGCATAATTATGCTTGAGCTCTTTCTGCGTATTTACTTTTACTCAGATTATAAGTTTAGTTTTAAGTTTCTAGTTTTAGGAAATGGTGTGAGCTGAAAACCAGCGTTACGTGCAGCTCACTGCTACACGTAACACATGCTGAGCTCAAACCATTTTGGCATCTAAAAACCTCAACCCCGAACTGTACTATGGATTCTTTTTCTTTCTGTATATCCTTGTGTTTATTTGTCAAATAAATATATTTCTATTTCTATTCTATTCCTATTTCTATTATGTTCTGATAATTATGACGTTCATTAAGTCTCAATTTTAGTGCTATTATGAATAAAAATCTTTGAACTTGAACTTGTTGTTAGACTTAGTAGCTTAGACTCCGAAAGGTTAGCAATTCTTTCAAAGGTCAGTGCATTCTCTACTACAACAAGATTCCTCTGGAAATTCTGAAATTGCCATTTGAGCAATCTAAAGATCATGAAAAACTACTTTTTCTAAAAAGGGTTATTACAATCTTCAAGATTACTTAAATGACGGGACTGTATGGGGTCAATCTTACTCACACAGAACTCGCTTAAACATTTTGGAATGATTTATTCCTGCATATTATATAAAATATGTAGTATTTGAACTAGTTAACGAAAACCTATATTAGAGATCTAAAAATAAATCTGTGGCAGTTTCTTCGCTCTGCGCTCCCACAGTGGTCCAATATAGAGAAGAGGCAAACAATGGCGTTTACTAAGCATATGTAAATATCCACAGTAATAAAGAAAAATTGACTTTACTTTGACCTTACAGGAAAAAACTAAGCTCTCCTCGTGATATAGGGCAATCTCCAAGGAAAAGAACATAGATTTAAAAACAAAAAAACTGTTTAAAGAGCTTATTACAATTATATTTACATGACTATACCGCTCTTTAGGGTTCCAGGAACAATCCTGAAGTAAAAAAGAAATAAAAAAAATAAACTTTTTTAAAAACAAGCTTTTATTAAAAATGAACTAAAAAGTTTAAAATAAATTAACTCCAATAACAAATATATCACTTTATAAGTTCATTGTAACCTTTAACGATAATTAAGCTTCTTCGTCTAAAATTAAATAATCACATACCATACATAATTATATATTTTTAACGTTAAAACCTTCACACTTTAATTGTTAAATCTTCCCGTTTTTATCACAGTCCTAATTTCATAAATAAAAGCGCATTTAGCACCTTCTTTTCCTCTCGCTACCACAATGTAACACGCTTTTATTTATTAAAATTTTACTGTGTTAAAAACGGAAACATTTAACAATTAAAGAGTAAAGGTTTTAATGTTAAAAATATATAATTATGTATGGTATGTAATTATTTTGTCGTAGACGAAGAAGCTTAATTATCGTTAAAGGTTACAATGAACTTATAAAGTGATATATTTGTTATTAAAGTTAATTTATTTTAAACTTTTTAGTTCATTGTTGATAAAAGCTTGTTTTTAAAAAAGTTTTTTCATTTATTTTTATTTTTAACTTTTTAGAATTTTTAATCGAGATTTACTACGACGTGGTTCGTAGCACGTAGTAGCGTATTTCCGTTATGTAGTCCGTTCACATAATATGTGCTGCTTTGAGCACTTAAAGTTTATGTATTTTATTTATTTATATATGTATTTTTTTTTCATATTTGTAGTAAGGTAAAATAATGTTTAAATTAGTTATGTAATCACCAGTTATTTATTTGTAACGTTTCTCATTCTATCCATTTCTTTTTAATGCATCAACATTACAAGGTTTCTTCGAAGTCAACTTGGAGCAGTCAAGTTCTTCGATTTGAAGACCTGCTAAAGACTTAACTCGGCTTTGGGGTCGGACATCTAGTATCAAAGTACTCGTCAAGACAAATTAAACTAGCCCAAACTCGATGGGGTTGCGTCGTTTAATTATGGAGTTCCTATGGGCCACCTTCCAGCTCCATCATCAGACCCTGGTTACCATCTAGTGTCAAAGAACTCGTCAAGACAAATTAAACTAGCCCAAACTCGATGGGGTTGCTTTGTTTAATTATGTAATTCCTATGGGCCACCTTCCAGCTCCATCATCAGACCCTGGTTACCATCTAGTGTCAAAGTACTCGTCAATACAAATTAAACGAGCCTAAACTTGATGAGGTTGCGTCGTTTAATGACTTGAGTTCCTATGGCCACCTTCCAGCTCCATCATCAGATCAGCTCTATGTCATAATAATATTGCATTGTCATCCGATTTATACATGCATGCAAAATTTCAGCTCAATCGGAAACCGGGAAGTGGATCAAATTTAACTTGCAAGATATAATTACAGACAGACAGACAGACAGACAACGGGACAGGTGAAACTAAATAAAAACTTGTAAAATATAAACCATTTCAGGGCACTAATAGTAGTTTATGTGACTGCTACATAATGGAGGGCATAAATACTCGAGAGTGGGTTTATGAAACGAGCCGAAGGCGAGTTTTATAATAATATAACTCGAGAGTATTAATGCCTAATTTAATTATGTACAGTTACATACACTAGTTTAAATACACACATATCATAAGCTCTCTTTAATGTGTTCAGGAACCGCATGTTCGACTGGCATGGTGGCATTGATTATTCCTTTGTACTTGTTTAGCTTTTTCAGTAGTACCAACTTCACAAACAAAGTAGGGGCGGCACGCAGGCGGGCGTCGGCGTTCGAAATTTGAATGTCATAATATGTAGAAAAATTACACATTATGGTCATAATGTGTAATTTTTCAGATAAGAAATAAGTTTTTATCAAGTATTTTAACATTATGCTGATCGTAACGTGCGGTTTTTGTATGCAGTGAAGAAGGTTTATGATACGTGTGTAGGTAAAATACATTATGTACGAGTTTACTAGTATTATTGGACAAACCTTTTCTTTCGTGTATAGTAACTTTGAGTGTCGCGTCAATCTTCCCCTTCAGGCCCAGTTGTGGGCAGCACACGTTCTCCTCTATATCCAGAATGTCGTCGATGTGGCCGGCCCATTTATCTTTGCCGCCATCCTGAAATGTTTAACATATCAGCTGCAACTTCTGCCGTATATGTCGTGAACATCGCTCCACATAACCGCTTTTGAAGTTCGGACGAGGACAAAGATCCTGGTAAATAAGCGAAGACAGCCACCAAACAGGTAAGGCCCAGAAGGAAGACCTATACCCAGCAGCTGGGAGGTCACCGTAAAATTGATTAAAAAGCGAATTAGTAGTTAAAAACTATACTGATTTGCACACCAAAAAAGGATCAGCAAAAACACTTTTTATGTTTTAAATATTTTATGTGCACTCAAGTTTAAGTTTTAAGTATTTTTTGTTGTTTTTGCATGTTCAACCAAAGCCTAAGCTACCGCAGCATTGTGCCCTGATATTTGCTGTGCAAATCAGTATTTTTGATGTGCAGTTTAATATTTCGCCTTGTAAAATAACAATTTTCATTCTGCAACCCGAACTCACCGACTTTACCGGCGGCGTGGCCACATACGAGTTCATAAAGTCCTCCAACGGCTGCAGATACGTCTCCATGCTGGCCCGCGCCTCCGCCGCCGTCAGTGCCGCCGCGTGCAGCGAGCGTGTCGCACGCGTCACCAGGGCGGCCGTGTGCGCGCGCAGTGTGGCGGCGCTGGGGGCCGGCATAGTGAGAGTGGCCTGGACTAACTCATGGATTAGGATGCCGATTGTCATCTGTGGAAGGGTTATAATGTAGATGCGACGGTGAAGTTACTGTAAGAATTTACATTTAGTGAACGACATATTTGCCTGTTCGCTACATTGGACCACTGTGGGAGGAGATGGCGAAGAAACCACAGACGTTACGGTAACACTAAGAAAAGATTTGGCGAAATTCATCCCCTAAGGGGGGAAATGGGGTTTGCTTTCAGTAAAAATTAAACTAAAAACTACTTGACCTGTGAAGTTGCAATGCAATGCAATCTTGACTTGCTGCAATAATCGGAATCTCAAAGAACATTTAATGATAGGTCACCAATATCATATAACTTATAAATACAAAATTAAAATAACATAAACTCAATATGTACCGCATGATTAGCAGTATCAATCCCCTTGAACCGTTCCTGCAACACCGCCTTCCGCCTACAGAAGACCCCCGCCACAACGCTGGTGGTAGACATCAGGTGATCCGGTCGAAGGACTAGCAAGCCTGAGCACGCGTTGATCACATGATGGCCGGCGGCGTCGCGTACGCACATGACGCTCACTATCTCGCCGGGAGAGAGGGGTGTTTCGCGCCTGAAACATAGGATACACGTTTGATATAAAACTTAAGAAACATATCTTCATGCCTTGCCCAATATGGAATATCAGAGGCAAATTTGATTAGATAGCCTAAATATCCAATTGCAATAACATAGATATCATTATTACATAATATTCTATCTACATTCTTACGGAATACATGAACAGTTAGCAAAATCGATGATAACCATGCTCAAAAACAGGGTAATCACTGCATATCTTGCTGGGACTAGCTACTCAATCGGAGCAAATAGAGGATTTCCACAAGGTGGATGCTTATCTCCACTGATGTCGTGTTTCCTTATAGACTCCTGAATATATACCAACAGGTATATTCAGATGATGGGGCTATCGTTAGAATAGGAAATGTCCTAAATACGATACGAGATAATATGAAAAATGCAATAGAAAAGGTTTACTGTGGTGTCAAGAAAAAGACCTTGACCTAAACCCGGAGAAAACAAAGCTACTACTCTTCACGAATAAACCGAAAAATATTGAACGTTGAAGGGCACAAGACTAGAAGTAGTTCGTGAGATTAAATACCTAGGAGTGTAACCTTTGTCTGGAGAATGGAGTTTGACACTCATGTTAAGTCACAGTGCGCTAAGGCCATTAGAGTCTTATTCCAATGCTGTAGGGAACAGATGGAGAATGAAGCCAGAGATCGTCCATTGGATCTACACGGCAATCATTCTACCAAGGATTCTATACGGATCAATTGTATGGGGGGAAAAGAACAGAACTAGCAACGACGAAATAAGAGCTTGGAAAGGTACAAAGATTGGCATGTCTCATGATCACGGGAGCCATGAGGTCAACACCCGGCATCCTTACTAACAATGCTCAATCTAAACCCATTGCATTTAAAAGTAAAAAGGACAGCAACTGAACAATGGTACACAATGAAAATGAACAAAGAATTGAAAGGCAACTCTACAGACATAGGTCATGCCTCCATTGTAGAAATGTCAGGTGGAAAGTTGGCAATGCTATTGGCAAACAACGATCCACACTAATTCGTTTAGAACATGCTAGCTGGACAAAAGTCACCTCCTAATTTCCAAGAATTAGTGGTCACATGTCATTAGCACCCCAGATAGACCATTTCCAAGAATTGTTTGTGTCAAAGTGAGGATGTCATTAAGTAATGACAGGTAAAAGGGTGTTACGATTTTGTATTTGATGAATTCTCGTCACTTGCAAATTTTTCTACACGATCGAAAGGGTCTCATCAGTTAATTTTGTGAAATACCAAAAGATGTGTACTATAGTTTTTATTGTTGAAGGTATGTAGATTATGTTATCATATTAAAACCTCTCCTAAATGTCTGTTTTGTGTCCAACATAACTGTAGTAGTCTGAAAAAAACCGTAAATGTTTGCCTTTATAAAAGTTTAAAGGACCAAATCTTTTTGTATCCACGTGTACCCGGGCCATTTTTTATATGATTTAGACATAACCCTTAACATTAATTTAAGATAAAATTTCATTGCGCGATCTTGGTACATTTTTTTTTTATTATATTTTTTTCAGAACACGTTCTCACTGTCTCGAAAATTTACTTTTTCGATGAATGGGTGAAACACGATAAAGAAAACAGGAATTCACGAATTTGAAAGTCAAAGTCAAAGTACTTTATTACTGTAGATATTTACATATACTTAGCAAACGTCATTAAACTTTCTGTCTATAATGTTTGACCTCTCGAATATCACTGAAGAGTCACTTCGAGAAAGGCATCTAATATCCCATCATATTCTAATAAGATAGTGGTAAAATTGGCATCATCAGGACGTCATCAAGATCGATTCTTAAATAAAAGTTAGTTAGAATCTGATGGCTTTCAATTCAAGATTGATGTGATCAGCCCAAAGGCGTCCACATCATAAGATACCGAGAACTGCAACCCGGGACCAAAATGCAGCTTTGAAGGCGCTTCATTCAAGACGAAGAAGCGGCGTGTTGAAGAAGCTGTGAACAAGCCATAAAACGTGCAAGTGATGGTGAAACCCCTAAAGCTACTTCGTGCCCGGATGGGAGGCAGTTGTCTACCGATGAATAGTCATACCTATAAGACGGCGAGGAAGTGGTCAATGAAGGCGGGACATAACACGTTTCCATCGTGGTATAGCGTGCGTGAGTCAATTTATAGTTCTTTTCCTTCAGCAGAGCACATTCCTGTGACGGAAACGCGTGTCGATTGTAAGTTGCAACCTCTTCTGGATAAGACAACGGAGAGATTACTTATGGCACAAAGTGATGTCATTAGAAGTGTGCTCCCTAGATCATCATTCACATTGATAAGCAAGTGGGGTTGCGACGGTAATTCTGGCCATGGTACTTATAAACAGTAATTTGAGGACTCCGAGGCTACTGATGAGTTTCTATTTGTGTTTTCGTTTGTTCCTTTGAGGTTGTATGATGGTGACCTCATTATTTGCCAAAACCCACGTCCATCGTCAACTACATATGTACTGCAGACCCATCAAATTCATCTCCTCAAAGGAATCAACGCTTACACAAATAGAAACAAACAAAGTGCTGGAAGAGGTTGCTCAGTTAGTTCCAATATTGTTTTCAGTCGGAGACGTCCAAATTTCTGTGAAACACAATTTTATCCTAACTATGGTCGATGGCAAAGTGTGTAACGCGTTAACGAATACACTTTCAGCACAAACGTGTTACATATGTAAAGCTACGCCGAAAACAATGAATGACGAAGTGAAGGGTCATGATGGTCGGCAAGAAAACTTTGGTTTTGGGTTGTCCATTCTGCACGCCTGGATTCGCAGTTTTGAGTGTCTGTTGAACATAAGTTATCGTCTGGACATCAAGAAATGACAAGCCAGAGGTGAAGACGATAAGTTAAGTGTAAAACAGAGCGTAGAGGCAATAAAAAAATGTTCAAAAAGGAAGTTTTGATTGTGGACCAACCAAAACCAGGGTTCGGAATCACAAACGATGGAAACACCGCGCGTAGATTTTTTGAAAATGCGGTTCTGAGTGCAGAGATTACAGAGTTAGATGCTAATCTCTTAAAACCTCTGTGTGGAAACTCGGAAACTCTACTTAAGTCTGTATTCGTGGTACTTCATGCCTGCCACTGTGCATAAGATCCTTATGCACTGTCCAATCAGAAGTAACGAGGTCTTTATTACCTCAGTATTGTGCATAAGATCCTTATGCACAATACTGAGGTAATAAAGACCTCGTTACTTCTGATTGGACAGTTCTCCGAAGAAGCCCAAGAAGCGAGAAAAAAAGACATACGCCGTTTACGGCTGCATAATACTCGCAAGACGTCACTGTATTGCCACGAATACAGACTTTATGCACATTCTTTTGGTATCATCTGACCCTTTAATCAACTCACTCGGAGACATACCTAGAAAAAAAAACCGAACAGTTAATGCCTGAACTCCGCGACTTAATTATCCCGCCTTCAGTGGCCATTTCGACACCTACTTGTAATTTAGTTAGAAATAATCTAGATTATACAGAACCTGACTCCTCTGAGGGTGAATAAGAATAACTTTTGTATTATTTTGGATAAATAAATCGATTTAGGGCAGTTTCGCATTAATTATTTAATGAAATAGGTATATATTATGATGTATTACAACATCCGTTTAATTTAAGTTATAGTTGTAATTTTGTAAATATCATTGAATTTGTGCATTGTAATTATTTGATAAATTATTTATTTCCAAAAGGTGTTGTATTTCTTTTGAAAAAAAAACAATTTATTTTTATTTATTTTTTAATGAATTTTTATATCCTCTCAAATCGTGGGATAGTCTCGAATCCTACTAGTAACAATAATTGACTGCTATTTGAGCTAAAATAAGTCGTTAGAAATAAAAAAATAATTTTGTCCAGCTAGAATGTTCTAGATGAATCAGAGTGCGGTCTGATAAAAAAGGAAATACGATTCGATAAAAAATACCGAATCTATATGGATGCCTATATAGGAACAAGAGAAGATTGGGAAATAGAAACAGACCAACCGGTTGTAGCTTGCTTCACGGATGGCTCAAGAAGAGAGAGCAGAAAGCTAGCAGGAGCTGGTAGCTGGTAGCTGGCAGCTTTAAAGGGGCTTAGGCAACCAATGAATAAATCTGCACTAGTCAAAGAGTGTAAGGCCAGTCTTAACTCTTTAGGAAGAAGATCAGAAATAATTATTGCATGGGTCCCCGGTCATGAAGGGATCTGCGTAACGAAAAAGCAGATGAGCTGGCAAGAAACGGCGCTGTGAGCGTTTTATTGTACCAGATCCAAGATTACCTATATCAGCGACTGTCACAAAGAACATCTTCAACATGATAGCTACGCGAGATGGAGAATGGAAGAACACCAAATACTGTAGGCAGTCTTAAGATGATTATCTTAGGGAAAGAGCCCAACAAAGCTAAGTATTTACTTAATCTTAATAGGGAAAACTTAGCAATACTGGTAGGTGTGGTGACAGGTCACTGCAAACTAAATAGACACCTATCATTATTAAGGCTCGTACAGGACCCATCGTGCCCTCACTGTGGCTTGGAGGCAGTGGCGGTTTTCCACTATGCACCCTACCTACCACCTACATCAAAATACAAATACATAAATACACTTACGGCCGGTTTCCTGGGCGCTGGTTAAGTTAACAAATTGGTTAAACTGATTTCAGCCAATCACGTGCCGCTATTTTGAATATTAGCGGCACCTGATTAGTGTACGGTACAATATTTTTTTATTAATTAATCTATAGTATAAAAACTAGCCTACTTCAAAATTGGATATCCTGCCGAAATTCCCGCGATCATCGCTGCACCGAAAACTGTTTTTATTTTACCCACCCGTGGCGCGACCTTCTTTACGTAGCCATAGCACACAATTTGCTTTGCCTATTTGGACTGCTGTGAGGCTGGATGTTTTAAAATTGTCTAGCGCCTCTAAAGCATTAAGCATCAGAGATTTTACAAATTTAACGGGATGAATTAGGAGAATCCTATTACCTTGTATCAGAGTCGTTTTTTGATGATTCCGGGTTAATCATTATCTTGGTACGAGGGGCAGAGAGGCGCCTTCAGTCGAGCGCCTAACGAAGGAAGGAGATATATTCGTTGTATTGGGTAGAGTGAGAAGACATGTCACACCGACGAGTCCCGAACCCCCAACCGAGACGGTTCGGCGCTACAGGGGTGCGTTCAGTAAATTCACTCCGACTGTCCGAGTGTGATTATCGTCGGGCGATAGTCGCCCGATGACAGTTGTAGTTACTGAACGGCCCGGTGTGACTATCTGTAAATCTGACGTCTGTGTGACTTTTAACCACCTATTTCACGGAGCGACGGGTGCGATATTACTCACGTCAGACGATGTTGCTGAACGGTTTGGTGCGATCGCCGCCGGGCGACAATCACACCCGGTGTGAACTTACTGAACGTACCCCAGAGTCCCCCCCGCACCGCTCGCTCACGGCATTCACCAGACAGAATCGCCATGAGTCGCGGACCGGACACGGCTAGCTATTGACGCGTTTTTATTCTTATAATTTGTAGGTAGACCAGTCTCGCGGCAGTTCGTGCGTAATTTTTCATGTATGTACCCAAGATTTGATATTGTAGCTTTATTACTAATAACCCCGTTTGCATTGCGCAATGAATCGGAAAAATCTGATATGATTAAAACGTGATTCCGCCCCTGTCCTGAATTAAAAAAATTGTATACATTTTTATTAAAGAAAAGTAGGTAAAGGTAACTTAAAGAATGGTAGGAAAACGTTCGTCCTTTCATTTCAAAGCTCGTGGTATGATCGTTATATTTGGCTATGCGGAAGTACCTACTTGCAAAAATTGTACTGCTGGCCGTGCGTTCTTTTGAGCCGTCATAAATCTACATTTTCATTTAATGGATATTCGGATTTAAATAATATACGGGCTCTAAAAATTCACGATGAATCAAAAGAACACTTTCAAAGCGCTCAAAATGTTAGAGAATGGATGCAATTCGCGACCACGGGGTTTTAAGCAAGTCTCAGTTTAATGAGCGAGTAAGGAAAAATCGGAAACTTATGGATAGTTTAATTGACACCGTAATATTTTTACGAAACGGAAGTCTCTACAAGAGCTTCCGTTTCGTAAAGTGTGACTTCTTCAAATCGTGGTAATTTTAAAGAATTATGGGATTTAACATTAAAAAGAAACGTACCTCTAGCAACTCACGCTAACAGCATTTCAAACGTGTTTAAAGGAAATTCTAAAGAAATTCTAAATGATTTCATTTCTATTATAGCACAGTGCCTTATGCAGCAAATATTTGACGAAATACACGCTTGTAGGTATTTTCCGGTTCAGACTGTTGATACTACTGATATTGCCTCTAAATCCCGATGTGCGATATTTTTCCGCTACGTTCATAATGTCACTGTACAAGAACGCTTTTTAGGTTTCTATGATGTCATCAGTTCAGATCGTACCGCTAGCGCTTTATTTGGATTAATCAGCGGCACAATTCAACAATTTGATTTTAGAAACGAAATGGTCGGTCAGGGTTATGACAGTGCAAGCGTTATGGTGGGGGAATTAACAGGGTTACAAACACGTGTTAGAGAAATAGCTCTAAAAAAATGCTCATTTTATTCATTGTTGTGCACATCGGTTCAGCTTAGTCCTAGAACAGAGCGCGAATGGCATCCCTGAATGTAGAATATTTTTCAGTTCGCTTAGCGGTATTCCACAATTTTTTCACCAGTCTGCGAAAAGGACTGAAGTGCTGGACAGGATAGTTGGAGTACGGATTCCAATCGCAAATCAAACCCGTTGGTACAAGCGATCTAAAATTTTGTCTATCGTCGTTTCTCACTGGTCCGGCATGAATACGGTTTTTGACGAAATAATGAACCACCCGAATTCAGGATCTGATGGTATCCAAAAAGCAAGAGGTTTTGCTAATCTCTTTGAATCCTTCGAATTTGCTTTTTGGCCCTTGTTTTTGCATAAATTTTCAATTATACCGATATACTTCATAAAACTTTGCAATCAAAACAGTTAGATGTCAGTTACTGCGCCACTAAAATAAACGAAATAATCCAAATAATATCTGGTTTCAGAACCGAGCAAATGGCGAAAACATTTTTTGATGACGCGGAGCAAAAGACTGGTCCTCCATCGGGAAGACAACTGCAAAATATGACTCGCTCGGATATATTTCAGAAATATAAAGTTTTTTATTTCGAAATTCTAGATTACATATTGCTCCAACTAAACACCAGATTTTGTGATCTTATTTCAAACAATTTCTTTTCATTGGTAGACGCCACAAAATTTGAAAAATATAAAACAGAATTCCCGGAAACTGGTCTTGATTCCCTAAAGAATAAATATAGAACACTCTTTAATTTTGATAGACTTTGATCAGAACTTATAGTAATATACCGTGACCATCAGTTCTATTTATTGTCGCTAATTGACATGTTACGTTTCATGAAATCGAATAATATTGACGAAGGTTTACGGAATTTTTCAAGTTATTAAATTTAACTCTCACGTTGCCGGTGACCAGTGTTTCATTCAGTAGAACGTCATTTTTCATGCCTACGATAAAGACCTATTTGCGAAATTCTATTGGACAAGAGAGACTTTCTGATCTAGCATCGCTAACAATAGAAAAAGAGCTTTTACGTTATTTAACAACTCAAAACGAAAGTTTTTACGACCGGGTAATTGATACATTTGCAGAAAAAAAACAACGCAATATTGAATTAAAATAAAAAATCTGAAAGTTTCAATTCCAATCCACAGTTATTTATCGTACTTAAGCATAGAGCAACACGGCCTTTAAGAACCATCTATATTTAAAACATCTCAATTATTATTTTTATTTAAGAACTTATATACCTTATACCTTAGAATACCTTGGACACTATTTACACACATTGATCTAGCCCCAAACTAGGATTCCCTGTATCTTGGATACTAGACAACGATACACATACTTATATAGACAAATATTATACTTAGATAGATAAACAACCATGACTAGGGTACAAACATCCATTCTCGTCAAACCAATATTTGCCCCCACCGGGACTCGAACCCGGGGCCCTTGGCTTCGTAGGCAGGGTCACTGCCGACTCGGCCGTTCGGGTCGTCTAACTTACTTACTTACTAAATATATCTATGTATATTTGTGGATTTTTATATATTTGTAATCTCGATGATGACATGACAACATTATCTATCATAATGACTGTGATATGAATGACAAAATGTCTGACTGAGAGATTTTTATCTAATAAGTTTGCTGACTATACACTTACACATACATAGTCACATAAGTTATTAGACGTTAAGATCGGTGAAAATATAACATTTATTTTTAATATCTTAAACTTTCCATAGTACGGAGCCATAAGTCCGCAAGTATGACCCGCACTTGGCCATTTTTTCTATCGGGCGGCGCGGCGCCTCAGTAAGTATTGAGCCACTGCTTGGAGGAAAGTAGCCAGCACTTCTTGGGAGAATGCGTAATGTATTCAAACGTAAGATGGCAAACACTAGGGATAGATAACATTAAAGCAGTGATTTTTCGAACTTAAAGTTTAGCGACATCCTAGAATTAATTAAATGATGATTTGGGGAGGGACATCTGTTGAACCAACAGTAACCAGTGCCCAAAAACTGGGAATTGGGTGAAATAGTCACAATAGAGGAGCGATCACCTGCCTGTGGTTCAGCGGGTGTCCCACCGCATCATCATCATCATCATTTACATTCTTAATATCGAATAAAGACAAGAATTCTGAAGTCAGGAAATCACCTAAAGCAGTCATAAAAGGTTATTATAACATGGGAAACTTACCATAAACCCTCAATGAAGCAGGAGCCAGTCTGGCCATCATCACTCCTCAGCCTCAACTCGGTGCAAGTGGCCTGATGGTCCACACTCATCACCTCACATCTCTTCATTAAGCTCAAGTCCAGGGTGTCTGCAAAGTCCTGGAATCAGTATAATTGGCCATGCTAAAAAATATATGTAGGTACTTGTTTTTGTTTTATTTTATGAAGTTTTAGGCTATTCTAACATCTGGAGACCTGGATCTGGTTATCGTGGTAAAAATCGTGGTTTTGAACCTCAAGTCAGGGTAATAAAATTCAAAACCTATAACGGGAAAATGGAAAACATCGGTTAAGATCATCATCGGCATACAGAGGTTAAGCAACTAATTTGAATATTTCGAGTAATGGATGTCTTATTAATTGTTGAATTATTTTAAAATAAAACCCCTCATGACATCATTATACTGAATGGTTTTACTTGAGGCTGGTTGTTTCTGGTTATCAAACTAAAAAATTATAGTATCAATAGAAGTAATTCACTTCAATTCATTTTAACTATAATTCAAATGAAGGGCACCATTGGTAAGCCATTTTGAGAAACTCCCCTATCCGTGTGGCTGAATCAACCAATTTTACTGAAAGGGGTTTTGGGGGGCCCATGTTGGATTCTAACTGGAATTACTGTGATTCTATTTAGAATTGCAAATATTTCGGCATCATATGTTGTTCTCAACTAAATCTTTCAACCTTTCTATTTCAATAGCGCCTCACTCTCACTCTAATCTACGAGTCCCGCGCAAAAAATTGGCTGAGTTGTGATGTCATGGACTGAAGCTCATAAAATTATTCATTCAATAGCTAGCCTATTCCTTCCGAAGTGTTTTGCATAAAAAAAAAGAGATAGGTGTAAAATGGTTGTTACAATGTGCGCGAAACTGAAGCTCAGTGAAATTGGTTGATTCGGCCATACTCACTGACAGGGAAAAAGTCCAATTGGTTGACTCCGCCAATTTCACTAAATGGGGGATATGCTTTTAAGGGATATTTCAGTCATCCTGTAATATTTTTTGATGGGATTAATGAAATTTAGTTATGGACACCAATGCCTCGAAATGGTTTTCACAGTTTGGTACCCTTGAAATTTTTGTACATTGCCTATTAAGTTTTAAATTATTATGGACTACTGATTTTGTAACAAGGCTTACTGTGGGTAAAGGCATGCATCCCCCTAAGCCAAAAATAAACAAATGGACAGAAAAAAGTCATCTTTGGAAATGAGTTATTGTTGGACTACTAAGATTTAAGTCAAGACTGCTGAATGCACGTCCAAAGTATTATTATTATTATACAATTGGTTGAAATATGGACCTACCTCAGAATCTGGAATATCGACATTGTTCCATTCATCACCGAACATGTCATCAACATTATCAAAATTAAGAGCTACTTTTGCTGTTGATCCATCTTTGATTGGCGACCCACTGAGTGATTTATCTGGAGTCTTCAACTTGGCTATCCTTGGTGAACGGCGGAGTTCTGTTTGTACTGAAATCATAAATTATTAAGGTAAGGTATTACTTTTACAAAAATGATTTTAACAAATATTTGATACCAATATCTGCAGACTGGCAATGGAATAAGACATAAGTCTTAATCTAAATGCATGAAATTGATGACCTAAGGTCTTACAAAGATTGTCCCAAACAAACTTACCTACCTAATAGTAAAACTAAACCAAGTACTATTGATGGCTTGGAGAAAAATCATAAATAAATTATCATGCAGGAATGTGCATCAAATGTATTGTTACCTGGAGAACTTTTTTTGGGTGTTGAAGACAGCTTTACAGAGCTATGGGACATTTCATGCTTCACTCCTTTCTTTGGGGTACTATTATTTTGTAGTTTCAGTGGAGACTTGATTTTTTCAACTTGATTTTCTACTATAACATTTTTATCAAAGTCTAATAATTTATTTTTATCACAGTGAATATCCTTTATCGGTACTTGGCTTAAAGGCGACCTAGATTCCGGTTTTTCGAAGTCTTTACCATGATTCTCGGCATTTATACCATTTTCATAATATCTCGTTTCTTTAGCAGTCTCATTTGACTCATTTTCTTTCTGTAATGAAAGTTTTGCTTTCTGCATATAGATTTCATTGCTTTTCTTAATTTTTTTTGGGGATTTCTGTGGACTTCTACTGAGTTTGGAAACATTTGAATGCTCTGGGTTTTGGGGTGACATAGCTTTTCGTTTGAGTGAGCTAGAGGGTTGGGCACTTGCTGGAGCAGGTGTCTGTCCATCAAGTACTTCTTTCTGAGTCTTAGTTTCATTGTTTTTGAAGAACTGTGTGATGGACTTCTGGCTGGGGTTAACACCTCTCTGGAACAACACAAATAGGTAAATAATATTATACCTCCTCATTTATCGCATATCTATTCCATCACATTTTATTTTGCCCGTGCGGGGGTAAACTTAACAATCAATCATACCTTTGTAAGGGTCAAAGCTTTAGGCATTATTAACAATCAAATTAACTAACACACAAAAACATCAACTCCCGCCACTCTTTGAGGTTTGACGTTTCATTTGTCAGTTTTCTTGTGTTTCAAAAATGAGTAATGACAGGAATGGGCAGACTAACGGGCAGCTTATCGGCGCGTTTGAATCGCACTATAATCGAAATCGATTACAGCGTCTACGTGGTCGTTCCCAACGAGCGCTATTTGCGTTGTGAGCGCGCTATAAGTCGGTTCATAATGCGCATACAATTCACTAGAGTGAACGTTGTGACCTCATGAGTGACGTCATAATAGCGCGCACACAGCGCTCACGAAAAAGAGGTAGGGCAGTGTGTGTGGATGGAAACGTCAATGACGGCTATCCACAGACTTGAATAGTAGGGACAGGGCACGGAGCGCTTGAAAGTGTCGCAACAAAAACAGTACAAAATCGGGAAAATTGGACTGTTTGCAATCAGTCGCGCTTGGACGGTGACAGCCGATTGACATATCGGCAGCAAAAACAAAAATGGTGACCTGCGACGTAAAAAGGTGTAAATCATACCCAAATCGCAAAACACAAAAACAGGGAGTGTCGTATCACAAGTAAGTATTATATTTTCAATTACTATTGGCTTTAAATTGATTATCTATAAAATATTGTTCTCGAAAAAATCCTCAAACGAAAATCAACCATTCGACTGACGTAACTTTGTAGCTACGCGCGACGCACAGTGAAAGTGCCCGCTTCCTATATTTGAAAAACGATCCGATTTGGTTATTTTTCTATTCCTAATGTCAAGATTACTATTAGTAATGTCATTTGGTTACCCCCCCTAATTCAGTCAGTTAGAGTTTGTATTTCACTGTTTTCGTTTTAATTTACAAATGTAATTAATTAGTTTATTACTTGTAAATCAAAATCAAGATCTTAAATTCCAAGTCACGCTACTAATGTGCATCTGTGAGCTTACATCCTCTTTCATAATTTAACAGCAAAGACAAAAATTAATATGCCTATTGAATTATGCTTCAACTTTTTATTAATTAAACATGAGGTAATTGCGTGAGATCTCGCCCCTTAAGTAAAATTTTATAGCTAGATATATTTTATTTCTACTCCTAATCACCGATTAAAAGTCACCGGGTATTTGAGAGTTATCCGTAGATCAACTTTCCTAATATTGTGTCTATACACCACAAATCGGAACGTGACCGACCGTGACGCCGTTACAATTTTTCGTACTGTCTTGGTTCCGACGAATTCCGACAGGGGCGCTATTTTTCTTAGCCTCAAAATGGTAAGAAATTTAGTACGGGAAGGCCTATCCTTAGTATTTATATCGATGCCGACTATCCCAATTATAGAAGACGATCACCGAAAAACGGTGGCTTCACAGCAAAAATACGAATACAAGGCAGAGACGAACTGGAAATAGATAATCAATGGGTAGTACCTGTTCGGGAACCGAACACCTTTTGCTGACGCCTGTATAGTCGGCCACTCGCGATTACTTATTTTCAGTGCATTTTACGGATCCGCGCGTGACGGGTGCATTCATAACATTTCAACATTTCCTCATTAACTATTCGTGAATTAAAGTCACTTCAGTGTTCAAGCTAACATTGTGTATCAATCAATAACCCCAACAAGGCATCAACCCAAACATTGGTCCTTCGAGCCACTCGGTTGGACTTCGTGCGTGATTGCAATCGGTTCACTGGCTTCCCAGAAGCGGGTTCCACCAGTTGGATTGAGAAGGGCAAACTTCACGTGTGAAGCTCGCCGGGTAATCAGCAAAAAAAGGAGTGAGTGCCGAACAACAAACATCTAAACATTTCGAGAGAGTCGGAGAACATTAACATTAAACAACAACAATTATCTTAACATTCCGAGAGCGACAGAAAACATTAACAACCAACAATGGAGGAATTAATGAGCAAACAAGTGGAGACGACGGCAGCCATGGAGAAATTGCTGGTCAACTTCAAAAAAGAAAAAACTGAGAGTAAGCCAACCATAGCAAGTAAAAGGATTGAGAAACTGACGGAGCTGTTTCTTGAATTTCACGCGAATCATCTCATCCTTTGTCAGTATGAAGATAAATCGCACGATTATTTCAAGGGAGAACATTACGAGACAACAAAAATATTTTACTATGAAACATTAGCCTATTTGGAGAAATATGTGAAGCTACAACAACAAACATCTGGAACGTCGAAGGAGATCACTAACATTGACAAAAAATTAGACGACAAGCTACGTAAGCAGACAGCTAACTACAAGGCTTTTCAGCGAACAATTACGAACATAGATGTAGAGGCGATAACAGAGAAATGGGAGTTTGAAGATGCTCTGAAGACTTTGGAAACGCGTTGGTCGACAATCGACTCATTGCATTGGGAACTAGAAGGTTTGCTTAATGAAGAGGATAATGAACAGTTCGAGGCATTATTTAACAACAACGAGAAGCAGTATAATAAACTGAAAAAGAACCTTAATTCAAAAATGTGGTCAGAAACCCACAGAGACAAAACAACCCCTAAAATGGAGGTACCGGTATATCATGGAAATTACAACCAGTGGATGTCTTTTAAAGACCTCTTTACTGAAACTATTCACAAGAATGCTTCGTTGTCTAACGCACAAAAGATGCAGTTTCTGAAAGGGAAGGTACGTGGAGAAGCTGAGCGTCTGATACAGCACCTCAATATTAGCTCTGACAACTTTACCGTGTGCTGGGACATTCTGAACCATAGGTACAACAACAAACGCCTTATTTTCACAACGTATATCAACACACTATTAGAAATACCAAACATGAAACACCAGTCCCTAGAACAGATCAAGAGGATGCACGATGTGGTCCAAGAAACACTCAATGCGATCAAGAACTTAGGAGTAGACATAACAACATGGGACCCACTAATTGTACATATTTTGGATTTGAAATTGGATAGCGAAAGCCACTCAGAGTACATAGACTCTTTAAAAGATCGCCGCGAGCTACCAATATTGAGCGATTTTATTGATTTT
This sequence comes from Argyresthia goedartella, assembly GCA_949825045.1. Lineage (NCBI taxonomy): Eukaryota > Metazoa > Arthropoda > Insecta > Lepidoptera > Argyresthiidae > Argyresthia > Argyresthia goedartella. The sequence continues at coordinate 20,321,219 of OX463828.1, forward strand.
CTGGAGGGAAAATTCACCGCTATGGAAACAAGTCGACGAAAAGGAGAGAACAATCAACAAAGAGCATCTTACAATCATCATTATCAACCAAGTTCATCATCGTTAAGTAATACTCGAACAAATATTTCGAACAATAAAGAAAGACCGCCAGTAACAAAATCAACATTCAACGTGACGACAATAAAATGCCCACTATGCAACAACGAACATGGCCTGTATAACTGCAAATACTTCCTAGAATTACAAAATGATAGAAAACTAAAAAAAGTACGAGAACTTCAAGCTTGCATCAACTGTTTATTCAGCCACAATGGCAACGAATGTAAATCATCAAAAACATGCCGCAAATGTAACAAGAGACACAACACAATAATTCACGATGCTCTGAACTGCAATAACAACTCACACGTGTCGAAACAAAGTGATTTGAACATGACAGCGGAGGTCTTGTTGTCAACCGCCATGATAAAAGTGAAGGGAAGCGATGGTACTTATCATCTCCTGAGAGCGCTGGTGGACCAAGGGTCACAAATTTCCATCATTACGGAGAAAACAGCCCAGTTATTAAAAATTAAACGTGTCAACTGCAAGGGATCAGTTTGTGGTATTGGAGAGAAAGTGACAAATGGAAAGGGAATGATGCACATAGAATGCAAATCTATACATAACGATTACACTTTTAACACAGACGTCATCATAATGAACAATCTGGTCGGTAACTTACCTAACAAAACATTTGCAAAGCCGGAATGGACATCAATCAAAAATATTTCATTAGCCGACCCGGAATTTTACATTTGCGGCCCAGTTGACGTGTTACTTGGAGCAGAAATATATTCACAAATTATACTCAGCGGAATGATTAAGGAGAATGACTCACGTCAGCCGCTCGTACAACAATCACATCTTGGTTGGTTACTATGTGGAAACGCCAAGACATACAAATGCAACATAGTGAGGCAAGATTTAGATGAGATTAAAAGGTTTTGGGAGTTGGAGGAGATCAATGAACAGTCAAACTTATCAGTAGAAGAGCAACATTGCATAACATACTACAACGACACAACTACCAGAAAAGAAAATGGGAGATATGAAGTACGATTACCACTCAAAGAAGACATCGAGACAAAACTAGGGTCGTCTAAACAGACTGCCTTAGCACAATTTAAAAATTTGGAGAAAAAGTTTCAGAAACAAAGTAAATTAGCGACGGATTATAAAACATTTATGGAGGAGTACGGAGCCTTAAATCATATGAAACCGACAAATAGCAACGAGACATCTGAGTACTACATGCCGCACCACGGGGTCGAGCGAATCGACTCGCTGACAACGCAATATAGAGTTGTATTCAACGCATCAAACAAAACATCTACAGGATGTAGTCTTAATGACTTAATGTATACAGGACCGAATTTACAGGTTGACCTACAAACACTTTGCTCAGATGGAGACAATACCAATATGTTTACACGGCAGACATAGAGAAGATGTTTCGCATGATACTAATAAATGAAGAAGACCAAAGATACCAGAAAATTATTTGGAGATCAGACTTAGAACAACCCATACAAATATTTAGTCTATCAACAGTCACGTACGGAACACGCGCCGCGCCGTTCTTAGCAATGATGACTCTGAAAAGATTGGCAGCGGACTCACGAGAGCAATATCCTGAAGCAGCCAAAGTTGCAGAATCAGCATTCTACATGGACGATTTGCTGCATGGATCAGATACGATTGAAGAAGGAAAGAAACTGATAAGAGAGTTGGACTTATTGATGAAATCAGGCGGATTTAATCTCAGGAAGTGGTCCGCAAGTGAACCGCAACTACTGGCAGATATCAAAGAGGAACGTAACTGGACAGAAGACACAATTTTCAATTTTTAAACAGACAACATTAGTAAAACATTGGGATTATGCTGGAACTCAGATAAAGATACTTTCACGTTTCAATACAGCATTCCAGAACAGAGAGGGAAACATACAAAAAGAAGCTTGTTGTCCGAGATATCGAAACTGTTTGATCCAATGGGATGGCTGGCCCCCATTACAACAAAACTAAAACTTTTATTCCAACAACTATGGAGTGAAACCATTAAGTGGGACGACGAAGTACCGGAAAACATTCAGAAGGAATGGGCAAGGTTAAAGGCGGAACTTAACCTCATTAACGAAATCGAAATTCCCAGATGGATTGGAAGCAGAAGGGGAGATATAATAGAGCTTCACGGCTTTTGCGATTCGTCCTTAGTCGCATTCGCCTGTGTGGTTTATGCTAAGATTATCAACAAACAAAAAGTGGTTCTGGTGTCAGCCAAAACAAAACTCGTTCCACACAAAAAAGCATCAACACTTCCTAGAATGGACCTTAACGGAGCCTATTTATTGGCAAAACTAATGAGAAAAATTGCAGAAGCATTATATCAACATAAACTTGAGATCTATGGATGGACGGACTCGATGGTGACATTAGGTTGGTTACAAGGAGAGCCGAGCCGATGGAAACCATATGTGGCGAATCGAGTTCAAAAAACAACAGAAGTCATACCGGGTCAAAGTTGGAGGTATGTGAACACGAAAGAAAACCCTGCTGACGCAGCGAGTCGGGGTCAATACCCTGTACAGCTAAAAGACAACACATTGTGGAAAAATGGGCCTTCTTGGCTGTCAACATTTGAGAAAGAAAATACCGAGCCGGAGAATTACACAACAGAACAGGAAATGTGCAAAAAACAATCAACAGTCGTTATGGAACGAGAGAAACATTTGATCGACGATCTTTTAAACAATCATAGCTCATTCAATAAAATAACACGTATTGTAGCTTGGCTACTAAGGACAGCTGCACCGAGTAAACGTAACAAATTGCCAAGCTATCTCACGTTACACGAGTTGGCCGCCGCAAAAACGCTGATCGTAAAATACGTGCAACATGCAGAGTATGGAGCGGAAATCGAACGATTGCGAAAACATAAACATATAGAGGCGAAAAGTAACATTTTGAGCTTGAATCTGTTCATTGACGAATTAGGAGTTTTACGAGTTGGTGGGAGGTTGGAGAACGCGAACATAAACAAGGAAAGGAGACACCCAAAAATCATACCACGAGGGAGTCGACTGGCAGAGCTTTTGATAGATGAAGCTCATCAACTAACATTCCACGGAGGTCCACGCCTGACCTCGGCGAATCTCAGGCAGCAGTTCTGGATCCCTGGAGGAAACAACGCAGTGAAGAAACAGTTGCGTAACTGCGTGACTTGCAGAAAAAACAATCCGAGCAAACAAAATCAAATAATGGGAGATTTACCCGCAGCTCGGGTAGAGCCTGCACAACCCTTCTACCAATGTGGGGTCGACTACACCGGGTTTGTGGAGATAAAGGCGAACAGAACAAGAAACGCAAGGTCACTGAAAGGCTATATCGCCGTGTTCATTTGTATGGTGACCAAAGCCATTCATCTGGAGTTGGTGTCAGACCTTACCAGCTCAGCATTTCTAGCAGCATTGAGGAGGATGGCCGCCAGGAGAGGAGCCCCCGGCCACCTGTACAGTGATTGTGGCACTAACTTTGTCGGCGCTAACAGAATAATACAGGAAGAGTATGAACAAGTGAAACAAACATTGGATGACAATTTTCGAGGAGTTTTGGAAAACATGAACATAACATGGCATTTTAATGCGCCCGCTTGGCCAAGCGCAGGAGGAATTTGGGAAAGAGCAGTGCGTAGCCTCAAACACCACTTGAAACGTGTAGTCGGACAACAACGCCTAACATTTAAAGAATATTCAACAATATTATCGCAACTCGAAGCTTGCTTGAACTCCCGGCCTTTGTGCGCCCTGACAGAAGATACGGACGACTTGGATTTCTTAACTCCCGCACACTTCTTAACCGGGAGAGCAGGTGTAACAGTGATAGAAACCAGAGAGGATGCGAGAACAAGATGGTTCCTAACAACTCAGGTTTTACAACAAATATGGAAGAGATGGAAAGACGAATATCTAACACAACTAACAGCGAGAAATAAGTGGTTACAACCAAAAAGAAACATCCAAGTAGGCGATTTAGTGACCATTCGAGAAGATAACATGCCTGTCGGAAAATGGGCAATGGGCAGAGTGGTTGAGATACATCCAGGAAGAGACGGTTACGTGAGGGTAGTGACATTGAAAATAGAGACTGGATATATCAAACGCCCCGTAGTCAAGCTCAACTTGCTCCCAATACAATCCGAAGAACAAAAACAAGATGACAGCGAGAAAAATGCAAAGTACAGCAATAACAACAACCATCAGCAAACAAACTGTAGCCGCAAGCCGCTCTCCAAACTATTCGCGGTGGTAACAGCAATAATATTTTTAATTCATTCATATCGGGATCGAGCGCAACATGCAACGTCACAAAACTCAACAACAACCAGTCGCTTTATTTCGACCCGCTCGCAAAAATGCAACTACTAAGAGATCAATGGACACTCGTGACATACTATGATATGAGTCCATACTGGGCCGGAACACAAACAACAGAAAAACTCTTAAAATATCTCGAAAATATGTGTAACAGTCTGGAAATAAACAATAAGTGTAACATGATCATACCTCAACTGAGACATGAGTTCAATGAGCTGGAGTACTACGACCAGCTTTTGTCAACTCAGCATTTCACGGAGCAAGCGAGACGCCGCCGCCGCCGCCGCCGCAGAGGTCTTATCAACGGTGTCGGTTACCTTGCTAATAGCCTGTTCGGGGTACTAGACGAACATTTCGCAGAACAGTACTCACGCGACATAGCGCTTATTAAGAAAAATCAATCTCATCTAAAGAAATTATGGATTAATCAGACGACAGTGTTGGAGTCGGAACATAATCTACTAAAACGAACGGAGGAAATCATGGAAAAACAACATAAAATTATTAATAAACATTTGAACAGTCTTGACGCAGCAACAAAAAATATTCTGAAGGAGATTAACATTGCAGAGAAAGAAAGAGACTTTACATTGACAGCTATTGCAGCGACAAACATACTACAAATCTTAAGAGAAATACAGAATATGATGCTGGATACCATATCAGACATATTTAAGGGACAGTTTAACCTACATTTATTGACGCCAAAACAACTTCAAGAACAATTAAACATAATAACTGGATTATTATCGAGCGAAGTAACATTACCGATTGAAAACATACATACAGACTTTACGAAGCTTTACAAACTTCTAAAAGTTCGAGCAAGAATGACACAAGATTATTTCATCTTTGAAATCAGAATCCCCCTAGTCAGCAGAGAACAGTATGATCTGTACCACGTCATTCCAGTGCCGCAAGTGCAACAATCAAATATGATATCAATCGTGCCTATTTCCGAGTATGTGGCGCTAAACCTACAAAAGGACAGATATATACCCGTAACTCAGGAGATTATACAGAAATGCATAATCGAAGACAGTTCAACATTCATGTGCAACCTTCAAAACCCTATATACAAGATGAAGTCTGATATTGATTTGTGTGTGCAAACAGAGAGCAAATGTGAAATAAACGTCGCTAAGTGTAAAAATAACTGGGTCGGACTTATGAAAGAAAACATTTATCTATACTTCTGTTGCGAGCAATGCCAACTACGAACAATATGCGGAGATCGCGTTACCGCACACCAGCTGACGCATACAAGTGTCATTAGCCTCGATGATTACTGCATAATCAAAACAAAGGACTTTACGATCTACGGGCACAAACACTACAGAAGTCAATTAAACATTAAAGATGAGTTTCAACCTTCAATCATAGCCCCGATCAATCACATAATTAACATTACGATAGAGACGCAAGATGGAAATGCGACAAATGAAACTAAAGAAAGAGATCGGTTATCTCAGGACATCGAAGCGAAGCTGAGGCTAATGAAACAGAGTCAAAGTGATGAAGATGGAACCCAGGTCTCATACCATAATATTCACCACTACGCACTGATCTACGGCATCATTGTACTGTTAGTGCTGGCATGGTTATGGCGTCGATCACGCCGTAGTTGGAGAACACCCCAGGCACCAGCAGCAGCAACGACGAGCGAGCCGGCTGTGAGCGCCCCTTCCCCCGCCTCCGCCCAGGCCCCAGCTAAACACAACTACAATCAACATCGTCATAGTGCACCAGCGAATGACTTCAACATGGACAATGTGAAATCCCCAGTGTTTCGCAAAATAGTGTTTAGTGATGAATAAATATTTTACATAATTACATAAGTACTAACATTAACATAATTTCCTATATTGTAACATGATTTGTAATTTTCTTTATTGTTTAATCACCACATTAACTACTAAAATTTAACATGAAAGCACCCAGAACGCTTATCTTTGCCCCCCGGGAATATGTTCGGGAACCGAACACCTTTTGCTGACGCCTGTATAGTCGGCCACTCGCGATTACTTATTTTCAGTGCATTTTACGGATCCGCGCGTGACGGGTGCATTCATAACATTTCAACATTTCCTCATTAACTATTCGTGAATTAAAGTCACTTCAGTGTTCAAGCTAACATTGTGTATCAATCAACAACCCCAACAAGGCATCAACCCACACAGTACCATATAACCCACTACTTTCCAAAATGTTCCAAGCACACATAAACGTTGAATACTGCAATTCAGTAAAATCTATTAAATATATTATGTAAGTACGTAAACAAAGGTAGTGATATAGCAGTATTTCAAATAGTCCAAAATAGTGAACAAAATAACAGAAATGATGATATCCTCATGTATCAAATTGGAAGATACATCAACAGTAACGAAGCAGAGTTGAGGATTTTTAGTTTTCCCATACACGAACGCGAACCAGCTGTGCAACATCTAGCAGTACATTTTGAGAATGGACAGAGAATTTACTTCACAGAAGACTCGGCTAGAAAAATTGCAAGCGAACCACCTCAGAACACAACATTAACAGCTTTCTTCCAACTGTGCCAAACGGATCCATTCGCAGACATTACTGTATGTCGACGTCCCTATTTATTATACGTGGGACAAAACAAGGAAAATTTTTCAACGACGAAAACAAGGAATGCCAGAGGAGGGTCATCCAGAAATCATGAAAACTAACGAATATAGGTCGAGTATACACTGTACATCCAAACAATGCCGAATTTTTCTATCTCCGGATGTTGTTACACGAAATACGGGGACCAATAAGTTTCACAGATCTCAGGACCATTGACGGCTACCTATGCCAGACGGACAGAGAAGCATGTCAACGCTTAGGATTATTGGAAAACGATAACCACTGGGAATTAACACTACAAGAAGCCACACTCACAGCTTCAGCTGAACAAATTCGAGAGTTATTCGCCATAATTATAACAACATGTAACCCATCAAACCCAAAACAGCTATGGGACTCTTTCAAAAGGAGTATGAGTGATGATATATTGTACCAAATCCGACAAACTAATCCAGGACTGACTATAGAATTCAATGACGACATCTTCAATGAAACGCTCATTCGCTTAGAAGATAAATGTTTAGCAATAAATAACCAGGCCTTAGTAGAACTTGGAATGCCAGCACCACAAAGAAATGCTTTCAGTGTGCTAAACTACGAAATTACAAAGGAAAAAAGCTACAACGTCAATGAACTACTTGAATACATTGCTCACAATAAACCACTCCTCAATGACAAACAAAAAAAGTTTACAACGTTATTATGAACCGGATAAATAACAACACTGGTGGAATTATTTACTTGGACTTACCAGGAGGCACCGTTAAAGCGTTTCTAATAAATCTAATACTGGCGGAAATACGTGCTAAAAAACACATCGCACTGGCACTAGCATCATCCGGCATTGCAGCCACACTTATGGAAGGAGGACGAACTGCCCATTCTGCCTTACAACTACCGTTGAATATAGCCGAACAACAATTCCTGGTATGCAAAATCTCAGAAAAATCTAGACGGGGTCAACTTCTAAAACAAGTTAAAATTATCTTCTGGGATGAATTTATTTATTTATTTATTTATTTATTATTATTAGTTGTGTTTAATATTTATGCTTCGGAACGCACCTCCTCTTGTTGCGCGACTCGGAACGGAAACGGAACCGCAGCTGTCACTCGTGCCAACGAGATGAAAAATTGGAGGTTAATCTTTTCTCGTCGGGAGAAAAAACATGTCTGCTCAGGCGTCGGGCCATTGATTGTAATTCGGTGTAACAATCGTCTAATACAGGTGTCGAGCCTGGTCGGAGTGTAAATCTACCACATCGTCGGGAAATAAGTAGATTCGCGTCAGCGGTTAAGTGATCCGTGTTGTGATTGGGCATCGTCGTATCGGACGGCGACTCCTCGTGTCGGCAGGCAGCACGCCGGCGACAGCGTCGGGCAGCGAATAGTGAGATTCATTCCCAATCCTACCCAAACTTGTGCCCTTATCCCGTATTCCTGCCTCGAATCGAGCTTTTGATTTCCGGTCTACGACGACAAGGTAAAGTAACAATCAAGATTTTCTCTCCCGTGCTGGCAAAAACCCAGCCCCTCAAGATTTTGAAACATTTTGGTAGCAGGCGCGGTTTCCTAGTGGGAAATCATCGATTCACGGTTGTAGGGTTGTTTTTTTGCCACATTGTAGTTGGGAGAAAAGAATATCTCAGATTGGCCGGCAAGTCGGCAATGAGTCTGTGGTCGGTGTACCACAATTAAAGTTCATTTTCGGTTAGTGAAAGTATAAGTGCCAATTTAGTTAACAATTATTATAAATTTGTAGTCGGAAACTACTGTTTGTGCGCATAAAAGATTGAACAGTCATACTGCGAAGTAACTAGATTGTATTACTTGCGGTAGAACGTCGGGTTCTATAGTACTGCAGTGTTATTTCGGTTTACAGAGCAGGGTCAGGCTATTTAAGGGGTATTAAGCTGATTTTGCTGACCTCAGTAGAAGTGTGGGTCATATCGGAGGGGCCACTTCTAGAAGGTCACAGCTACCTTCATTATATTAAAAATAGCTTGGATTTCGGAATCCAGTTTTGTGGGTTAATTTTGTATTGTGTTTTATGGTGGCATTCTCTAATTGATTTAGAGTGTATATTTATAAGGTGTATGTCCACAGGGCGACCATATTAAATATTGTTTAGGATTTAATTGTTTTAGTGGTTGCCTTGGTTTTTACAACTTAGTTTTAATTTCTGTGCCCAGCGCTGACGAGCAAGTGCTGGTCTCTGGCTGTGCTTAGTTCGGTAGTGAAGCATAGGACCAGAAACAATTGAATCGGTAACCATGGCACCTTCGCCCTTGACGGTACTGCGGTATGGTGTCCGTGAGGAGATGAGATGGCTCGCCCATACTCACAAGTATGTGGAGCGACCTGACATGGACGATGTCCTGCTCAAGCGTGTGGAGGACGCAATGACACGCGTCGGGAAGGTGTGGTGACCTGGTCATGAGGTGACCAGTTGCGCCAACTTTAAGGCGCTCGGGGTAGCTGCCCGCAGGAAGGTAGTCTTCCGCCACCGATTGTGTTTCGGTTGTTTGGGGCCGCACCCGCTGAGCGAGTGCTCACGCGCGTCCCCCTGTGAGTGCTGCGGTGGCAAGCACCACATCGTGTTGTGCCTGAACCGGTCAGGCCCTTCGGACGGTCACCAGGGCCGGACTCAGGTTGGTCGGTCACAGGGCCCAACCAGGGCCGGACCCAGTCCCCCTCCGGGCAACGGGAGTCACCAACGGGGTGACTGGGGTACCCGCGGGCGGGACCCCCCCCCCTCGAGGGGAAGGGGGCAGCGCGGGGGGTAACAGGCGGGATAGCCGGGGTTCGGTCGCCGCTGTCCAGGGTCAGCGAGGACTTCGGGCCGCTGGCTCACCGCGTGTTACGGGCGGGTGTCAGATGGCACCTATGAGTGGCGCGAAGGCTGGGAGCCCACCACCTTCTGCGCCACCCTGCCCGTCGCTCTGGGAGGCGAACAGGGAGGCGAACAGTCGGATGTCGCCCCCATTCCTAGAGCGCCCCAGGTTGGATCCGCTCTCCCCCCTCCATCCACGGTGGCCACCGGGCACACCGTTCACAGTCCGGTATGGTCGGGTACCGGGTCAGCGAGGGGCCTATTATGCGGGTTGGGACCCCCTGATGTACATACGGTCTGATACGCCACCGGTGGCATATCAGCAGCCGAGTTACCAGGCCGACGGGGGTCCCAGCGGGTTCGGATCCCGCGGAGGTTCCCGCTAGGGACACGCCGCCCACTTACAGGGTGCCGCCACTCCACAGACGGTCATGCTCCCCACCGCCTCGGTGATAGCGTGGAGTTCGGACGGCAAATCTTGTGTGGCACGAGCACTATTGGACTCGGGGGCCCAGGGGTGCTTAGTCTCGTGCAACCTTGTAAGACGGTTGGGCATTTCGGTAAGGGAGTATCCACATTCCATTCGGGGAACTGGGAACACGGAAGTCGGTTCCGTTAAGGGAGTATGTCGGATTACTCTCTCGTCACGGGTGGATTCATCGGTTAATCTGACGGTCACGGCATTAGTCATGCCTAATGTGATGGGCTCACACCCTCACGTACGGTTGTCGCCCTCGGTGCGACAGTTGGTCGCTGGGTTGTTACTGGCTGACCCGGAGTTCGATATTCCGGGCCCAGTAGACATTTTATTGGGTGTCGATGCCTTGGGATACCTGTTAGTGCCAGGTGTCCACGTGTTGCAGGCGACTGGTCTGGTTTCGGTCAACACCAGACTGGGCCATGCGGTAATGGGTCCGGTCATGCCGGCTGCCCCACGCCTAGCGACTCGTAGTCCCTTATTCGGTTCTGTACTCTCGGAGGTGATACAGAAGTTTTGGGAGGTGGAGGAACCACCTACGGTCCGCCGGTTGGACCCGGTTGAAGAAGAGTGTGAACAGTTTTATCGGAACAATACTGGTCGCCTTCGGTCAGGTCGATTTCTCACACGTCTTCCATTTCGGAGTGATCGCCCGCCGCTGGGCAGTTCACACCATGCAGCCGAGACGCGGCTTCTTTCGATGGAACGACGCATGAAGCGTGACGGGATTTTCCGGCGGAATTATGTCGACTTCATGCGGGAATACGAGTCGCTCGGCCACACGTCGGTTTCGGGTATCGACTGGAAGCGTGAAGACCACTGCTTCCTGCCCCATCACGCGGTCTTGAGGACCCCGGAGGGCAAAATACGGGTAGTGTTCGATGGATCGGCATCAACATCTAACGGCATGAACCTGAACCAGTGTTTACATTCAGGGCCGAAGTTGAACCATGACATCGCGGATGTTATCACACGGTTCCGTCGACACAATGTTGTGTTTGTAGCTGACATCCGGATGATGTTTAGACAGACGGTCATTCACCCTGACGATAGACGGTATCAGCTGATACTGTGGCGAGAGAGCCCAGATCAGCCCATCAGGGTGTACGAGCTGAACACCAACACGTACGGGCTACGGTCTAGTCCTTATTTGTCGATTCGCACTCTGCGGGAGTTAGCGGATCGAGAACGGTTAAACTTCCCTAGAGGAGCAGCGATCCTGGAGCAGGATCTCTACGTGGACGATATCTGTACCGGTGCAGATTCCGTAGAGGAGGCGCTCGCTCGACGGGAAGAGCTAGTTGAGCTCTTACGGGGTGGAGGTTACGAGCTCCGGAAATGGATGTCGAACTCTCCAGAGTTACTGACTGGTCTTCCGGATGACTACCAGCAGGATCCCCACATTTTTGAAAATTTGGAAAATCCAAATATGTTGTCGGTATTAGGCGTCCAGTACCAGCCGGTGTCAGACATGTTTTCGTATCGGGTCGAGTTGGACTCCCCGAAGGTCTGGACGAAACGGAACGTCCTTTCAACGGTGGCTAGGACATTTGATCCAAACGGGTGGATCACCCCGGTAACATTTCAGCTCAAGTGTTTTATGCAGCAATTGTGGTCTGCTGAGCTGAAATGGGACGACCCGATCGGCGGGTCATTGAGCTCAGAGTGGGACTCGTTCTTTTCGACCCTCCCTGGTATCAATCGGATTTCACTGCCACGGAGGTTGGTCCCCACCAAACGATACACTGCCACCCTGCATGGGTTTTGCGATGCCTCGGAGAAGGGCTACGGAGCTGCGGTATATCTGCGTACGGTCGACTCCTCGGGGGAGGTTGATGTGCGGTTGGTCATGGCCAAGAGCAAGGTTGCGCCGTTGCACACTCGCCTGACCATTCCCAAGTTAGAGCTTTCGGGAGCGGCTCTCCTGACTCGTCTGCTCAACCACACGATGACGGTTCTTCGTGGGTCAATAGCGTTGGAAGATACGGTCTACGCTTGGACGGACAGCCAGATCGTGTTATGCTGGCCGAAGGCTTCAGTTCACAAGCTGGAGATTTTTGTGGCGAATCGGGTTTCGCAGATTTTGAATTCGGAGGTTCCCTTAATCTGGAGACATGTTCCAGGGGAAATGAACCCAGCAGACTGTGCGTCTCGTGGGTGTCACGCTCCGGAGTTGGTTGGACATCCCTTGTGGTGGAGTCCAAAATGGTTGACTCAAGCCGAATCGGATTGGCCATTGAGTCCACGCGTTACCACGGCGAACGGCGCCTTGACAGTCGGTGTCTGTACGACGCAACCGGAGCCGGAAGAGGAGTTCAGCCTGCTGGAACGGTACAGCTCGCTCGACAAGCTGGTCAATGTGACCGCCTGGATCTGCCGATTTGCGCGGAATTGTCGGAATTCTGAGGCGCAACGAGTGCGGACACAGGTCCTGACACCACGGGAACGGAACCATGCGTTGTTCGCATTGGTACGGAACGTGCAGACGGTGCACTTTAAGTCCGAATTGGACATTCTGAGACGCGGACGCGTCCAACTGAAGGGAGCTGTGGCTCGGCTCAACCCGTTTATTGACCCTCAAGGATTGCTGAGGGTAGGAGGTCGGCTGCGGAATGCCAACCTGCCTTATGCGGCTCGCCACCCGTTGTTACTCCCTAGGAAAGGGAAGTTGGTCGAACTGTTGATACAGGATTGACACATTCGGAATGGGCATATCGGATGCCACGCCTTGATGGCGTTTCTCCAGCGCGAGTTCTGGATTCTATCGGGAAGACGCTTAGTGCGTAGCGTCGTATTTCGGTGCCTGCCTTGTTATCGGGCCAAGGCGGCTACGATGCAGCCCCAGATGGGCGATTTGCCCTCGGATAGGGTTAACGAAATCCGGCCCTTTGCGGGTGTCGGAACGGATTTCGCGGGACCATTGAAAAAAAAAAAGATAGGGAAAAAAAGATAGGTGATGATGTTGTTAAATCCAACGCTGATGTTGCTCGAGCTTTTGAAACATTCTTCACCAATGTACCCGTACTCACAACGGACAGTCTAAATTCATCTCCATTTGAAGCAGAGACTTTATTAAAAAATAACACTAGCGTCACTAATGTATATTTAAAATTTCATCATGTATATCCCCAGGACATTGTCAAAACGTTTAAATTACTTAACTTAAAAAATACGGAAGACCTGTGGGGTATATCAGTCAAAGTCATTGGTTCAGTAATTCTAGTTATAGCCCCACACTTAGCTTATATATTCAATAAATGTGTTGACGATGGGGCTTTTCCAGACCTCATGAAACACAGTAAACTTATACCGCTGTTCAAATCGGGAGATAAGGGCGATCCTTCAAATTTCAGACCAATATCTGTTCTTCCAACACTAAGTAAAATATTTGAAAATATTATACTCAATCAAATGCTCTCACACTTCAACCGTACAAAACAACTCCACGCTAAACAATATGGTTTCACTAGGGGTAAATCGACTACGGATGCAGGTATTACCCTTGTATCTCATATTTATTCTGCATGGGAGGCCGCACAGGATGCTATCGGAGTTTTTTGCGACCTCGAAGGCGTTTGATTGTTTTGATCATAATACGCTATTAATTAAATTAAATCATTACGGAGTTAGAAATAAAGCGTTGGATCTACTAAGATCATACCTAAGCAATATAATTCAAAAGGCAGAAGTTAACGGCGTAAAATCTGATGGATCGGGTGTTAAAATGGGCGTTCCACAAGGTTCCATATTAGGCCCTTTCTTATTCCTGGTATATATTAATGATCTGCCTTTCATGGTGGAGAAATTAACTGACATAGTGTTGTTTGCTGATGATACTTCACTGGTCTTCAAAATTGAAAGACAAAAAGGAGATTTTGCACCGTGGGGGTGTTCCTGACTGTGGGATTCTACGGGATGTCCTCGCCAAATGAAAGTCTTGATCTTGCAGTAGTTCCGTATCCCGAAGTAGTTGCTTGTTCCATTGATCGCCGCGCAAAGAGGCCGATTTGCTCCCGGCACCTGTTTATATAGGTGAGGGAGGGGGTCGGACGCTATGCTAGGCTACGATTGGACTATGCACGGTAGTGCCCCATTTTATTCTGTAGGTGGCGCTACCGGGCAAGAGCTAACTAAACCGTAATACTGATTTATTTATTTACAATAATACCTATACAAATGACAAGCTGTCTGAACACTAATTATAATACTATCGGGCTATGTTTCTAATTGGCAATTCTGCTATCTATATGTTCCTATCAGTTATCTATATTTACCATTTATCTTTATTTCAATAAGGACACACACGAAACAGTACTTTTATTGTCTTACTACTACTTATACTATAACTTATATACTACGACTATGTACAATGGCCTATACCTAATCGCGGATATCTATTCTGTCGCGAACATTACTCCCGCCGTGTATTGCCCACCGGGGTAATGCAGTCTTCTGTGGCGTGAGCGATGTCGTCGAGGCCCGCTGTGACGATGACCAGCTTATTAGTGGGCCGGCGCAGCGTCGTCCCTCTGGTGAACACGTCGGCTGCTCGTACGACTCCGTCTGCTCCTGGGTATGTCGCCGTCACCTTCCCGAGTGGCCACACATTGCGTGGCAGAGTGTTGTCAGCAATAATGACGATGTCTCCCAGTTTGAGCTCTGGGCCACGTCCTCGGGGCTCCCGCCGGTTTTGGAGTGACGGCAGGTACTCTCGGAGCCATCTCTCCCAGAAGATGTCGGCCAGGCGTTGTGATGCTCTCCAGTGTGTGCGGCCAATCAGGTCGCTGTCATCGAACGGGAACATGCGCCGACCCATGCAGTAGGAAGTGGTTTGGGGTCAGCGCCTCGGGGTCAGCCGGGTCCACGGAGACGTGTGTGAGTGGGCGGCTGTTGACTGTCAGCTCCACTTCGGCGAGCAGTGTAGTTAGGACTTCTTCCATAGGGTGGCGCTCGTGTAGTGTCGCCGCCAGTGCTGTGTTCACGCTCCGCACCATGCGCTCCCACGCGCCGCCCATGAATGGCGCGCCAGGAGGGATGAAGCGCCATTTGATGCCTCGCCTCGCCGCCTCGCCTGCTGTGGCCGCATCCATGGCTCGACGCAGCTCCTTGTCTGCGGCGCGCAGATTGGTTCCATTGTCGGACCACAGCTCCGTGGGGCAGCCGCGGCGCGCTATCATGCGCCGCACCGCCATCACCGCCGATTCGACGCTCAGGGAGGCTGCCATCTCGAGGTGGATGGCGCGCGTCGTGAGGCACGTGAACAGCGCCACATAGCGCTTCTGTCGGGTTCGGCCGGCTGTGATGCTCAGCGGGCCGAAGTAGTCAACCCCTGTAAAGGTAAAAGGGCGATTATGGTGCCCCACCCTAGTGGGCGGGTGGTTTCCGGTAGGTGGCGTCTGCGGCGCTGCCCGGCGGATTCTGCACGCCAGGCACCTGCTGATGATGCCCTTCGTTGTCGGTCGCAAGCGCAGCACCCAGAAGTGTTGTCGGCACTCATTGATTGTGCTTTCCGTCCCGGCGTGATGCAGCTGTCTGTGTACGTGTGCGATGTACAGCTGTGTCGCATGGTCCCCACCGTCGATGACTGGCGGCCTCATCTGTCGCTCGCCGATGTCCCGCGTTGCGCCGATTCTAGTTTTTAGTATGATAGTGCCATTTAACAATTCCACCGCTAGAGGGCGCAGTCGACTACGCGGCGTTGGTGCGAGACCTCTTGTCAGCTGTTCGATGTCGTCTGCGAAGGCGCGCTGTTGGCTGGCTCGTATTACCAGTTTTTCTGCGTCTCGTAGTATCTCGGCGCTGAGTAGCAGGAGGTGGCGCGTCGCTGTGGCCGCCTTATGTATCGGCGGCGGCGCCGCGGTTTTCTTAGCTCCCTTCGTCGTCCGCCAGTCGCCATCCTCTTCACTGCGGCGTTGAGTACGTTTGTAGTTGACCCGCTCGGTGCGGCCGCGGCACACCTGTATGAATTGTAGTACTCGCGCCGTGGCGCGAATCAACCTCTCCCATCTCGAGAAGCGTTCCGGTAGGGGCGTGGCTTCGGTGAGCGGCGATCGACGTTTTTCTGTAATGTTGTGTACTTTTTCCTCGCCCGTGATGGCGATGATGGCGGGCTCGTCGCACGGCCACTCTTCCTCGGGTCGCCGCAGGAACTCTGGACCTGTGTACCATCTGTGAGTACTGTTGAAATCACGTGGCACTGCTCGTGTCGCGTCGTCGGCAACGTTCAGTTTTGTCGGTACCCACCGCCACTCCTTGACTGTGCTGTGCTCCTCCATGGCGGCGATGCGATGCGCGACGAATGGTAGGTACGTTCGTGCCCCCTTCTTGAGCCACGTCAGTACTGTCCTGCTGTCCGACCAAAATACCTTACTCTGTGGTTTCCGGTTGTGTTCATCAACGACGGCGGACGCCATGCGACTTCCCATCGCGGCCGCTTGCAGCTCGAGGCGTGGTATCGATTTCACCGTGAGTGGCGCCACTTTCGCCTTGGCAGTGATGAGCGATGTGTGTACCGCCGCGCTGCTATCCGTGGCGCGCCAGTACAACGCGGCTGCGTATGCTGTCTCGCTGGCGTCTACAAATACATGTAATTGTAAGTTAGTGGCGTCGCTGTAATGTAGGTAGCAGCGATCGATGCTGACGTCACGCAGCGCTGTCAGGTGACTCATCCATTCGTGCCACTGTGCTGCCAGGTCGCGGTCGATCTTAGTGTCCCAGTCGGTACCTCTGCGCCATACCTCCTGCAATATTTGTTTCGCGCCGATGGTTACTGGAGCTGCTAGGCCTAGCGGGTCGAAAACGGACATAAGTATCTTCAAGATGTCCCTCTTGGTAGGTTCCTGTCGCTCCAATATTGCCGTCGGTAGCCGCTGCAGGTTCAAGTTGAACTCGAGGACGTCTGCTGTGGGTCTCCATATGAGGCCAAGGACTCGTTCTGTGGGCGCTGCTCCGTCGAGACCGACTGTGGGTGCCTGTTCTGTCACATCGAGTGACTGTAGTACAACCTGTGAGTTTGACGTCCAACGCGCGAGCTCGTAGTGGGCACCTCTGTGTATGTCCCGCACCTGGCGGGCTATGTCGGCGGCCTCCTGTTCAGTCTTGTAGCTCGCGAGATAATCGTCCACGTAGTGATTGCGAATGATCGCAGAGACGGCCTCCGGATGCGTGGCTGCGTGTCGCTCGGCATTCCTGTTCTTCACGTAGATTGCTATTGCCGGCGAGCATGTGGCGCCGAAGATCAGTGAAGTCATGCGGTACTCGTCCGGCGGCGCGTTGTCTCGGCGGTCGCCTCTCCATAAGTAGCGCAGTGCATCGCGGTCCTCATCGCGTACCTTGACCTGCATGAACATTTCGCGGATGTCCGCGCATACCGCTACTCGATGTTGCCGGAAACGCATCAGGAGTCCCGGGAGGGACTGCAGCAGATCGGGTCCGGTCATCAGGTGGTCGTTGAGGGAGACTCCTCGCGTCTTGGCAGCTGCGTCATGTACCACTCTCACCTTATCGGGCTTCATAGCGTTGATTACTGCGAAGTGGGGCAGGTACCACGATCGCGGCTGTTTCGTCGGTGGTGCTGGCTCAGCATACCCCTTCTTGATGAGCGCGTCCATCTCGCCGTGGTAGCGCCTCCTGAGCTCGCTGTCTCTGTCCAGCTTCTTCTCCAAGCTGTGAAGTCGTTGGAGAGTGTTATTGTAATTTGGGGGCATGATTATGTTCCGTCCCTCTCGCACACTCTTTCTTCGAGGATTGCCAGTGAGCGCGCGGTCGCGTCGGTACGGGGCTGTTTGGGTTCAATTAACAAACTTTCTAATGCGAAATACCTTTTCAGCTGTATGTCCATACTCTGTTCCGTACTGATGTGGTTGATCGTGGCAATCTCGCGGCCCATTGACCGCGTGCGCGCGCCGTGTAGCACCCATCCGAGTGCAGTGCGCGACGCGACCGGCTGGCACGGCGTCCCTTGCCGCGTCTCTGTAGCTGTGAGCAGGTTCCATTGGTCCTGTCCGATGAGTATTCGTGGCTCAGCATTGGTGTAGACGAGGCCCCCGAGGTTGCGCAAATGCTCGCAGTCCCGGATGTCTCGCGCGGCTGCTGTCTGTGTGGATAAGTGCAAGTTATTTATCGTTCGGGCCGAAATGTCATAACAGTCGCCCGATGCACCCTTCAGCCGCAACGTCACTCGTCTAGACTTAGCCGTCAACCGCGTCTCTCCAATCGCCTGAATGCTCAACTCGCCTGTGGGCCCATCCGCGCCTATCTTGACCGCCAAATCTTCGTCGACGAGTGTCACCGTTGAGCCGTCGTCCAGTAATGCATATGTACTCACGTCACCCGATGGACCCGATAGTGTTACCGGGATAATCTTGAGGTAAGCTTGTGCTTTGAACGCCGACTGTGCTGTGTTGACGGCTTCTGTCTGGGCACGCGGGGAAAAATGTAGCATCTTGTGGTGCCATCTCCCGCAACCGTCTCGCTCGCACGCGCGACGCTTGCATCTGTGCGTCCTGCTGCGGTGTCCGAGGCAACTGAAACATAAGCCATTTGATTTTGCAATATCCCACCTTTCATCGATCGTAGCATCCTTAAACTGTACACAACTATCTGTCTTGTGTGGTTCCGAACACAGGGGGCACTTGATATTTGCATTGTTGTTGTTATTGTTGCCACCGGACGTCGCGTACACTTTCTGCTGAGCGGGTTGCGGTCGATAGGGCGTGGCTTGACGCGGCTTTCCTCCCGCCGGTTCTGTAACTGATGCTTCCGGTTGGGCATATGGGCCGCAACGCTCGGCCTCGCGCTGCAGGAACTTCGCTAGCTTGATCAGGTCTGCATCTTCTTTTGACGCATCGGCGGCGAAGTCGAACCATCGGTAGCGCAGCGTCGGTGTCAATTTGTCGACCACTACCTTTGCTGTTTCGGGGCTGTATAGGTAGTGGGCGCGGTCGAGCGCCTTCAGCGTCGCGACGGCGTTGGTGAGGCGACTGGAGAACGTGCAGATGTCGCGCGGCGCGTCGGTCGGGCGCGCGAGCGCGCGCAGTCGTTCCAGTTCCGATAGCGCGATCGTGTCGGGTCGTCCGAAGCGTGCCTCCAATGTCTGCATTACCTCTGTTGTGTTGGCGCTGTAGATGAGTAGATTCTCGACCGCTTCCTTGGCTTTCCCTATGAGAGCCCTCCGTAGCCGCGCCATGTTTTCGACCTCGGTGAACAACGTAGTCGTGTCGAAGTATGACGCCTTGAAAGCTAACCATTCATGGTGCGAACCGCTGTATGCCTGTAGTTCTGTGATGTATCTCGGATTCATTGGCGGGCGCGCGCTGCGTGCGGCGAGCGTGATGGCCGCCGCTAACTCTGCAATGCTGTTGTTGGGTAGCGCGACGCTATTGTCTGCGTATGCGCCCCCACTGTTCTGTGACTGTACTGGAACGGACAGGATCGGACACGCTGGCGGCATGTCAGGACGTGTCTGTACGGGCGCCTGCGGCGGTGCGGGCGGCTGTGCGGGACGCGCGGGGGGTTCCTCCCTGTGAACCTCTGCATGCTGTACCGGCTGTACTGTGGGTGGTACCTGTAGCAGAGGAGGCGGAGGCTCCTGACGCGGCGTCTCGTGGGGTTCGTGCGTTATTGCGAGAATCTGGTTTCCTTCCAACCATTCCCCGACTCGTCGGGCTGTAGCTGTGGCGGAGTACACGGATACGTTGTCATCGGCTTCGTCACCTGTGTCCTCCGCTTCTAAAACTGCGACGCGGGCCGCGGCCAGCTCTAACTGTAGCTGTGCCACCTGTTCCCTCGCCTTCGCAAGTCGTAGGCTGCGCCGTTGCTTGACGGTGCTGACTCGCGATCTGGCAGAATCGCGGCTGGCGTCCTGTCGAGCCGACGCCGCCGCCTGTTCCTGCCGCTGTGTGTCCTTGGATGCCTCCGTCGAGCAGCCTGTAGTGTCTGTAGTTTGCTGCGATGACGGCGTGGCATCAGTTGAGGACTCTGTAAAAGTACCTGTTTCTGTACCTGTTTCTGTGGCTGTGGCTGTGGCCTCGACCGACGGGGCTGCGGCAGCGGCGGCGTCGGCGTTGGCTAGAGGCGCGGGCTGCGTCCCTTCTTGCTCTTCACACGTAACTTTCTTCGGTTGCTTCTTGGGCGGCATCGTCGTAGGTATCCGGCTCGAAGGACCAAAATGTGCACGTCTGAACAGGTCAGCACCTGACTGCACCTGTCGCTACCTGCACCGTGGGGGTGTTCCTGACTGTGGGATTCTACGGGATGTCCTCGCCAAATGAAAGTCTTGATCTTGCAGTAGTTCCGTATCCCGAAGTAGTTGCTTGTTCCATTGATCGCCGCGCAAAGAGGCCGATTTGCTCCCGGCACCTATTTATATAGGTGAGGGAGGGGGTCGGACGCTATGCTAGGCTACGATTGGACTATGCACGGTAGTGCCCCATTTTATTCTGTAGGTGGCGCTACCGGGCAAGAGCTAACTAAACCGTAATACTGATTTATTTATTTACAATAATACCTATACAAATGACAAGCTGTCTGAACACTAATTATAATACTATCGGGCTATGTTTCTAATTGGCTATTCTGCTATCTATATGTTCCTATCAGTTATCTATATTTACCATTTATCTTTATTTCAATAAGGACACACACGAAACAGTACTTTTATTGTCTTACTACTACTTATACTATAACTTATATACTACGACTATGTACAATGGCCTATACCTAATCGCGGATATCTATTCTGTCGCGAACACTGTTAGGAACATCAGACAAAGCACGGATGTGGCTACATCTAGGCTAGTATATTTTAGTTACTTTCATAGTGTGATGTCCTATGGTATCTTGTTGTGGGGGAAAGCAGCGGATATTCAAACTATTTTTATTTTACAGAAAAGAGCTATTCGAGCAATTTATAATTTAAAACGAACAGACTCCTTAAGAGAGCTTTTTAAAGAAATTGACATACTAACAGTAGCTAGTCAATTTATTTTCGAAAATATAATGTATGTACGCAAGAACCTTACAACATTTTCCAAACTTAGCGACAGCTGTAATGTTAACCTAAGAAATAATCACAGACTATGTGCGCCCCGTTTTAGACTCGCGAAGGTTAGCAATTCTTTCAAGGGTCAGTGCATTCTCTACTACAATAAGATACCTCTGGAGATTTTGAAATTGCCATTTGAGCAATTTAAAAAGCATGTTAAAGCGACTTTGTCGAAAAAGGGATATTACAATGTTCAAGATTACTTAAATGACAGGACTGTATGGGGTTAATCTGGCTCAACACAGACCTTGCTGTTAATAATTTTGTAATTATTTATTCCTGCTTATTAATCATAACAATTAAATTTTTCATATTTGTATTAGTTAAGCACAACCTATTTTTAAAAGAGATCTAAAAATAAATCTGTGGGAGTTTCTACGCCCTCCTTCTCCCACAGTGGTCCAATGTAGAGAAGAGACAAAAAATGACGTTTGCTAAGTATATGTAAATATCTACACTAAAAAAAAAAAAAAAAAAAATCATGGTCAAGTCTTCACAGCTACGGAACGCCAGATTAGTGAAGGCATACCTGTGCGTCTTCGTGTGCTTGGCCACGAAGGTAGACCACTTGGAGGTGGTCAGTGACCTCACTACAGAGGCATTTATCGCATGTCTAGATCGGTTCGTCTCACGAAGGGGCCTCCCGACATTAATCCGTTCGGACAACGGCACAAATTTTGTCGGAGCCAGGCGATATCTGCAGGAGGTCACTCAATTCCTGAACGGTAACCAGGATGCCATCGGTACGACTTGCTCCCGACGAGGGATTGAATGGGTTTTCAGTCCGCCGGAATGTCCTCATTGGGGAGGAATATTTGAGGCTGCGGTTAAATCGGCTAAGTCGCACCTGACGAGGATCATCGGTGAGACCTCTCTACGCTTTGAAGAGCTTGCGACGCTGTTCTGTAAGATTGAAATGACACTGAACTCGCGTCCGTTGTGCCCGCTCAGTTCGGATCCAAATGATTTGGAAGCGTTGACTCCGGGTCACTTCCTGATAGGTCAGCCCCTTAACGCCCTGCCAGAATACCCATTCGGTGATATTAAGTTAAGTCGGTTAACTAGGTGGCAGATGTTGCAGCAGATGGCTCAAGATTTTTGGAAACGGTGGTCCCTTGAGTACTTGCACATCTTGCAGCAGCGCCTTAAGTGGACTGACCGGACGAGCCCCCCTCAAGTCGGTGATTTGGTGCTGATTAAGGATGCGAACCTGCCATCATTGAGATGGAGACGAGGACGGATCGTCAATTTGTACACGGGTCGGGATGGCACGCCTCGATCAGCAGAAGTCAAGGTGGGGGACTCGGTCCTCAAGAGAGCGGTCGCAACACTTTCTCGCCTTCCTATTGATTAGGGACAGGTTCGGGCCTGTCCGGGCGGGTGACTGTTTAGTATTTATGCTTCGGAACGCACCTCCTCTTGTTGCGCGACTCGGAACGGAAATGGAACCGCAGCTGTCACTGCGATTGTACGCAGCCAACGAGATGAAAAATTGGAGGTTAATCTTTTCTCGTCGGGAGAAAAAACATGTCTGCTCAGGCGTCGGGCCATTGATTGTAATTCGGTGTAACAATCGTCTAATACAGGTGTCGAGCCTGGTCGGAGTGTAAATCTACCACATCGTCGGGAAATAAGTAGATTCGCGTCAGCGGTTAAGTGATCCGTGTTGTGATTGGACATCGTCGTATCGGACGGCGACTCCTCGTGTCGGCAGGCAGCACGCCGGCGACAGCGTCGGGCAGCGAATAGTGAGATTCATTCCCAATCCTACCCAAACTTGTGCCCTTATCCCGATTCCTGCCTCGAATCGAGCTTTTGATTTCCGGTCTCCCGTGCTGGCAAAAACCCAGCCCCTCAAGATTCCACGCCGTTCGGTTGAGGCGTGGAATGAATCAAGTTGTTTCACAGCATATAAATACAAATAAAAAAAATAATTAATATAAATACGAAATGCCAGTTACGAAACAAACCGATAAGAAAGTTGGTAGGAGGAAAAGTAACCTTGTACAATTGATAATTATGGAATAAAATAATAACTAATAATTACAATAACATAACATTAAATTCAATTAAGTTGGCATTAAATTTAAATTAATTGATATTTAAGTGTGCGAGTGTGTTTGTGTGTGTGTGTGTGTGTTTGCGTGAGTGTGATAAATAAATAGTTCCCCGGATATCAATGTTGATCGTTGTGTATAATCTGACCGATTTCTGTACAAATCCTGGATATGAATGCACCATGGCCCATAAAAAATCACTAGAAGCCATGGACAGAACATTACAAGAATTGCGAAAAAAACTCTGAAATAATAGGAGGAGCTCTACTCATACTCTCAGGAGATTTTCGACAAACACTTCCAGTTATTTCCAAGTCAACACCAGCAGACGAGATCAATGCATGCTTAAAAAAGTCACATCTCTGGCCACAAGTACAAATACTGCAATTAACAAAAAACATGAGAGTTGAATTATAAAAGATGAAACAACAGCACATTTTGCTTAATACTTTTACAAATAGGCGAAGGTACATATCTTACTGACCAAACGACCGGCCTCATTGAACTCAATAGTGATTTCTGCAACATAGCCACTACTGAAAACGAACTAATCGACAAAAATTATCCAAATATTATTCAGAACTATACCAACGTAGAGTGGTTATTTCAAAGAGCAATTTTGGCCACTAAAAATGATATTGTTGACGATATCAATTTTAATATTCTAAAGAAAATACCTGGTGAAGAGAAAATATATAAATCGATCGACATGATGGTATCCATTGAAGAAAGTGTCAACTTCCCTACTGAATTTCTAAACTCTTTACAAGTACCAGGAATGCCATTACACTGCCTAGGTCTGAAAATTGGATCTCAAATCATACTACTCAGAAATCTCAACTCCCCAAAACCACAAAATAACTATGTAATGGAACGAGGATGATCGTAAAACAGCTATCGAATAATATCATTGAAGCTGAACTTATTTCTGAAAAGAACAAAGGACACACAGTATTTATACCTAGAATGCCACTGATCTCTTCTGAATTGCCATTTCAATTTAAAAGATTGCAGTTTCCAATTAAATTAGCCTTTAGTTTTACAATTTACAATGCGCAAGGGCAAACTTTAAAATATTGTGGCATCAACCTCAAAGAATCCTGCTTCTCTCTCACGGTCAGCTATATGTAGCTTGCTCAAGAGTAGGAAATTCTAAATATATATATATATATATATATGAAATAAATAATATGAAATACCCCCGGATAATAAAATGAAAAATGTTGTTTATAAACAAGTAGTGTAAATAATGAGAAAATATTTTCAATATTTTTTTTACTTTTTACGTCATAGTTTATTTTTTTATTTCAACTACCACGTAATCTCATATCAACTCCCGAGCGAAGCCGGGTATCATAGCTAGGCATAAAATTAAATAGCATTCTGTTCATTTTGTTGAATTCAGTGTAAATTAAAAAAAAAGGCTAAGCCGTTGGAGATATTCCACAAATTGCCACAGTCAAGCTTTTATCACTAGAAGTCCAGCGATTGCCCTCTGTAAAAAAAACATGTGGTTCAGTCATTTAAATATTCAGAGGGGAGAGATGAAGTTCGGCTTACAGTGGGTGATTAATTCCACGCCTCAACCGAACGGGCGTGGAATCTTGGTAGGGTTGGTTTTCACCAGGAGTATCATAAGTGGTACTGACCTTTGACGCCGTGGACCGGAATTCGAAAGCTCAATTCGAGGCAGGAACACGGGGTAAGGAGCACAAGGGGGGTGAGGGGAGAGGAGTCGAATCTTACTCTCGTCGTAGCCCGATGCTGTCGCCGTCGCTGCCGAACGCGACGAATTGGGGACCGAACCACTGCTTGCTTGCCGACACGAGGAGTCGCTGTCCGAATGCGACGAATTGGGGACCGAACCACTTTAACCTTTCACAACACGAAGCACTCACTCCGATGACTTGAATCTACTTATTTCCCGACGATTGTTCCGTGCTTATTATAATTAACATTCCGACCAGGCCCG
Source organism: Argyresthia goedartella (assembly GCA_949825045.1). Lineage (NCBI taxonomy): Eukaryota > Metazoa > Arthropoda > Insecta > Lepidoptera > Argyresthiidae > Argyresthia > Argyresthia goedartella. The sequence continues at coordinate 20,346,612 of OX463828.1, forward strand.
ACACCTGTGTTAGACAATTATTACAATTAAAATACAGCCAAGGCCCGACTGCCATATGCCGACATTTTTTCCATGTCACAAAAAGTAACCTCTAACTCGTCATCTCGTTTCTATACAAGTGACAACTGCTAGTTCCGTTTCCGATCACTCGCGGTCCGAGTCGCGCAACAAAAGGAGGTGCGTTCCGAAGCATAAATATTAAACAGTCACCCGCCCGGACAGGCCCGAACCTGTCCCTAATCAATAGGACCGCTCTCTTGAGGACCGAGTCCCCCACCTTGACTTCTGCTGATCGAGGCGTGCCATCCCGACCCGTGTACAAATTGACGATCCGTCCTCGTCTCCATCTCAATGATGGCAGGTTCGCATCCTTAATCAGCACCAAATCACCGGCTTGAGGGGGGCTCGTCCGGTCAGTCCACTTAAGGCGCTGCTGCAAGATGTGCAAGTACTCAAGGGACCACCGTTTCCAAAAATCTTGAGCCATCTGCTGCAACATCTGCCACCTAGTTAAACGACTTAACTTAACATCACCGAATGGGTATTCTGGCAGGGCGTTAAGGGGCTGACCTATCAGGAAGTGACCCGGCGTCAACGCTTCCAAATCATTTGGATCCGAACTGAGCGGGCACAACGGACGCGAGTTCAGTGTCATCTCAATTTTACAGAACAGCGTCGCAAGCTCTTCAAAGCGTAGAGAGGTCTCACCGATGATCCTCGTCAGGTGCGACTTAGCCGATTTAACCGCAGCCTCAAATATTCCTCCCCAATGAGGACATCCCGGCGGACTGAAAACCCATTCAATCCCTCGTCGGGAGCAAGCCGTACCGATGGCGTCCTGGTCACCGTTCAGGAATTGAGTGAACTCCTGCAGATATCGCCTGGCTCCGACAAAATTTGTGCCGTTGTCCGAACGGATTAATGTCGGGAGGCCCCTTCGTGAGACGAACCGATCTAGACATGCGATAAATGCCTCTGTAGTGAGGTCACTGACCACCTCCAAGTGGACTGCCTTCGTGGCCAAGCACACGAAGACGCACAGGTATGCCTTCACTAATCTGGCGTTCCGTAGCTGTGAAGACTTGACCATGAATGGTCCCGCGAAATCCGTTCCGACACCCGCAAAGGGCCGGATTTCGTTAACCCTATCCGAGGGCAAATTGCCCATCTGGGGCTGCATCGTAGCCGCCTTGGCCCGATAACAAGGCAGGCACCGAAATACGACGCTACGCACTAAGCGTCTTCGCGATAGAATCCAGAACTCGCGCTGGAGAAAGGCCATCAAGGCGTGGCATCCGATATGCCCATTCCGAATGTGTCGATCCTGTATCAACAGTTCGACCAACTTCCCTTTCCTAGGGAGTAACAACGGGTGGCGAGCCGCATAAGGCAGGTTGGCATTCCGCAGCCGACCTCCTACCCTCAGCAATCCTTGAGGGTCAATAAACGGGTTGAGCCGAGCCACAGCTCCCTTCAGTTGGACGCGTCCGCGTCTCAGAATGTCCAATTCGGACTTAAAGTGCACCGTCTGCACGTTCCGTACCAATGCGAACAACGCATGGTTCCGTTCCCGTGGTGTCAGGACCTGTTTCCGCACCCGTTGCGCCTCAGAATTGCGACAATTCCGCGCAAATCGGAAGATCCAGGCGGTCACATTGACCAGCTTGTCGAGCGAGCTGTACCGTTCCAGCAGGCTGAACTCCTCTTCCGGCTCTGGTTGCGTCGTACAGACACCGACTGTCAAGGCGCCGTTCGCCGTGGTAACGCGTGGACTCAATGGCCAATCCGATTCGGCTTGAGTCAACCATTTTGGACTCCACCAAAAGGGATGTCCAACCAACTCCGGAGCGTGACACCCACGAGACGCACAGTCTGCTGGGTTCATTTCCCCTGGAACATGTCTCCAGATTAAGGGAACCTCCGAATTCAAAATCTGCGAAACCCGATTCGCCACAAAAATCTCCAGCTTATGAACTGAAGCCATCAGCCAGCATAACACGATCTGGCTGTCCGTCCAAGCGTAGACCGTATCTTCTAACGCTATTGACCCACGAAGAACCGTCATCGTGTGGTTGAGCAGACGAGTCAGGAGAGCCGCTCTCGAAAGCTCTAATTTGGGAATGGTCAGGCGAGTGCGCAACGGCGCAACCTTGCTCTTGGCCATGACCAACCGCACATCAACCTCCCACGAGGAGTCGACCGTACGCAGATATACCGTAGCTCCGTAGCCCTTCTCCGAGGCATCGCAAAACCCATGCAGGGTGGCGGTGTATCGTTTGGTGGGGACCAACCTCCTTGGCAGTGAAATCCGATTGATGCCAGGGAGGGTCGAAAAGAACGAGTCCCACTCTGAGCTCAATGACCCGCCGATCGGGTCGTCCCATTTCAGCTCAGCAGACCACAATTGCTGCATAAAACACTTGAGCTGAAATGTTACCGGGGTGATCCACCCGTTTGGATCAAATGTCCTAGCCACCGTTGAAAGGACGTTCCGTTTCGTCCAGACCTTCGGGGAGTCCAACTCGACCCGATACGAAAACATGTATGACACCGGCTGGTACTGGACGCCTAATACCGACAACATATTTGGATTTTCCAAATTTTCAAAAATGTGGGGATCCTGCTGGTAGTCATCCGGAAGACCAGACAGTAACTCTGGAGAGTTCGACATCCATTTACGGAGCTCGTAACCTCCACCCCGTAAGAGCTCAACTAGTTCGTCCCGACGAGCGAGCGCCTCCTCTACGGAATCTGCACCGGTACAGATATCGTCCACGTAGAGATCCTGCTCCAGGATTGCTGCTCCTCTAAGGAAATTTAACCGTTCTCGATCCGCTAACTCCCGCAGAGTGCGAATCGCCAAATAAGGACTAGACCGTAGCCCGTACGTGTTGATGTTCAGCTCGTACACCCTGATGGGCTGATCTGGGCTCTCTCGCCACATTATCAGCTGATACCGTCTATCGTCAGGGTGAATGACCGTCTGCCTAAACATCATCCGGATGTCAGCTACAAACACAACATTGTGTCGACGGAACCGTGTGATAACATCCGCAATGACATGGTTCAACTTCGGCCCTGAATGCAAACACTGGTTCAGGTTCATGCCGTTAGATGTTGATGCCGATCCATCGAACACTACCCGTATTTTGCCCTCCGGGGTCCTCAAGACCGCGTGATGAGGCAGGAAGCAGTGGTCTTCACGCTTCCAGTCGATACCCGAAACCGACATGTGGCCGAGCGACTCGTATTCCCGCATGAAGTCGACGTACTTCTGCCGGAAAATCCCGTCACGCTTCATGCGTCGTTCCATCGACAGAAGCCGCGTCTCGGCTGCATGGTGTGAACTGCCCCGCGGTGGGCGATCACTCCGGAATGGAAGACGTGTGAGAAATCGACCTGACCGAAGGCGACCAGTATTGTTCCGATAAAACTGTTCACACTCTTCTTCAACCGGGTCCAACCGGCGGACCGTAGGTGGTTCCTCCACCTCCCAAAACTTCTGTATCACCTCCGAGAGTACAGAACCGAATAAGGGACTACGAGTCGCTAGGCGTGGGGCAGCCGGCATGATCGGACCCATTACCGCATGGCCCAGTCTGGTGTTGACCGAAACCAGACCAGTCGCCTGCAACACGTGGACACCTGGCACTAACAGGTATCCCAAGGCATCGACACCCAATAAAATGTCTACTGGGCCCGGAATATCGAACTCCGGGTCAGCCAGTGACAACCCAGCGACCAACTGTCGCACCGAGGGCGACAACCGTACGTGAGGGTGTGAGCCCATCACATTAGGCATGACTAATGCCGTGACCGTCAGATTCACCGATGAATCCACCCGTGACGAGAGAGTAATCCGACATACTCCCTTAACGGAACCGACTTCCGTGTTCCCAATTCCCCGAATGGAATGTGGATACTCCCTTACCGAAATGCCCAACCGTCTTACAAGGTTGCACGAGACTAAGCACCCCTGGGCCCCCGAGTCCAATAGTGCTCGTGCCACACATGCTTTGCCGTCCGAACTCCACGCTATCACAGAGGTGGTGAGGAGCATGACCGTCTGTGGAGTGGCGGCACCCTGTAAGTGGGCGGCGTGTCCCTAGCGGGAACCTCCGCGGGATCCGAACCCGCTCAGACCTCCGTCGGCCTTGGAGTAACTCGGCTGCTGATATGCAACCGGCATATCAGACCGTATGTGCATCAAGGGGTCCCAACCCGTATAATAGGCCCCTCGCTGTCCCGGTATCCGATCATACCGGACGGTGTACGGTGTGCCCGGTGCGCACCGTGGATTAATGGGGGAGAGCGGATCCAACCTGGGGCGCTCTAGGAATAGGGGCGACATCCGACTGTTCGCCTCCCTGTTCGCCTCCCAGAGCGACGGGCAGGGTGGCGCAGAAGGTGGTGGACTCCAAGCCTTCGCGCTACTCATAGGTGCCATCTGACACCCGCCCGTAACACGCAGTGAGCCAGCGGCCCGAAGTCCTCGCTGACCGTGTACAGCGGCGACCGAACCCCTGCTATCCCGCATGTTACCCCCCGCGCTGCCCCTTTCTCCTCGGGGGGGGTCCCGTCCGCGGGTACCCCAGTCACCCCGTTGGTGACTCCCGTTGCCCGGAGGGGGACTGGGTCCGGCCCTGGTTGGGCCCTGTGGCCGACCAACCTGAGTCCGGCCCTGGTGACCGTCCGAAGGGCCTGACCGATTCAGGCACAACACGATGTGGTGCTTGCCACCACAGCACTCACAGGGGAACGCGCGCGAGCACTCGCTCAGCGTGTGCGGCCCCAAACAACCGAAACACAATCGGTGGCGGAAGATTATCTTCCTGCGGGCAGCCACCCCGAGCGCCTTAAAGTTGGCGCAACTGGTCACTTCATGACCGGCACTGTCACAGTGCACACAGCCGTCACCCGACGGCGCGGCATTCAAAACGCCAAATTGTTTCGACCGCCCACCCCCCCGTGAGGGCGGGGGGCGCGGCCCCTCCCGCATCCGCGCGGGTTGGCGCTGCACACTGGCCTCCGTATCCAGTGTGTCACATCGCCTGCATTCACCCTCCAAAAAATCCGTCAATTGGACGAGCGTGGGCAATTCCGTGCTACTGCCCCCATGCAGCTGTTCAAACCGACTTTGAAAAGCTGCAGGCAACCGTGACAAAACCATATACAAAACAATGTATGACCATTGGTCTACCGGAAGACCAAGGTTCTGAAGGGCCTTAGTGGCCACCAGCACAGGGTTGAGCACCTGTACTCGGATGTCAACATCCCGGGTTACTTTAGGGATGCTAAACAGCTTCCCCAGCTGCGCATCAACCAACCGCCGTTTGTGTTGGTAGCGGTCAAACAATATGGACCTGGCTATCTCATAATTGCCCGCCGTGACCGTTAGGTGACCGACCAACTCCTTCGGTTCACCCCGCATAGCCATCAATAGTTGGGCCAACTTGTAGGCGTTGTCCAGGTCGTCCCGACCGTGAACCAAACTATCAAATAAATTAATGAATGCCGGCCACTCATCAATTGCCCCACTGAAAGCCGGAAACTCCAGGTGTGGCAGCCGTCCAACAACACCCTTCGGGGGTGGGTCTCCGTTACCCTCCCCGCGGTCATTCCTTCGCGACCGCTTAATTTTCTCCGCGCGACGCTCGATGTCGCCCAAGCATTCCATCGCTTGGTCAGCATCCGCGCAGAGCTGTTTCACTGCAGCCACCGAGGCTTCATCAGTAAGCCCGAGAGCTTCAGCCTCCGCAGCCAGCCGACACACTTTCCCGACGCGTGTCATTGCGTCCTCCACACGCTTGAGCAGGACATCATCCATATCTGGTCGCTCCACATACTTATGAGTATGGGCGAGCCATCTCATTTCCTCACGGACACCATGCCGCAGTACCGTCAAGAGCGAAGGTGCCATGTTTACCGATTTAATAGATTCTGGTCTTATACTTCACTACCGAACTAAGTATAGCCAGAGACCAGCACTTGCCGGTCAGCGCTGGGCACAGAAATTAAAACTAAGTTGTCAAAACTAAGGCAACCACTAAAACAATTAAATCCTAAAAAATATTTAATATGGTCGCCCTGTGGACATACACCTTATAACTATACACTCTAAATCAATTAGAGAATGCCACCATAAGGCACAATAAAAAATAACACACAAAAATTTATTATAAGAAAAAAGGCTATTTTTAATATAATGAAGGTAGCTGTGAACCTTCTAGAAGTGGCCCCTCCGATATGACCCACACTTCCACTGAGGTCAGCAAAATCAGCTTAATACCCCTTAAATAGCCCGACCCTGCTCTGTAATCCGAAATAACACTGCAATGCTATGGAACCCGACTGCAATACTAGAGTCCGACCGAATGACTGTTTCTTATGCACACCGAGTAGTTTCCGACTACAAATTTATAATAATTGTTAACTAAATCGTCAATTATACGTTCACTAACCGAAAATGAACCTAAATTGTGGTATACCGACCACACGACTCACTCACAAAATGGCTGCCGACCAATCTGAGGTATCCACCCTCTCCCAGCTACAATGTGGCAAAAAAACAACCCTACAACCGTCCGTGAATCGATTTCCCAATAGGAAACCGCGCCTGCTACCAAATGATTAATTCCACGCCTCAACCGAACGGGCGTGGAATCTTGGTAGGGTTGGTTTTCACCAGGAGTATCACAAGTGGTACTGACCTTTGACGCCGTGGACCGGAATTCGAAAGCTCAATTCGAGGCAGGAACACGGGGTAAGGAGCACAAGGGAGGTGAGGGGAGAGGAGTCGAATCTTACTCTCGTCGTAGCCCCATGCTGTCGCCGTCGCTGCCGAACGCGACGAATTGGGGACCGAACCACTGCTTGCTTGCCGACACGAGGAGTCGCTGTCCGAATGCGACGAATTGGGGACCGAACCACTTTAACCTTTCACAACACGAAGCACTCACTCCGATGACTTGAATCTACTTATTTCCCGACGATTGTTCCGTGCTTATTATAATTAACATTCCGACCAGGCCCGACACCTGTGTTAGACAATTATTACAATTAAAATAGAGCCAAGGCCCGACTGGCATGTGCCGACATTTTTTCCATGTCAAAAAAAGTAACCTCTAACTCGTCATCTCGTTTCTATACAAGTGACAGCTGCTAGTTCCGTTTCCGATCACTCGCGGTCCGAGTCGCGCAACAAAAGGAGGTGCGTTCCGAAGCATAAATATTAAACAGTGGGCAACCTCAATTTATTTATACGTGGCGTCTTCTTCGACTTTTTATATTTCTGCAGAATTACTAGAATAATGTTAGCAACTCGGACCACTTTTTAGAAATACCAAACTTTGAAAACTGTCATATGACAAATGAATAGATCATTAAGCTTGTTTAAAAAACTGTCCAAAAATATAGAGTCTGCAGCGGTGGTTCCAGCGTAGGTATAGCAAATAATTATGCAAAAAAAAAACAGGTCATCGGAGTCCAAACGTGAAACCAGCTGTCCCGTAGATGTGGGGAATTAGAGTACGGAAAAAAATATTATGTATATGTCATCAAACCCTTTTCTAAGTAAAATAAGCACATATAACAAAAATACCTACAGAATAAAAGACGTATGATCGCGATGGTAACGATAATGGGACTATTTTTCACAAAAAAGCGCGGTCTAAGTCCCAAAACGTGGTATTTGTGTGTATAACTCAAAAAATATATTGCACTCTAAGCTTTTAAAAAAAAGGTAACAACAATTATAGGAAAAATATTTTTTAAGATTTATCTAATATATTTTATATTTTTTTTATTTTTCGGATACCTTGCTTATCGACACTATCCCATCACTATTCAATTTTCAAATTGAGGTTACAAAAATGTTTTAACTTTTCAATTTCTTCATTTATTACAAAAAGGGTAACAAGTACAATATGTAGATGTACATGCTTACTGAGGTTGATATGATGTCATGAATGACATCATTAACGCCGCCATGTTGTGCTACATCGCCCATGCTCCTGACAGTACGGTTTACGATGCGCATTTGGTTTGCACACTGCAATCGTTGCATATGTCACCGTAAGATAGTCAAAACCGTTAGTAGATTAACCATCGAGAGAAAATAGACCAGACTAACAGGGTTTAGAATTTACTTTTATTTTGTTCATAATGTCAACCTAACACGAAGACTATCCGGGGGCTTCGCTGTGCTCGCCTCCTCCTCCTCTAGTCTTCAACTAAGCTACCGCAGTGTTTGCCCTGGTATTTCGTTTGCAATTCAATTTTAAATTGGATTTAACCGTTACTATTTAATGGTTTTAACCGTTAGTTTATCAACTAACGCGACATATAGGAAGCACTACTATTTATATACTAAGCAGCAGTTTAGTCGATAGTTGACCAACTGACGAGAAAAAAACGATAGTTTATCAACTAACGGTTTTGACAATCTTACGGTGACATATACTCCCTGGTTTACCTTGAGTGCGTTCCAAATCGCACCATATTCTATTATAGCGTCTACGAGGTCGTCTGAATGAGTTTTAGCGTGACAACGATAGCTCAAAATGGTTGGATATGAAATCATTAACACCGCCATGTTATGTTATCATCGCCCATGCTTCTGAGCGTCAGCACTGTGAGCAAGCCATCAAAAGTGACAGGAATCACGCTGACAATCAAACGTTGAACAGCAACCAGCAGCGACTCCTGGCACTCCTTAATTGTTTATTTCCTCACTTATTCACCCAAACCAAACCTAATATAACAACTACGACTGTCTACGACTCGAAATGACAATATCGTCAATAACTAACAAAAGTTGGGTTATTTATAATAGTTTCATCTCTCAGTGTCAACGTCAACCGTCGCGTAAAGCGTTCCGAATGGATATCTATGATGGTCGCCATTTCCCACTCGGAACGGGCATGATGGTCTTGACGTCACGTGAGCGATGATGTCTTTTGTTGACGTGACTCGGAACGCGACATAAAAGTCAAAACAAGCAATACATAAGTCAAGCGTTTTTAAAAACGCCTAGAAGAATTTAGAATGGGGTCCGCTCTCTTTTCCTGAACGATAAAAGAAAATAAAAGTCAAAATAATTCAACGAGGATATTTTGAGGTTATGTTTTACATTACCTAAAGTATAATATCATTTTTGTTTTATTTTCTTGTATGAATTGCAGATATCGAAGTCACGAATATTGTAACAATGGCTAGGCGGCCGGAGCACCAGGCTCCTCCAGAAATTGTAAGTAGTACATCAACATTACATAAAGATCACTATTTCAATATTGTTTAGTCTACTTCCCATTTCTAACTTTCCTAAAAATTTCAGTTCTACAATGAAGAAGAAGCTAGGAAATACACACAAAAGTGAGTAGACAATGAAAATGTGAATAAGCTTCCTATTTAAATTAATAGATACGTCCGCGCACCGTCTACTATATGTTTTATGTCGCGATTATGTCCTCGTCTTACGTCGTTTCTGTTTAGCCAGCCACTAAGCACACAACTAAAACAAATTTAGGTCTCATGCATACATTCCATTTCAGTTCTCGCATCATAGATATTCAAGCACAAATGACTGAGAGATGCCTCGAGCTACTCCTATTGCCGGAAGACACACCCTGCCTCTTACTAGATATTGGCTGTGGGTCCGGACTCTCTGGCACTGTTCTTGAGGAGTCTGGACATATGTGGATTGGCATAGACATCTCACCATCAATGCTTGGTATGTAGAGAGCTTCAAATCAATGTTTGTTATTTTTTTAATAAAGCTTGTTTGAAACCCCTTGAATAAATTGATTTTTCTATACCCAGATGTAGCAGTAGAAAGGGAGACAGAAGGTGACCTATTGCTGTCAGACATGGGTCAAGGAGTCCCCTTCAAGGCAGGCAGCTTTGATGGCGCAGTCTCTGTGTCGGCTATACAATGGCTCTTCAATGCTGATAAGAAAGAACATAAGCCAGTGAAGAGAATGTACACATTCTTCAGTACCTTGTATGCTGCTCTGGTGAGATTACTTTTGATTTATATTTTCCTAATTTTAGTGGTAGGGTATTATTATTACTTAAATATACTTCTACCTATGTATGCAACCAAATCATTTGCATGCATTATTTAATCTGACTGAAAATCAACTTTCACTAAGGTCCATCTGAATATTTATCATTTAAATTATAGTTATATTTCTTTTCCAGTCAAGATCAGCAAGAGCTGTTTTCCAATTTTACCCAGAAAATGAGACTCAGTTGGAACTCCTCACATCACAAGCAATGAGAGCCGGCTTCTATGGAGGTGTTGTCATAGACTTTCCCAACTCTGCCAAAGCTAAGAAGTTTTTCTTGGTTCTGATGACTGGCGGGGTGGCCCCTTTGCCACAAGCATTAGGTAAGCTACAAGTGTGCTGTTGGATGAGTGAATATTTCCTTAAACAGATTTATTCTTGTTGTGCTCCTGGTTATGAGGCATCGGGATTTTGAACCTTATGCCAGGGTAATAAAATTCAAAACCTATAACGGTAGTCAAAGTATACATATGTTTCCTGGTAAAAGTGTAAGGTCTTGCGATGTAGTGACCATAACAAACTCTTGGTAAAAAGCAATAACTAAAGCTCGATATTATGTATATCCCAGGTACAGAAGAAAGTAACAGTCTTCAAGTGAAATATGCAAGGAGGGAAGCAACCAAAGGTGCTCGGGGCAAACCCCTGAAGAACATGAGAGCCTGGATTCTGGAGAAAAAGGAGCGGAGGAGGAAACAAGGCAAAGACACAAAACCAGACACCAAATTCACTGGCAGAAAAAGATCTGGACGGTTTTGAGATAAAATATATATTTGATGTATTAAAAACTAAATTAAGATAAATATATCTAATAATAAGTTAACTATTACAAATTATCTTTTTATTATATACTTCCACACAGTATCCACTCCATGTCCAATGGTTTCAGCAGGAATCAGATTAGGTAAGGGAAATCTACAAGCTACAATAACAGTATTATCATTCACTTCTTTCAAAAGTTTATTTTCAAATTCCTGCATCATTTGCTCCACACCAAATATTACGATGTTGTTGTATGGCTTCAGGTCGAATTTCCACAAATCCCGCCTATAAAACCTTGCACCGCGGTACTCTGGAGTAAACAGCGATGCTATTCTAGAGTAGTACACTAACCAAGGGTTTAGTTCAACCCCGTCAGCTTTGAAACCCGCTTTGACGGCGGTGAACACTATTCTCCCATCTCCAGAGCCTACGTCGAGCAGTTTGCCACTTCTCCCGGTTATAGCCTTAGTTACTCCAGTTAACTGCTCAGTGGTGGCTGGTACGTACGGCAGACATACCCTCCGAAGAGCCGGAGATACAAAGGGAATGCAAATAATACTGACGCCAACTGCTAGCCCGCCGGTCACGTAGATTAGTACCTTTCCAGCGACTGATAGCCCTTTTTTGTCGGGTGCTTTTGGTTGACCGCTTTGGAGTAATTCTAGTCCCATGGCTCGTTTATTTCATTTTACGTAATCGTGGTTAGAAAAGGAAACAGGGAACCTAAAAATCCCAAAAAGTTCATTGACAATCAGCTGTTCGCAACTTCGCAGTGTTCATGTTCAATCAAATGACGAGCATAGATAAAAATGTATGACGAGTTCCTTGATGACGAGTTTTTTTTTTTTTGGAGGGGAAAAAATGGAATTACACATAATAATAATAGTACCTTGGACACCATTTACACACATTGATCTAGCCCCAAACTAGGATTCCCTGAATCTTGGGTACTAGACAACGATACACATACTTATACAGATAAATATTATACTCATACCCTTATTCACATATCAACGAAGTAAAATGACAAAATGACAGGGGTTATGAATGATTTAGTTCATTCTATTGTCTCAACTATATCCTATTGACTGCATTTAGTGTGAACAAGCTATACCATGAATAAAATGATTTTATAACATTGCGGTTAACGAGAGGGAGAATAGCATTAGTCAGTGCATAAGTTTTCTTACTCATTATTACTATTACTCACAAAAAGTGGAAACAATTTGCTTCTGCTGCCTCAAATGGAAATAAAGAGTAATGCAATCTAATGCCACATTAAATTGTGTCAAACATTCATTACAAATTCTGATTGTAAAGAATCACTCTATTCAAAATATACAGCTTTTCATTCAATTTAGAATTAATGATAAAATCACTACCAAACTGTACATGGCAACATTATTTCAAGAATTGACATTTGATGTTGTCAGTTTACTTCATTTTTATGTGAATAAGGGTATAGATAGATAAACAACCATGCCCAGGAATCAGACCTCCCTGCTATGTCCGGTCCCCACATATTGAGCGGGCATTAGCTCGTGTGGTATACGGACTAAAAACAACCCCTTTATTTTTTTACAGTTTTCTGTCTAAGATTTTACTGTGAGCCATGGCCTCGGTATATGCTGAAATATTTCTAACTGCAATTTGCACTTTTGGGCGATATATATGTGTATGTGATATATATGGGAGGAGTTTGCCTGCTTACCCGATTTTACGAGCGGACATCAGCTCATAGTCAGAGGGCATGATAGCGGAATGTAAGGGGGGAAGATAGCCCCCGCTACTATGAGGTGGTTATGTAATTTTTAAAACTATTCTCATCCTAAACTACTCTATATTTGGGTTATTTAGGGGGCTCTAACCTCAGTCCGGGAGGTTTAAAGGGGGAGGGGGAGACTGTGTGTCCGTCGAATCAAGACGGTGATATCTTTCAATCCAAATTTGTTATCTGAGACGCTGTAATGCTTCGGGGACACAGCCTTCGTAAAGTTGACGTGCCTGAGGGGCGGGTCAAATGGCGAGCCACGAGCCAGACATTTTTTTAATTTATTCCTTCCTGAGTTAAACGAAACTCTACTATAGATTTAGCGTAACTAGTAGTGTAGCGTAATTAGTGTCATTCGGCTAGAAAACATAGGAATACGTGGCCTCCCCCATAAATGGTTCCAAAATTACCTAACAGATCGTAGGTACTCAACCTGTGCGTGTCAATGGAAAGTTCAGTGGCAGCATGTCGTGTACATACGGGGTACTTCAAGGCAGTACATTGGGCCCTAGTCTTTTTCTTATATACATTAACAGCCTATGTAACCAAAATGCTGTTGAAACTGAGCTTCTCATGTTTGCGGATGATACAGTTCTACTGTTTTATGGACCTACCTGGGCAATTGTGCAACAACGTGCAGAAACGGGTTTGAGTACTGTGTCTGCTTGGCTGGAGGATAATTTGTTGTCTCTCAATACATCTAAAACAAAATATCTATGCTTTAGCAAAACCGCGGCGGGTAGTCCCAAAGCTGACCTCAATCTAGTCATATATACATTCCCATGCAACAGAGAGATAACGCGTACCGAAAACTGCAATTGTGACACTCTGAATAGAACATCAAACATAAGGTACCTAGGGGTAATAATTGACGATAAGCTGCAGTGGGGTCCACATATTTCAGCCACATCCAAAAGGATTCGGAAAAGCATATACGTCTTCAAAAACCTTCGAAAATATGCAGATCTTAATCTTTTAATAGAAACATATAATGCTCTATGCCACTGTAATGGTTGATTACTGCATTTGTGCCTGGGATGGTGCATCGAAAACAATTCTATTGGAAGCAGAGCGCGCCCAACGTGCCGTACTAAAAGTAATGTTGTTTGCTCCCTACCGACTATCTACCGCACTTGTACACAGCAGAACTAAAGTATTAAGCATACGCCAATCCTAAATATACAAATGTGTTAAATACTATCACAGGTATCATATACCTTTCCTTCCCGATAACAACAAGAGATTGTTCAGATGCCCTGTTCCTATCACAAAAAGGTCCTTTGCCCAACGAATCAAAAACAAAATCAAAAATTGGCTTATTGGAATCGATTCTGAAGCTACAGAAAACCTGTTACTGATAATAAGTTAACTTTTTATTCTACTATAGGTATTTAGTAAGCTATAACACACTTATATATAAACAGGCATAACACTTCATGCACGTACACATAACTCGCACACGCAGTAACCCCCTCACACTCAGTACACGTACAGCTACACTCTACACTCACCTCACAACCAAATCTTTTCTTGTTTACTTCTTTTTTTTTGTTAAACATTATTATTTTTTTATTATTATTATTGTAATTATGCGAAGTACTTCTTTTTTTCAATGTGTAATTATAATTGTCTATAACGGGAAGAAACTGTCTCCCAAGACACAGGTATCCCTAATTTGGGAGACAGGGAAACCCTTCTGCTAAGAACTTGATTTTGGAAATAAACGTATTTTTACTTTTAATTTTTACTTTACAAGGAAAGTAAAACAATTATTTTATATAAGGCTGTCAGTATAAAATATAAAGAATGTATATCAAAAGAGGTGGCATCCCAGCCAGTCGCCAACATTAGGTTTATTAGACATTTATGAATAATGCGGGAAGATAATCGTCTACTACGAAGGAGCTACACCAACTTTCTGAAAATTTGATAGGCACGAGCCATATCGAAATATTTACGTGTCTACGCAGAGCCGACAGCACATTGAAGTGTTGTTGTAAACCTGTGTGGACGCAAACACCAACCGCGGGCTCCAGAAGCCTCCCACCAAGGTGGCTGCTTTGGAAGCCTTGTTTGCAACAGTGTGGCACGGGTTTAAACAAATATGAGTGACTAACTCGTCAGTACATGAATCGAATGGCGCTCTCTGATTGTTGCAAATGGCCGGTCGCTGTCGTCTTCCTCGCGCACTCGCGCCGAATCTTGCAGTGGCTATTTTCACGATAAAATAATATGATATGTTATTTACATGCTAGTTATAATTCACGGTACAGTATAAAGAAGCTTGAATTATATTTTTTTTGAGGACCTTGTGTTGATGCTGTAAAACGTAAAATGGTGATAAGATGTAAAATTCGTGGCTGAGTTAGTAAATTAGGTGGAAATGTTTAAATAAGAAGGTCAAGTAAAAATAATTGTTGATCTTTGCTTGATGCTTTCTATATAATATTTAGTTGGCGTTGTAAAAAAGACGAATTAGTTTATTAGATGCTATATCATTTTCCCGATGGTTGCTTGGTTACATCAACTGGCCAATAAAGAAATCAGTGGCTTTACGTAGTAAGTAAGACTTATAATTTCCCATAGAATAATAATAGATTAATATTGAATTTGTAATTAATTCTTTCAGCAGGCCTCGGAGAACTCACGCAGTTTCAATGCTCACAACCCCACAGCATAACACCACGTCCTATGTACTTAAAAGTCGCGTGAAGAAGCATTACCTTTCGCTTTAGAAATAAAGGTAGTATGTATTTCTTAGTATATATGTCACCGTAAGATTGTCAAAACCGTTAGTTTATAAACTAACACGTTAGTTTGTAGGCTATAGATAAATTGTAAACCAGACCGACATGGTTTAGAATTTACGTTTCTTTTGTTCTTACATGTCAAACTAACACGAAGACTATTCAGGGGCTTCGCTGCGCTAGCCTCCTCTAGTCTTCACCTAAGCTACCGCATAGTTTGCCCTGGTATTTCCTTGGCAATGCAAGTTTAAACCAGTTAATATTTTTTTTTTTATAAACTAACGCGTCATATCGTAAGCAGTACGGTACAGTTTACAATTTATCGATAGTTTGTAAACTAACGAGAAAAAAACTAACGGTTTTGACAATATAACTGTGACATATATACACTGTGATATTTTAGTGGTTTTAAAGCGGAGGCTAGGTAAATCGCCTTGAGCAGTAGGTATAATATTGTCATCATCATGTCATATAATTTTTTAAATCGAGACATATTTTTTCATTTACGAAAAATATCTCGACACAATCTCGAAACAGTGAGAAACATTAGTAGCCCTCTTTTACTACGCACGGCGGTTCGGCAACGTCAAAGGCCTTTAAAGGAGCTAGCCGCCTAGTGCAAGCGCATACCATTAGCCAATCATCGCACTTGCACGCCGCAACCCATGCTATCTGCCCCCGCCCCCAACCCTTTGCACGGCATTACGCATATCTTAGTATGGTGCAACAATACGCTATTGCGAATTACAACACAGCAGAAGCTCGACGGCTCTACGCACAACCGGACCACCTGAACCATCTCAGAATGGAGGGCATCCCAAACCCACAGGTTCCTTCAATAAACACTTTCCTGGCGGCTACTCAACGATTGATTGATCATCATGGACAGTTTAGGGTACCAGAGCATGCTCAAGCCCGAGGTCGACCCCACATTTACAGACCAGACCTCGATCAGGACATCATCGAGTACCTCGGACGCGATCCTCGGCTACGCACTCGAATGGTCAACGTGAGCCAATATTACGTGTGGAAGCTGTTGAACTCAGAAAAGTTACACCCGTACCATTTTAGGCGTGTTCATGCCCACCACGACAACGATGGACCGGCCAGGATTGCGTTTAGTCAGTAGTCAGCTGTTGTCAAATCAAGATAAAAACATTTTGTGGACTGACGAGTCAACTTTGATTCTATAACTATTCAACCAACGCAGTGAACATTATTGGGCTTTTAACAACCCCCACGTGATCCGCGAGTGCTCTCATCAAGTGCGTTTTAACATTAGACCATTATATAAGTTACTCTGTGCATTAGACTTTTTTTTGTGGTCCGAGCTGAAGCGCCTGGTGTCTCGGAAATACGTAACTCGAGATGAATTAAAGATTGCGACAACAGACGCTTTTAATGTAGTGAGATGTGACAGAGACACTTTATTAAAGTTAAAACGTAATTGCGTGAAACGGGCACGACTTTGTATTGAACGAAATGGCCTGCACTTCGCACATTTGCTCCGTTATCATATCAGTGAGTGTAAATAACTAAATTAAACAGGGAGTGTTTTGTAGTAAACTTCGTGAGCTGTGTGAAAAATCTGCAATGTTGGTAAGTACCTACCAAACGCCTTTACCACTTTAACTAGATACCTATCTAATCTAATAGCATATCACGATTTTACCTACTGAATGGTTAGGCGACGCGCTACTA
Organism: Argyresthia goedartella; assembly: GCA_949825045.1. Classification (NCBI taxonomy): domain Eukaryota; kingdom Metazoa; phylum Arthropoda; class Insecta; order Lepidoptera; family Argyresthiidae; genus Argyresthia; species Argyresthia goedartella. The sequence goes on from OX463828.1 coordinate 20,363,657, forward strand.
CTAGTTCGCAATTTTTTGCAAACGAGATTCCTCAATTATTTAATTTTTATTTTACGACTAGGGCCGGTATAAATTGTCGAAATGGATAGTACAGTTAATTGCAAATCGCCTTCCTGCGGCTTTAAAACCACTTAAAAGTCAGGATGTATATATCTAACATTATTTGCAGATGACACGTCAGAATTTTTTTAAATTAGGAGACAAGAAAATGACTTTTAGGAAACAAATAATGTTCTCTCCCGAGTATTATACTGGTTTGCTGCCAATAGAATAGAATAGAATAGAAATCGTTTATTTTGACTTCAAAAATACTTAAAAATACAGTTACATGGTACCTACATTAGTTTATAAGGGCAAAAAAGGGACGGTCTCAGCGTTTGCTGTGAGTAGTACAAACATGTTCTAGCTCACAGTGCTGGTTTCCAGACAGTACCTGGAAAAGAGAAGAGAGAAAAAAAAATATAACAGTAATAACGAAAAAAGTAACAAAACAATAAAATAATTAAAAATGACACAGTAGGTATTGAGCTCTGTGGTTTTCTGCCCGGTGCAATTCCAGTGCTGACCAATAACTTGCTTTTGAATAAAAAAAAAGACAAAAGTGCATAAAATTCACTTTAACTTATGTAAGGCAAGTTGAGAGTATCGTTATATTGGGGATAGACAAACTAACACTAGTAGATGAAACTGTATTTCTCGGCATCACTATTGATGCCAAACTACAATGGGGTCCCCATATTGTAAAATTAGCACATAGACCTAGCTCCGCAGAATATGTGGTTAAAAGAATCAGGGAATTGACTGGCGTTACAACTGCTAGGCTTGTATATTTTAGTTATTTCCATAGCATTATGTCCTACGGCATACTACTATGGGCACGGGCTGCTGACATTGAGACCATTTTCATTTTGCAGAAGAGAGCGATCCGATTTATTTATAAGCTAGGTAGTAGAGAACTTTCTTCAAATAAACCAACATCCTAACAGTTGTAGGTCAATGTATCTATGAAAAAATAATGTATGTAAGGAAAAATATAATGGTTTTAAAACCATTGATAGCTACCACAATTTGCGAACTAGAAACAAACATTTTCTTTCTTTTCCGATGTTTAGACTCACACAAGTTATTAGTTATTTTATGGGACCCTGTATACGCTACTGAAATAAAATTCCGCAAGAAATACAAAGCTTAACTGAAGGTCAATTAAAAAAATGTAAAAGCACACTTTGGGCACAAAAGCCAACTACAAAATTAAGGACTTTTTACAAGACACCGACATCTGGCATCACACCAGTTCATTGCACATACCTATATTATGTACCAATAATAAGGTACCTACCAAATGTTTTATTATGATTGCTTCTATCATTCTGCACCAGCAAATAATTACTTTGTTTTTCATAGCGTTTGTATGAATGACAAAGTTATATTTGCGGTTTTTAATAAATGTTTTATATGTTAAAAACTGCATAATTGATTTGGTTCAAACCAATTTTCCTTGAAAGTGTTTATTGAAATAAACAACGTATATTTTTTTAGATTTTTCACTTTCTTACTTTAAAAGTTAGACTGAATTTTTTCCACTTTGGAGGGGTCTGTCTCTTTTTACTTTGAGAAAAAATGATTTCAGGAACCTCGACGTCATTTTTGAAGACCTATCTATAGACACTCCACACATATGGGTTTGATGAAAAAAAAAAACATTTGTTTGGGGAGCCCCACTTAATTTTTAATTTTATATAAAAATCGTAAAGCGGTTCACCGAATACATACCAAGTTTTAACTGTGTAGTCCTAATAGTTCTGGAATAACGTTGCTGTGACATATGGACGGACGGACGGACAGACAGACTTGACGAAATTATAAGGGTTCCTTGTTTCTCTACGGAACCCTATAAAGTACTAATGGCCACAACTTTCTGGAATTTTGTTAGATATGGAGCCATGGGAATAGAACGTGTTTGTAACGCGGAGTCGACAGCACAATGAAGTCGGGGCCTTGTTGTAAACCAGTGTGGACGGAAACACTAACAGCGGGCTCAACCAAGGTGACCCCTGCTGGAAGCTGGTTGGCAGCAGTCTGGCCCACGTTTAAGTCTCAATTTTTGTGCTGTTATGAATAAAAATCTTTGAACTAGAACTTGAACTGGAACAATGAACATTCATCGGAAAATTGCCCTAACTAGTAACTAGTCATAGGGATGTGACTTTAGGAAAAAAAATCGATTTATAAATATATATATATATATATATTTATAAATCGATTTATAAAATATATATATATATATATATTTACCTTACATAAATCGATTTAAAAAAATCGATTTTTAGGACTAAAATAATCGTTTTTTTTTCACCCTAAAATATATTTTTTTTATTTTATGCTACATACAAAGTCTTCAGTCAAATAAAACGTTTATTTATGCATTTTTACATATATTTACCATATTTTTTTAGGCAAGCCCTGTAAAAATAACAGTTTGGGCACCCTTTTGCAGAGAATGCGACTGCGTTTGACATGCAACGTTTAGACAATGCGTTGTGATACGGGTTGATAACTGCCAGTACGCCATCTAGGTAAGGATTTGGTAGTACCGTAACGGGGCGACTGACGGGGTGATGAATAGGTACCTAACTAGGTTAATGCAGGTATAGTAAAGATGGCGTTACCTAATAAAAAAAGTGCCCAGTACTTGCCAGTACAGCCAGCAGTGGGCTGTCCACGCCACGTGTCGAGTTGCTGGGCATGCATTTTTGACGTTGTTTACACATTGGTTGATGAGCCCAGCCCATCAGTCAGCATTGGCCTGGCCATCCATGGAAGATGGAGGATGACATTTGAAGAAAAAATCGACCAAAAAAATAAATCGATTTTCAAATAATCGTTTTTTTTTCAGAAAAATAATCGTCGATAAAAAAAACGATTATTAAAAAAAAACATCGATTTTTCTATAATCTTTTTTTTTTACATCCCTTACTAGTCATTGTATGTAGGTAGAAAGGATACTGGATATGGCGGTTGGATTTTGATAGGTCGGAGCGCTATACCCATCGTTCTGTGACCTATGCCAATAGCGCCAGTTGGCAGCACTGACTGTTTAAAAAAAAAATGTCAACATATGCCTTGCCGGTTGATCGCGTTTTGTCCTGGATTTCCTCGTTTCTCACAGAAAATAACAGCTTTTTTCCATAATGACTGCTTTCGAAGAGTTCGGTGTACTTGCTGAGCTGGGTAAGGCCACCGAGGAGATGGACTGGACTCTCCCAACGGACGTGCAAGCCGAAGCCATACCTCTCATCTTGGGTGGTGGCGACGTTCTGATGGCTGCAGAGACAGGCAGCGGTAAGACTGGTGCCTTTTGTCTACCGATCATACAGATTGTGTGGGAGACGTTGAAGGATATATCAGAAGGCAAGGCCAGTAAGATCATTCAGCAGTCGTCGTCAAATTGGACGATGTCGTTCTTCGATCGAACTGATGCCTTGGCGGTGACCCCTGATGGTTTGCGTTGTCAGTCGCGTGATCACAACGGCTGGCATGGCGGCCGGGCCTCTAAGGGCGTCCACAATAAGGGGTCATATTATTATGAGGCGACTGTGACTGATGAAGGGCTGTGTCGGGTTGGCTGGTCCACTCAGGCTGTAAGTATTGCTTTGGTCAGAGTATCGATAAGGGGGCGGAAGCTCCTACTTTCGCTAAGCTCAACTCAGTCATTAAGAATTGCTCTTCACTGAGCTCACATCACATCTTTTAAATATTTCTTCACAATTCATAATGATGATTTAACTTCATTAAACACAAATAAATGAATGGAATAATATTTGATTGAATTATGTATCCCATTCATTCATATTCACTGTACCTAACCTGTATCTCACAGTTATATATGTCTACAGGCTCGGCTGGATCTAGGCACGGACAGGCTTGGCTATGGGTTTGGAGGTACCGGAAAAAAGTCCAATGCCAAGCAGTTTGATGATTATGGCTCTGCTTTTGGGAAAAATGATGTTATAGGTAAGTGTAGACTGTAATTTTTTTAAGCCTCTAAAAGTTGGCCTGTTTTATAACCTTGTGAGCCTCTGGTCTGTCCTACCTAACCTATACTTTTTAAAATGTTATTAGTAGTTCTTGAATAATTAGAATTTTATTTAACAAAAGGCAAATACCATATAAAATTGAAACATTTAATTTGTTTATCAGGGTGCCTCCTAAATCTGAATAACAATGAGATTCTCTACATGAAGAATGGTGAAAACCTTGGAGTAGCTTTCAAGCTGGACCCGGCTCGGCGTTCCGACTGCTACTTCCCAGCTGTTGTGCTGAAGAATGCTGAAATGAGCTTCAACTTTGGGGCCACACCTTTCAAGGTAAATGGTGACCATTATTGCATAATTGGACAATATTATTTCAGTGATTCATTGATAGTTAATTATTCTTTGCTCCTTTAACCCGTCGGACATCCTATACTCTACCTAAGCGCATAACTTTTTTGGGCGGCTAGCGTCCTGTGACTTTTTATGAATATTCACCAAGTTTCAGAACATTCCCGGAAGTAGTCTTAGATTATGAGTAGTTTAGTTGGCAACCGTGTGATATGATTGGAACTGACATTGAGACAGCCAATCAGATCAAAATAAATAAAATACCAAGCCATGTCGCCATTTTCTACTTTTTGTGTTGGGTTCGCTTGCATTTTATGTTTGTCAATATTTATTTATTGTGAAGTAATTACTGTGTTTTGTAATAAAATAATACATCTTATCGCTGGAGAAATTAATAGTGGTGATGTGAAAAATGGAAAATAGTGTAAGTTTTGTGTGAGTGGCCCGTATAAATATCGGGTACAGCATTAATTAAAATGACATCGTGTCATATATATATCCAAAAAAATATATAACGGATGATTTCACATTGTTTAAAATGCACCTGAAATAACTTTTTGATCGATAATTTAAAGTCACCTTATATATGGGGAACTGGTTGGAGTCCAATTATTATTCTGAATTCCTTTTTGAATGTAGTAACTGGTTCGATAGAACACAAAATAAATATTATATAAGTAGCTGAAAAATATTTAATGATTCTGCTTCACCACATTTCAAAATTAGAAGATATGTCAAGAACCTCTCAAAGTACGACACTATTATAAAAAACTTACTCAGCATTTGGGATGTTCATCACTTTTACAGCAGTCATAAACAGTAGGAACAGTAAAATTTAGAACAATTGGGATGATGCATATTAGTCAAGTTATATACTTTTTAAGAACTGTCGAAATAGTCGATTTATATAAGAGTTGCATTGAAATCCGAAACATGACGCCATATTTCGTTGAAATCAAATGCACTCTGGCACAAAATGATGTTAATTCATTCAATTGCTTAAAATTATTAACGACTGTGATATTGACGGTCATTTTTCTTGTTAGGTGTCTTGTAAATTTAAACAGAATTGGTATTTTGTTGCTTACCATTCATGTATCATCTCCATTAGGTATTTGTATGCAACTGCAGAAAATCTAACAGATGGTGCTGTGAATCGCAATTTGCTTCTTGCGCTTATATTACTCAAACGGGTCCATAAATCGAAAAATAATCCTATTATTTTGATATTATTTCTAAAAGACCTATCCAACGATACCTCTATTTATATCATACTCTATCCCAAAGTGTGAGATGTCAAAGGATAGATGTTATAAAAATAATATGATTATGACCATTTTTCGATTTATAGACCGTTTGAGAAAAGAAGCGCGAAAACCCAAGAACGATTCACAGCACCATCTGTTGGACTTTGTGGAACAGCGTTTATTTACTTCTCTCTCTCATATATATTTTTTTTGACTGTGTTTTATTAGGGAAAAAGTTTGGCTATGTTGGCAACCCTAAATTCACTCACTCATAGATATCCGCCGCCATCAGCGTTGCAAAACCTACCGATTTTTCGGTAGATCTCCCGATATTAGACCTCGTTTGCCGAAATACCGATTACGAAGGCATGTCTACCGATTTTTTAGTTTGCCGCTGGTTTTTACGAGAAAAAAACTAAATACTTTATTATTTGTAGCAACACTACACTATTTTACTCTATGAACATGCTATGAACCCTGCCCATAGTCCATCTCAATCACACTTATTAACGAAATTATTAAGCTATCCTTTTCTCGCGCATATTCTGATCTTATCGTCTCGCTCGATGCCAAGGGGAAGAACCTTGTTTGGCCGTATGCTCCAAATACTATAAATAAAAATGGACTCTATAGAATACGTATTAAGATTCATAATACTAGAAGGATTTGATAGGATACAGTAAGGGAAATCCCCTGTAAACATGAAATTACTTCTTTTTTGAAAACATTTCATATTCGATTCATTCTTTCTCGTAGAGCTCCTACGTGTTCATTTTCTTAGTGCGAAGTTAACTTTATAATGTCTGAGGAAAGTTCAGATTCTGATTCTGGTGCTGGCGCATCGACCAGTACAGGTGTCAAGCGAAAGAAATATCAACAAAAATATAAAAAGAGTGGGAGTTACGATAGGAATTCTCTGCATGGTTGTCTCCACATTTATCAAAACCTACTTTTGCAATGTGCAAATCTTGTAATAAGGAGATAAATATATCTTCGGGATACGACGCTCTCAAAAAACATGCCAGTTCTAAACTTCACGAAAAGAGTGTTAAGAGCTTAGCTGTTCAACCAAAATTGTCAGACTTCGTTAGTAAAGAAGTTACCCAGTTTAAACATCAAGTGAAAGAAGGTAAGTAAGTTATCAAATTCTTTGCGCCGCACCGTTAGCAATGTCAAATAGAGTCTGTATAATGAATTGTTAAATCAACAATTTCATTCATTTCAGGTGAAATCCGGATTGCTGGGTTTGTGGCTGAGCATAATCTTCCATATAATATCTGATCATCTTTCTAAATTAGTTAGTAGTACAGATTTGTCCAGACTCTAAAGTTGCAAAAAGTTTAAAATGCTCACGTCCAAGAGTGCAGTCTATCGTGGAAAATGTAATTGGTGCAGAGAGTTTCGCAGAACTTTGTGAAGATTTACGTAATGTTAAAATTTCGTTGGTTATTGATGAATCAACAGACCTATCAACGACAAAACATCTTTGCATGGTGGCAAGGTATGTCAAAAATAATCAAGTACGTGATTCTTTTCTCGCCCTGATTCCCCTTTCTTCAGCAGATGCCACTACACTTTGTGAAAGCATTGTAAAGTTTTTCATGGACAACAATATTCCTTATAAAGATAATTTGATTGGATTTGCATCCGATGGTGCAAATGTAATGATGGGACAAAGACATTCAGTGATGGTTTTATTAAAATCAGAAATCCCAAATTTATTCATCATGAAATGTATATGCCATTCTTTTCATTTATGCGCATCTTATGCTGGCGAGAAAATCCCTCGATTCGTCGAAGATTTAGTCCGGGACATTTATAATTACTTCGGTTCAAGTCCGAAAAGAACAAAAGAGTATGAGTTTCAAATATTTTGCCAATTAAAAATTCACAAGATTTTACACCCTTGCCAGACGAGATGGCTGTCGGTACATGCAGCTGTTAGTCGGATTCTAGAGCAATATCCTGCTCTAAAATTATATTTCATCGATGCTGCCGCCTCACAAAACGAGTTGCTAATGGCCTCAAATATTTTAAATAAATTGAACGATCCGGTATCTCTTTTATTCCTTCAATTTTTAGATTTTGTCTTGCCAATTTTTAACCAGCTGAACAAAGAAATGCAAGCGGAGGGTGCTAGAATTCACATTTTATACTCGCACGTGTGTGCATCCTTGAAAACTCTGTTAGACTGCTTTTTAAAGAGGTCTTACTTGAATGCAACTAACATTGAAGATGTGAACTTTAAAAATCCTCATAACTTTTTGGATATACATGAGATGTACTTTGGAGCAAAAGTTATGGATACTTTACTGAATAATAACAGTTTGACTGCAGATCAGTTGAATTTATTTCGAACAAGATGTCTACAGTTTTATATTGAAGCTTCTGAGCAAATTATTCAAAGATTTCCCCTAAAAAACAACCCACTGAAAGACTTAAATGTTTGGGCTCCAGAAAATGTAAAAAAAGGAATTCACCCAAGCCTAATCCCACTCTGCAGAGCATTTCCCGGACTCGTTGATGCGAAAGACTACCAGGACATAGATACACAGTGGCGCCTGCTTAGGAACACTCAAGAAATTAATATGTTTAAAGATGATGCCGAAGATTTCTGGGCAAATGTGGCTCAAATGAAAGGCAGTGACGGAATACCTTTATTCGGATTAGTGACTACATTCGTTTTTCATATTTTATCTTTACCGCACTCATCTGCAAACGTGGAAAGGATTTTTTCTGCAGTAAATTTAATAAAAACTAAAAACCGCAACCGCCTGTCAACCGATGCCTTAGTTGGGCTTTTGCATGCGAAGAGACACATAGGCGATAAAAACTGCTATGATTTTAATATACCTAAAGCCATGTTCAGTAAAATTTCGTCTCAAGGATGGTATAAATAATAATTTGTCAAAATTGATACAAATAAAAAACTACCGGTTTTTATTGGCAGCCCTACCGAATTTATAATTCTTGGTTTTGGAACGCTGGCCGCCATTACGGTTCCTAAGTTTTGTCGTAGCGAGGCTACGTCCGACTTTTTTATACGTCCATGATCGAACGAAGGGAACATAATTATGAGGTGACTGTTGGAGATGACCGAAAACAGATCATCAGAAATAAAAGTGAGGCCTATCATAAACATAAATTCACATACAGGCACTTACATTGCTAATGGCCCCACCTTAGAATACCCTGTGTCGTGGGAACCCGAAACAGCGACGTCGTACATATAAACATCCATTGTTTTACCCCCACCCGGGGTTCCAACGCGCGACCTCTCGCATGGTAGGCAGAGCCACACACAACCACTGCGCCACAGAGGCCGTCAAAAATCTGGCGGTAAGGTCGGGCTGCATCAAGCGAAAAGTGAATTTTCCAGCATCAGTAATGATATGAATTATAATTTAACTAAATCGGACAGTCTCCCTAAGATAACTTTTAAAAGATATTGATTTACTAACTGTAGCAAGTCAATTTATTTTCTAAAATATCATGTATATAGGTAATAACCTTTTAACATTTTCCAAAATTAGCGATGGTATAAATTAATTATAAAAGCCTAACAAATGATCACAGACAAGCATGCAGCCTTATGGCGTAATCTCTGAAGTTCATAGCGTGTGTCTATGGTTCATCTCATGCTCATACAATTTCATCGATTGCGGGGTATCACCGAAGGCTTCTAGGCTTCATTCAATGAGCTTGGGTTTGGCCCCCATTATGATGCTACTTGCGTGATACCAATTTCACAGATGAAGCTGGTGCAAGGTGTCAAACGTAAAAGTCTATATGAAGTTCATAGCTCAGACGACTTACGCCATAAGGCTGCAGCTCCACGTGGCGCGGCTACGCTACGCGTTTTTCGTAATATCATAGTTTCCCGCCATAAAACTATATCGACATTATCGGCCCGTTGTTGGGCATAATTCGTCTCTGATTCACGAAACTCTGCTTACAAACTTTATCTACACACGTATCATAAAGCCTCTACTGTGTCCAATAACCGCGCGTTACGACCAGCCTAATGATATACTACTTGGTAAAAACTCATTTCGTATCTGAATATTGATATGTCACCGTCTTCTTCTTTTCGAGTCGACGGTCATCTCAGATACGGGCGGCCCAAAAGGCCGCAACCGCAATAGCTCGCTCGGTAGCCTTATACAGCTCCTCGTCCGTGCAGGTTGTGGGGCACGCAGGGCACCCAGTTATGTGCGCAATCGTCTGTCTCGGGTATCCACAGACGCACGCCGTGTCTAGTTCCGAGATGATGCCCCACCTCGCCAGGTTAGCTCTGGACCTCCCCACTCCAGCTCTGAGACGGTTGAGAGATTTCCAGATCGGCCAGCTGAGCTTGTATCCTTCAGCTAGTTTCTCTTTCACGCAGTTGCTCGGGTCTGTAGGGTTCAGTCGTGACTGCCACTTGGCGAGGCGTGTAGTTTGAGCTGGTTGACTTAGCGGCTGCACTGAGTGCAGGAAGCTTTTTCTGGAACGCAGCCTGGGCCTGGCTGGTACATGGTTGAACAGGGGATGCCGTCTGTCATGTGTCTGCTTTGACCTTTCAATCGAGCTAGAGACAGATCTCCGAACCTCCGGGGGGGCTATTCCTGCTAGCTGGTACAGCTTGTCGGTTAGTCTGGGTTTCAGACCGCCCGTTATGAATCGACATGACTCGTTCAATGCCACGTCGACCAGCTTTGCGTGCGTTGAACGTTCCCACACAGGGCAGGCCTACTCAGCCGCAGAGTAGCACAGCGCCAGAGCTGTGGTGCGCAGGACGGTTGGCTGTGCTCCCCAGGATGTCGTGGTCAGCCTCTTGAGCAGGTTGTTGCGTGTGCAAACTTTTTGTTGGGTCTTCGTGCAATGCTGCTTCATTGTCAGGCTTCTGTCTAGGGTTACGCCGAGGTACTTAGGGAAACTGTTGTGGGACAGTTTTACGTCTCTCCATATGATGTTAAGTTCCCTTTTAGCATCCCTATTGCGGAGATGGTATGCACAGACCTCGGTTTTGGATGGGTTTGGCTTCAGACCGTTAGCAGCATAGTATTCGCCAAGCTTGTTCAGGGAAGAGGTAATTATTCCCTCCACGCTCTCGAAGGTGTCCGATTGAGCCGCGAGTGCTAGGTCGTCAGCGTATATGAAGCTTCTGGTATCCTGTGTCCTAGGCTGGTCATTTGTATATATGTTGAACAGACTTGGCGCCAGGACACTACCCTGTGGCAATCCATTACGCTGATTTCTCCAACGGCTCTTCTGGGTTTGCAGGTTAACTTGAAACCGGCGGTTACTGAGGAGCTGTCCTACGATCTGGCAGAAGTCATAATCGCCCGTGATCTCATACAGCTTTTTAATCATTACGCTGGTGTTCACAGTGTCATAGGCCGCCGATAAATCCACGAAAGCGACACCCGTGATTTTCCCTTTCTCAAATCCATCTTCAATGTGCTGGGTCAGGTTGAGAACTTGCGATGTGCAAGACTTGCCGGGTCGGAAACCTGCCTGTTCTGGGATCAGTTTATCGTCGATGTATGGAGTAAGACGGCCAAGAAGGATCCTTTCGAACAGCTTGTATAGGTGGCATAGTAGGGAGATTGGACGAAAACTTTTGGGGTCATCAACTGGTTTGCCCGGCTTGAGTAGCGCGATGACACGGGCCTTGCGCCATTCTTTTGGGATCTTCTTGGTTTCCAGACAGTTGTTGAAAAGCCTCAGAACCCAATCCACCGTCACAGGGCCGAAATGCTTTATCTGTTCGACAGTGAGGTCGTCGAGTCCACACGCCTTCCCGCTTTTCAGCCTTATAATCGCGGCAATCATCTCTTCGCGGCTGAAAGCATTACTCAGGGTGTCAGTCTCGGTGGCCGGGTTCCTAAGGATCTTCCTAGCTCCTGGGAGGGGTTTAGTCTTGCCATTCAGCAGCAGTTGGTGGGCGACCTGGTTTGCAGTAACATTTGTGTATTCTCCAGAAGAGTTCTGGGTACCAGTTAGTTTCTTGATTGTAGACCAGGCTTTCTTACTGTTGTGCGTCATGTCAACCGACTCGACCAGGTCTTGCCATTTTTTTCGTCGGGTTTCACCGATACACTGCATTAGAGCTTCACCGAGGGCGGTAGTGTTTTCGGAAAAAGGGTCTCTTTCAAAGGCAGTCTGGTATTCCTGCAGAAGTCCGGCAGTGTGGCCAGTTAGTCCTGGGACATAAGATGTGGCACAGCCCCTCGGAATAGTCTTGCGCGATATTTCCTTAATCACGTCAATGAATGAGCTGTAGTTATTTGGCGTGGCCTCGATGGTGTGAATCCTGCTATCTAAAGTAGTTGCGAACTTCTCCCAATCCGCTTTGTTGAAGTTGAAACGCCTCCGGAACGGGACTATAGTAGGTTCGATTGCAGCGTTTACTTCACAGAAGATGGGTCTGTGTTGGGTGCGTGGGATCGGCCGTGCAACTCGTTTTCGGCATTGGGAGCTAATGTTTGACCTAGCGAAGATTAAGTCTGGGTTGTATCCCCTTTTCCATCTGCCACTGTTGAAGGATGCCGGTAGCTTTGGGTCGTGGATCAGTGCAAGGTTACTGGCCTCGCTCCATTCCTCAACGGCTTCTCCATTTCCGTCCGTTTCCCTGTACCCCCATGCGACGCTATGACTATTGAAATCTCCAGTGACAATTCTGGTTATCGTGTTGCCGAAATTGGGTGTCGCTGTGAATTGGAACGGGTTGTTGGGGGGTTTGTATACGGATGTTACAGTGGCGTCCGACAACTCCACGGTCAGTATCTCCACATTATTGTCGTCTGTTAGGTGGGCGGACTTCACGTGCGTACCAGGTTTGGTGTAGATCGCGCTGCCGTACTTGAGATGAGGTCGTTCGATGATACGGGTCATATTCATTATATCCGGCCTCGGGTTGTCTGGGCCTCGCTGCGTTTCTTGTACGCACAAAACGTCAGTCTTATTTATATGGCACAGCTCAGCAAGTAAAATTGCTTTGTCCGCTGAGAAGCCCTCTATATTAATAGAGAGAACTGTCAAGGCAGGCCCTGATGAGGCCGTATATTGCGAGCTTGGATCTTACGGATGGCCATCGTGGTGAAAAGATTAGTCAGCCTACTGCTTGTTGATGCTAGTAGCTGCTTCCAGGGGACGCCGGGTGCTTAAGTAGGTATAAAGCGTGCACCACACTGGGAGGCTCTTTTCATGTCCCCCATATGTCACCGTAAGATAGTCAAAACCGTTAGTTGATAAACTTTTTTTTCTCGTTAGTTGGTCAACTATTGACAGATAGTAAACTGTAGCGTACTGCTTACTATATGATAATTAGTTAGTTGATAATCTAACGGTTAAAACCGTTCAATAGTAAACTGGTTTTTAAACCAGTTACCAAACCATGTTTAAAAACATGAATTGCCAAAGAAATACCAGGGCAAACACTGCGGTAGCTTAGGTGAAGATTAAAGGGGGCGAGCGCAGCGAAGCGCACGAATTGTCTTCGTATTAGGTTGACATGTAAGAACAAAAGAAACGTAAATTCAAAACCCTGGTTTACTATCTGTAGGTAGTTGATCAACTAACGCGTTAGTTGATAAACTAACGCGTTGACTATTTTACGGTGACAGATACATTATGACCATAATGTATCAATATTTCGACATTTTATGACATTCAAATTTCGAACGCCGACGCCCGCCTGCGTGCCGCGCCGCCCCTAGTTTGTCTGTGAAGTTGGTACTACTGAACAAGCCTAAACAAGTACTGAGCAATGATCAATGCCACAATGCCGGTTGAACATGCGGTTCCTGAACACATCAAGGAGAGCTTATGATATGTGTGTAGATAAACTAGTGTAACTATACATAATTAGGCATTCAATCTCTCGAGTGATATTATTATGCTCATTATGCTCAAAGGGCAATTAGGCAAGTTTGCAATTAGGCAATTTGTCAAGGGACATGTTAATGCTACAAAGTACGGGGAAATTTTGGAAACGAGTCTTTTTCGAGCCATGAAGAGCTTGCAACATCAAGATACCTTCATTTTTCAACAAGATGGGGCTTCATGTCACTGCAAGGACAACAAAGGCATGGCTTAATTCTAAGCAAGTTCATACGATGATATGGCCGCCAAGCAGCCCGGACTTGTCCGCGATCGAAACTTTATGGTGAAAAAAGAAGAAAAGTTTGAGGAAATATCCTACAAGATCAGAAAAAGATTTAAAGATTCAGCCAGTTCGGCGTCCCATCACTCCTGAAGAGTGTGCGGAGCTGATGGCATCAATGCCACACGGATTAAAGCAGTTGAGAGCGGAGGAGGCACTACTAAGTTGTAGACGAACTGTTTTGCGTGCGTGGTTAGGGTGAACGAACTCATTTGCTTTGTAGACAGTAGGAAATTATTGTTTTTCATGTTAAATTAATTCAGAAGTTATATTAAGTTATTGCAAGAATAACGTATATTTTAGATTGAAACACGTAATATTTAGATTTTTGTCATTTAAATGGGTAATTTTACCCCTTAGAGTCGAATTATTCTGCATTTGAACGCGTAATGCTCTTTTATAAACATATTTTTTAAAGATATTCAACACACGCGCCCGGTTTGCGAAAGGAAAATTAGTTGTGACAACCTTGATAAACTCATTTCAGTTCATCAAGCGCCGCTAATTCGAAATCATCTTCGATTCAACGCCTGTTAGATTTGACCACTCTTTCAGAAACTGGGGGGTTACACCACAGATACTATAATACTATACAGTTACACTCTTACATAGAGATGCATAAAATATTGAATATTAACTTTCGTCACCAGCACCAGCCCCCGCAGGGCTTCGTCGCCGTGTGCGCGGCGCCGGACGACTGTGTCAAGAACAACGCCGTGAGCGCCGCCGCCGCGCAGGACTCCAAGCCGGTTAACAACGCGCCGCAGGCTATCATTATTGAGGTACACCCATAGCGCAACAATTGGGAAAATCGCATTTAAATCCGTCCACCCGTTTGATAGCTAGCTAGAGACAGATAGATAGACAAGCACACAGTGAGACGCTTCAAACTTAAAGGCAGCTTCAGGCCTTCCTCACACGGGCTGGCAGAAGCTCACTTGCGCCCATGTTTTGCCATATATTCAAGACTCTACTTTGACTTACAGTTCGCTAGCCCATTATCGCAGCTATATGAAGGTTACCTCACGAGCTTTTGCATCGAGTTCAGAGCATGTCCCTGTCCCATGTACTTTACTTATCTCAGTGGCATCACCCGGGGTACCAAACCACATCTTCAGCTTGGTATGAGATCGTGCAGACAAACTCGCGCTTCACCATGCCTACCTCTGCCAAGTATTGGATTTTGTACCATATTCAATTATCCCCGGCCGTGGACACTTTACGCGGACTTTTTAAAAGAAAAATTTGATTGCGGACTCGGGGAGTCGTTAACCCCTTGACACCTAGAAACGTATATATAAGTTCAACTACCGTTATAGGTTTTGAATTTTATTACCATGGCATAAGGTTCAAAACCTGCCCCATAACCAGGTCCAGGTGTTGATCGGTAAAGGCTGGGCACCCCGACAAAGGAGTTTAGAATTCCATCTTCAGCTTACTTTTATAGGAATGTGATTCAAATGTAAACTAATGCTGTTGCGTAACTGTTTCAAAAGGTTGTTTTGGCATAATGTGTCGCCTTAACGTAGTGGGTTCCTGAGATAGAGCAGCGGTGCGGGAGAGATGACTTTACAGACTGAGCCGCCATGACTCCACACCGCTGCACCTCCACATAAATCTGCTAAGTTCTTTGCATATAGCCAACAAAAGAGGTTTACTTAAGCGTACCAATGCCATGCCACTCTAAGATGCTATGGAGCTCCACAGCTCATCGTTTTCGCTCTAAACGGTCTGACACCAACCAGCCTTGCTCCCCAGCCGTCTCGCGAGCTAGCTGAACAGACCTGCAACCAGATCGCGAAGTTCAAGAAGAACCTCGAAAACCCCTCCATCAGAGAGCTGCTGGTGGTGGGTGGAGTCAACGTGAAGGACCAGATCAGTGCGCTGAACGCCGGCATTGATATTGTGGTCGGCACGCCGGGCAGATTGGAAGATCTCATACAGGGCGGTTGGTGGTTTGATTATCCTTTGGCTTGTATTTGAAAGTAACCTTTTTTAACTTCGTTAATATTTCCTACGGCCGTGAGGAACTAAGGTCGGTCTTTAATTAACGGTCTAGGGTGTTAGTAAATTGCCTGATTTAACCAACCAACTGCGACACACACATTCATTCGAGTTGCATCTTGCTCTTTTTATAGCCCTCGCATTCGCACGCACGCCCGCTGCCTGAGCGGAACGGCAACCCTAGCCGTTTGAGCCGGAGTACCTAGTTATCATTCGAACATTGGCTTTGTTACCTTACTCATTCTTATTATACTATGGTATCCCCACACGCAGGTTACCTCGCACTGACTCACTGCCGCTTCTTCGTTCTCGACGAAGCCGACGGTCTACTGAAGGCGGGGTACGGCGAGCTGATAGAGCGGCTGCACAGACAGATCCCGAAAATCACGAGCGACGGCCGGCGGCTGCAGATGGTGGTCTGCTCGGCGACGCTGCACGCATTTGAGGTTAAGAAGATGGCGGTAAGTGGCGCAAGAGGAGTGGTCTACTTTCTGTTTCACGGCAGTTCTGGAATATCCAAGATAATGTTTCTTCTCACCACGAACGAGATTTGACCTTGCTATTTCTGATTACAACAGGTGATGCTGATGTAGTGCCAGCGCCGTATGATGCATCGTATATTATATATTTCATGCTCAATTTCATAGTGTGTCGATTGTCAAATTAGAGTCCTATATTATAGTGTTGAGGCCCAAATCTGGCATTGAAGTATGCTAAAGTTGTTCGGACGCTACAAGCTATTTTTAATCAACCTCGGCTCGGCTTCCCAAGCGAGAGATCCCGGGTTCGAATTGCTGCTGGGGAGAAAGAAAGAGAAATAATCCTAGTGTGGAGTCAGTAGCAATGGATGTGCCTGCATACAGGGTTTCAGTTTAAGTCGGCCTAGATTCTTAAGGAGGTTGTAGTATGTATCATTCCTGACTGATTTGGCCATGAAGTACCATCCCCAAACTGAACCGTTTTCAATATATTGTTTTTTCTTAAGTTAAACAAAAAATATATATAGGCACATACATTGCTCCTGGTCCCACACTAGGATACCCTGTGTCATGGGAACCAGAAACAGCGACATCAAACACATATAAACATCCAAGACCTGCGGTTTATTTTTCTTTATCCCCAGCCGGTGATTGAACCCGGGACCCCTCGCATGTTAGACACTCAGAGGCCGTCAAAAGTTATTTATAAACATTGCCGATTTTTAGTCGATTGTCCTATTTTTTAATATTTTGCCCCTAATTTATTTGTTTCTACGAGTTTTGCGTAGTAGATAAATTGCTTTATAATTCTCAACACCAGGTAACTGAACAAACTGGGACGTGGTAGACGATTGATACTAAGAAAAAAAAATGTAAAAGGATTTTTTTCTTTAAAGAATGATAAAAAATATGGCAGTTATGCTTATAAATATCTGTATTTTCTCAGCTATCCACGAAGTTTTAACAATCTAGGGTAGTATCAGATTTCATAGAAAAAAAATTGTTGAAAGGCACCCTGGTAGTAGTAAAAATATCGGTGCTTATGCCTTATATCTATCACTTGGCCCTAGAAAACAAAATAAAACACAAGGATATGTACATTAATGACATTTATTTGGTACTCTTTTCCACATGTCCGCCTCAGTTACGCGGGATCCCTATGTCGATTTTCATTTCACCAAACACCATTGATCGATGCTCAGTTGGAGGACAGCTTCGAAGCCTTCATTAATGAATATAACATTTAATCGAAAAACTACTTGCCGATGCTAATTTAAAAGATGGAACCTTTTTCGGTCATCTATACTTTGAAGCGCTGCTGACCGCTGAGCAACCGGCCCGGAGCAAAACCGGAAACGAGACATCGGGAAGTCGTTTTTCGGTCAAACGTTTAAATGAGCATCGCAAGTGGATTTCGATGAAACGTGACGTCGGTTAATTAAAGCTTCGTGGAAATAAGCCATCGTCCTATTGAGCCATCGATCAATGGTGTTCGGCGAACAAATAATGACATTCGAAGTCACATATATAGGGATCCCCTGTTTCGCACACATATTCTCATTTTCTTAGTCCACTTTTCACTACACCGGTACTTTTAAACTCCTTATGATTTCATTTGCCGCATCAATTATTCTTTGTCTAAAACATCATTAGATGTGATTGGATTAGGTTCGTGGTAAACCAAACTCGTCATGTCTCGATAAAAATCCATGGGGGTTAAGTCTGGACTTGTAGCTGGCTACGGTAGGTTTCCACCTGTTCTGATTATCTACAATAACACTTCTGTACCACATGTCTCGAATGAGATTGAGGGTTAAATCGTCTGAGTTTTGTTGAAAAATTGATTCTAAGGGGATTTATTTACCTCGCTCACACCTGCTTACATAGTAAGATATCCGAAGGCAATAGGTGCAGCAAAACCAGCAAGTAACCTAACGAAGCACCGATATTTATTACTACTATATATAGATATAGTAGCATATAAGTATATAAGTAAGTATATGATAGGTATTTTTTACTACTACCTGGGAGCCTTTAAACTAAACTTTTTTCTATATTATGATACTATTATGATGGGGTTATACCTTAGTGAATAGCTGAGAAATCAATCAGGAATGATGGATACTACAACGAAGGATCTAGGTCGACTAAACCTGTAACCCTGTATACATGTTTATCTTTAATTAATAATAGTTGATCGTACAGTGTATCAAAACACTGAATTTCTTCAACGGTCCGCTACGATGCTTATTCGATGTCATTATAACCTCTATCTATTGCAATACCCAGGAGAAGCTGATGCACTTCCCCACGTGGGTGGACCTGAAGGGTGAGGATGCGGTGCCCGAGACGGTGCATCACGTGGTGGCCATCGTCGACCCGCAGAAGGACCGCTGCTGGGAGACGCTGCGCAAGTAAGTCGGATTTGATGACCTCTGGATTTGTTTTGTTATATTCGGTTCAGCCGTGTAAGATCCTCAGCTATTTCGTAGGACGTTAGATTTTAAGGCTTTGTTAAAATAAATTATTGTGCATTGTACTGCAACTTTTCCGTCCGTTTGTAATTATGATATCAAATAGACAATAATCCGTTTCTGGAACTGGAACTTCCAAGATACTTACATCTGATCATGGCGGTCAATTCATGGTGTTAAACAAAAACTTTGATTTGTATGAGAGCTATTCTAATTTCCTTACTCAGCTCATTTAATGAGGATATTTTAAGGATTAAGCAACTTGCTCAATTCATTTCGGAGTACGAATTTAGCCGAGCGAGCACGACTATAGTCAGGTTTGATTATCTATACTGAGCAGAGGGTGCAAGATGCTGAATAAGTAGATAGGTATGTACATTACAGAATGAGTATTCCCCACACAGGCACGTACAGACAGACGGCGTGCATGCGAAGGACAACATTCGCAGCGCCAACACCACCCCGGAGACACTCTCCGAGGCCGTGAAGATATTGAAGGGCGAGTACTGCGTGCGAGCGATCAACGAACACAAGATGGATAGGTGACATACATTTCCATATAGGCACAACATAGCCTTTAAATCCCGCGTATAGCCTGCTATACCCTCGTGTGAGAACTATGTCGTAAATACCAAAAAGTTTATCGGTCAGACTCGCACACAAATAGTTCCGTATAGATAACGCCATCCACGACGACGCGCCCCACTCTTTTTCATAATCGCTTACAGTGTATGTGTGCAACCTTTTAGCAGTGTGGTTGTTCTGTCTATACACATTAATTGCCCAGGAATGAACACGCAAACTACGATAAATTGACTAATCAGGAGAGAGCATTACGGACAACTTGAAAGATGCTCTACTTGATTTTTAGGGTTCCGTACCCGAAGGGTTCCAAACGGGACCCTATTACTAAGACTTCGCTGTCCGTCCGTCCGTCCGTCTGTCACCAGGCTGTATCTCAAGAACCTAGCTAGCTAGAGAGTTGAAATTTTCACAGATTATGTATTTCTGTTGCCGCTTTAACAACAAATACTAAAAAACAGGATAAAAGAAATATTTAAGGGGGCTCCCATACAACAATTCTTTCAATACCACATACAAACTTATGGATGCACCTGGTTACGTACATGCAGTGTGAAAGTAACCGCACCAATAACTTTGTAAACAATATTTTGCTGTGTAAAATCCAAACTATTCACTCCACACCATCGCTTCCATTGAACGGTGGTACGGAACCCTTCGTGCGCGATTTAGACTTGCACTTGACCGGTTTTATAATTTCTTGTCATATAACTGTACTCCAAAACAGATACAGGTCTGAAGAAGGTTTTGTAAGAGCATGATAATGAAACAACTTTTTTTCCCAACAGATATAGAAATAACATACGCATATATATGGAAGTGACTTATCGGGATCTGAAACAAATATTATTCTGAATCTTCGCTTGTATCAGAAATATTCTATTCAGAGTCCGACGAATCTGTGACATTTATATTAAAACTGAAATCGAGACTCGTCTTCAGATTTTTCAACGTGCTGACATGTATTACGCCAGACGTCTTGAGTCACTCGATCAAATGCTTCATTTAGAATGGGCATACATACAGGCACATACATTGCTTCTGGCCCCACACTAGGATACCCCGTGTCGTGGGAACTAGAAACAGCGACATCACAAACATGTAAATATCCAAGACCTGGGGTTTTTTTATCGCCAGCCGCGATTCGAACTCGGGACCTGGCGGTTATAGCGGCACCGTGCACCGGCGCACACCAATTAGGGATATTACCTACTTTCTAAACAATACAATTCATATCATATCACATACCTGACTTCTTAATACTACACGCTGAGATTTCTTAGACATTTTGAATTTTTAGTAGTAGAGCAACATTCGTGTCGATTCTAGATAATGCGGAACGTGGAGTAAATTAATCGTGTGCATCGAGCGGCTTCCCGCTCGCGACTGACGCTCTTGTCGAACCCCCCGCACACCGCCATCCCCTCAATTGAAAAGTAGCGGGGCGCGTCGTCGTGGATGGCACTATCTATACCATTGTTCAAGAAAACATGAATCATGATATGGTTTGTTAATTGTCACCGTAAGTTGGTGACCTATCGACAGATAGTAAACTGTAGCGTACTGCTTACTATATGACGCGTTAGTTGATCAACTAACGCTTAAAGCCGTTAAATAGTAAACTGGTTTAAACTTGAATTGAAAGAAAAGCAGTTCTGCAAGCCCTACAAAGCAACACCGCTCTGGGCTAATATGTGTCACCGTAAGATTGTCAAAATCGTTAGTTGATTGATATTTTTTCTCGTTAGTTGATCAACTATCGACACATAGTAAACTGTAGCGTACTGCTTACTAAATGACGCGTTAGTTGATAAAATAACGGTTAAAACCGTTAAATAGTAAACTGGTTTAAACTTGAATTGCAAACTAAATACCAGGGCAAACACTGCGGTAGCTTAGGTGAAGACTAGAGGGGGCGAGCGCAGCGATGTCTTCGTGTTAGGTTGACATGTAAGAACAAAAGAAACGTAAATTCTAAACCCTGTTGGTCTGGTAAAACCGTCAGTTGACCTGACCAACTATCTACCGATAGTTGGTCAACTGACGGTTTTGAGTACCTTCCGGTGACATATATATCTGGGGGGGAGGCGACACGTAACTAGAACACGGTAAGGTAATAATAATGTTTGTCTTCGCTATATCAGGCTTCTGTTAATCGATAAAACAGAATCGCATCCCTAGAACTTACCTGAGAGTTTTTAACTCTAATTAAAATTATTATCCTCTGCAGGGCGATAATCTTCTGCCGCACAAAGCTGGACTGCGACAATCTGGAACGGTTCTTCAAGACGTTCGGCAACCAGTACTCGTGCGTGTGCTTACACGGCGACAGGAAACCCAACGAGAGGAAAGCCAACTTGGAGAAATTCAAACAGGTATCAAGCGCTGATTGATTTCAGTTTAGAACCTTATGTTGGGAATATGACTTCACGTGCTATACTTGGACATGGATGTGGAATTTATTCAAATTCAAATTCAAAAAGAGTTTATTTCTATAAGCAGTGGGTGCTAGTCCCTTAGAGCTTAGAATTAGTAACCCTTCGTAATACAGAGATGGCGCTAGCAGTAACGATTGTAGTTTATCGCTATGGTTTCAGTCAACACACTTCTAGATGGCACCACAGGACCCTCATTTCAAGCAGATTAGTTACTCTTCTTATCCCATAGATGGCGGGACTTTGCAACTGTGAAAGTGCGCCTGCATCGCTGTATATGTGATCGCTAGCACCCCTAATAACGAACCACAGATACATACATATTACACACAGACGCCTGCCTGTGACAGATACACTCTCTACTCTATTTAGTTTGTGGATAGTGGATACATTCAACAACAATGACCAATGTCGCCTATTGTCCGTGATCCTAGCCAGAAAGTATGACCTATAAATATTATACAGATTCTGATAATTTCTGATTACGCACATGTTTTGTGTGTTGTTAGATATAAATGGCTACAATTTAAAACCAAAATGATTTTTTCGCACCAAAATGTATAAATGATCACCAAAAGTGGCAGCAAATATCAGGGAAAAATACTGCGGTAGCTTAGGTGAAGGGTAAAGGGGGTGAGCGAAGCGAAAAACACTTTATCCTTCGTATTAGGTTGAACATATAAGAACAAGAAAAAATACTTAAAACATAAATTTAAGCACACAAAACATAAAAGAAAAATAGCTTAATTTCTACAGAAACACAATTAGGTGCTCATTTATCCATTCTGGCGGTCATTTTGAATTTATTGGTAGTAAAATAGGTCCTTTAAACACAAGCCTTCATATAAATGTGACACACAAATCTGGCTTCTTGGTCACATTTACCACTCACGACACACAAAATATTTCGATTTCACACTTTCTGGCTAATATGACGTTTCGATGTATAAATAATGTTACTCCTGATTAGAGTTATAAATTAATCGTTAAACCCAAAAGTGCACGATTAAATGCTCGTTACTGTGCCTTTTGTGCAGTTAAATTGGTTAATTATTTATGTATGTATATACTTAGAAATTATTTCCAAACCGCGGAACAATTTAGGTTTCAGAACCCTTATGATTATTTAAATCGATAATTTTTATTCCTGTAGTAACTATCATCGGGAAATCCGTCTATAGAACTCTTAAGCAATCCACGAGGAACTAACAATGCAAATAAAAATGTAACTCAAGTAGTTGCGATAAAAGATGCATTAAACCCAAACCCTCGATCAAAACGGGTTACCCGCACATGTGCGGTTAAATGTGTATAGTTGGTATTTAAACAATCGGTTTAATACGGACCTTACATCTCTACTCCTATAAAAGGCAAGAATATATCAGCCATGCAATCAAAGATGGAAATAAGATGTGCAATCTTGACGATTTGATTGACACAGTCTCAAGACTCTTTAATAATTCATGTCAGCGATGATCATGATGATGATGATGCATATAGTGATATTAGTATTAATTCTGGCTAGGATCACGGACACAAAACATCGCTTTCGACTTTAACCGTGTTAGGTACCACAAAAAATGTTAAACAGCGTTTAACCTCAAAACAAACTTAGAATCCCATACGTTTTTGTTTTTAAACAAGTGTTGAACAGTAGTTCATTTTTTTGTGGTATGGTCCTTAATGTTTAAATTACCTCAGTGTTCGCGTGACGTCATTAACTATGTTAGATCGTTTTATTACAGACTATAGCGCTGAAAGAACCACTAGTATTAATACTTCTGTGTTCTAGTAATTAAGTAATTATATACATACGTAAATATATAAATAAAAGCTTTTTATACGTGTTTGTTTTTCATACTCATATAGTTTAATATGAGTACAATATTAGTATATGTGGTAATATAACAGTAGCTACCTACCTACTTCGTCTATTTTTCTTTCATATTATACCTACCTATATAGTTACGTGGTTTGAATGGTCTGCCACAAGGCACACGGCACACGGCACACGGCGCACGGCAGAAGAAGTTGCTGCTGTATAGTGTTATAGTATCTGTGCTGCCTGCAAGCTGACGCAAATAGAATCTGCAGGGTTTTTGTCCGAAGGCCCGCGATTTTCAACCCAACCCAACCCTTTTACCAAGCTATAAAGCTTGGTAAAAGGGTTCACTGGTCAAGAGTCTGCTTGTACGGGCGATGAGGAGGCGAACTTTCGAGGGATCATTCAAGTATTACGTAAGCATAATTTTAGTAGTTTTGTTTCTTCTATTCATATACACCACACACATCATTTGCGAAAGACAAATTATTAACGTCGTATCGTTTATATTTTTATTATTAACATTTAAACGATATTTTTATTCAATTTTTTTACTCAAACAAAAAAAGAAGTAATATATTGCTGACGTAATCACCATCCGAACCCCCCCGGCCCCCCTTACATTAAAATATGCTAAGTAATTATCCTCCATGATCCTCCCCCAACCACATCTTGGTGCTTACGTAATACTTGGATGACCCCTGAGGTTGTAGTGAGCTTGCTGCATCAGAGAAGAGAATTTGCGTAGTCCTAGCCGTCTTCTTAAATCTGGCAACGTAGCCGCGTTGATTGGGCCGCCATTTAGCGACTTTGTCGCTAGAAATGACGACTATTGCTTAAGTCCTAGACAAAAAAAAATGGATTTACATCCATTAAATGCCTGTTTGTATGTATTTTCCATTTTTATTTGTCTGTTAGCATTATTTTGAGCAATATTCTTACATTTTTATTTTATATTTGCAAATTATTCATACATTTTTAGGGTTGATTACAGTCGTATTCAAAAATTACTGGACCCTACCTCAACGCAGGGAATTAGCTTTTAGAACTGTGACCTTTACATGTGATTCTGACCTCTAGGAATATCAAACGCTTTTGAAAAAATTTACCAATCACAACACTGTATTATAGGTACTTATAATTCGAATTTGCTGTTTAAAAGCGATGTTCTGATTAATAATTTCTTCAAAAGCCATAAATTTGGTTGAATGAATTAGTGTTAGTTAGCGTATTTTCGTGGCGTGGCTAGCGACATGGAATTTTCGGAGTTGGAAACACTGTTTCGAATCGATGCGATTGACAAGCGCTCAGCCTTCTCTATTTAATTAAAATTACAAGCCATCCATGAATGAACAGAGAAGTATGGCAACGCCGCGGCGTGTGGTCCGGCACAAACAACAAAGTTCTATTTCAACTCTTCCAAGTCGAATACTGATGCTGAGATTCGGTGTCCGGTATTCGGAAGCCATCGTCTTTTCTAAAAGGTCTAGGTCGTAGGCAGAAGTCGAAAAAGATGAAGGAAACTAGTAGGTAGGTAAACGAAGAGTACATAAATCCAAATCCACTACATAGTCAGCCATTGAGTATTAGAGTAAGTTGGTCTTTGGATTTGGAGTAATTACATTTGCATAAAATAGAGTTGACTGATTGTACATTTTAGGTAGGTAGTATCTAATAAGCAATACCTACAGAGCAATACCTTTTGACATTGACTTGACAAGAAAGGAACCAGCTGCACTAGCGCCATCTCGTCGCATCCGCAGTAGGTAATTAAAGTTCCTAGCGCCATCTCGTGGTATTTGCAATATTGCGATGGTGCTGCACCTAGCGATATAGGCCTCGAACTAAAGATGCTTCCGTAGCATCTCTGTTTACGCCGGTGACATTTTTTGTTCTACGTTGTCCATCTGTACTGTATAGTATTATAGTATCTGTGCTATAAGAAACACATAGGTTACACTTGGAGAATGTCAAATCTTAAACTAACACATATATAAGGTATAGGGAAATATAGAACTCAATTTGAATTCCGTCACCTCAATGTTAGATGCTGGAGGCAAAGAGGCGACTAGAAATCTCCGGCTTTATAGGTTATTTTTTTACAGAATTGGAGCAAACACCTTCCCAAGCTTTCTTGTCTTCTACATAATCTGATATTTTGTAGTAAGCCTTTTTACATAAGTGATTTTTAACAACATTTTTAAATTTATTTACAGACAATTCTTGTATTCAGTGTGATCCGAACTCATTCAGAGAATGAATTCTTCGAATTCTTGAAAAAACGAGAATTCAGTATAACATAGTAATAAACAGGTTGTACCTGAGAGGTCTTTAGTAATCAGCCAACGGCTCGGTTCCAAACTTATGAGGATGACTTAAAACTGGACTAAACCTTTAGTATTATGTGTGGTATAACATATGTTTGTATTTTGACGAATGTATTTGTATGTTTGACAGGCGCAAGTCAAGTACCTCATCTGTACTGATGTAGCAGCTAGAGGCATCGATATCTCGGGATTGCCGTTCAGTAAGTATCTATCTATCTGAGGGGGTATATTCGATCCCCCCTTACCCCCTGCTGGAGTGTCATCCTCTTCCTCCGACGCCCGACGTAATTAATGGACACCTATAAGTTATGTGTTTCCGTTTTAGTGATCAACGTGACGCTCCCCGACGAGAAGTCGAACTACGTGCATCGTATCGGACGCGTCGGTCGAGCCGAGAGGATGGGACTCGCCATCAGTCTAGTGTCCTCGGTGCCGGAGAAAGTACGTGTCTATCAAATGCAGGATGACCAGTAGCTATATAGCCTTATTGTGTATTTGTGATATCAATCGCAATTGAATAACGACCGATCAGTCGACCAGTCGCAATGCCTTAAACAATCAGTCGACCAGTCGCAATGCCTTGAACAATCAGTCCACCAGTCGCAACGCCTTAAACAATCAGTCGACCAGTCTCAATGGCTTAAACAATCAGTCGACCAGTCTCAATGGCTTAAACAATCAGTCGACCAGTCTCAATGGCTTAAACAATCAGTTGACCAGTCGCAATGGCTTAAACAATCAGTCGACCAGTCGCAATGCTAAAACAAGCCAAGTCCCAATAAAAGACAGCTCCTGTCAAATACTCACTCGTGTTTTGATTGGTTGATTTTTCAATTGCGATTATTATTAGAAACACATAATATAGCTACTCACTGTGTCTCTGAGATCTATCACAATTCAAATTGGGGTTTTGGCTGCGATTTTAAAGCGATTGTAATTAGAATTTAAAAGGAATCGGGATATGTTTTTATGCGTGTGACGTCGCTGTTGCGGGTTCCCACGACATTTTGTATCCTAGTGTGGGGCCAGAAGCAAAGTATGTGCCTGTATATAAAGGTTTATGTCAAGAGATACATAATCGACCTGGAGTAAGTTACGAAGTACGTTAGTTCAATTACGTTGGCGAAAAGGCGAGCGTTGTTTGTTTGTTGACTCTTTGGGCTTGGTGGGTGACGTAGCGGAGTATGAGGTAAGGCTCCGATTCATTGCTGAATTTCAGCCATAGGGCGGAGGCGATGGCCTGGGTCCCTGTCGCTAAAAAATAATGACAAGTTGAGGCAAAGTTGTACCACAAGATATTTACATAAGATCGATATTCGATAAGAAAATATTGACTTTAAAACAATACATTAAACGCTTTGGAAATATGAGATAAAATCCTCCGAGAGACTGATGCATCGCTGTCACTGTCACTGCTCACTGGTAGCCGGAGCACGGATTTCCGCGTATGCCATCGTCGTGCCATATGTGTCGTGACGTGTGTGTGACGTGTGATTCGAGGCTCTTCCTCCCAAGCGAGAGGTTTGATTCTCGGGTTTGATTGCCGGCTGGGGAGAAAGAACAAAAATCTCCAGGTCTTCGATGTTTATGTGTGTGACTTCATTGATTCTGGTTCCCAGGTCACGGTAGTATGCGGCATTAAGCCTGTAAATCAATATAATTTTATATTAACGTATGTGTCAGTGTTTCGGATGACACGGTAAGCTGCAGGTCCCGGCTACTGGCGCTACTCGGTGGTATTACTCGTAAAGCTGTGTCCGAGGCCTGCGATATGCTTGTGAGAGACCTGTCAATTAGTAGCAAACGGGCCCAGAAGTTTGGCGAGGCCGAAGGTACGGCCAATGAATGGCCGAAACCGAAACCGAACTTTCGGTCGGTCACTAACATTTATGTATTTATTATTATGTTTGACCCCCAGGTGTGGTACCACGGCGAGTGGTGTTCGTCCCGCGGCCGGAGCTGCTGGAACACCGGTCTCATCGACGACCGCCCGAAAGGCTGCTGCACTTGGTACAACGAGCCTCAGGTTCGCATCGTCTACCTGCAGCATGTCCTCCTGTGCACCGTTGCACATAATATGCCCTGCGTTGAGGCTGGCCACCCCGACAGCGAACTAACGATTTCTCCCTCAGCTTACTTTTTTAGAGGAGTATGAAAAGAAAGAAAAAACGACGGTCAAGTGTGGTTCGGGCTCGCACACGAAGTGTTCCGTACCACCGTACAGGAAAACTTAAGGACGAAAAAAAAATAAAACAAAAATAATAATGTACGAACTGGGACTCAATACCAGTCCCTAGTAGGGACTTTATCTCTACATATCATAAGCTCTCTACGATTATTAATTTATAGTTATATTTAAAATGTAACTTTTAATAAGTTAGGTTTTAAAATAAGTTCGGCAGTTAACGAAGCGGCCAATTTGCATGGGTATAAGTATTTCAGGCCAGGTTTTTATGTTCCTGGTTGGGCTTTAACTGTAAAATTATTTTACAAAAACAATAAAACATCGATAAAAAACAAAACGGTAAGATTTCGGCTAACACAAGTTTAGCCTAAATGATTCGAAATGGACTGTGTGTCTCCTTTTTAAGGCTTTGCATCGATCTACCTAACAACCTGTATTTGTGTGCAGGGTGTAACGTCCACAGAGGTTTTTTCGGTAGAGATTTTTCATATGCGCGGGAGATAGAAAATTAACCTAATTTCGCTAATCACAATATTTTTTTATAATTTGTTTCAATACATGAAATATTCTAACTACATATAGTCTGTTAACTTATCCTGACGTTGTCTGTTATGCCAGTTTGGTAACTATCTACTTTACAATATAAGATACGAAAATATGCTCTGATTCTTTAGTCAGAAAATCACTTATTTTTGTCGATTCCGGAGTCGCAGGATTTTTCACGATTGATACTTCCATTATAGCCAACACCTGATACATCCGATCTCTGCTCGTGATCAACAAGCTAGCATAAAGAAACAACTGCACAATGCTCTTATTTTGCTTCGGCTTGGTGATCTTCTCACACCCCTTCCAGGGTGCGGGGTTGCGGTCCCGGGGCAATGGCCCCCTTCCGCGGAGTCTTCCGCTGGCCGTGACTACGGCCAGGTCATTGGGTGGCTGAGGTGTTCTTCTTCGGGTTGTGTGGCCTCAATCCAGGGGTGCTGCCGGCTCGGCAACCAGGTCTCGGGGTAGGCGGCGACGGTCAGGCGGGCGCGCGTGGTATGGCGCCAGGTCTCGCACGAGCGGGTGTTGAGAGCCGTCCGCTCGTGCGAACATGTTCGTTGCCAGCCTCTGGACGAACTTGTCCAGTGTCTCCAATCCTAGGTCCCTTGCGATCGTTGCGTTTCTCACGTAGCGAGGCGCGCCGACGATGGTACGCAAGGAGAGGTTTTCTTGGGCCCGGAGTCTCTTCTTGTTGGACTCCGAGCATACGTGAGGCGGGACCTGATGTACGTTTTATAGATCCCGAGCTTCGACCGCAGGGGGAGGCCGGAGTCCAGGAGTGGACGAAGTTTTGCCCGTGCAGCCCGGACCTGGTTTACGACGTTGTCGACGTGGGTCTTCATCGTGAGCCGGCGGTCTATGGTGACCCCCAGATACTTCACTTGGTGCAGCCACCCAATGTCCTTCCCTTGGAGTTGGAGTGGTGGTGGCAGGTTGCTCTGGCCGGTGATCATCGCCTGCGTCTTCCCGACGTTGACGGAGAGCCTCCATTTGGCCAGCCATTTAGGCAGGGTGTCCAGCGTGCGTTGCATTTTGACGGCGGCGTGGGGTGCTTTGTAGGACGACGCATAGTATGCTGCGTCGTCAGCGAAGAGGGCCAGCTGTACACCAGGGCCAACTGGGATGTCATCCGTGTATCGGGAGTAGCAGGCGGGTGAAAGACAGGAACCTTGTGGGACGCCGGCTTCGATGGGGCGGGCTTCTGACACGGCGTCTTCCACCACCACTCTGTAGTGGCGACTCCGTAGGAACGAGGCCACGACGCGGGTGATTCGTCGTGGAGCTGGGGACGTCGACAGCTTGTACAGCAACCCCTCGTGCCATACTCTGTCGAACGCCTTCTCCATGTCCAGGAGTACTGCGACGGTGTATTCTTTCTTATTCCGACAGACCGTCATGTCGTTCAGTACCCTGGTGAGCTGGAGCGTCGTCGAATGCTCTGGCCTGAACCCGAACTGTTCCGGGCGAGCTTGGATGTGTGGCAGCAGTCTTCCTAGCAGCAGCTTCTCGAACACCTTTGACATGGTGCTCAAGAGGGTGATGGGCCGATAGCTCTCGGGCTTCTTGACATTCTTGCCCGGCTTGGGGAGCATTATGACCAGGCCTTCCTTCCATGTAGTAGGGAAGTGCCCCGTGCGCATGATGCCGTTAAACAGGCGCGTCATAGCCGCCTTAGTCGGTAGCGGCAAGTTGCGCAGCGCCATGTTGGTGATTCGGTCTGCGCCCGGGGCTTTCCTGGGCTTGGTGCGCCTGATCGTTCGCAGGACTTGGCCGGGCGAGAAGAAGATGGGGTCCTCTTCAGGAGCTATCGGCGTCGCGAAGTAGTGCCGCAGGTGTTCCTCCACTGCTGCTACGTGTTCGGCGTCGTCGGTGGGGTTCGGCTTGAACTGCATCTCCAGGCATTCGGCGAAAATTTTGCGCAACTTGAGGTTTACAAAAGGCTGTTTTAGCTTGACGCGTCGTCTCAAAAATGAAACCTAAATGAATAAATTTCAGGCTATGGTAATTATACACAGTTAGTATTAGAGCAATGAGGAGCAAGCTGTTAAAATAAAGTACCATAGTGACCGATTGTTAGCTGAAAGACTCGAAGACTTACTTCCCGCCACGATGTTGTATTTCGTCCCGCATCATCACAGGACGTTGCAATACGACCTCTGTGGTGTTGCGGTAAACGCCCCACCTCCCAAGCGAGAGGTCCCGGGTGCGAATCCCGGCTGGGGAGGATGAAAAACAATCCCCAGGTCTTGGATGTGTATATGTGTGTAACGTTGCTGATTCTAGTTCCCAGGAACCCGGAACAGGGTATCCTAATGTACTGTCAGAAGCCTTTATATAAAGGCTTATGTTAAAACGATTACCAAAAACTACCAAATTGTACTACCAATAAATTCGAAATGACTGCCAGAATGGATAAATGTCCACCAAATTGTGTTTGGATAAATGATGTTTTTATGTTTTGTGTACTTAAATTTATGTTTTAAGTATTTTTTGTTGTTCTTGCAACTTTTGGTGTTCTTTATCCATTTTGGGTAGGAAAAAAATATTTTGGTAATCATTATATTTGTTGCCTTATATAAATGTGTATGTTTAATACTTTGTCTTATACCCTAGTACCTGGCCGACATTGAAGACCACCTCAACATCACGATCCAACAAGTGGCACCCGACATGAAGGTGCAAGCCAACGAGTTCGACGGGAAAGTTGTGTATGGACAGAAGCGGCAAAATATCGGCACGGGCTACCAGGTCAGTAAAACTCTGACATGTTTGTAGTTGCACTAGACTTGACTTGGCCAGAGAGGTAAATAAATGTCACCTGATCACAAAACTGGATATTCCAAAAGGATAACTCGATTTAGTTTGCCACAGTCAACTGACTGTGACACTGCTTTAAATTCTGCTTAGAAATAATATATGTTAACAAAATTGTATTTTCGACAAAATTTGAACACAGATTAGCAAAATAAGACAGTTTGAGATGGGCGACGTACGGAATAAAAGGACGAATGAATGAAATACGCGGGAACGAAGGTTGTAATGAAACTAAATTAAAAATATTCTGTCGGCAGATAATGGATATTTTAATGTGTTTGTGTTTTATTGTTTTTTTTTCCTAACGACAACGTGATTGTTGAAATTCAGTATTAATATGACCAAATAATTGTTCGAAATTTAGTTATTTGAAATAGAAATAGTTTGAATTTTGAATAGCATTAGGTATTAAAACAAAGCTTGTGAAATTGATTCATCCAAAACTCATTCAACTCATATACTATATCTACATACCACATATACTATCAATTCTAAATTAATTTCAT
Source organism: Argyresthia goedartella (assembly GCA_949825045.1). Classification (NCBI taxonomy): domain Eukaryota; kingdom Metazoa; phylum Arthropoda; class Insecta; order Lepidoptera; family Argyresthiidae; genus Argyresthia; species Argyresthia goedartella. The sequence goes on from OX463828.1 coordinate 20,395,609, forward strand.
TCATTCAAAATTCAATTTCCAACACTGTGAAATGGTGTATTTTAAGGCTTAAAAACGCACCTATTTTACTACCAATATATTCGAAATGACTGCCAGAATGGATAAATGACCACCAAACATCTTTTTATGTTTTGTGTACTTAAGTTTATATTTTTTGTTGTTCTTACATGTTCAACCCAACACGAAGGATAAAGGGGGCTTCGCTTCGCTCACCCCATTTACCTTTCACCTAAGCTACCGCAGTATTTTGCCCTGATATTTTTTGCAACTTTTGGTGTTCATTTATCCATTATGGGTAGGAAAAAAATATTTTGGTGTTCATTATATTTGTTGCCGTATTTTAATGCGTTCTAGAAGGGTAGGCCTAAAGTGTAGATTGACTTCATCGCGTTATGACTAGTCATAAATCGAAGTCGGCATATAGCTAGTTAGACGTAACGCGATTTAGGTTAGAAGAGAGGAAGGCAAAGAGATTCATAGACATGTTGATCTTTTGTCAAATAACGATGTAGGCATATAGATAATAGAGAGTTCATATTTGTTTTGTGTGGAAAGATATTTTCTATACAACCTATTTGAAATGTATTCTCATTTGAAAGGTTGTAGGCTCTGATGAACGAAACTCTTACTTACTCTATGGTTGAATGCTAACGTCAAATTCTAATCTAATGCTAATCTTCTGAGGCTTTGTGATTCTAGTACCTTCTTAAAACTTCTGCATTAAATCTTTTTCTGTAATAAACTCAGGCAATGGTCCTACCTACATTCAGCAGAATTAAGAATCTACCAAATGCAGGACCCTGAATGCGGTCACACCGCAATAAATAAAACCACTAAAAAAACACTTACTTATGTATATTTACCCAAATTAATAAAAATCTTGCATTTGAACCCGGGTAATATTTGACAAGTGACAAATATGCCGACATACAAACTATCAAATGCATAGTTATTCTGCATTAAATATTTAAACCCAATGTTACAGTACCTATCTGGACTATCTTTATAAAAATCAATCTGAAAAACGTTCCTCTCTGTCTATAATGCTCTTTCTTCTTTTTTTGATGCTAGGTTTAGGAAAATGTTAATATTTCTAATAGAACTGCTTAAATTCACATCTAACTATATTTTTAACTAAAACAAATATCCTTTATAAAGTTACAATATGGATAAATATAATTAATAAAATGACATCTTCAGGGTTCATTTTATACGAATAAAATGCAATGTCTGCAATCGCAGATTGATTGTATTCTTTGATTGATACAACTTGATGTGAGACACACCAGATCAAGTGTCAATAAATAATCACAAACAAGTTTGCAAACATAGGTTTAGGCAAAACGCGATTTAGCCTGACGAATCTTTAGGCAGATTAAAATTTAGCTTGAATACGAAGAGGGCAGTATGCGGAATAGGCCTACACGATCATTAGCATTGTATGAATGACGTTTGCATAACGCGACATGGTCTCTATACGAATTTACACCCTCCTAGAAGGTTTTAATGGTACGCCATGTTTATTTACAAAGTTGGCCAACCCGGATGATCGGATTGCATGTTTAGCGTCATATAGAAGTTACTTCGCACCTTACCAGTCCTTTGTGGCGCCATCTTAACAGCTTTTCCTTTGATTTTAATAGTTTTAAAGAGTTAGTTTAGTGGTAGTACCTCCCTTCTACTTCTAGTGTATCGAAAGTTCTGATCATAAATTATTCATAGTAACTACTACATTCCCCAGTGCAGCTTCTGCTAATTGATAACAAACTCAAGCAATCTATGTTGTGACCCGCAGGACCACGTGACCCAGATGGCGCCAGTGGTGCGCTCGCTACAAGAGCTAGAGTCACAGGCGCAACTCTACTACCTCAAGTTGCACCACAACGTCGCCGTTGCGTAGAATATAGTTATAGAGTATTTTTAAGTGTCGTGTTGGGTTAATGAGGTCTAATCAGAGTAGTTCTTGAATTACCCGCTTGGGCAGCGCCACTTTGCGTGTAGACCTACCAGTCAAACTATTGATAGGTCACTATCGCCACTTTTAGATTGATGAGAATATAACAGCACCTAAACAAGCCATTCAACACTTGGGAGAAATAGCAAACAGAGAGCTCATAAGACCACATTATATTGTAGTAGAGTAGACTACTGCATATAGATGGTTTTGTAATAGTACATTACTGCCGGCGAGGACTAGGAGGTAATACGAGTCAGGCAATTGGCATTTCCGCCGACTTGTATGGTGCTTTTCTCAAAAAAAAAATGCAAGAAAATAAATGAAAATTCTATGAAAAATGTAATTTCATTGAATAAATCTACGCACTATCAACTGTAATTGTCGCCTATTTAATTATGTACTCAGAAATGTTGTTTCTAACCATAGATAATTTAAAAATTAAAATTAAAAAAGTAAAACACAAAAATGTGTTTTATCTACACATAAACCCTCTTTACTGCGTACAAAAACCGCAGGTTACGATCAGCATAATGTTAAACTACTTGGTAAAATCTCATTTCTTATCTGAAAAATTACACATTATGACCATTATGTGTAATTTTTCTACACATTATGACATTCAAATTTCGAACGCCGACGCTCGCCTCGTGCCGCCCCTAGTTTGTCTGTGAAGTTGGTACTGACATTCAAATTTCGAATGCCGACGCCTGAAGTTGGTCCTACAGAACAAGCTAAACAACTGCAGAGCCACAATGCCGGTCAAACATGCGGTTCCTGAACACATCAAAGAGAGCTTATGATATGTGTGTAGATAAACTAGTGTATGTAACTGTACATAATTAGGCATTAAAACTCTCGAGTGATATTATTATGAAACTCGCCTTCGCCTCGTTTCATAAACCCACTCTCGAGTTTTAATGCCCTCCATTATGTAGCAGTCACATAAACTACTATTGTGTTGAAAAATGAGCGGGTTGCTTGGCTGAACGCAAATTTTCCCAAGTCTTACCTAATTAATATGAAACTTGTCAGAGCACGAAGCGGGAAATATGGGTTGTGGTATGATTATTATACTCCTTGGAGTAAGCAAGATTTTAACTTTTTAATTTTGGGCGGACAAAAATTAGGCACTTCTCGTGTTCGTTTTTCATACAAAATTCGAACATTTCCGAGCATGGTTGAGAAAAATTCATGTCTATAAAAGTTCTATTAAACTTACGACTGACTTATGCACGTGGCTTAGTTTCATTTAACCCCTTCGCTCGGGGTAAAGCCACTCAGTATACTGGATTTTTCGCGGTTAATTTTTCAAGGTCTCAAAGAACATACGAGATCAGCAAATCACTCTTTGATACATAATTCAAGACCTACATTGGAGCTCCTACATGATGGAAAAGTGAGCTAGATAGGTTTAGAGTGCCGAAATAAAAACAAAAAATATGTATTTCACTCATTTATATACCAATCACTACTTGATTGCTTTAGGGCAGTGCGTGGCGGCCCGAGTCACAATAAATTATTAAGTATCAAACAGCTCTAGGAAAATAGCTGTCAACAATACAATAGTTGCATGCATTATAGTTTATCACTCGCGAGTGCGCGTGGGCCGGCGTGTTTAGTGTGAGCGTGTCTGACAAGGCATACATACACTGCCACACCTTGCCATATGCCTGCGCGAGATTTGCAATATATACTAAATAGGTAGAATATAACAGTTACAATAACAATTAATGTAATTTCATATTTTCAAATAAAAAAATGTACACGTACACAAAAATGTAATTGAACGGTAATATGTACTTAAATTATAATATCTATTATGTATTGCATTACAAATTATCCCTCATATTCGAATTGCTTATATAAAATTAATAATAACATAGAGCACGAAATTCGCCATGAACATGGATAGTAAAATAAATAATCAATATTATATTTCATAAATTTAAAATCTAAAAAGGCAGTTACTAAGTTATGTAGATAAATTATTAACTTGCTAAACACATGATGCAACAACTGAACTGATCAAACAAAGAATATCGAATTTGTTTATTTATTATGTGACGGTTGCTGGTACTGTATTAAGGTCTATCCCCTAATTAGCTGCAAAAAAGTAAAATTGGGGGTTAAAACACGTGTAATGTTTGGGGACCCCCTTTAAGTTATAAAAACTCGTGAAGTTCATTATTTGTTGCTATAGCGGCAACATATCGTACCTTCGGTAAAACAAGGGCATAATTGTACTATTCGCGATTTTATAGTAGAGCCTTAAAACGTTTTTTTTTTTACATTCAAAGTCTGGCTCTGCTCATAAAGCTTTGCTTCAATCCATCTTTGCATGTAATAAAATGTATACTACCGTCAATACGTGTATGTCATTTACATGAAATAAATACCTATCAGTTTTTGATAATTAATATTTTTGCAAATAAGGGGAGACATTTATGACATTTTCCTTCCAAAACTGAAATTTAATTGTTATTATGACTAAAAGTTTACTTTGATTGCATGTGAATTTCTGAATGAATAAAACAGTTTATTTAGGTGACTCACATTTATTATCCTAACACACTGATGTGCTCAGCAGAATTAACGAAAATAATCACAACGATAGTGGTATAGTTGCCGGAAAATAACTTGGCCAGAATGAGTGAATGAATAGGGATTGAAATATTTAATTTTAAAAAGATGAGACATGTCTGGAAGAACAGAAATATGTCTAGGACATTGTTTAGATCTCAGACAATGTTTTAAAAATATTTGCATCCTTCCAGACATGTCACATCTTTTTAAAATTAATTATTTCAATCCAAATTCATTCACTCATTCTGGCCAAGTTAGTTTCCGGCAGTTATAACAAGTCTTTGGAAAATCAACCTTAAAATAATACTAAAATTAAAGGAACCTCAAACCTTTAAACATTACCTTCCTATTCGTTTTCATTTATCAGTCAGTCTTTTGCGTAATAATATCAAATAGAAAAAGATGACAAAAACAGTACCTAATTTTGAAAAAGTAATATCAAACAATCAATATTTGAGCAAAAAGTTTGAACTTATCAGACTTTTGCGAAACCCGTCACAGGGCAGCTTGTATTTTAAAATATGCTGTTATAATAATTCTCATAGAACCTTGGAACTATGTTTGATTCCATCAGGTGGCGAATATCTTCTATTTTGCGACTTGGAATAGGCTGTTTTCGGTGTACAACACTGTCAATACGATCTCATCAATGTTCTTTTTACCACCACGGCCAACTTTAATTTTTGCTTCAGTCCAGGCTTCTGTGTTGTAGCTATTTCTGAATTGGTATCCATCTGAGCCTTTAGTAAACCGTATTGCTTTCATTTCTGTCAATTTTAGTTTATTACCATCAACATCTTTGTTTACATTAAAATTTACTTTGTCAGCCAATAATTTTAAATCAAAGAATGAGTCAAAATTCATTTCTGTGACTGTGAATTTGTTCCCAGTTTTTTTAGCATTTCGGATAATACTTAAATATTCAATTGGCGAGTATATTGGTCCAGCTTTCTTAGCCCGTTTAACGCATTTTTCAATTACTGAATGAGCTGAATCTGCTTTATTTTGTGTATGTCCCCTTATGAGAAATTTGTGTGTTGTTATCGATTTTATAGGCAATGTATTGACAGCATAGTAATACATTCCGAAAACGAACCTATTCTTTTGCTGACCACAGCAGTTGTCCGAATAAAAAATTATATCCTTATCCGACTGCTTCTCAGAAAGGCCTTTCAGGAACTCATAAAGACAAGACCCAATTTCGTTCGCTCCGCGTTTTGCAAGACCTTCGTGCCAGAAGTAGCAGAATGTTTTGTTATCTTTCGTGTCGGAAATCGTGAAATTGTAACAGTTTAGTTTCGACTTATAAAAGAAAGCTGATGATTTTCCTATTGGGCATGGTAAGACAGCTTGTAAGTCGAATATGGATACTATGGTATTAGAATCTGTTTTATTGTAGTGATCTATATCGTTGTTAAGTTCTATACGGCATAGACTTTTCTCTTGCAAGTGCAATTTGTGCTGAGCAGATAGTGGTTCCTTATCGGTAGCATTTTTGTACGCCACACATTCATCGCATTGGTCATTACTTGGAACAAATAGACCCAGATTGAAATCATTATTAAAAATGCGGTTGTAAGCGTCATAATTGGCAGCTTCTTTGCCTGCTCCTTCCTGAGACGTTCATAGTCGCGATGGAGCTCAGCCATAGTCAGGCTGCCATCTATGTACTCTCTAGTTGTTTTAGCTCTTAAGTAATGACTTTCTGTTCGAGGGATTGAATTTATATGATCACGATTGTATGACTTCATCACTCATTGAACACTGTTTACCGTGTTTTCCACGTTTATCGCCAGAATCCGCTATATACATGCCATCAGTTATAGCATCAGCTACATTTCGTAGAGTTTTTTCACCAATACATAGTGTGTTTAGTAAAAAAAACTTACATACTCTGACTTCTTGACCATTCAGGGTAAAGTAGTAGGTAGAGTTAGGTTTTCTGGGTGTCTTCTCGCAGGTATTATTTTTGGCCACGACTTCGATTCGCCTGAATGCAGGAGTAATTCTTTTTGTACAGGACGCAAGAAAATCTTTTTGTCTTTGATGTGATCCCAGTGCCCAGAAGGTTTCGAATATCGAATTTCTCTTTTCAGACGAAAACTTTGTTGAACAAGAAAGACGACACGTTGCTTTGCATGCAGGACGAATAGACTTGGCTGGTATTGTTTTCCCCCTTTTTGTAACATACTCTTGACCGCTATTTTTCAAACGCTTCGCTTTGTTTTGTTTCCACTGATCTGGATGTTTTTGACGTTTTCTTGACAGTCTTCTATTAGTTTCTTGTTCGACAGTGTTAATATTCGGAGATGGTTCTGGTTCTACATTTGTTATCGAAACAGCCACATTATTAACAGACTTAGTGCTGATGTCTGTTCTTGATGAACTGGAAGAGCTTGAAGAACCCGAAGAGCTTGAAGAACTCGAAGAGCTTGAGGAACTAGAAGTGCTTGGGGATCTGGAAGGTCATGTTTGGTCATCAAGTAAATTTAATGCAGTTTTCTTTTTGCGATGCTTAGGCTTATACTCCGAACCTTCAGATGCTGAAAAATCTCCATTGTTTGATGACATAACATTTTCGGCTTCTGAAAGGTTGCTTTCCAATACTTTAGGGTGCTGAATTTCAATATCCGAGGATGTTTTTATTGCATGTGTATTCACTGACTTCGTACTTTTAATATTGCATTCCATTATATCAGAATCTTAGAAGTGTTGATATTCTTGTGGCACTTCGTATCATCAATGTATGTTTCATTTGAGGAGACAACACTGCGAGACTCATCATTGACTTTGGTTTGTATGTCACCTTTTTTGTCTTCATTAAGTAACATCAAAATTCGTCTACTTCGGGATCCCATATTGATCTGAAAAATTCAATGATTTATTTTACATATTACATGAAATATGGAAGATTAATTAGAATACTAATCGTGATAAATTACTATGTTGCCAGTTATTTTTTTTTAATAACTAAGCACTCTTAATTTTTAACCGTACACAGGAAACCGAATTCATACTTATGTAAACAGATTTAAATGGTAATACCTATTTAAGGGTTCATTTTCGAAATAAATAATAATATCCAATCATTTCGGAACTCTGAAGACTCGATTAATTTGAAAATGTTCATAATTTAATACATAGTTGGAATGACTAAACAGGCTAAATTAGTTTAAACGTATATTTTTGTTGTAATTAGTTAGGAATGACAATGCCATTTTAGCACATGACAAAAAACCTAGTGCAATATTGGAAATACAACATCGCAATAGTGAGATGTGTCTTTGTATTACCAGTGTGTCTGTAGGTTTATAGCCTCAAACCCCAATGTGGCTTATAATCTATAAACACATTGGAAGTACAAAGTCCAATATAACACTTGTGGCTTTGTCCCTCCAAGGACGTGGTAATACAAGAGTCATAAGTGTGGAACATGTGCCGTTGTCCTTCCAGAAACATATTTATGAAAAGGGCATATTTACCTTTGCGGCGTTAACGCTTCAGCTGACCACCACTTCACTCGCGAGCGTGCGCACTACTGACCAATAGGGCGTTGTCGCGCTCAAACTGCTCGTAAAGGTGACAAAAATACAAAGGCGAACTGGCGCCCTCTGGCGATTTAAAACCTAACTTTATGAAAGTCTTTGTTCCACCAATAAAGCGGTGTTTTCTAAACATTTCGTCATACTTAGCTCAGTTTTCCAAAAAAATACAGTTATGCCCTTGTTTTACCGAAGCCGAAGGTACGATATATACACATTCTGTAAACATATCAACACTACCTATTAAGGCTTATTTCATGATACAGCCCGCTGGCGGACGGACGGACAGCGGAGGCTTACTAATAGGGTCCGTTTGGCACCCTTCGGGTACGGAGCTGGCGAGCAGTATACCGTTGTAAAATATATAGTTACACTCGGTAGTATATTTTAACTGTTTATACTCGTAAGAGTCGTGTCATAAAAACCGTATTCAAAGATAATGTTTTATGTTTCTGATCTAAGAAAATACTAAAAATGTACCAATGTAGCACATCTTTTTCCCAAAAAATAAATGGTATTATTAATTTGACATTATTACATATTGACAACACTGGCCGCGCCCGCATCGAACGATACACTTGCATGCGATTGTCTCATTTTTTGTCGATTTATCTAAATAGTGTTATACGATGCAACGATTAAAAATAATCGAACGCCGGCGGCTTTAAATCGGTGGTGTTTCCCATCGATATCCCACTAGTGAAAACACCAAAATCATCATCCATGGTGTGCGGCACCTGCACACTTCGTCTGAACGCTCAAAAGTTCGCGACGCAGTGTGGCCACAAGCCGGACACTAGTCGGTCGCGCTCGCCACAGCTTCAGTTCGCGACGCAGTGTGGCCACAAGCCGGACACTAGTCGGTCGCGCTCGCCACAGCTTCAGTTCGCGACGCAGTGTGGCCACAAGCCGGACACTAGTCGGTCGCGCTCGCCACAGCTTCAGTTCGCGACGCAGTGTGGCCACAAGCTGGACACTAGTCGGTCGCGCTCGCCACAGCTTCAGTTCGCGACGCAGTGTGGCCACAAGCCGGACACTAGTCGGTCGCGCTCGCCACAGCTTCTAGTTAGTTACTGAATTTGGATCGTTGCAGTGTACCACACTATTTAAATAAATCGACAGACAATCGCATGCAAATGTACCGTTCCGTGAATGGTAAAGTGGCATTTTTTTGCAGCTAATTATGGGATACAGTTTAGGTAAGACTTCTGCCATTAACAAAACATGAATGAAGGAGAACTTCCTATATCTACTTTTATTTTGATTAGCGAGCCAGTGTCATAGCATTTTTGTGTATATACAATTTAAGCGAAAAGGCACATTAAAATTATAGGAAACCAAATTAAAGAAACATAATTTTACAACATTAAAAATATATATATATATAAATATATCGATTAAGATTATTTTTATTTATGAATAAAACTGTCAAACGCGAGAGTAAGATAGGATATTTTCCATATCAAAGTAAACATGACAATGACTCATCAATATTTTGGTGTAATTGGCTATCAGATTCCATTTTATAGTTGAGGAATATAATTACAATATACCTACCTAGATGTGTTCGTAGATTATCTTAGCAAATATATGTAATGTGTTACATTAATTAACTTTAACTCGAGACATGTTGTAAAATTTATAGTAATTATATATACCTATCTGTAGTATAAATATGTTTAGTTACTTATTAAGCAGATAACTCAATTACACTAGGCTTGTCCATTTTCTCAAAATGCTAAAAATATAAAACAATTAGTGATTTGTATGAAATAAAACAATATTTACACTATTGTTTTATTTCATACAAATCACTAATTGGGGATGCTGTCTGCTCTATCACACATAAGCTTATCCTCACTATCGTTTGGATTTATTCATTACATTACAAATGCAACATCTGATGCAACTCGGACATTTCAATATTATTTCACATTATCTGTCATTTGCTTACCCATTCCCCCACTGAAAATTTCGTAAAAATACTCATTTGTCATTCATTATTGATCAACTCAGAATTATATGAAACGGCAATTATTTGGTGGGTAGTTCTTAAATCATTTATTATTCTTGGTGTGATCTCTATACATTAATATGTGTACTATTTTAATACAAAATTGTGAGGCGACATTATTTATTCTAACAACCTATAGTTTATTCGTAAAGGCAATGGTTTCATTCTGCGAGAAAAATATGTCTTCATAACATTGGGGGCTGAAAACAACAAAAGATTTCATTTCTTCAAAATAAATATTTATAACATATGAGCAACTGCTAACAACCTCGACATTCACGTGAAACTTAAATACCTTACACAAAATTAATTAATTAGTACAATAATAAATATTACTAATAGTATTCGAGTATGTACAGTTGCTAAAATTGCAGAGCCCTTCCCATTAACGTCGAAAGAATAGTGAATCAGCGATTAAAATCCTTTATCTTTTTATTGAGAATAACGAGTTGGAATAACGAATAGTTTGCTTTGTGACAAAGTTATTTATAAATATGCTTTTAAAATCCGTCCGAAAAATTACCAAGCAAATGCATTTTTAAGAAGAGGATTACAATTTTTGCTGCTCTTACAACCTAGACATACCACTTTGCTCTAAGTAAAGTTTAGTCATTTAGCCATTCTATTTTTAATCACACAAGACTCAGTAGGTCGCGTTACGAAGTGGGTCAGGGCTCCGGTCTCTGCACGAGTGATGACCTGCGGCGGCACTGTCAGGATATTTGTACAATATAATCAGCATCTCTGGCTAGCCAACATGCGATGCGATACTTTCATAAGTTCATAATACTTATGGAGATGTACTAGGACAACATAAGTCTATATCTCATGGGCTGCTGTGTTGATATACTCTGGTTGGGTACTTGGTATAGCAGCCAACAAATGTTCGTGGTATGATAATTGCATCAATGTCATCATGATAGTCTGTCCAGAAAAACTCTCGTAGATCTAGATTGTTTTTTTTTGCCTTTGGTGTCGAACTAGGCAAAACTGCCTGGTCCAACTAATTTGAAATCTAGAGCTACTATACTTCCTCAATAGTGTAGCCCTTTGGACTACCTTTCGATTATCACGTTTGATTAATAGTCAGACAAAGTTCTCTAACCCTTTGTAACGGCGCCAATTTTTTCTTCCTATACAAAACTTCAAAACATAAATTTTCTATACGTCGTCGTCTTTTACAACTATTTCCAAAGAGAACTTTGTTAATGATCGACAACCACTTAAGTAATTTTCCTAGTATAATTTAGTGGCTAAAGGAATACTTAATGAACATTCGTGTCCGTATACTAACATTAGGCCACTCGTCTTACCACTAACACACGCTATACACAACAGATACAACTGTCATTAAAACACAGAAAACATCGCCTGAACAATAAACAGACATGTTAATTGTATCTAATCTAAATTAATGAATAACCCTTGACTCCCCAGCATTGATTTTTGGATGCACCTGAAATATAAACCGAAAATTAAAATATGACGCTTACAGTATTAATCATAACAATTAAATTTTTCATATTTGTATTAGTTAAGCACAACCTATTTTTAAAAGAGATCTAAAAATAAATCTGTGGGAGTTTCTACGCCCTTCTTCTCCCACAGTGGTCCAATGTAGAGAAGAGGCAAAAAATGACGTTTGCTAAGTATATGTAAATATCTACAGTAATAAAGTACTTTGACTATTGACTATTGACTATAGTCCTGTAGCACTCGATGCGTAAAAATATGACGCTTACAGTACTGTAGCACTCGATGCGTAAAAATATGACGCTTACAGTACTGTAGCACTCGATGCGTAAAAATATGACGCTTACAGTACTGTAGCACTCGATGCGTAAAAATATGACGCTTACAGTACTGTAGCACTCGATGCGTAAAAATATGACGCTTACAGTACTGTAGCACTCGATGCGTAAAAATATGACGCTTACAGTACTGTAGCACTCGATGCGTAAAAATATGACGCTTACAGTACTGTAGCACTCGATGCGTAAAAATATGACGCTTACAGTACTGTAGCACTCGATGCGTAAAAATATGACGCTTACAGTACTGTAGCACTCGATGCGTAAAAATATGACGCTTACAGTACTGTAGCACTCGATGCGTAAAAATATGACGCTTTCTACTGTAAGCGTGAACGTGGCGTGGCGAAAACATAAAAGTGATTTTATTTAAGTTTCACTATGTGGACACGCGTAAAAAATCTTGGCGTGTCCAGATGACGACATAATAAGTAACACAAATTTTGAGTTTCACCAACTGGACACATGTGTGTCCAGTCTCTTGTGTAGAGTTGGTGAAGAACCCACCATATCAATAGTCCGCGTCATCACTCATGTACTGCGGCGGAAAGTGGAACTAAATACGTTAATCTCACTGGCAAGACGACACCACGGTGGCGCCGCGGCTATCGGACTGAGTAGTGGTGGGGCGACTCTACTGCGCACGTGCAAGTAGCTGTCAATGGCTGCCATGTCGTAACGCAAAAAGGCACGAGCAAATTATACTTACAGCATGAAATTTAAAATTAATTTAAAGACCAAAACCTAAACCTAATCAAAAACGCGTTTGGTATATAATTTGATCTACACACCTATCATAAACCCTCTTTACTGCGTCCAAAAACCTCACGTTACGACCAGTATAATGTTATACTACTAGGTAAAAACTAATTTCTTAAATTTTCGACAAATTATGACATTCAAATTTCGAACGCCGACGCCCGCCTGCGTGCCGCCCCTAGTTTGTCTGTGAAGTTGGTACTACTGAACACATCAAAGAGAGCTATGATATGTGTGTAGATAAACTAGTGTACGTAACTGTACATAAAAGCATTAAAACTCTCGAGTGATATTATTATGAAACTCGCCATAAACCCACTCTCGAGTTTTAATGCCCCCCATCATGTATCGGTCACATAGACTACTATTATATTTTGATGATATTATATTATACTTGACGAATTTGTAAAACTTTACTCAAATAATAAAAACTCTTTGCGTCAGGCTGACGACGGAGTTAAAAAATAAAAACTTAACAATAAAAAGTGCCGCTTTTTGTCATTAGTGCCAAAAAGCGGCACTTTCCGCACGACTTGGCTGCTTGGAAAACGGAGCAAATGCACTGTAAAAATACCTTCGTCTTCAAACAGGCTGTAAAGCCTAGATTTATTACTGTTCCTACCACTGCGAACGGAGCGGACCAATCAAGGACTCAGTTTGAACAACAATAGACATACTTACTAAAGCTACTCTACGCCGTGAAAGACTGCCGTTGTAATTCAAGCTGAAGCCGCGATGGGACCGCTTCTCTCGCAGTGGAAGGCGGGCATCATCGTAGCACTCACCCAGGTCAGAGCGCGAGCCACGGATGGTGCTGCAGCGACTCCTTGGAGCGGTCGCCGTAGTCGTACATGAGCTCCTCTCCTGGCGCGATGTCCTGCGCCGCCAGCAACACCAGCCGCGGCCCGTCCACCCACAGCGCCTTGGTGGCGAGGTTGCCGGTGCGCGAGTGGTTCACGAGCCGACCCAGCCGGCCGGACTCAGCTGTCGCGTCGATGCTGAGAGGGTCAAGTGCTTGTTGTAGCGAATAACTATGTTTGTAATTGTTATTTGTTACTTCTTTACTGTACTTAACATATAAGTTATGCAGAGAACTTATGATGTGATACTGTGATAGATAAATACAGTACAGGCTTGCTTCAAGGAGTTTACTGCGGTAGCGGAGCAATGCGTTGTTTTCGTAGCGTCTATGTTCTGTAGCCGTGTAGTGTAGAATCAGCCCTCTCGCATTGCGGGTGTACTTAATAATTTAGGGGCTTGGAACTAATGACATCATGCCATACTATGAATTTTGGTGAGCGTGCAGTCGTCACGTGACCTGCGGCTCAGTTATCCCCTTAGCTGAGTAATCCCCTTAATGTCTATAGTATATAATATTGTAGTGAAATTTTCTTGACTCTGAAACGAAAGTTCGGGGTCGACTACGAAAATGTTAGCAACTCACCAATACTGTTGGTCGCTAAGCCTGAAGTAGTACATGTAGCATCCCGCGCTTGGATCCTGCGCATACTTGCTCTCCCGCTCCCTCGCCTCCGCCATGCCCACCAGCTCGCCGGAGTACTCCACGACGAACTGGCCGCGGGGGAAGTGCCTGGTGGCCACCACGCCGCGACCCTTGCCCTCAAAGTAGGTGATCTGTAGATGTACATACCCTAAGAGTTGTTCTTTGCACACTTTTACTTTACATACAATATGTAGACTGAAACACAATACTATGCGTCGAATTGTAGCGCAACAGTACACGAACGTAGATGATTTATAAATATTCATTTGTACCTGTTACGCCAATTTTATGGCCTCTAAATGCCGCCAGGAGGGGGTAGTGGGGCATGGGTACAAGACAAATACATGCATGGGCGAGAGAGAGGGGTGACAGCTGGCTCAGGGCCGGCCCACAGGATGCGGTGCGGTGCCGCTGCGGTGTGGGTATTGTATGTGCGTACCTCGCCCCGCCCCAAGCTGTCTGGCCTTGTTACCTGCGGCGTGCGGCACCGCACCGCATCGTGTAGCCCGGCCCAGGCCAAGGAACCTGACGCGAGCTGTGTCGTACCTCATAAAACCCTGTTACTATGCGGTAGTTTTGGACTCAAGTAGGTATAATAGTTATATATTTTTGCTATGAAGCTTTTCTCCCTCACTGATTATGCCAAACAGATATTAGAAAACATCTTACTGCTAGGCCATCTTGTCTCTGTTCCCTGACCGCTCTCTCCAAATCCCTCATCTTTTCAGCCATTACGCATTTGGATGTCTTCCTCACACTACGTCTGACAGGGAAGTACTCCGTTAGCTTATGATTACTCTCTCCATTAGCCGGTTTAGCTTCTATCTTGACAGTCTTCTCTATGTCTGGTGGGGTATCGGTACTTGTTCTGGGACTTCTGGGCTCTTCTTTGAAGTATTCTGTCAGTTTGTGGCTCTCCGCTGCTCTGGCTGCGGCCCTCGCAGCCCGAGACCGGGCCGAGTGCCCGTTAGTCATATTGGTGATACCGTTTCTTGCTTTTAGAGGTTTGGAACGTACAATCTTCTTCACTGGGGTTACTGCTTTAGCATTTTCAGTCTTAGGTTGAGTTGCGGCTATAATTCTGCAAGTAGAATAAATACTGTGTGAATGGGGAGACCTGTTATGTTAGCATAATGGAATCACTAGAGATGTAAATAATAAAAAAAACGAATGCGAAATTCTATAACTGAAATGAAATATAACACTAACTGCCATACCTGGAGTCGTTTATTGATTACTTAGTGAAGGATTTTGTACGTAAAGTGAAATTTGGAATCGGATTAATGGTTCATTAAAGTATGGCGGTTAATCTTATTGTTTTATATTTATCAAATAAAAGTAATCTTTAAATATAATAATAATTAATATTATAAATAACATAGTAGATTATGCACCAAGTGGATAAAGCACTATTTTAGGACGTAAAATAGTGCTTTTTTAATTTTTCGCACGTAACGAAACACTCGAGATTTAATTAGCCAAGGGATTAAATAATGTATATTTTCTCGAAGGAAGTGCTAAAAGTAGAGAATACTCCTCAAGTGATAAAGCTGTTATGTCTTGGGCACACTTGAATCCCTCACTGCACTCAGGCCTCAGTCGTAATTACCGAGCGAACCCAGGCTTGGCTCAGGAATTAACACATACCACCCTCACTCTTATGAGTTAATTCCCGACAAAGGTCAAAAAAGTATTACTAACATTATTGCCAACATAAATTATTGAAGTTAAGAGATTTAAAGTCACCTTCTTTTCCCGTAGTTCCGTATTGCTTTAGCTGGATTTTCCTCACAAAGTTCAATACGGTGGGGAGTCTTCACAGCCTCTGGAGATGATACCACGCTGCTGGCTAGAAGAATAATTGTATTTCATTAGGTCTTTTTCAGCTCAACAGTGGCACAATTAAATACTTTATGAAAATAAATAAATATCAATATTATATATAATTGTAAATAATTGAGGGCATCATTAGCACCTAGCCTTTATTATTATTATTGCCTTTTTATTCCAAAAAAAAAAACTTTTACATTTTGTTTGATTATGTTTTCTCATTTGTTAGTTTTGTTAATTTTGTTTAAAACTAACAACATAGTCTTTAGTGATATTATTTTATGATGAGGTGACCTTGCTTTTGCAAATCTTTACTGAAGGTCACCCTGACATATATAAAATACTATCGAGATAATGTTAAAATCCTTTTGAAATCCTATATGTCAATCTAGCTCATAAACTATCTCTGTGCTTAATTTCATTCAAATTCGTTTAGCCGTTTTAACGTGATTGAGGCACAAACACACAAACATCCAAACGTCACTACTTTCACATTTATTATATTAGTTGGATGAGTACCAATAATAATATACTAAATACATTATTAATTGTTACATAGAGTCTGGCCCCATTATTTGTTAACTCAACACAAAACTTTCACTAGACTAGACACTTTTGACTATGACAAAATGTTAAGTACTTTTTTCCAGCTAATGCTCAGTTGAAAGTTTACACCTGGGTGTAGATCCAGGATCTAGTTATAATCTTATGATTAGCTTAGCTTATGATTAGGATGAATATTATATGATAGCAAATATAATAAAATATTTCATAATTAACGAAGGGGCAACTTCCAATTACATCAATTGTACTTGTTTGACTGTGTGTGGATGTGACCAATATGTGTAGGGGCCTTACTGAGAATGGTCTTACTCCGCTTAGGTAAACAAAGATCACTACCAAATGAGACTTTTTACTTTAGCATCTCTTTTTGGTTGATAACCACAACTGTCAAGGAGCCCATACGCAAAATGGCTGCTATCTCACGGGGTCTGCGGGGAGCATGGCGCGCTGCGGCCCGTTCCATAAAAAATATAGTTTAACAAAACTAAAAAACACGCTTTTAAAGCACTTCGAACTAAAAAGTTATATATTTTTTTAATATAACCTTAAAACAATATTGAATAAAAAATACTATTATTATTGTGAAACAAAAAGCGTCGGGCGCTCGATGTACGAAAGATATGGAACAAAGCGCCCGACGATTTTTTTTCACAATAATAATAGTATTTTTTATTCATAATTGTTTTAAGGTTATATTAAAAATTATTTTTAACTTTTTAGTTCGAAGTGCTTTAAAAGCGTGTTTTTTAGTTTTTTTAAACTATATTTATTTTTCATTTTTTAGCGACTGTTTTGTCAAACCCCCAAATACGAGAAATTAATTAATCCTGGCGATCCTAATCAGGATAATGAGATAAACTTATGAAATTATTACATTGTCGCTGATTCTTGATAAGTGTACAAAGTTTGAATTGAATCTGTCTGTTTAAAGTGGGTCAAAATCGAGGCCAAAGGAGTCGGTTACATACAAAAAAACAAACAAACATACAGGTGAAGCTAATAAAAGCGTGATAAAAATGACGATAACTCTGTTTTTTCTATGGGACCCATACCTGTATGTTACGTGGTTGGAAAGAATATTAAATAAGCTAAACCAATAAAAATAGTTTAGTCCAGTTTAGATTATAGGCAATATATTCTAAATTCTAATTTGAAATCAGGTGTCAGTGAATTTTTCCCAATTTATTGTACAAAGGTCGTAATAAATAAAAAAATAAACCATTGTTTCTAAATGTTAGTGTTTTATTCACATAATATCTAAACATTATTCCAAGGAATTCAATAAAAATAACACGTCTCCTAATTCAATTTTTTATCTTGAGTCGACGCAGGCACACGATCAAGAGATACTTTGCCACTGCTGAGCGCGTCACTTCATTGCAGTGTTACCAGATGAAAACTATAAACTACCGTGTTTATCTGTTAAAATTACGGTGTTTAAGACTTAAATTGCCGTAGAATCATTTGGAAAATACTGTGTAAATTACCGTATAAAATGCAACCGAAACAACCTTGAATTTAGATGTTTTTATTTAAAATTAATCTTCTAAAATAAGAACTTCTTTATCATATATGGCTGCCGTCATTTTTGATAACATGTTCTTAGTAGATGTAAAATCAACACAGTTATGACCATTCCGGTGAATAGCTTGTTGAGCAAGTATATTTCCCTTAATGGTTTTCGGTATCAGCTTATTCCTTTTCTTCGTTTTTATGTCGTCGATTTGACTGAATATTATTTCACACAAAAGTTAAAAAATACCATCGGATCTCTGCGACCCGATGTCGGCCTATTGGCCTATCTTCGATTTCAAACTTTTATTGTGTGTGCTACTTCCCTACACGGTAGTTAATATCTAAGAATACCGTAGAAAAAGACACGGTAGTGGAACGCTACCGTAGACCGTGTATTAGCCAAAAATACCGTGGTTCTACGGTAATTACCGCGTACCTGGTAACACTGCTTCATTGCCTCACTAACCGCCGATGGCTGGCTTTAGAGGCTAATCAATGGATAGTATGCCATCCTTGTTCTTTCGGCTACATTTCGGTGCAAGTTAGAAAGGGATAGTCCTATGTTTCGTTCTTCCTTTCGATCAAAATATGCCTACTTCAGAACGCGGCCATATTTGATTACGTGACAGACAGGCCCTTTTTTACGCGATCATATTTTATTACGTGACAGACCAATGGTTATTATAATATTTTATAAAAGCTAAGTATGTATCAGCATATACACTAAGCTGTTAGTAGTGCTTTTTCTTCGTGTGGAAAATTGTAGGGAGGATCAAAGTAGATACTTCCAGTAGTCAGCCACCGCGATTGCTTTGTTATTAGCCTGCATAAGGTCGGCTTGTGTGCAGGAAGTCGGACACAGCGGGCACGATAATAGAATGCCGGAAGTTTGAGGGGCACCGCAACGGCAGCTTGTGCTTGCATCCTTAGGCAGGATGCCCCAGCGTTGCATGTTCTTTGGTGCGCCCGACGCGTGATCTCAAGGTTTTCTACAGCTGCCAGCCCAGGTTTTGGCCGGGAGGGAGTTGTTCCTCAGGTTTTCCCCAATCAGGGCTTATGTGGCTTTGTGTGGATTGCTTCCAAAGCCTAAGCCTTGCGGAGGCAGGCGTCTGAGCGAGAGGGTCTGTTGTGGCCAGGAAGCTTCTTCTGGATTTAAGACGAGGTTTTGCTGGCTCCTGACCAAATAAAGGGTGGCGAGAGTCGTTGCACTGTTTCCCCCTCTCGAACATGGAGGCCATCCCACGGCGAACAGGAGGCAGGGCTATGCCAGCCAGGCGGTGCAGCATATCCGTGTGGGTAGGCTTCAGACAACCCGTGATAGGGCGGCAGGTCTCGTTTAGCGCCACGTCCACCTCCTTGGAGTGCGGGGCATTTCATTCCACATTGGGGCAGCATATTTCGCCGCTGAGTGGCAGCGAGCCAAGGCAGTGGTTCTCAGTGTGTGCGGGTGAGCGCCCCACGTTGTGCTCGTAATGCGTCACAACAGGTTGTTCCTCTCGAAGGCTTTGAGCTTGCTCTTTTGGCAGTGACTTTTGAGCGATAGAGTGCAATCAAGCGTTACTCCCAGATACACCGGGGTGAAAGTATGTTCCAGCTTGTTGCCCTGCCAAGTGATGTTCAGCTTCTCTGTTGCCTTGCGGTTGTCGAGGTGGAATGCGCAGACCTGGGTCTTTGCTGGGTTTGGTTGCAGGTGGTTTTTCCTATAGTACACCGAGAGACTTTCGACGGCACATGTTAGATCGGCTTCCAGGGTTTTAATTTTTTTTAGTTTGGGCTGCCAGTGCCAGATTATCTGAGAAGAGGAAATGTCGCAAGTTTTCGAAGATTGGCTGATCATTGGTGTAGATGTTGAATAACAACGGAGACAGCACACTTCCCTGCGGCAGCCCATTTTTTTGGTTGCACCATCTGCTTCTTATTTCTTGGAAGGGGACAATAAACCTTCTGTTCCGCAGCATCGAAGCCACAATTTGAGTAAGTTGGTAGTCCCCAGACAGGTCAAACAGTTATTGGATGAGCATATGGTGGTTGACTGTGTCGTATGCAGCTGAAGGTCTACAAGAACCACGCCCATAGCCATACAAGCTTCGAAGCCTTTCTCAATGTGTTGCGTGAGGTTCAGAACCTGGCTTGTACACATCTTACCAGCTCTAAAACCTGCCTGTTCAGGGATCAGCTTTTGGTTGACTGAGGGTGCTATGCGCTGGAGGATCAGTCCTTCGAACAGCTTGTATAGTATGCACAGCAGCGCTATCGGGCGGTAACTTTTGGCTTCGTCGGGATCCTTGCCGGCTTTAAGGAGAGCAACAACCTGTGTCTTTCTCCACTCGGCCAGCACACCATGCTTGAGTACTGATGAAAGAGCTGGAGTAACCAAGTCCTTGCAATTGGACCAAAGTGTTTGATCTGCTCCTATCTCTGGGGCTTTCCCTTCATTTAGGTTGCTAATGGCCAGGTTCAGTTCTGACAGGTTGAAAGGGGTGAAGAGAAGAACATCCTCAACTCCATGCTATTTGGTATGCTGACACTTTTGAGTGGGTTCTGCTATTGTCTCTTCCGCGAACTGGTCCTAGTTGAATAGCAGTTTGTAGGACTCCATGAGCATTTTTAGGTCAGGGGTTATTCTTGGGAAGTTGCTGGTTCTACATCCTCTGGGGATGTATTGGCGGGAAGCTGTCTTCACTGGGCGGATGAAAAGATTGTAGTTATCCAACGAAAATATGAATGTGATATTTGAATACAAAGGTTTAATCCTATGACTATCATTGTTACTAGGGTTTCTTCCCGGGAATTCTCGTCCCGGGAATTCCCGGGAATTTTGGACTTGCACGAGACGAGAATTAGAGATCGAGAGCTCGAACTCTCGATAAATTTCAAATATTAGTGATTTTTTAATTTTTTTTTGTATAAAATCACGAAACACGATGGAACATTCTTGTATAAATATATTATATTTATTAAAATAACGACAGCGACACTGACATCCAAATTTCCGATACGCAAGATGACAATCAGCAGGACCCCACAGATTCATTTGAACTACAACTCAAGATGGCTATAGA
The DNA here is from genome assembly GCA_949825045.1 of Argyresthia goedartella. Taxonomy (NCBI): domain Eukaryota; kingdom Metazoa; phylum Arthropoda; class Insecta; order Lepidoptera; family Argyresthiidae; genus Argyresthia; species Argyresthia goedartella. The sequence continues at coordinate 20,416,750 of OX463828.1, forward strand.
CACAGTAGCATCTAGTTCTGGAAGAAATGTAAATCATGCAAGGGAGGAGAAACTGAATAAAAAAAGTTCCAACTTTTTGAAACTACTGGAAAACGGACCCCTCATCTTGAAACCTTGTACAAGGCTTTATTAACAGTAAAGCCCTCATCTACGGAAAATGAACGAGTTTTTTCCTTAAGCGGAGTTTTAGTGTCAAAGATTAGAAATCGGCTTTCTGGTGAATCAATAAACGCTCTAGTATTCTTAAAATCTTATTTCATCAACCAAAAGAGCAAGAAGTAAGTATGAAGAATAGCAAGTAAAGAAAAGAAAGACCGATATTATTTATATGTTTTAATTACTTTTAATTTTAACAGATTGATCTCTGTGTAGCTGTTATTCCACTTTAGGAAGAAGTGACTTACTTAGTAAGTAAACTAAACTAATTGACAAAATAGTAGTTGACATTTTGTTGATGATTTATATGTTTTAATTACTTTTAACCGATTGATCTCTGTATTGTTGTGATTCTTCTTCAGGAAGAAGTGACTTAGTAAGTAAACTTAACAAAATTGTTGACATTTGATATATTTTAATAGGTTGATCTCTGTGCTATCGTAATCCCAATTCAAGAAAAAGTATTTTAATAGACACTAACTACTAGTTTACATTTTGTTGATTTTTATATGTTTTAACTGATTGACCTCAATGTAATTAAAATTTCTCTTCAGAAAGAAGTGTTGTTTTGATGTTAGTACCTAATTTCCTGCTAACTAATAGTACATGCCTGTTAATAAATACCTATATATAATGATAACACGGCTTTTTTATTTTTCTATAGGTTTCTTAAACTTTTACAAAACTTTTTAAACTTTGGCTGTTCCCGGGAATTCTCGAAATTTCGAGAATTCCCGGGAACAGCCGGTCACGAGCTCTTGATTCCCGGGAACTGAAAAAGCTCGAGAAATCAGAAACCCTAATTGTTACTTATCTGATTGATTGGCATGAATCATCTTAAGAATATAATTAGGTAAAGATATTATATAGAATAGAAGAGAATATTTCTTTATTTGACACATATAGGTTCACATACAGCCAGCAAAGTAAATTTTCTACACACTACCCCAAAATATACTAGGTACATTTTTTGACAATTTATCACTAAACCTTAAATGAAAGCTTAAATGAAAGTGGGGGCTTCCGCCCCCTTATCGACACTCTGGCCCTTTATTACTCTTTAGAATCCCGAATTCAAATGTCCAAACATTGACTCATAAGATGACAACAAAAATAAGAATTTAGTTGTGTGTACACATGTTTTATCATCTTCAAAATAGGCCACTTATTGTTCTAGTTGGTATTTTTTCTTCAAATAAAAATCATTATTATATTATTCTGAATGGTTCCTACAATATTGTGTGATATTTGATTTTTCCATAAGTGTTGATATAATGTACTCATGTACCTTTCATAAATAAATATATTATGTTGATTAATATGCAAAGATAGGTGTTTTTATTAGTCACCACTTCCTCTCATGTTGAGAATGTGTGTGCAATATCAGGACACCATCTGACCAATATAAGGCTTGAAGTGTGGGATACCAGGCAGATTACTTAGAGAATTAATAACTTCAAAACCCAAACAGAGGTGTTGTATTTGAAACCATAATTGAAATCTTGGATAGTTTTATTATAAGAAAAAATATTTAGCTTACATCTAAAGTTGTTAACTTACATTTATAGGAGGAAGGTTAAAGGGAAAAAAGTTTCCGCGATACAAGGCGCTCTTACCCTATTAGACAAGCTATTTACATCGAGCGTCAGGAATAAATTAGTAGTTCCCGCTAACAATGGCAAATTGCAATACTGGGTAATTGTAAATAATAAGATATAAAAGTATGATACCAACCTCTCACCATGTCGACGTGAGCTCAGCTTTCACGAAAAATTCTTGAAGTAACACCATAGGAGACGCGCTTTTGGCTGTTACAAACAAATCCGGAGTCGTGTTACGAATATTTTGTAATAGACATTGTCATATTAGGACCGCCAATATTTAACCTTCTGTATAGCACAGAAAGTCACAGTCACGACTTCAGCATTCCCAATGAAATCTCTGCTTTTGTACAGTATTTGATACGTACAAAGTTGGACAAAATATCGCTTCAGGCGACCGACGCCAAAGAAAACGCGGAGGAATTTCTGACTTTCTGTAGAAAATGGCCGCTTCTTGTTTTTTGTCATTCGACCTTTTTTCCCATTGGCCAAAAAAATATACAGCTGATCAGACGCTAACATGGTTCTTGTTGCGCTAAAAATAAGGTTGATATTAGCCTATAATTTCGAAAATAGACTGCATTTGACAGTATTTGGACCAATCATTTTAAATGTCCCCACAGAGAAAGACTTTGCCATAGACAATACTCTGTTCCGCTGCCATGCCACAATCACAGACTATTTATGGATACTAAGTCATAATAAATCGGTTGAACTTTCAAATAACGATTATCAAATCATCAAAAGCACGTACCGCACACGGGTGGGAGGGAGATGGGAGGGAGCAGGAACCGTGAGGATCACAGTACCTACTCTTATAGCAGGACCTAAACGCAACTGTCCTACTTTTTCGTACTAAGAGCAACAATTAACAGGCCTTAGACTATTTACTCTATAGACGGAGTGTCACTTTCGCGATTGCGTCGAAAAATAAGGCGCACATCTGTGGGCCGCCATTCAAACGAAAGAGGGAGAAAAATAGACTTTTTACTCAGTCTTTTTAATTCATTAAATTTACTCTATTCATGCTCGAAATGAGATCCTTGGTTCCTCACAAAGACACGAGCCCGTCTTCGTACTTCGTGGTCGTGATTTTGAGCATCATTTCATCTTTCATGGTGTCGAAAGCCATTCTAATTTTTGAAATCAACTCTTATTTTGTGTTGATGGCTACGTTGGAATAGGCCAGTTCTTTGGCTCTGCCCCACATAAAATAATCCATTGGGGTCAGGTCTGGTGAACGAGCTGTCCAAGGAATAGGCCCGTCTCTGCCGATCCAGCAACATGACTTGTCAGCGCCAGAGATTAAGGTGGACTAATTTATTGTTAAAAGATAGAATAAACTAGAAGAATAAACTAGAGCATTTGAGGGAAGTTTTCGTTATCAGGCTACTAAATGCTGGAACAATCTCCCTCCACCACTTCGTATTCCTACTATTGACTCTGTACATTTTAAGAAAAAGTACAAAATCACTTTACTAGATAAGCAAATGTTGATCTGATGGTTAGTTTAATTTTAAATGGCAAAAGACATGATGTCTTTGGTGCTTTTGCATTCCAGGGATCTGTCGAGCAATAGGGTGCGACTGAAAATCAGCGTTTCCTTCCTTGGGAGTAAACTTATTGCTGAGTTCGTACCTTTTTCAAAGGGTTGTACACAATACAATACAATAAAAAAAAATAGGACTAATCCTATTTTTTTTTATTGCTATCTTAGACGTATACTAGTTATAAGTGTAGTTTTGCATTTGTTAAAATATTAAGGTCCATTTTTCTTACTTTTATTTGCAGTACAGTTTTTTGTTGTAATGTCATGTTCCATGTATTGTGTACAAAATTATGAAATAAATGTGTTTCTCTCTCTCTCTCTCTCTCTCAAAAGGATGTACATTCAGTTTGTATGATTTCGGAAACATTAATTCGGAAATTCATTAAACAGAAGCTGGCTCTGACAACCAAAATACACTCAAAAATGGTGTCAAGTAAATTAAAACAATTTGTTAGCACTAGTAATTTTGCATCAGAAGACCACCAATTACACCAGGTGCACCTCACAAAATTGTTGATTGAAAAATACCTGGCATTAAGGTGTCATCATCTGTGCAAATCAGATAACTTAGACATGCCATCATCAAAACGCAGATTGTATAAAAAATAGATCCAAACAAATCAAAGAAAGAAAAGAAAGGTCATCAAGATGTTCCCCAGATCTCGATTTTGAAGCAAATCGGAGCAGTAACTACGAAGTTAAAAATGGCGACCACTTTTTCAAAATCTGACTTCAGAGTCATGATCGGACTCTAACCGGATCCCCAGATATCGATTTTGATATTTTAAAGAATGGATTCACATCTCATACTTAATTTCCAAATAAAAGATGGGGTCTGACAAACCCTCCGCGTGTAAGGCGGGGTCTTTTTTTGACGCTACCTGTTGAGAAAGGATTAAATAAATAGTTAGTCATTTTCTTTTCAGACTTATATGTTTAGCAGTCGCTCTAACAATTAGTTTATTACTTGAGAATATTATACATATGTAGTACCTACCTATATAGGTATATTTCTATACTATTCCACTGGCACTTCATTAAAATAAAGAATGCAAATTAGTCACACTATTAGGTACGCGAAAGATGAGATAGGTAAGTTAATCAACAAGGATAAAAAATAGATAGTTTCATACTTAACCGAAATTCTGCTAATATATGGTTAAAAATTGTTTAGTTTAAATCCGAGTTAATTTATTTAGTTTAAAGAATAGATGATCGAAGGTAATTCACCAAATTGTAAAGTTTCCCTACTTTTTCCGGTAGTATTGCTTCATGTGGGAATTTTTGACACGCAACAGATTAACAGGTCGCGAGCGTAAGACGAGCTTCTAACATGGTGACACGCACACTAGCATGCTAAAATTGGCCTGTTTTACCGCTCTCATTCATATACTGACGCGGTATCTAGTCTTTGTATATAATCTAAGTAGCAGGCCTGCGGCAGGACTGTTTAAGTTGCCGCTCAAAACCATTCCCCTTTTTTTGTATAGACTGGTATAGACTTTTTGTACTATGAACTATATCTGACAGCAGCAACTCGTCTGTTATGCCAAACTAGGCGATCTTACGTAGTAAATTATATACTCTTTCTTAAATTATATACTCGATCGTGAGAAAGCTAGTAGATGTTAGCCTAAACAACACTGTTTTGAAATTTATAGTGGTTGTTGTGGATTAATCGTAAATTTTCTAGTGTTTTAAACGAGTCGATCACGGCGGGAGGATTCGCCACCATTGTCTACGAGTTCAGACACTTCCGACGATGAGGCACCGTTTTTTGGCTTCAACCGATAACGAAACGAGCTCCCCTTTCCCCTTTTTATATTTTGTCACTCACTCAGCTTCGCTACGCTCCGGTGTTGTTTCTTCTAAGTTCTAACCTAATCTATAAACCAATTGAAATCTAGCTACAATAAGTCAATAACCTACTCAAGCCAAATTTGACTTAAAATATAATGCTACTTTAACTCAGTCTTATTATTGTTTATTTTTTTTATAAATGGCAGAATTGAGTTTCATTTTCCGTAATGCTTTAAAATTTAAATTTAAATCGTAATTAAATAAAACCGAGTCCCCGGCAATAAAAAATACGCTAAAAATACCACAAGACCGCTTAAGAAGCTCTCCTACAACCCTCTATGGGTTGCTTTATTTCCACTAGTTCAATTGAACAGTTCAGTTGACTGAACTAGTGGGATTTTTTCCCATTAGTTCAGTTGAAAATATAACAAGCTTTATGCCTGGCTTCACGAGTCACGAGTAATCACGAGTAAATAAATCATGCATATTTATGCATAAGCACTAGAAGAGCCGGAAGTTGTAAAAAGTTACAAGGAGATATTTCTAAGTATAGCAGAGGTGTACTTGCTTGTTACAGCAAAACATCTACAAATCGTAAACAAAAGGTACTAGGAACACATATCTCCTGAGGAGGTTTTTAACCCTTAATAAGGCGCGAATTTTTCATTGTTTTTATAATTTACTACCAAGCCATGAGGTTGGAAGTGTGGTGGAAATAGATTCCCGTGCCTAAAAAGGCACGGGAATTTATTACAAAAACCTTTAAACCTAGTAACTGAGTAAGTACGTAATATTTGTCCCTCTCTTACACATCACGAATGGCTTAAGCGAAATTGAGATAGAAAATGTAAAGCAAAAATAAGCAAAGTGGGATTCATCATGATCTTTTATTTCGGCATCTCACATTCAAATCCAAAAGTACTAGGAGCACATATGTCCTAAGAAGTTTTTAACCCTTAAATACTAGTGACAGCCATTGATGGGGTGCGTATCGATAAACAACAAGATGTTACATATACCAGGACAGCAGAAAATTGTTGGAATTTCCACGTATCTATTAATACCTCCTAGCAACTTATATGAAATTAAGAGTATGTACCTACTAAGAGATAATCTTAGTATGTACATACTCTTAATTTTATATAAGTAAAAGTACATCTTTTATTTAAAAAGACAAGCAACTGATCTAGTGGGGAGAAAAGTCTAACTAGTTCTTAGTTCAACTATATAAATATATAACATATATATCATAGCTACAACCAAAGCTCGAAGACCCGTTCAAAATCCAAATTGCTGTCACGCACTTATGTACAACAAAAAACTCATTTATGTTTCAGTCTTCTAAGGGCTTTTGACAGCCGTTAAAAACAGTTTAAATTAAACACAACTTAAGCACAACAAGCAAAAGGCGAGTAATGTACTCAAGCAGGCCAAGCTTATTGCCTGTCAGCCAGGTTGCCCCTAACCATCCGTGTTTTTTTATTAAGGTTGTATTTAAACTGTATTTGGCGGTTATCAAAACTCTGGTGTCGTCCGGCTAAATGGGAGAACATAAAAGTTAAGTGTCGTGAACGTGAAGGACAGAGCTATGCGCTTACTTTCCTACAATATTACAATACCGTTAGTTTACAGAGATTAAAAACAGGCCCTTTCATTGAATTAATCGATATAAACCGGTTTATTAGGGTTTATCCGTTATCATTTTGTACACGACTGTACATGTATTGAATGTATGGGAAATAAAACATTGTATTTTTATTATTATTATAACTTTATTTCAGATTAATATCCATATATACATTACATTATTACTATTGACACTTACATTATTTTAATTATCATTATATTTTATTTTATGTGTACCATACAATGGTGCCTCAAAAATGGGCTGTCCATCCTGGCTGGCACTTAACACCATCAGGATGCCGTTGGGACTGTCACGGGTTCTGCGCATCAAAGAAGCCACGCGATTTCGAATAATTGCAGCGAAACCGCTTCTGCGAACATCCCCGACGCACTGTAGTATCGCGGCAACCCCATTTTTAATGCACTTCTTCAAAGTTAACCAGGTGGAAATCATTAATGTTTCGGTGGACTATTTCTGGACAATTTTTTGGCTCAAATTTCAAACTGAAAGTCGTCGGCGTTCCGAAGATATTTGATGATATCACATGTTCAAGCTGTAATCCTCACCAAGATATCTTAATAACTCTGGAATCGTTGAAGGACTATTTCTGAAATTTTGCATGCCGTGTGGACTATTTCTGGGCTAATTTTTAAAACCCAAACCAAGTCGATAGGCCCTTCCGTTTGCTTGTACGAGAGATGAGGATTACAGCTTGACGTCAAGCTTTAGTCCTCACCAACCTATAGCTATAACTTCGGAACTATAAGAGGACTATTTTTCTTTCTTTCTGGACTATTTAGGACTATTTCTGGACTATTTTTTGGCAGTATAAAATTTCATTTTCATGAAGGTTTCATCGGTGAGGATTACAGCTTGAAGGTCGTAATAAATGCATTTATTTCTCAAAAACTATAGATTTCCTCGCAAAAAAACTATACCAGGGGGACAAGGGAGCTCCAAATAACCCCGTCATTTATATCATAGTAAAAATCGCGAGAACGATATCTATAGCCAACCCAGAGGAAATAAAACAAAGGTGATCTCAAGTCACAGAACCAAATTGGTTTCTAAAGGTCACTTCCTGTTTGAAAACTAAAGATAAGTTCGTTAGGTTCACACGTTTAGCAGAATCCGGAGCCGAAGTGAAGCGGATCGGAGCGAGGCGACCCCTAGTCTGAAACCAGTTAAAATTACAATTATAAGGTAGTCAGAATAATAATTCTTTATTATTAATCATTAAGATTATTGTAAGATTTAATTTAATGTATTGTTTATTTCAGGGTTCTCCCTTAAGATTAATTTCTGGGAAGATTGCCCATCTATAGTGGTAAATGATGAATTCGCCTGACTTTTAATGATTTATCATGTAAATTTTACACTGTGTGATAGCACACTACATGGCGAATGACTTTCTAATACAATCTTATAATTTTTCTCTATGATAGATTATTTTTAATATTAAAATATTGTTTCCCGAATGTTTATATTTAAAATATCCCGTCTTTACTAAGTCATCACTATGACAGATTTGATGATCGATGCAATGGGAATGAAAACGCTAAGCTTAAAGCTACTGTTACACGTGCTAGAAAATTGCACGAAATCATGCAATTTTCGAGCTTACCTGCCTATAAGCATGTGTATCGATACATTGCTCTTAATGTGCATGCAAATTTCGAGCCTGCTCAAAAATCGACAGGCGTTCGATTTTCTTGCATGCTATCTGCTGCGCGGGTGGAAAGGGGGGTGCTTTTAGCATGTGTGAGCATGCAATAATCAGTCGGTATCGGGTAACTAACTTGTATTGTATCATAAATTCATTATTACTCAAAGTCATAAAGTGGTTTTCTGGTGGTTAGAGTTAGAGTGAGGGTTGAAAATGTCACTCAGTGGCAGAGAACTTGCTAGAAAATCGAACTACCGGTTACCAGCCCACGCTAAAAAGCATGTGTGACCAATTGTTTGCATTCAGCATGTAATTTAAAGCTATCTCCCTAGAAAATTATTCTCTATATCTCATTTTTAATAAATTTTGGGTAAGATTTCTTAATCAGGGTAAATAAAACAAATAAGATATTATTGAAAAAAAAAGTTTTTTTTCTAATTAATTAAGGTAAAGGTTTCTAAAAGAAGTTAAAGAAAATAAAATTATTTTATAGTAGTTGTGGTCTGCTAACGGCATTATTCCTTCCATGAATTCGTCAGACTCATCTGTGTCAGAAGAATCTGAGTCGCTGCTATTTAAATCAATTAAAAATGGTTCCATTACTGTTTCGTGTCTATGCGATACTTATTTTCAACATTTTGACGTGATAACGTCTTTAAAATCGTTTTAGTCGGGTGACATGTTCAGAAACTTGTGTCACACCAAAACCTCACGAGCGCGATCGCAGGTATAACGAGAGAGAGACGGACCGATCTCCCGTCTCATCTCGAGCGCTGCCAGTCATTCCGTGAAACTTGTCACGCGGAATCCTCACGAGCGGAGGCTTATCACGTAAACATCTCGATCGTAAACCTACTTTACAAACAACCATTTTTTTACGTGATTACATTGTTTCTGCCATTCTTCAGCAGTTATTTTGGAAAACTCATTATGGATTCTCTGTTCCATCTTTTCAAATAGGCCAGTAACATTTGTGTCTGAAAATATTCTTTTGAACGAACTCCAAATTATTTCGATTGCATTAAAGTCACAATGATAAGGCGGAAGTCTGTTCTGCCTTATGTTCATTTAATATTTCATCAATTAAGTTGACATTCTCCTAATTGATTGTTTTTACAATTTCATACAAATCTGCTTTTTTCATGGTTTCCAAGTATGAAAGATTGTTTTTCTTATGAAGTCTTGCATCTGTTGTTTCGTACTGCTCATTGTCACACGTTTATTTATTTTAATACGCATGTCGCATTGTCCGTCACTATAAATGAATTGGACTCTAAGTTTGGGATAAGCTTTTCTTGCAGTCATTTACTGAAGTTAGCTCCATTCATCTCATCGTGATAATCTCCACTTTTGGTCTGAGATTTGAAACACAAAAGACTATGGGGATAAAACATTTCTCACTTCCGGCATTCACGATGATCAATCTCTGACCTTTTGAGACTTCTGTAAGGACACCTTCAGTTTCCTCAGACTGCCATTTTTTTTTTACTTTATAGCCAGGGTGTAAGTAAATAAGTCTCGTCCAAATAAACGATCGGCCTTGGATTGACATTCCTTCTATTACTGTCTATTTCTCGTAAAAATATTGATCGCTAGGCAACAACATTATATTGTTCCATGAGAACCATCCTTTTCAATTTATTATTTTTATAGCTAAAACCCAACTTGTGTAGTATTTTTCTGAGAGATTCTACACTGCCCTTGAGATGACCGTATGTCTGCCTGGTCACAACGTAGTTTTCTGAGAGTAGGAACTGAATTATTTAAATAATAAGATTGGATTTTGCGTCTAGTAACACAAAGATCAAAGTCATCCAAATCAGAAATAGTAAATTTTGTTTTTCTAGTTTTACCTGGAGTGACTAGTTTTTCCGCCTTGGCCTCGGAAGCAGTGTCTTCTGGTATGGAATTGTTGTCACAAGCTGCGGACGTGGAAGGTCCTTGAGCTGCTTGATTAGGGACTTCAGTTCTCGCTGTAAAATTAGTTTTCAAGGGTTTTCCCTCCAAAACTATACGGTTCATGGTTCTTTCAGAAACACCTTAAATAAAACAAAATAGTAGTTTATGTGACTGCTGCATAATGCCTAATTATGTACAGTTACATACACTAGTTTATCTACACACTGCATTGCTGGATTGCTTCTTGGCAAACTGTAATCGGGTATCTGAACTCACCCCGTCCAAAACTTGCATCTTGGGAGATTTCAATCTCGCTTTTATAAACTGGGACACTCACGGGAACAATAGATCTCATGACCATGCAATGCCTGCAAGACAGGAGTTACTAACTGACTTCATGTCCTTCAACAACCTAGTTCAAATAAATAAGATCCTAAATACCAGTGGCAATATCTTAGATTTAATACTCACATATTTACCTGATTGCCGGGTCTCTTCAGCAACTGACATTTTATCTAAAGTAGATCCCTTACATCCTCCCATCGACGTTTACATGTCTTTCGCGAAACCGGAATACTTACCACAGAACAGCTCCCCAAGACATAACTTTTACAGGGCCGACTACACCGCTATCAATGATTTCCTAGGTGGTATTGATTGGGCGAATCAAATAGGTACATCCGTGGATGTTAACGACATGGTAACCATCCTCTATAAAAATCTCCACGAGTGCATCGATAAATTTGTCCCTTTTAAACAGCATAATAGGCAGAAATACCCCCCCTGGTTCAATAAAAGCCTTATCAACTTGCTGAGAGAAAAAAACAATATCAGACGACGCTTTAAGAAATTCAGTAACCCTCTAGACAAAATTTCGTTCGATATTGTAAAAAAGCGTTGCGAGAAACTAGCTAACGGCTGCTACAATGATTATCTCAACACCCTAGAAGATAATATAGCCAAAAATCCCAAACTTTTTTGGTCTTACGTCAAAAGTCAGCGCAATGGACAATGCTCCTACCCTTCCACTATGACCAATGATAATAAAACTGCAACGTGTGGTAAAGAGGTTTGCGAACTATTTGCGTCATTCTTTTTATCTGTTTATAATACCAGTAACCATAACTCAGACCAAATTGACAACCGCGACCTGCACAGCGACAACTTTTCGAATCTGGAAATTAAACCCGACGAGATTCTTTCGAAACTTAAAAATCTCGACCCCAGCAAAGGACCTGGACCAGATGGTATCCCTCCATTATTAATTAGGGCCTGTGCACTCAGTCTAGTCAAACCCTTGCATGTCATCTTTAACCATTCATTAAGGTCAGGCACATTCCCATTAAAGTGGAAAACGGCCAAGGTTGTTCCAATATTTAAAGGTGGTGAGGTTTCATCGGTAAAGGATTACCGCCCAATCTCTCTATTGTGCACGTTTGCCAAAATATTAGAGTCTTTGATCTGCCCCCAATCCAAAGATACTGTAGGCAGGCTATAACAGACCACCAACACGGCTTCCTCGAATCAAGGTCTACATGTACCAATTTAGTCAGCTTCGAGGACACTCTCGTAGAAGCAATAGATATGAACAAACAGGTTGACGTTATATATACTGACTTTTGCAAAGCATTCGACAAGGTTTCCCATCAGGTCCTGTTGCACAAGCTTGGATTGTATGGATTTCCGGGCCCTATGTTGCGATGGCTAGAGTCCTACTTAAAGGGTCGCACATTCTGTGTCGTTGTTAATGGGTTTTCATCAAGCTATAGCGATATAACATCAGGCGTTCCACAGGGATCGCACCTTGGCCCAATATTGTTCAACTTATTCATTAACGACCTCCCAAATTGCTTCCGACACACTACCACATTCATGTACGCTGACGACCTAAAGATCGCGAGAGTCATCGACTCCCAGCAGGACTCGGCCCCACTGCAAGATGACCTCGACTGTCTCTCAGACTGGTGTCGTAAAAATGGAATGCAATTAAATGCGTCCAAATGCTTCCATATGACGTTTACCAGAAAACTGCACGTATCACAGACACATTATTCCATAAACGGTATTATGCTCGCGTCATTAGACACGATCAAAGATCTTGGAATCCTCTTTGACCAGAAGTTGACATTTACCGCTCACATCGATGGCATTGTGCAGAGGGCATCAAAAATGCTAGGATTTGTTATCAGAAACGGCAAAGCTTTCAGGAACCCCAAGACAAAAATATTGTTGTATAACACCCTTGTTCGTAGTGTGCTCGAGTATGCAAGTGTGGTGTGGCGTCCACATTACGCATCACATATGCTCAAACTTGAAAGAGTCCAGAAGAGATTTTTGTGGCATCTGGCTTACTCTGGGGGTGTTGCCAATAAAATAGTGCATTACGAAGACCGATTAAAAAAATTCGGCATGAACTCCTTATCTATCCGCTATAAATACATTGACCTAATCTTCCTACACAAAATTCTCACGAGCAAAATAAACTGTCCCCAACTACTATCAAAATTCAATATAAGAGTACCACGTAGTCGCCCCCGCCTCCCCATTACACCACTTTACCCCCCCCCCCCCCCCTGCGTAGAACGGTTCTTGGAGCCAACTCTGCCATCCCTCGCCTATGTCGATTGCTGAACGAGTACAGTAACAGGATTGACGTATTCCACGAATCAACCGCAAAAATAAAGAAGCAGTTGCTGAAGGACAGGCTCGTATAATAAATAGTCTTCATCATTGTTTTATTTAACATTAAATAAAATAAAATAAAATAATAAAATAAAATAACAAACCTATAGTCTAAGTAGTTATAGTTTCTTTAAGAACGCTGTGTTTACTTTTAAGTAATATATGTGTCTAGCATTATCCCTACATTAAGAACTGTCGAGTTTGTATACACTTGATGCATATATTGTTAGTAGACCTAATAAAATAAAATAAAATAAAATAAAATACACACATATCATAAGCTCTCTTTGATGTGTTCAGAAACCGCATGTTTGACCGGCATTGTGGTTCTGCAATTGTTTAGCTTGTTCTTTAGTACCAACTTCACGCAGACGGGCGTCGGCGTTCGAAATTTGAATGTCAGTACCAACTTCACAGACAAACTAGGGACGGCACGCGGGTGGGCGTCGGCGTTCGAAATTTGAATGTCATTATATGTAGAAAAACTACACATAATGACCATAATGTGTAGTTTTCCAGATACGAAACGAGTTTTTACCAAGTAGTGTAAACTGCCTGGATATTATTGCAGGCGCCAGCGGTAGTACATATAATTAAAACACACAAGGTTCTCACAATTAAAGTAGATGTATTACTCGTGAACAGCTGTCACTGCCGGCTTAGACTACGTCTGCGCGTTTCGGTCGTTGAAAGCAAAGTCAGTCGACGCCCGAGCCCACGCTCTGCCAAGTATCTACTGTGTTGCCAGTAATGCTTATAGCCAAAATACCCGAAAATTAGGGAAATAAAATAGGAACCTTACACTCGACCATCCTGATGGCATGTATGTCCTCGTACATGCACCAGGTGGAACCAGATAAAACCTTACACTTGGCAGAACGAGGTATTTTGTTTTTAATTCTAATACAATAGAGCCTACAGTCACAACAATTAAGTCAACAAAATGAGGTTAAGTTAAATCGTAAATAAATAAATGTTGAATTCCTGTGACCGAGCTTTGTGTGGTATCAGGTCAAGACACGAACACGTCGACATCTCGCACTTGACGGGAAACAACACAAACGACATGTTTATATTGCTATGATAAAATTATCAGACGCCCGTACTGAACACAGAACATGTCAAACACCGAACAGTCGAAGAATAACACACAGGGTAATGTAATATTTGAAATAATAATCATTCAGCTTCATCAGTAGCACTTTGCTCATTGTCCGTATCGTCTAACTCAAGGCTCAAGGAGGCTACATGAATCCATGGCTGCATCCTGTCAGCGGCAACCGTAGTTTTGCGTTTGTTTTTAATTCCTGCAAACCCTGCGATTGGGGAGATTTTGTAACGATCATTCCCTAATACTTTAATAACCTTGAAGGGGCCTTCGTAAGAAGGCATTAGTTTTGTACTTTGGCCTTTATTTTGGAATGCTACTTTCGTGATTTTAACCAGATCTCCCTTATTGTAGTAGGTACGCGCAGGATGCCTACCCCGATCGTAATATTCTTTTTGGGTGGTTTGGGCTTTATCTATTTTCTGTTTGACTTCAGTGCGAAGGCAAGACAGATCGGTAGCTCCACGGGAGTCTCCTATAACCGCGTTTAAGGCGGGCTTGACCTCGCTGTTCATCGCTATCCCGAACATAACCTCAGCCGGTGTCTTACCTATGGTTTTCTGCACTGTATTGTTTAGTCCCCATTGTATCTTTCCTATTTTGCTATCCCATTCCTTCTTGTTGTCCCTTATATTTTGCGCTGTCAAAGAGTCAAGTATGGTCCGGTTATAACGCTCTACCTGACCGTTAGACCTCGGACTTGTTACAGCGTTCAATATGTGTTTTATACCTCGGTCAAGGCAGAACTTTCTGAAGGAATGTGAGGTGAAACAAGAACCTCGGTCACTCACTAACCTATCAGGAGCTCGAAATATATCGAATATGTCTTTTAACGCCTTTATTACATTTTGGGTATTAGTATTACGAACAGGTTTGATAAACAGGAACTTGGTGAAGGAATCTACGACAGTCAGTATGTGGGTGAACCCTCTCTTAGATTTTACAAAGGGCCCAAGGTGGTCAATATGCAAGGTGTGGAACGGGATCGCGGCCTTTTCTATGGGGTGTAGTAACCCCTCTCGCCCGTTCGTGGTTTTCTTGGCATAGGCGCAGTCGATACACGCACTAACATATTTTTTTATGAATCGTTTCATTTTTGCAAACCAGTAAGTCTTTTTAATACGTTCCAAGGTTTTCTCGAAACCAACGTGACCTATGTCGTCATGATTCATCTTGCATAGCTGCCACCTTGCACCCTTCGGAACTACCCACCGAAC
This sequence comes from Argyresthia goedartella, assembly GCA_949825045.1. NCBI lineage: Eukaryota > Metazoa > Arthropoda > Insecta > Lepidoptera > Argyresthiidae > Argyresthia > Argyresthia goedartella. The sequence continues at coordinate 20,432,055 of OX463828.1, forward strand.
ATTTTCTTTATCACCCCGAATGTACCTAAATAGTCTATTATTCTTTATGACATAATTGTCTTTAATGTAATCCAACCCCTTGGGATCTAGGTCGCTGCTGACAATATCTCGTATCCTACATAACTCAGGGTCTCCCATTTGTAGGGTAAGGAGCCAGTCATCATTGGATATAACCAGCACTGGTGGATATCTCACGGGATCCGAAGTATCCGTATCATGAGTAGGGTTCCTGGAAAGAGCGTCAACATGACTCATTTTCGTCCCAGCTCTATATTCGATACAGCAGTTAAACTCCTGTAACGCAATCCACCAGCGAGCAATCCTAGGTATGAGATCCCGCTTCTCAAACGTGTAGCGCAGCGCACTGCAGTCAGTAACCACTTTGAAAACCCTTCCTAAGAGGTATACCCTGAATTTTTTTAGAGCGCAAATAACCGCCAGCGTCTCTAACTCGTACGAGTGGAAGTTCCTTTCTTCGGGAGTCGTCTGGCGGCTATAATAAGCCACAGGATGAAAAGGGCCTTGACTTCCCATCGGACGCTGAAGCAATATTCCTCCAATACCTACCCTGCTGGCGTCCGTGTGGAGCTCTGTCTCGGCTCTGGGATCGTACAGAGCCAAGACTGGCCTTTCAACCAGTCTAGATTTTAGGGTCTTGAATGAGTCTTCCTGTTCAGTCGTCCACTCCCATGCAGCATTATTCTTTAGTAACTTGGTGAGTGGATGAGCCAACTGAGCAAACGACTGAATGAACTTTCGGAAGTAGCTCACAAGTCCTAAAAATTGACGCACGTTGTGCACATTTTGTGGTAGAGGAAAATCTATTACGCTCTGAATTTTTACTGACCCTGGGCGTATACCAGCCAAGCTAATTTCGTACCCCAAGTAGTCAATTTTATTTTGTAGGAAACTACACTTTGATAAGTTTAGCTTAAGTTGCGCATTTTCTAATAGTTCGAGGATTTCTTCCAATCGATCCATACACTCAAAAGGGGTCTTACCAAAGATCAGCAGGTCATCTAGGTATACAGCGGCTTTATTGAATCGAGCTTGTCCTAACACCTGATTCATCATCCTCTGGAAGACAGCTGGGGCGTTTGCCAAGCCGAACGGCATGCGGTTGTACTCGTACTGCCCGTCCGGCGTGACAAAAGCAGTCAAATGCTTGCTCTCTTCCGCAATCGGTACTTGATAGTACCCTGACATAAGATCAAGGGTAATGAACCATGCCTGTCCAGATAATCTCGCTATTTCATCCTCTATTATTGGGATTTGGTACCTCTCCTTCACGGTGATCGAATTGAGCAACCTGTAGTCCACACAAAGTCGTATACCACCGTTCTTCTTCCGCACGAGTATGATCGGGCTAGCATAGTTAGATGTTGACTCTCGGATAATACCCGCTTTCAACATCTCGTCAACCATTTCTCGGACCTTTTCCCTTTCATGGTAAGAAAGGCGGTAAGGCCTATAAACTACAGGGCGCTGGCTGCTCAACGCAATGTTCATCTCTGTCACGTTTATTTGCAAAACACTGTTCGTGGCGCCGAAGTATGTTTAGTAGATTTGTTTTGGCCTCATTGGGAACTGCTTCGCCTAATTGTACAAGATTTTCGTCGAGCTGTTTAGTTGGGGATGATTCGATACGTGTGACCGTAGCCGAAGAATCTTCTGTGCTCACAAGTCTATAAACGGATTCTACCCTTTCAGCCCTGGAGAACAAAGAATTTTCCTGTAGGCAGCACGGGATCGCGCAGGGTTGTATTGTTACGAAAAACGAACCGTTCTTTACTTCGTAAGCCCCGCCGCAGATGACGTATTGCTTACCTATTTTACCTAATACCTTTGTGTCGACTATTACGCTGCCTGTGAATGGAGTCTCAGTCATGGCTCTAACGCTAGCCGTCCCATAGAGCTTACAATACGCTAGTATCCTAACTTTCTCCAGTGGCTCATCGTCGTCATCTTGTACATCATTAGGTATTTCGGTGTTGACATGTATGAACTGGAGCCTGTTGGCGTCCTTATAAATGACTATGTGGGGTTGCTCCGTGAAACTTTGACCAATGAGCAAGGGCTTCTCCAAAAACCGATCCTCTACTACTCGGCACAAAACGATTGCACCTACGGCATCTATTGATACATTCAATTTCGCTGAGCCCACCGAGCATACAAGGTGGTTACCAAAACCTTTCATAGAAGATGGGATATGGTCATGAGCTAATCCGAGTTTTGCAAAGCTGGACTGTGCAATCAAAGTGACTTCACTACCAAGATCAATGAACGCTTCGAGTGGCACCCCTTCCACGCTTACTTCTTTCACAAACTTGTTGCATGGCTTTGTACTTGATATACGCATAGTTTTTGCCACTGTGTCTTTAGCTTTCGTTGATCCTGTGTCCCGTTTAGAGAGGCATAGTTCAGGTTTATGTCCTACTTGGTTACAATGACTGCATTTTACTAGAGGCTTAGGGCATCTAGAAAACGGGTGCCCTTTTTCTTTGCAATTGTAACAGAACAAGCTCGTATTGAATTTGTGATTAGCCCGTATGTTCGACTTATCGTCGCCCGTATTTACATTCCTGTCTCTAGAAAACGGCTGAGGAGCATAAAGCTCTCTATTATTGCTAATTAAGAACTTTAATAACTCATCGGGGTCATCACATCGCAACGCTAAAGCGCTTGATCTTGTGGTCCTATCACTAATTCCGTGGATAATGCAGTCGACGGCACGTCTACCGGTAATGTCGCACTGATTGAGAAGCGCCAGCTTCTCATAAAAATAGTTCTGCACGGGTTCGTTAATCCTACTCTTGCACTTTAACATGTCCTCAAGCGTCTGTCCGTAGTTTTGTTCGCACGGAAAGGCGCTTAACAATTTGACTTGCCACTCTTCCCAATTAAATAAAATCGAACTCTGGCTCTCGTACCAGGTTTTAGCTAACCCTGACAGTTTCTGCATAGCAAAATGGACTACGGTCCTTCCATCCCAGCCGTAGACTTTTGCACACTCGTTTACCTTCTTTAGCCAGGTATCCATGCGCTGGTTTTTCTCTGAAGGGTTAAACTCAGGAATAATGTTTTTACTGTCTCTGTTCGAAAACTGTGTGCTCTGGCCCGGCTGCGATGGAAGGATTTCTTTGATAGACTGAATAATTTGGGTTATATCTTTGGTGGAAAAAGAAGGGCTACGTGACCTTTTTTCTCGGTGTTCGTTGTCTGCGTCAGGCAGACGGCTGCGGCGGCGACGGCTGCGGCTGCGGCTGCCGCTGTGGCTACGACTACGGCTGCAACCGTCGCGGCGGCGGCTGCGGCTGTCGCGCCTCGTCCCGGACCCACGCAGCTCACTCTGTTTTCGGCGTTGCTCGGCGTCTCGTTCTTGTTGTAGGTCGAGCTCCAACAGACGAACCCGCTCCTGCTCTTGCCTCAGCGCCACTTCGCGCTCCAGCAAACGGCGACTGTGGCTTCGGCTGTGGCTGCGACTTCGGCGGCTGCTGTCGTGACCAACGCTACGCCTGGAGCGCGAACGGTTGCGTCGAGGAGTTTCTAGGCTCCTTGCGTTATTGTCTCCCGGTTCCATCTTCTGAAACTCGTGTCGTGAAATTGGGTGCATTAGAAGTGAGTTCGGTTCATAGGAAAAATATTTTAGGGTCGAGAGAAAATCCGAAATATCTCGAAAACGGTGCATCCTACACAAAAAATAACGAAATTTTGACCCCCTGTGAAACCCCGAAACTGCAGCACTCTGCAGCAGACTCGGATGCCACTTTTTTATTATTTAAAATTAAATTTGAATGAATCTAATAATAAAATAAATAATCAAGTTACTTGTAAGTTACGTACTACGGCACGTGTTTGACCACGTGTCACGGGACCGGAAGCATTCATAAGGTTACGGCACGTGGTTGACCACGTGCTTCGGGACATAGGAAAACATAGGGAAACCGAGCATGTTTATCGATGCTATGATTTACAGAGCTATAATATTTCAGACGTTGGATGCTATAACCACGAGTTAAGTTCTCAGACAATTTAGTACTTTAACCATGTAACTTATCACGATAAAAATAAGGTGCAGGCGTGTACTTACAATTTTAGTTGATCCCCCGGCTTCTGAGATGTAAACTGCCTGGATATTATTGCAGGCGCCAGCGGTAGTACATATAATTAAAACACACAAGGTTCTCACAATTAAAGTAGATGTATTACTCGTGAACAGCTGTCACTGCCGGCTTAGACTACGTCCGCGCGTTTCGGTCGTTGAAAGCAAAGTCAGTCGACGCCCGAGCCCACGCTCTGCCAAGTATCTTCTGTGTTGCCAGTAATGCTTATAGCCAAAATACCCGAAAATTAGGGAAATAAAATAGGAACCTTACACTAGTTTAACATAATGCTGATCGTAACGTGCGGTTTTTGAACGCAGTAAAGAGGGTTTATGATACGTGTGTAGATAAAATATTTAAGCTATCCATTCATATTTACTTTCGAAAGCAATTATTATTTTCCCCTAAGTTTGGGGATATAAATATCACTTTTAACTGACAACACTTTACCTATGAAAGCCGCTGTTCGAGCATTGTTGAAATGGAATAAACGGCCCATTATTACGATTCTCTTCTTCACAAAAATATTTTACAGCGAGAATAACTTCTCTAGCTGCTCTCCGCACTACTTTTGGCATGTTTCGTAATGATTTTTAAACATATGACAAAGCTTTGAGAACTGTCAACATAACTGTAAAATTAGTACGTTTTTTGCCACACGCCAACTTACACTTGACAGTCTGTAAGCATGCCATTTTATGGCATGATGGCATTGCATTCGTCAGACCCATAACATACAATCTGTCACTTTGAATCACAAGAGGTTGTTGCTGTCTGATAAACCTCTAAACAAATGGCGAGTATTACCGAAATTTTATTTTGCATACTTTTATTTTTAACAGACTTCAAAAAGGAGGTTTTAAATTTTTTTTTAATGTTTGTCACGTGATTATTGGTATGGCATATTTCAGAGGTGGTCCCATATTTTTAACAAAATTCATGTAGGGCTTTTTTAAAAATTCGTCAAGACAATATATATGTCGCAGTTAGTTGATTAAATCAGAAACTTAACTAACTCTCTAGACCCTTAATTAAATACCGACGTTTAACCAAGTCACTAGCATTTTGATTTAAATACAGCATCGTCGAAAACGTTTAACAATCTTACCGACTTAGACTATCAGGGTTTATAACTTACGTTTATTTTGTTCTCTCATATCAACCTAACACGAGGACTATTCGGGGGCTTCGCTGCGGTCACCCCCTCTAGTCTACTACACTTTAAGCTACTACTTTAAGCTACCACAGTGTTTGCCCTGGTATTTCGTTTCCAATTCAAGGTTCAACCAGTTTACAATTTAACGGTTTTATTATAAACCAAAGTGTCATATCTTAAGCAGTACGGCACAGTTTACAATTTATCGATAGTTTGTAAACTAACGGGAAAAAAACGTTACATTATAAGCTGACGGTTTCGACAATCTTACAATGACTTATACACAGATGACGTTTTGGTTTGTTGTTCCGTTCAGCAAGTTTTGTTAGTTTGTGTTTCCGTTCAGCAAATGTTTTGATGAGGACTTTTCGTGTATATGTTACGGCTAAAGCTAGGTGTGAAACTAAACTTAAGTTTAGCCGGCTAGTCTTAAGATTAATTTCGAGCCTCGGCTAATGTCCGAAGTCATGTTCGTTTGTGATAACGGATCTCATCTTTAATAGGCTAGACTGCTCATTAGCCGATGCGTTTCGGTTAATGTTGGACATTAGTTAGCTAATCTTGAAAACGAAGTATTCGTGCGACTGCGAGGAGCGGGGCGGGGTAATTTTATTCAGATGATAAAGCTATTTCTAATATCAGGGCAAAACACTGCGGTGAAGGGTAAAGGGGGTGAGCGAAGCGAAGCCTCCTTTATCCTTCGTATTAGGTTAAACATGTAAGAACAACAAAAACTATAATAAGACGAGATTTTTAGCTCAAATATGATTGACAAACTAAACGTGACTAAGACCACAGAGTACATTATTTATTACTAAGACCACACGACACCCATTGACCCCTTACATCCGGTTTTTAGTTGAGCTACTCAACACTGGATGGCGCTTCTATATGGTGGTTCGGCGTTTTGTTTTCAGAAACCAACATACATTAATAGTATTTGAATTTTTTCCATAGCCGCCACAACACAACACAGGTGGCCGGCCACATACAAATTCACACAATCGCTAAAATGAGAAATTGATGGTTCAAATTCATTACAATATTACCATTAAATTATGAGGTTAGTGTAGGAATATGATATGTTTCTTTTATAAATTGTTGTAAGTGTAAATAGGTAACTCAGGACTTGACATGGAACAACTAAACGCAATTATAAATGGTGGTCGTCGAGTCCGAGAAGTTGAGTGACGTTTTACGGATTTTTTGGTGCTCCTGAGGTTCTCTAATTATGATACATAAGGGCCTTGTTTATGATTAAAATCGTCATATATTTCAATTAATCAAAAGCTTTTGTAATCCGGGGCTAACAGCAGTTCTACAATGGCTGCAACAAGAAGACTTCAAAAGGTAACTGAGCGATTTTTTGATCACCTATCAAACCTTGAATTTTTTATTGTTTCCCAGTGGTAGGCACGTACTTCTTTCATATTTGATATATCCCGACTTCTACTATTCTAAGGTGATAGCTATATCACCTTTATATCGTATATTTACATCTTTAGTTTGACGTAAAATATTGTCATAACTGATGATGAGTCACAGTAATTAATCCTGTTAGTCTTCACAATACTGCCTCATCATCTTTCAGTAATCTAAAGTACCCATCATATCTTGATCTACTTCTTTAAAAGTGTTGTCCTATTTAGATATTTTCCAATGCATGACCTAATATTTGTCTATATTCTAAAAGATGCCTTCTAACTTTAACCATAATGTTTCAGGAATTAAATGACATCAGACAGTCTGGTTTAAAATCATTTAGAGACATTCAAGTTGATGAGTCAAATATCCTCACATGGCAAGGCCTTATTGTACCAGTAAGTATACCTACAACTAATTAATTGATCTTATTTGTAAAAAAAATATCATCTCAAAGAAATTTAGGTTGAGATTGTTGATAAACCTATTCAGATTCGTTCTGTTACCAGGCCAAGACCGTGCTGAAAGCAAAATCTGTATTTTTAACTAGGGATGTCACAAATAATTGCATTCGCATATGCAAATTACGCATCATTTTAGACATTCGCATACACTTAAAAGAATGAAAATCTTATGTGAATGTGAATGAATTGAAGTTTGATTATTAAATAACTGTGTAAAATTACTATGTTAGTCATGTATACAATCAATCAATTTCTACGTCTGACTAATCTAAGTGAGACCCTGATAAAAATGATGATTTAAGTTAATCTAAGTTCACACATTTGCACTCTCAAAATTTGTGAAAAAATGTAAAAAAAATACATTTGTGACATCCCTGTTAGTAACCTGAAACATTCTGGATTATTCAACAAAATTAAAACATATTTTTTTACTTTCTAGGATAACGCCCCATACAACAAGGGTGCTTTCCTCATTGAGATTAACTTCCCAGCAGAGTATCCATTCAAGCCTCCCAAGATTAGCTTCAAGACAAAGATCTACCATCCCAACATCGATGAGAAAGGTCAAGTCTGTCTGCCCATCATAAGTGCCGAGAACTGGAAACCAGCGACTAAGACTGACCAAGGTAAGTGCTCATCTCAGTAGCCCCTTTTTAGGGTTCTATACTGAAAGGGCATCTCTGATAAAAGCAAAATGGAAGAGTTTAAATTTTTACAGAATTTGTATTTCCACTACAGCAACAAATAATGAGATGTGAGACGTCCCCATACAAGAGACGTTTTTCAACACCAGCTGTGATATAATAAACCCTATCATGATTCAAATATGATAGCAGATTTTGTGGCGCAATTGGTTTGATATTGCTTTTGCAATCTTAGGGTTCTGGGTTCGAATCCACTGGCGTACATAGTTATTCTCTATTTATTTTTGTTTTATTATTGCTTGTGCTTAATTTTTCCTGATGGTACAGAATACTTCATGTGTGAGTCTGACTCGCACTTGACCGATGATTTAATATCCAGGAGTAGTAATTTATCATTATTGTCAGCCTCTTAGGAAAGCCAGCAAGAGTGCGTAATGTAACAAACATAAGATAGCGTAGTCTAGGGATGGATAACATTAAAGTCATTTGTCAAACTTTAATGACATTCTAGAATTTATTAGAAGAACAAGACGATTTGGGGAGGGATATGTATCGAACTAACAGTAACCAGTGCCCAAACACAGGGAATTGGGTGGCATCCCCGGTGGGCGCCCAACCTCATGATCTATCTATGAGATGCTTTCACCTTTCTCAATATTTTTTTAACAACAGTCAAAACTCCAAATTAGAATGAATCTCAAATCTTCCATCTCTTCCAGTGATCCAAGCACTTGTGGCTCTGGTGAATGACCCAGAACCAGAACACCCTCTGCGCGCTGAGTTGGCCGAGGAATTCCTCAAAGACAGGAAGAAATTCTCCAAGAATGCTGAGGAGTTCACTAAGAAACACAGTGAAAAGCGGCCTTCCGACTAGGATACGCCATTTTAACGAATTTTACCATTTAGTTTGAATGTTCAGAGATGTCTTGAAATATATGGAAGTGAACTTATAATCCTTGATTTTTTATTCATGTCTGCTGTTAAACAGAAAAGTCAGTAGAAGGCATCACTGTATATTCAGACTATTTGCATTTATTCTATTATAGAGCAACTTCTGATCACCCGTATCCTGCTAGGTACACTACATGGTCATTAAGATTATGCTCTTTTTTATATTGTTTAAAATTTAATTTTATCATTAGTTAGTTTCCATAGGCTGGTTTGGATATGATGATGTTTGGGCTTAATTTGATAAAAAAATAATAGGTTTCATTTTTTATTTTTGTGTGTTGCTACAAAAATATTTATAAATATAAAATTATCTCAATTCGTTTGGACAATAACACTGATGCATTTCAGCATTGTCTTCTTTGCGATGTTTGTTGAGGATAGAAATTGTGTATGTGTAAGTCTCTGGCAGATGTTTTCAATTTGTGCTATGGATGTAAGTACCTATAGGTGTAATGTAATTAGAATAACAAGTTTAAAACCAATAAGATATCCCAATAATTTCCTGAATGTGTAACATTCCATTTTGGATATGTGTGTTATACCTCACTCAGTACATACTTGATGTAACTAGAATACTTTTGAACAAATAAGTATAAAATAAATGTTGCGAGAACTGCTAGGTTTACATTGTATCATTCATTATTGCATTAGTGTTCTGTAGCGCATAACCTAACTCTTTATAGTACTTAACCGTATTTAGAACAGGTGTTGACGAGATTCAAATTTTGATAAAATTTAATTAAAATTGAATGTATTTGAGTAATTTTCTTTTTGATGAACACTTCTAAAATAGGGTTGCTAGAGGGCTATTCCTGTGCTATTATACTGTCAATAAATGAATATTTATCAGGGATCCTATATTATTATCTTTCATATAAAACTCATAAAGGTAAGAGAAAAAACTATGATTGTATCAAAGATAAATGATCATTTATATAACAATGTAATAGGCCCCTAGGACAAGTTTGGCAATTTGTCTCTGATGTGTTATTACATCGCAATGGCAGAACTTCGATCAACTACATAACGGTTATTCATAACTCGGTATACATATATGTCCTCCATCACACCCAGGGAAAGTCATATTTTCCTCATTCCTTAGCCCATTTACACATTTCACATTTATTTAATAATCATATTCTAGAAAATCAATGTCTCACTACCTCACCACACCAAGGAAACTACCTCATTATATTTGTTCGTTTCTACTATACGTCGCGCCACAGGTTATGAGCGGTGGCCTTGAATGCGCATTAGTCACTTTTCAATACCTGTACATATGCGCAGTAATTCCCGCCAACGTCGCCCAGCGCTATTAATTCGTGGTGCGAGGTATAATAAGTAATCGACGCTTCTACTACTAATCGAATTATAGTCACCCTACTTTTGATATTACTCGAATGAGATTAAGTTGACGAAGAATTAAACGCAGTAACCGCGCACACAGCATAGTTTTCGCACCACTGCTCGAAGGTGTGCGTACTTCCAGCAAAAAAGGTCGGGGTTTCGACATTCTGAATAGACACTTAGTGCTCTGTGAGAAAAAATAGGGCACGAAATATGAAATTTGTGCTCCCAAGAGATTTAGAGATAAATGCGAAAAACACATTCTGCTGGGAGAACGTACTCCTGGCATTTTTTTTAAATAAAGAGACCTCAATGAATGTTGTAGGGTAGGTAGCTTATATTTGTGCCTGAAGTGGGGAATTTGTGCCTCTTATAGAAACAGAGTTATTAATTTTTCTGCTAGGGTAACGTTTGAGGCTTTTCTGTATCTCGGCAACAACTGAACCTTGGGATATGAAATTTTGTACATTAGTTTCGTTCGTTCATTAGTTAAAACGCTTTCTTTTGCGTTATTCAGTTTACAAAAAAATGTGAAAATCTCAGCACATTTAAACGGCGCTATTTCAAGACTTGAAATCTCTATCAGCGGTTCCTCATATCGTCCATCATCTCCGAGGTTTCATAAACCTGGATTTCTTAAAAATACTTATATTTTTAAGAAATCAGGCTTTATTATACTTCAGGTTACCTTGCTTTGAGCCTATAATATTGAGTAGCATACTTGACTTCCTTTCCGGATAGATAGAATATTTAGATAGAGAGAAGATAGCCCCAAAGCAGCTAAGTTCCTGTTTAAAACTCCTAAAATACATGTCATATCCGTTTTGAACCACGGCAACAGTGCGCGCGTAAAGTTTCTGTTATGGCGCGAAGGCAAAGCTAGTGCCATGCGGCGCGCTCGGTTTTCTGGTCATTTGGCGTTTTGGATTTTTTCCGTGCGAACATCCAAATTTGAATATATTTATCCAAGTTTCTGGAATTCAGAAGAGTTCAGCGTAACAAAAATGAATCCGTTCAATAAAAATAAAAGTGGTGAATCTTCTAAAACGAGAAAAGCCCCGCGTAGTGATTCAAGTGATAGCTGCGGCAGTTCCACTTCTACGTCTACGGAGAGGAGCAGCCGGAAAAGGAGAGGTCAGGGAGAGTAAGAGCTCTAAGAGAAAAAGTAAACTGGAAGAATCGTTCCAAGATTTAGCTGACGAGGTCTCGTCACTCACCTTTTGGTTAACAAATCGAGTGACGGAATGTTGCGTTGTTCAAATAATGGTTCCGTTTTATCTCTGTCTCCGTGTAGTAGACCTTGAGAGGGAATTCCGTAGCCCCAATAAGAAAATACAATTGAAAATGGAAACAACCCTTAAAAGTCAAACAATTATGTTAACGTCCGAACTTCATGTCGAGACAATTAAAAAACTTCGATACATGTGACTGGAGTCAGGTAAGGTATTCGGAGACGCAAAAATTGTATAATCTGTACCTGGGTTCGTTGAACTCGAGTGTAGTGACCTTGCCAAGCCCTTTGATCTTAACCATTCTTTGGCGGCAACGGAGCGATCACTCGCGGCCGCGGCTACATCACACGGCCTGATTATGAAGAACGAGACGCTGAAACAGGGTTTTCCGACGTTCATCTCTTGGCTTGGCGAGACAGGTGAAGAGAATCCCACTAAAGCAAACCAGGTTTGTGACAAAATAAATGAGATATTTTCAGAGGGGGAATACAATAAGGTTCATTCTGATCTGTTGCAACTGGTCTACGGAAAAAGGGCGGACCTTGTCCAGCAGCGTCGCGATTCAATTCAGAATTTCGTTCGCGAACGTCACATAAAAGAAACCTTACGTAAAATTACACCCTCGGTAGATAATCTATTTAACTAGGCCAGTTTTCAGACTTCCTACACAAGCAAGGAGGAACCGGGAATATTTTTGTAAATATGAGACCGCCTGCGCAAGGCGCGTCGAGAAAGCGTTCCCTTGCGCAAAGGGGATCTCCCGCAACATGACGGCCCGAGCCGGCCCGCGACCCCCGCCGCCGCCGGGACACCCTGGGCCGCGCCGCCCACGCAGTGCGAGCTTGAGCGCGGGGGGGGGAGGCATTTCGTGGAGGACGACGCAGTGAGCGCGACCGGCAGCGATGCGGTGGCGCCAGGGGCAAGTCTGGACGCCGTAATACAAGGAACTATTGACTATCTGCAGACGTTTCGAGCGGGGCGACTGAAACAAAAGGTAAGAGTTTGGAGGAAGTTGGGAGCTCCTTGATATGTTCTGGACACGATAACGGGCTATCGGATACCTTTGGAGGGGAGACCCCCTCTTGTATACCCGTCGAGAATTCCGAATGTTTCATACGAAAAGTTCTCTTCATATGAAACATCAGATTATAAAATTGTCGAATCAAAGAGTCATAGAACGGGTGACGTCGTCGCCGAGTTACGTTGCGAATATTTTTCTAGTGAAAAAGAAGGGTGTCCGAGGAAACTCCTATCATCCCGTAGTAAATCTGAAGCTGTTAAACCAATATGTATATGTAACTAAATTCAGGTTAATAAATATGTACAGGTAAATAAACATGTACAAGGTGCCGGACTTCCTCCAACCTCGAGACTGGCTAATCAAAATCGATCTTTCAGACGCATATTTTCATATACCAGTTGCCCCGATCCACCGACCCTTTCTTCGGGTCATTTACGCAGGAAAATTGTGGCAAATGACTTGCCTACCCTTCGGCTTGGCAACAGCCCCAAAGGTCTTTGCCAGTATGACGAATTGGGTCACGCAGACTCTAAGAAATTATTTCCCCGGCTTGCGACCGATTGTCTATCTCGACGATTTTTAAAAGCTTCTCCGTGTCCACAGAAGCTAAAAGAGCACACTTCTCTTGTGGTGAGAACCCTGCAAAGTCTCGGATGGATGGTAAACTTCAAAAAGTCTGTTTTGACGCCTCAGAAATCCATAGAATATCTCGGTGTTACAAGGGACCCGTGGAAGAAAAGAGGCTTCCCCAGGAGAAGCTAAAAGTTCTGAGGCGCAAAACCCAGAAGATGTCGTCCTCCGACAAAGTAAGTATGAAACAAAGTCTGTTGGGTTCATGGAATTTCGCCAGATTTGTGGTTCCACGGGGTCGCCTGAACTCACGCGCCCTATTGTCATTAGGCCACCAGCTAATGGGATCAGACCGGGTCTATAGAAGACCGCTACCGGAAGAGGTTCAGCAGAATCTGCAATGGGATCGCGACATGTAGTTGCGTGCCCACGCAACTACATGTCGCGATCCCTTCTGCACTTTCCACCTACAAAACACTTCCTATCCACAGATTCTTCTGTGAAGGGCTGGGGCGCGCAGCTCGACACTCTGGTGATGACAGGAGCGTGGACAGTAGAAGGGGAACATCTTCACAGCAATGTCTTAGAGATGCTAGCAAATCTACGAGTCCTACAGCAAAAGGGAGGGATATTAGCAAATTCCAGTCTATTAGTTCAATCAGACAACCGAACCGTTGTGACGTACTTACGCAACGAAGGCGGCTCGAGATCCCACCAGCTGCTCGAGCTAATGCTATGGATTAAAGCTGTGGAGTAATGAAGGTTTCCTCACGATGTTTTCCATCAACGTTAGAACGTCCGTATAATGTACTTAAGATAAATTAACTATGTCATTCATGGTCAGGAATCGAATCTGCATCTCCGAGTCAGAGTCAGAGTTTTTTTTAATTGAGTATAAATAAATAAATTATCTTATTCAACGTCAAAATTATACTTACTTATCACAAATCAATTTTTTTTTATAAAAAAAAAGACTACGCCGTTTCGGAAGGTTGGCCTCGGGGTTAAGAAGAAACGTCAAGAAGCTCCCCCATACCTTTTTTTTTTTAAAGTGACTTTACAACAGGTACTGGTTTCGGTCTAAGGAAATTAGCCGGCGAGTGATAGACTTGATCCATCGCCCCTCGTCGAATTTCTGTGCACTGAGATGGTATGGACCATGCAGTTTTGTCATTAAAGTATTCCTTAATACTATAATAGGAATTTCTTATCAGCTCATTTTTAACATAGTTTTTGAACCTCTTTTCAGGAAGGATCAATGATTCCTGTGGTATTTTATTGTAGAAGCGAATACAGTGCCCCATGAATGATGTGCCTACTTTACTTAGTCTAAATAATGGTAGTGCTAACCTATTTCTATTTCTAGTGTTAATTGTATGGCCATCAGCTACAATTTTAAATAAAGCTATGTTTTTTCTTACATGCATGATATTCTCGTATATATATTGACAGCTAACCGTAAGTATATTAATTTCTTTGAATTTTTCGTCTTAATGATTCTCTAGCATCTAATTAATATATCGCCCTGATCGCCCTTTTTTGTAAGATAAATATCGTATTTATATCTGCTGCTCTCCCCCAGAGCAATATTCCAAAGACATAATACTGTGAAAATAACTAAAGTAAACCAATCTGGCAGTTTCAACATCTGTAAGATATCTGATAGTCTAACCGCATAAGCGGCTGAGCTAAGTCTTCGTGCGAGATTAGTTATGTGAGGACCCCATTGAAGTTTCGAATCTATAGTGATTCCGAGAAATATTGTGTCCTTAACCCTTATTTCGAATTGGGCCATCCCAACGGACAGGTACTTAAAAAAAATCTACCGTTGCGTCCGTTTCTATTTTCATCTCCAAACTTCTACCAAACTTTCGGTTAATCTTTCACGCTATGGTAGAAAAAATAATTTTGGGAGTGGCAACCCCATATCTGTCAGTTGCCAAAAAAATGTCGGCAAATCGGCGCACCGCAAGACCATTCCAGCAGTGTCCCCACCTTAGGGTATTTTCCCCTAGATTTAGGGGATTTTTGAACGTTTAGGGGATTGTTTAGGGTATAAAATTATTTAGGGGAATATTGAGGGTAAAAAATATGTCGGGGATTTTATAGAGAAAGTTTTGATTTTCTGTTCGCAAAAGAATTTAATGTGTGACTGCGTGTATCCGAACGTAACTTTGTGTGGTGATGTACCGTTCTCTATTGTACTACATGTATGATTTATGGAAAAAAAACACTGAACAGTTGGAAGAAATAGAAACCAAAAAAATGGACGCATTCCAAGAAATAATAGGGTAATATTTTATATAAGTACGCACGAATTTAGGGAGGAGAAGGGGGGGAAGGGTGGGGGGGGAGGGAGGGAAGTCCCCACCTACAATTCTCCCTTTGAGGAAAGCCATAGTTTTCAAGATATCATGGTCCAAAGATTGAAGAAAATGTCTTTATGGAGGTCCAAAGATTGAAGAAAATGCCTACATTTTTTGGATTTCGGGGGAGTTGGAGGAGGAGAGGGGTTGGAGGAGGGGTTGCCAAGAGTAGGGGGTCGCCTCGCTCCGCTCCGCTCCGGCTCCCGGGTCTGCTGTAACGTGTGAACCTAACAAACCTATCTTTAGTTTTTAAACAGGAAGTGACCTAAAGCAACCAATTTGGTTCTGATAAACTCCATAAAGTAGTTAGTAAGTAAACAAAGCCAAAGTCGTCGAGAGAATCACGGATAAAACGAGAGCGCAACAGAACATTCACGAAACACGGAAAGAAACGGAATGAAATGAGCAAGTCATTATGTCAGAGAATACAAAATGGCTGACGCAAATATCTAGCATTACAACAAAATCTTGTTATTTGTACTAAAATCATGTACCAATATCCAACGTTGGAGCTTTTGTGTTTAACATTTGTCGTTCCGACATTGGCCAAGTTGTAAAAATTGCGTAAACATGTTTTATAATTAAAGTGCTAAATTGCTGTTCCTCACTTAGAACATGGTATTAGAGGATAGCTAAGGTCCCCCCATAACCACCTAAGTACTCCAAACTTCAAACTTCGTGCGTACTTATATAAAACCCAACCCAAATAATATGTTTTTCTCCTCAATTTGTGTTATATTTTTAAAATAATTTTTTAGGGGAAAACTTTTTGAGAAGTGCCTAATTTAGGGAAAATTTACGAGGAGTCCGGGGAAAATCAAAATTAGAGGGTGGCAACACTGCATTCCAGGCACAGACTTGAATAGTAGGGACAGGGCACGGAGCGCTTGAAAGTGTCGCTACAAAAACAGTACAAAATCTGGAAAATTGGACTGTTTGCAATCAGTCGCGCTTGGACGGTGACAGCCGATTGACATATCGGCAGCAAAAACGAAAATGGTGACCTGCGACGTAAAAATGTGTAAATCATACCCAAATCGCAAAACACAAAAACAGGGAGTGTCGTATCACAAGTAAATATTATATTTTCAATTACTATTGGCTTTAAATTGATTATCTATAAAATATTGTTCTCGAAAAAATTCTCAAACGAAAATCAACCATTGGAGTGACGTAACTTTGTAGCGACGCGCGACGCACAGTGAAACTGCCCGCTTCCTATATTTGAATAACGATCCGATTTGGTTATTTTTCTGTTCGTAATGTCAAGATTACTATTCGTAATGTCATTAGATTACTATTCGTAATGTCATTTGGTTACCCCCCCTAACTAATTCATAACTTTTTCTATGATTAGGTAGTTTATTACTTATAAATTAAAATCAAGATCTTAAATTCCAAGTCACGCTACTAATGTGTAACTGTGAGCTTACATCCTCTTTCATAATTTAACGGCAAAGACAAAAATTAATATGCCTATTTAATTATGTTTCAACTTTTTATTAATTAAACATGAGCTAATTGCGTGAGACCTCGCCCCTTAAGTAAAATTTTAGCTAGATATATTTTATTTCTACTCCTAATCACCGATTAAAAGTCACCGGGTATTTGAGAGTTATCCGTAGATCAACTTTCCTAATATTGTGTCTATACACCACAAATCGGAACGTGACCGACCGTGACGCCGTTACAATTTTTCGTACTGTCTTGGTTCCGACGAATTCCGACAGGGGCGCTATTTTTCTTAGCCTCAAAATGGTAAGAAATTTAGTACGGGAAGGCCTATCCTTAGTATTTATATCGATGATTCCAGGTAATTTACTTGAAAAAATATATTTTTGTTTATGTTGCCTAATTTTTCTGTTTGTTTTATGAGAATTACATTACTAACATTCAAATAATACAAATTTCATTGATTTCGCTTGTGTCATTCGCCGTAAATAACTTTATTTTCTGTTGTCCGGCACACCGGACTTTGTCGAATCACCTGTAATTATCGTGTTATTTGCCTTGTCCGGCACACCGGACCTTGTCGAATCACCTGTAATTATCGTGTTATTTGCCTTATCCGTCATACCGGACCTTGTCGAAACACATGTAATTATTGTGTTATTAGCCTTGTCCGTCACACCGGACTCTGTCGAAACATATAGTAAAGTCGTGATATTTTTGTTGTACGTGGTGACGGACATTGTCAAATAGTTATACATGTGTACAACACTTACCTGCACCTGATTACCTGCACCTACTTACTGCATCTATTTACATGCACCTACTTACCTGCAACTACTTACCTGCACTGCACCTACTTAAGGCCTGTTTACATGGGTCTAGGACAGTGGACAGTGGGTAGTTACTATCCTAAATATTCGCCACTGTCCACTGTCCTTACCAACCTGCACCTACTTACTGCATCTATTTACCTGCACTTACTTGCATGCACCTACTTACCTGCAACTACTTACCTGCACTGCACCTACTTAAGGCCTGTTTACTGTGGACAGTGGTTAGTTACTATCCTAAATATTCGCCACTGTCCACTGTCCTTACCACTGTCCTAGACCAATGTAAACAGTCACTTTGCCACTGTACTGACCACTGTCCTAGACCAATGTAGACCGGCCATTACCTGCACTGCACCTACTTACCTGCACCGATTTACTTACCTGTGCCCCTTATCTCACTCCTAGGCATGAAATTCTAGAATAACTCGTAGTAGTCTGCAACTATTGCCATCATTTATTTTCTAGCATTTCTTGCCAAGGCATACCCATTTTGTGATAGTGGTTTGCTTAGATTTTTCTTTTTCTTTGCTTCAGTCTTACCTGCATAAACGCACAAATAGAGACGTTTTACCTGAAAATAAAACGTTTATTAAATACTTACCATATTCAGGGCCTAATTAAAAACATGAGAAGACATCCTTGATTTTCAGTGCTAAACTAGTGACGTATATCCGGTCCGTCCGTTCCCGCCCGGATGTTCGGTTAAGCCGCGTGGTACTTGATTGCGCGCGCGCCCCACCACACCACCGAGGCAGTTCGGATTGTTGAATTCGAATTTAGCTTCATTGGATCTCTCATGTCCACCAGGCAGATTTAAAAAATATTAGGCCCTGAATATGGTAAGTATTTAATAAACGTTTTATTTTCAGGTAAAACGTCTCTATTAAATATCTTGACCGATATTCAGGGCCTAATTAAAAACATGAGAGACGTGTTTGATATCGCCTGGTGTTGGTGGACGCTAATGTGATTCGTAAACATACATATTTAAATAAAAGTAGGTATGTTTATGTTGTGACATACAGAAATTATGAATGATTCAGGTATTTTGATAAACAAGTAAGTATCTATCTATACTTTATTCGGACTGATCAATGATCCCTTAGGAAGAAACCTAAAGTTTACATGTACTGTATGTAGGTTAGGTACTATGACTTATGACATTATTGTATCTGTTCTGTATTGCTTTCTGTTAAGATGAGGTGATTAGTGTGGTTTAAGGAAATAAAATTAACTTGTAACTTATAAACAGGTATTATTATTCATCTTGATAGAACCTGCGTAGAAATGGTACCAAACCAGTAAATAAATTAGGTAGGTATTACTAAAATCAGCAAATATAAATCAAACTTTGGAATAAAGTATTGAACAATACATAATTGTCTTAATTACTCGACAGGGGAGAATAGGTTCGTAATCAATGACTCTTCTATCTCCAGATTTTACTTCTCTTTGATAAAAAATTTGGAAGGTCTTAGCAGACTTCCAGTTGCCTCGGGATAGTATGTCATCAATGGGAAAGTGTTCGAACCAGTTTTTGGATGCAACAGCTGATCTGAAACTGCCAGGCGTAGCATTGATGTTTGCATCTTGAAGTAGTTTCTTCAGCCAGCCCCCTATGATTGTACGTGTAGCAGCTTTGGGGTCGCCTGTAGTACTCACAAACAGATTATCGCACTTAGCAGCAATTCGCCTAGGTTTCCCCAACTCAATGAGGCGGCGTATCCAGTAGACAGGATCCAGTGACTTGTCCTTATTCTTATTTAGCTTCCATCTCGATTGTTGATGGGTAATGGAGTCAGTTTTGGAGCCAAAAGATGGCCATAAGATTATGCTGTCATCTTGTGAGTTATGGTCCAGTTTCGCCAACGGGTCCAAGCTGGTTTATACGTTCTAAGAGTGGATTCACGCCAGCTCGAACGGAGCAGAGCTTTTTGTTCCTCGCTCCAGTCACTTAGGTGTTCTTGCCAACCCCACATCTCCATATCTCCAGCGTCATCTCCGATATGTTGGGGGGCGGACGTCCCGTCGTTACATCGACTAGGACCTGCGACAGGTTCCTTATCGTGAATGGGGGTGACAATGCGCGGCTCTTCAGGTCTGGTCTCCAGTAAACTTTGTGCCATCTCGGGGCTACGATCAGGTACACACCCAGTGCATTGTTTAAGTGCGTCAATACTCTGGGAATGAGATAAGGCGGCGGGAACAGCCATGCCAACTTGAAATCCCACTTGCTGCCTAGAGCATCGTACATGCTCGCCTGGTTGTCGGTTCTGTCCAGTGTACAGTACGTTGGAACCACGTGAGCTCTCCTGGAAGCAAAAAGATCGATTACGGGGGTTCCCCACTTGGCAAACACGACATTTGTTATGTTTGACAGGAGATGCCATTCTGGTGGGTCTTTGAGACGTGATAAATGGTCTGCTTCGCAGTTGTAGTTCCCTGCTATGTGATAGATGGACATGTGAATGTTGTTTTGGTCCAGTACTTGTAGCACTTTCATTGCCAGCTCCGTAAGGGCTATAGATTTCGCCTCTCCCTCTTTTCTTAGATAAGAGACGACAGTTTTGTTGTCGCACTGTATTAGCAGCGACTGTGAGCTCAGGAGCTGATAATGATGGCGTAAAACATTTAATATGGCCAACATCTCCTTGTAGTTGCAATGAAGGTTCTGCTGTGAGGGTAGCCATGAGCCTGTTATTGAGATTTCGTTTAATTTGGCCCCCCAGCCGATGTCGCTGGCATCTGTTGTTAGGTAATGAGACGATAGTGGGACATGAATTAGAGTACTCTTCTGACAATTCAACTGCCACCATTCTAACTCGACTAGGGCTTTCGCAACTAGAGGAAAGGTTTTTGTCATCTTTAGTTTCAAGGCCTTGTTGGCCTGTAACTGTAAATACCGGTAATTTAGACGACCCCTCGGTACAGCAAAACTGGCAAAGTTCAGCAGGCCAATGAGACCTTGTAACTCTTTGACGGACGTTGTCCGTGTTGTCAAGATTTTGGATACCGTGCAATGTATTTTTGCTACTAACCTCTGAGGAATGTATTTCGCGTTCTGCCATGTGTTCCACACAATGCCCAGGTATTCTGGCCTTCTGTGGGTTGCAAACAGATTTGTCTGTGTTCACTTGCCAGCCTAGGTGGGCGAGCGTGTTCAGTGTCAACGACACTTGATTTATGAGAGTGGCTTTGTTTTGATGAGCCAGCATAAAATCGTCGAGATACACTATGATCCGGATACCGTGATCGCGGAGGTATTGTGCTATCCAGTTGGTAATTGAGGCGAATATTCTCGGTGCTGAACAAAGGCCGAAGGGTAGGCACGTCATTTCCAGTATTTGTGGGTTTTTGTCGCCGTACAGAAGGCGGAGAAACCTTCTGTGGCCTTCGAATACAGGGACATGGAAGTATGCCTGGTGAATGTCCACTTTGGCCAACCAATCCTTGAGTTGTAGAAAATCCGTTACCCGATGAACATTTATTAGTCTGAAAAGTCGAGTGTTGACGTATTGGTTCAGATTTTTTAAGTTGAATATGGGCCTCCATGTGCCGTCGCTCTTGGGGCGCAGGAATATCGGGGAAATAAAGTTGGGCGATGGGCGCAGCTTTTCTAGCACACCCTGCGAGATCATGTTTTTCATTATTTTCGACATTTGTTCTGATTCTGGTGTTTTCACACTGCGACTGTTTGGAATGTGCAATGGTGGTTTCAACACAAAAGGAATGCGGCATCCTTGTATAATTTTTAGAATGTATGTGGGAGCTCCCAACTGTTTCCAACGATCGTAGTACATGCGGAGTTGTCCGGCGTGAAATTTTGCATGCATGTGCATGGCATAGTCAATATTTTCGTTTATGGGTTTGGTGTCTCCTATCCCGGTGGGATGAGGGAGAACGTCTGGGTTGATAATCCCTTCCTGACCTGTCGGGGAGACCACGGCCGCGTGAACCCCGCGCGCCTCGCCCGCGAAACGAATTATTATTTATCCTGCCTCGGGCCGAAGTATGATACTGGCTTTGATTATGATATTGCGCGCGATTGTTATAAGTTGCGGCCTGTTTCTGCGTCTGACTGCGGGTGGAAGTTGAAGGCTCGTACTGTGGCGCAGTATTGTAGCGAGACATTCCTTCCACCCAAAACACATTTTTAACTCCACCCGCTTTTTCCAATAAAGCATTAAATTTGTCGGCTTCAAATAGATGAGAACCTGACGGCGCAATTTTGCGTAATGTATTTTTGTTGTACTGGTCTTTTACTGATGAGAGTAAGCCTTCTCTGCGGTATTGAATAAGTTCAGCCCGGTGTCCACAGACGAGCTGGAGAGCGTCGTTTGAAATCTTGCTATACTCACCATTGGCCAACATTTCTTTGAGCTTTGTATGGATATCGTCGAATCGTAGGTTTTCGACCTGATGCGCCCAGGCTAGAAAGGCTTGTAATTCACTCAAAAGCGCGTCGCGCTGTTTGAGCAATGCATAGGAAATGCCGGCAAAAGCCTTTTCCATGTTTAAGGTAGTTTTAGATGTATCGTACCTCTTTATTTCGTCATTAGCTTCAAGATTAGTGAAACCCGGCGCAAATAAATAGTGTTTTTGGACGTCGGCATATCGGACGTTAATCCAGTCCTGGCTATTGAATCGCTGCAAATCTTTTAATTGTTGTGTTAGTTCGGGAGACGCCTGCGGTACAGCGGGCTCCTTGGTTTTTGTACCAGTAAAAATGTTAAGATCGACCTCGAAAGCCGAGTCAATGTTGGCGGGCTCGGACTCCTCAACATGACCTTCGTAGAGGTCTCCACTAACATTAGGGTCAATCAAGTCATGCCGTGGTTCACAATCATATTCGTGAAATTCCTGTGTAGCAGCAAGTTGGCTTTTAAGATCTTTAATCTCGTTAAAAAGAAGATCGAACTTACGTTCCTTGATGCGTTTGCGCCGTCGGTACCGCTTCCTGCGATCGTCGCTTTCCGAGAAACTCGACGAGGACGAACTAGAATTATCGGAGTCCGAAGAGCTCACCGGTTTCCGCCTTTTCTTGCCTTTATCCTTACGCGCCGCCACGTGCTCCACACTGGACGGAACCTCCGGGGTTTCTTGCTCCATTTTACACAAACGAACGGTCACACCGTTGGGAATCTTTTATTTGCCTGCAATAAATCAGAAAATTCTAAGAAATTCTTTAACGAACAGTTGGTTATAATATGCAAAAGAAGTTCTCACGTCACGATGTATAGATTTTTGGCGGGCCGTACTCAGGAGCTGAGCAGCGACTGTGCCGTGCGAAAATCAAGACGCCAATGAAGCTAAATTCGAATTCAACAATCCGAACTGCCTCGGTGGTGTGGTGGGGCGCGCGCGCAAACAAGGTACCACGCGGCTTAACCGAACATCCGGGCGGGAACAGACGGACCGGATATACGTCACTAGTTTAGCACTAAAAATCAAGGATGTCTTCTCATGTTTTTAATTAGGCCCTGAATATCGGTCAAGATATTTAATAGGATATTGGCACTCGTTCCAAAAGAATGTGCACCATCGGAATCAGGCAATAGTTCCGACGCTGAAGATAAGCTTGAATCACCCTCTCTTCTGCCTTCTAACTCCAGTTAACCTGCACCGTCCATTGCATCTTCGCTTGAGCGCTTAGATCTCTTAGATAGCCCCGATGAAGATCATGCTGAAATAAATATGCAACCCGACGACGACCTTTATCCGACACCTTTGACTCCGATTTTACAAAACGTATTCCCAGATCTGTCGCAGGAACCCAATTACTCAAACTTACCGTCTATATCGTCGTAGCCCTCATTGCCCACGCCTGTAAACAGAAAGAGAAGACTCAGGGGACCATCTGTAGCAACAAAAAGAAGATCCAAAAGTTCTCCCTGAAGTATACATGGAAACAAAGTACCTTTTTGTACAGAGCTCAAATAGAAGATACCGTAGCAACTGAAGAGCCTCCCGAAATCCGGACACCTCTAGATTACTTTGCGATGTTTTTCTCCAAAGATGTCATAGCAAATGTTGTGCAGGAAAGGAACACATATTCTGTGCAAAAAACAGGCCGCTCCATAAATTTGACTGAGGACGAGTTCTGCGATGTACTTGCAATTCAGATTCTGATGGGCATAGTTTCGATATCGTCATATTTAGAAAATTGCAAGTATCATGCCTCTCAAGAGGTATGAAACAATTCGCCAAAATTTACATTTTGCGGACAATAACTTCGATGACTCAGACCGGTTTTACAAGGTTCGGCCATTAATTGAAGGAATACGACAAAACTGTCTTGCTCAGGAAAGCGGAACAGGTGAACACACTTACAGCGTAGACGAAATGATGATACCTTATAAAGGAAGCAAAGCAGGAAAAAGACGCCAGTATATGAAAGATAAGCCAACCAAATGGGGCTTCAAAATGTACGTGCGAGCTGGAACTTCAGGCTTGATCTACGACTTTCTGCTATACGGTGGCGATGATACATTCAGGTATCACAAGTTCTCTGATGAAGAGCAAACGCTAGGATTTGGTGCATCAGTTGTACTTGCACTTTGCCAGACAATCCGGAAGAAACCAGCAACAGTTTGTTTCGACAATTTCTTCACGTCACCTGAACTTGTTTACATATCAGAAACAACCGACTAAGAGGAGCTGAAGAGAAAATAATTAGTGAAAAGGCACTGAAAAAGAAACAAAGAGGAGTTTTAGTCAAACAGTGTGCAATAAAAACAAGTTGTCAGTATTGAGGTGGCACGACAACAAAGCTGTTACTTTAATCAGTTCCTATACTGACGTTGAACCGGTTCATAGGATCAAAAGATACTGTAAGGATGCCAAGAAAAAAATTGATGTCGATTATCCTAATATTGTGAAGCAGTACAATAAGAATATGGGGGGAGTCGACTTGGCTGACATGCTGATCGCCTTGTACAGAACTCCTTTCAGGAGTAAGCGCTGGTACATGGTTATGTTCGCACAAATGATTGATATCTGTGTAAACAACGCATGGATCCTATATCGTAAACATAAGGCTCTAACACCAAATGCATGCGGCTGAAAGATTTTCGGTTCGAAATATACCGTGGTTTAGTCAGCACAAACAGACGTGCTAACTTTGAAAAAACGGAACCAAGCACGATCAGGCATGTTTTTAAACTAAGACCGCCTGACAGTTCGCGTTACGATGGACTTAGTCACTTTCCGTCAGTGAAGGACGAAGGTCATTGTATGAACGGCAATAAAAAAACTACGGTTTACTGCATGAAATGCGACACACGCCTTTGTTTTGTGACGGGAAAGACTCACCGAAACTGTTTTTTGAGTTTCATGTCAAGTAATGCACGAGGAATGCTCGCATGTTCTTTTAATTAAGTTCGTTTTTTATTTGTGTATCTTTGATTAAAATTAAAGCCTCATTTGACTACTAACATTGTTTCATTTCTAATATACAGCTTCAAACAGACACTGACATCATTCGCTAAAGTCCGCTAGGGCGGACACATAATTTTATCACTTTTGTCTTTCAGATTCGACAGTGTCCGTTACGGCGGACAGCAATTTTTTCAAGAGGGGGGGACTTAGATTTTATTTTTTATTTTTTGTGGACTCACATGAGAGAGTGTACCATTTGCGTCGTCTAGAATTTCTTCTTGTCTTTTCACCTTGAAAATAATAGATGTGTCATCAGCAAATAGAACAATCTGAGTCATTTTTTCCACCATATAAGGCAGGTCATTCATATACACTAAGAAAAGGAACGGACCTAAGATACCTAAGAACCCTGGGGTACACCAATATTCATATGGGTTCCAGTGGAGTTGCATCTGTTTATATCTACTTTTAGTAATCTTTCCATTATATAAGATTCCATTAATTTTAACGCATTATCTTTGATACCATAGTTTTAGAGTATGAGCAAAAGAGTTCTCCTGTGTGAGAAGCAAGCGTGAAACTAAATTTTGCCCTGATATAAGCTGTGCAAATCAGTAGTGAAAAGATAGACTCTGAAAGTAATCTGTTGTCGTGACGCCATCTTGTTTTTCATTATTAAACCAACACGCCGGCTTTCGGTAAGACAGATTGTTAAACGTTTTCGACGCGATGCTTTATTTTAATCAAAATGCTAGTGACTTGGTTAAACGTCGAACGAACGAATTGTACCACTCCAGCCAGGATTATACCTAATGCGTTCAAATGGCCGGCATACCAGAGGGCACGTTTTATGAGGGGGGGGAGTGACCTGCTCAATGTGATAGGAGAGGATTGTGAATATAATCGACCGATTAATGCAACCTTTAGCCAATATAGGAAGTTTGGCCAGGGGAGGATATGTGATGGGAGAGCAGAAAAAATCTTCATGTTTCCTCATCTTCTGTGTCATGTGGTGTTGGTTGATTGTCTGGGTTCTGTGCTGCTGGTTGTCCGAAGTGCTTTCTTTCGATGTCTTTTTCCGAAACCGGGTATATTTATATTGAGGCGACCCTAGCTTCATCCCTATTGTGTGCTTTTTCCATCCAGTAGCTAAGATTCTGTCCGTAGTATTTAATATAATCTTTCCAGGTGTATATGGGTCGACCAACTTTCTTCTTACTAGTTTCGTAGTTCAGGGCGGCGTGGAATATGTGTTTTTGGGGGCGTCCCCTGTAGGATGTCGTGTATTTTCCTATGTTTTGGGTGGTTTTCGGCTTTCTCGAACATGTCACTCAAGATCATGCGTTCATACTTTATACTTTACTTTATACTTTATTGCACAAAAACAGAAGATACAGATACATCATAATGGAAACTAGGTGTACAAAGGCGAGCTTATCTCTAGAAAGAGATTTCTTCCAGCAAACCTAATATGGACAGAATACATGAAATAACAGGTAGACCTATGTGCACAACGTTAAAAATATTAAAATAATAAACTAATTACTAATATTTACATAAATACATAATATCAATACAAATAGACAAAATTATAATACATATACAGGGTGTCCAAGAACCTGACGTCCAACTGGATTGCCATGATGCCCCAAGTTCCAACAGTACTCAGAAAAATATTTAAAAAAATCCACCCCATGTACTTACAGAATTATAGTGATTTCAAAACAAAAGGGGGAAATGAGCACCCTGTGACATACTTTTGAATGCTGTGACTGCTAATGCTGATAATGTCGATATTTCTTTGAGGTTTTGTAATCTAGGGTATTTCTGTGTCTATATGGAATGTAAAAATAAAGTACTTGTTGTAACATTTTAAAATAAAATGATATTTTAATTTAAGGTGACATGGAAAACTATTGAATTTCGCAACTTTGACCGACTGTAGTGTAAATAAAATGTACCAAAATATTATGGCAAGTGGCGTCAAATTTTGACGCGTTTATTCCTCTTTTTAAAATGGTATAACACTTACTCATAAATTAGTAAAAAAAAAATATAAATATTTTTAATCAACAACCTACTTTTTACCTACTTACGGTAACCGTCGGACCTTTTCTTATCTTAGAAAATGTTATGTTACTACTATTACCACTTGGGTTCCAAGAGTGAGCGAGACGGAAATACATACAGGTAGATTGGACCCCAGTCAAATAAAAGGCAAGAATGTTGACTAAAGATGTTTTATTACAACAAATGCTCAAAATGTTGACCACCAACAGCAATGCAAGCCCTCACCCTTCTTAAAAATGACCGTTTTATGTTTCGCGAGTGTCTTTTTTGTCGTATCAGCTGCACTGATTGTGTAATCTTCATTGAGAGAATCACTATTGAGATATGCATGCACATGCTATCCCTTACGGTGAAAACTGTTTTTTGGGAGGCCTATTGTTGTTTTTCTGAGCATACAAAATAGTGGTTAGATGCAATTCGTCGTAATTGTTTCCTTTTAAGAATTCTGTAAGAAGTCGTGAAAAAATGGAATTGTTGATTAAAAATATTTATATATTTTTTTTTACTAATTTATGAGTAAGTGTTATACCATTTTAAAAAGAGAAATAAACTCGTCAAAATTTGACGCCACTTGCCATAATATTTTGGTACATTTTATTTACACTACAGTCGGTCAAAGTTGCGAAATTCAATAGTTTTCCATGTCACCTTAAATTAAAATATCATTTTATTTTAAAATGTTACAACAAGTACTTTAATTTTACATTCCATTTAGACACAGAAATACCCTAGATTACAAAACCTCAAAGAAATATCGACATTATCAGCATTAGCAGTCACAGCTGTCCATGTAAGACTCTCATCAATGTGGAACAGACAGATGGGTCGGATTGTTCCATCTGTCAACGCTGTCACTGCATGACATATTTTATGTCAATTTTCGAATTTGACTTTGAGGTGACGCTAAGTCACCATCAAACCGTCAGTGCTCAACTGACTACAGCGGTATAACGACCCCTTTGTCGTCTTTCTTGCCTTTGTACCGCGTAGCAGTTACAATCACCAAATCAAAAACCACAAGCAATCAAAGACCAAGGGACAGGGAAATCACCCCGCCGCCGTACCAAAACAGTTGGCTGCCCCAGTAAGGAGGTCGCGGAGGTAGAGCCGAGCTGACGTTGGTCGCCGAGCTGGTAAGTAGCCTGCCTGTCCGGATCGATGGTAAGTGAGGACCTTGTTTTAACCTTGTCAGCCCTGGATATTATCCACCACACAATAAAGGCAAAAACATTAATTTACAGTCCACTCAGAAGCTCGCCCAGAGCGAACATTTGGTCCAATCGAGCGGATGTCACTGAATAGTACCGTCTGGATAACTAGTTTTCATTTAAAGTATCATAAAATCATTCTCGTTTGCAAATTCTATCAAATACTAAATTATTAAAACTTGAAGGTATATGTTCTTTTATTGTGTGTCGGTTATTTTCGGGTCGATTGCTTGTTTAATTTTGTGTGCACCAGTTTGCGTTATCGATCGATTAATCGATTTATTGACGTACGATTTCTCGATTATAAGATATAGTAAACAGTGATATAAAGTAACGCACTTCGGGAACGCACCCTCTCGTTTACATTCAGTCGTTCATTTGTAGGTTGATCATTCACTCAATCATTCTACTAAAATACTGTCAGTTGAAATCAAAACAAACACTAATTTAATGAAAATGGACGTCGAACTGTAGGGAGTTCCTGCGTGATATTGAGTCTGGAGATCTGTATAGCGAAAATTTCCACACGTTTGAAGATGAAACTGATTTGTCTGTGAAAATATTGGGCTTATTGTGGGTACCTAGTAGCGACAGTTTCAGTTTTAAAACCAAGAGTGACGTAGTTGTTGGGCGATGCACAAAAAGATCGATTCTGTCGGAAATAGCGCGAATTTTGATCCACTCGGCCTTCTAGCGCCGGTGACGTTCCTGGCAAAATATCTCATCCAACAACTTTGGTTGTCGGGTATCGGTTGGGATGACGATGCGCCTGAAACAATCACTAATCAGTGGATTAAATTCAAAACCCAGCTTCCAGAACTGGCATGTCTTTCGATTCCCAGACGAATTGTCGAGAGTCATGACGGTATCCAGCTTCATGGGTATTGTGATGCATCGGAAAGAGGCTTTTGCGCGGTGATCTATTGTCGCACTGTCATCCATGGCAAGGCAGTTATCAGACTGGTTTGTGCAAAGTCGAAAGTGGCGCCGCTTCGGAAACTATCGATTCCTAGGCTGGAATTGTTGGCCGCCGTGTTGTTGTCGGATTTGATGGAGACTGTCGAGCACGCGCTTTCCAACTTTCAAAAAATAACTGCCATTTTCGCATGGTCCGATTCCAGCGTCACATTGGCATGGATCAAGTCGTGTCCCTCCAGGTGATAGACTTTCGTTGCCAACCGAGTGACTCACATTCAGGATCGGGTTGCCCCTAATTGTTGGAATCATGTATCAACATTGAACAACCCTGCGGATTGTGGGTTTTGGGGCCTGCTTCCCGCTGAGTTGTCCGATTTTGGTGCATGGTGGGGGGGACCTCAGTGGTTGTCGCTTGATGAGTCACAATGGCCAAGTGAACCAACGCCGGCACTGGAGAAGTCTGTATGCGAAGAGCAGAAAATATATTCACTGCTCACTGGAACTAACGAAAATCTCCTAGACACTACTGTCGAAGTTCTCTTCATTGAGAAAATTATCGCGCGTTATCGCTCTCTGTCGTAGGTTCCTAAGTAATCTAAAAAAGAGTAAGAGTAGGTCGATAGGGAACCTATCAACTACGGAAACCAATGTTGCCGTCCGATTACTCATCAAACATGCTCAGGAATGCTCCTTCGCGTCCGAACTCCGCATTCTGAAGGGTCAGTCATCGGCTTCGTTAGGCAAAACCTTTAAAAAACTGTCGCCTTTTGTTGATGAGGAGGGTTTGTTGAGGGTGGGCGGTCGCCTATTGCATAGCTCACTACAATACGATGCAAAACACCCTTTGTTACTCCCTAGGGACCATCGACTCACCGTACTCATCATCGACGATTTTCATCGTCGTTTTATGCATCCGGGCCTTCAAGCATTACAAAACTTGCTTGCCCAATCGTATTGGATTTTGTCGCCTAGGAGGGCAATCAATGCTGTCATTGCTTCGTGCATCAAATGTTTTAGAGCTAGGCCCCGAGTGGCGAACGCCCCATTAATGGGTAACTTACCCGCAATTCGGGTGAATCAAGTCAAACCGTTTTCTTGTGCAGCTATGGACTTTGCGGGATCGTTTGACATCTGCCTTTCTCGAGGTCGGAATGTCCGTACATGCAAGGGCTACATCTGTGTCTTTGTATGTACGGCCACCAAGGCAATTCATCTGGAACTTGTCTCAGCGCTCACGTCGGAAGCATTCATCGCTGGCCTTCCCCGTTTTGTCGCTCGTCGCGGACGCTGCAGCCGATTGGTGTCAGACCAAGGGACAAATTTTGTCGGCGCCAGCAACATCTTCTCCAAACTCCTGGCAAATGCGTCGAACGCAATCGACATCGACTTTCATTTCCATCCTCCAGGCAGTCCACATTTTTCAGGATTGGTTGAAGCTGGAGTGAAGTCCGTTAAGACGCATCTGAGTCGAGTCATCGGGTTACAGAGACTAACTTTCGAGGAGCTCTACACCGTACTCACTCAAATTGAAGCCTTGCTCAACTCTCGGCCACTGACACCCGTCAGTTCAGATCCAAGCGACCTGTCTGCTCTGACACCTGGTCATTTCCTGACCCTAGAGCCGCTGTGCGTCTTGCCCGAGGAGCCTCTCTTAGATAAATCTGTCAGCCCACTTCAGCGTTGGAAGTTGGTCCGAAAAGATGCACCAAGACTTTTGGAATAGGTGGCACGTGGAATACATCCACACTCTCCAGCAACGGCATAAGTGGACTGACCGAATGCCTGAGCCAACAGTCGGTATGTTGGTGCTCGTCGTAAACGAGCAGCGTGGCCCCATGCATTGGTGCCTGGGTAGAGTGGTTCAGCTACACCCTGGGTCGGACGGAATCTGTCGTGTCGTCACTGTCAAAACTGCCGTCGGACAGGTTAAACGCCCAGTTGTAAAGCTGGCACCACTGCCAATTTCAATTTAATAAATTAAACATTTATCGTTAGGTTAATTACTAGTAATAGGATTAGTGTATTTGGTTCCATTTAGGTTAAAGTATGCGAAAATACTGTGTATTTTGGTGGGCGGAATGTCCATGTAAGACTCTCATCAATGTGGAACAGACAGATGGGTCGGATTGTTCCATCTGTCAACGCTGTCACTGCATGACATATTTTATGTCAATTTTCGAATTTGACTTTGAGGTGACCCTAAGTCACCATCAAACCGTCAGTGCTCAACTGACTACCGCGGTATAACGACCCCTTTGTCGTCTTTTTTGCCTTTGTACCGCGTAGCAGTTACAATCACCAAATCAAAAACCACAAGCAATCAAAGACCAAGGGACAGGGAAATCACCCCGCCGCCGTACCAAAACAGTTGGCTGCCCCAGTAAGGAGGTCGCGGAGGTAGAGCCGAGCTGACGTTGGTAGCCTGCCTGTCCGGATCCATGGTAAGTGAGGACCTTGTTTTAACCTTGTCAGCCCTGGATATTATCCACCACACAATAAAGGCAAAAACATTAATTTACAGTCCACTCAGAAGCTCGCCCAGAGCGAACACAGCATTCAAAAGTATGTCACAGGGTGCTCATTGCCCCCTTTTGTTTTGAAATCACTATAATTCTGTAAGTACATGGGGTGGATTTTTTTAAATAATTTCTGAGTACTGTTGGAACTTGGGGCATCATGGCAATCCAGTTGGACGTCAGGTTCTTGGACATCCTGTATATCAAAGCAATATACCTACATAAATCTAGAATGGAAGAGAAAGATAGTGTTCTTTTAAGCGAGTTTTAAAAATAGAAAGTGACGGGCTGTCTCTGATGGCGCTAGGAAGTTTGTTCCAGAGCCTGATAGCTCGTAGTCTGAACCCATGTTCATATGCAGCTGTATTGTGTTGCGGAGTTATAAGCAGTGACCGAGCGTGAGATCTCCGAGGCCTATCCGAGGACAAACATTCAAAACGATCGCGTAAGAAGACAGGATAGCGAGGATTAAATAAGATGTTATAGAGGCAGATGAGGATATGAGAATCCCGACGAAGACGGATAGGGAGCCACTTTAACTCCCTGCGATACTCTGAGACGTGGTCATACTTGCGCAGGCCGAAGACAAACCGAATCCCGAGGTTTTGAAGTTGCTCGAGTTTGTTCAGTTGCTCTTCATTCGCGCTCACCCAGCATACGTCAGCGTAATCGATCAGGGGAAGGAGAAGAGACTGGGCAAGCGTTATTTTTGTCTGATGAGGCAGGAAGTATTGTAGTCGTTCATATTTTCTTTGACGATGGTACTTGCGGTCTTTAAGGAAGGATTTCATTTTTATTTATATTTTTACGACACCCGAAGGGCTTTGTTTATAATGCTCTTGTGATTCCCGTGTTATAAGAAACTGCAGCCGCTTAGCAACTTAGAGTTCAAAGCATAATTAATCCTAATCCTAAAAAAATAACAACACCCATTAACAAGTTCAATTCAATCCTTATAAAGTTATTTGAAAGGCCTACCCTAAATACTCACCTACAATTGTACTTCCTAAATAGTATTCAATCCAATAAAACTGTAATAACGTGAGGACGACATGTGGAGGAGAGTAAAATACCTTGTTTGTAGTACCAATAGGGTGAGTCGTTTATTAATCAAAAGTGTACATTTATGCTATAGATGCCTATGCTTACAGACCGTTATACACTTATGTTGCAGTAATCCTAAGTGTTACAGTAAAGTCTTATAATATAATTGGTCATTCACATGTGCTACAAACACGTCTTACCTCTAAAGGTGGGTCCAGACATGTCCTTTTGATCTGGAGATCTTGAAATTGCGAATATCGTAACTTGGATCGCGACGCGAATACGATACGGAGGTACGTTACGGGCCGATTCCAAATGTCTTTATTACTGTAGATAATTAAGTACATATACTTAGCAATCGTCACTTTTTGCCACTTCTCTACATGGGACCACTGTGTGAGAAGAAGGGCGCAGAAACTCCCACAGATTGATTTTTAGATCTCTTTTAAAAATTGCTTGTATATTTTTTTTTATAATATCTCTATTATTTTATAATATCATTGTATCATAATTAATAAGCAGGAATACAAAATTATTAACAGCAACGTCTGTGTTGAGCCAGATTAACCCCATACAGTTGTAATATCCCTTTTTCGTCAAAGTCGCTTTAATATGGTTTTTAAATTACTCAAATGTCAATTTGAGAGGAGAGGAGAGAATATCAAACCCACCTTGAGAGGCTTGAGCCTTGTATGATATGAGTGGGAGCCCAGTCAGGGCTGTCAACTCCTTAAATATTTTCCCCTAAACCAATGTCAAAATCCCCCTAAAATGCCCAACATTCATTGCAAAAACAAAAAAAAAAACTATCAAGATTTAAAAAAGTCTTTATTCATACAATAATTTTTTAATTAGTAATTTTTAATTATTTAATATTATACAATACTAGGTCGAAAAAACAATCTGTTTCTGCGGAAGTATTTTTATAGTCGTACATTTGTTTCGGCCTAATTGCAATTTTTTTCTTTCCCAACTCTCTCACACAGCACAGCAACAATTAACGAAACCCCTGCTGTGACAGCTGTCAAAAAAATCACGCCTATCAAGTACCGTATTTTGCGACGGTACTTTCATCATATCATACTTTATACGCGAATAGTGATGGATGTCTTAGGGTCATCGTACAACAGGACAAATTATCGATCTTGAAAAAAATATTTGCCAATATAATAATAGTGTGAGAAAAAAGATTGAGATTCGAATTTGATGATTGTGATTTGGGCTATGAAACTTTATTACAAGCATAAAAACGTGTAACTAGTTCCTTTTGTTTGATTTATTTGAAACATTCAGTTACACATACTTAGTCGAAATAGCGATAATTATATCGACCTATTCTGAGTTCTAGTCATGTCGTTCTGACAGCTGTCACAGCTATATTTTACAGAGTCCAACTAACATTATATGTCAAACTATTAAGACGCTGATTAAATAAATATGGGGTGCTGTTTTCATGTGTTTTTCAGGAAATACTGGGCAAATCGTAATTAATTTCTGGTATATGTAATTTGACTATATAATCTAGAGATTCTTAATTGGAAAACATGTTTGGATAAAATTTTCTCGATAGAAAATAAATACAAAGTCAACCCTTTTTTTATGGTTTTATCCTATTACACCGCAGTAGTAAGTGAATATGACTGTGTGATAATTGCAATGTATGAACAATTGTTATTTCTAACGATTTTCAATTTGAAAGTTAATTCCCTGAAATAGTTTATTTTTTATGATTTTTTTTTACGTTTTGGCGCTTACGTTGTTTCAGATTAGTCGCGAGTGCATTATTGGCATCCCGCTTTTTCTTATTCGCGAGTAATTATTGCATCTCACTTCCACTCGACAGCGCATTTTTATTCCATCATCGCCTTAAGTAATCTGTAGTAATACTCGAGGTCGTGAGCAAATAGAGAATAGATAGTGTTTTTTTTTTGCACCTGCGGTTTTTGAAAACAACGATTCAACCATAGATAAATTTGAAAAGCGACATCTACTAGCTGCCCCATTCAAAAATAAATAACGAGATACTTCACTAGATGTCACTTTTTTCAACCCATCAAATAACGGTAAAAAAAAACATAATCCCCTTAACTTTACCCATAAAAATATGGGGCGCCTAAAAAAAACCATTCCACATCTTTTCCCACTAAATTTAGGGGGGAAAACCCCTAAGTTGAGAACCCTGAGCCCAGTCGTGCGCGGATTATATAGTTGTTTTATAAAAATGGAAGTAAAATAACCAAATCATTTGTGATAAAAAATAATACACCATATTTTAGGCCATAAGTGATTTCACATCCTGAATAAAAATATTTTGAAAATAGGTTGTGATTTTTCCGGAACTATTACGATTCATATCTAGAAAATCTGTCTGAAATGTCTTTTTTGATAATAATTTTAATATTCATTAAAATTATTATCAAATTAATTCCGAAAGTTCATAGGACTAGTGTTTTTGATTCGACATTTGACGAAACAAGGAACTTATGTTTAAAAATATCATATTTTCAATTGGGTCCTTTTTATAGTTTTGTCTATACTTCAAATATCTTGTGTTTAAAAACGAATAGATCATTGCATAATTTCACGTTACAAAACGTTAGAATGGGAGGAATCATGTTTCTACCGCGTAAGCGTTCTTAATCACTTATCTAACTTAAACGATTTTAACTTCATTCTCTTTTGGAAAATATTTATCTAAATTATCTGAAACAATAGAAAACGAATATTAGTAATCACGGTAATATTTGCAACGAATAACTAGGGACTTCACTATCATTCATATTAGGTATACAACTACCAAAATATCTAAAGATGTTGGTTAGAGTGGGATCTAGTTATGTATGTCGTGGAGTCGTGGCAATATCATCGAATTGATCATTTCATGAAATGGCCAACCATTTCGTGATCTGGGTTACCATTTCATGAAATGGTCATAAAGGGTTTTTGAATTTGATGAAACATGTATTTTTTATTCATTCATATACTACGTATTGTTTTTTGTGATATGCGTGTCGAACTAACACGAAGACTTCGGGGGCTTCGCTGCGCTCGCAGCTATACGCAATAATTCTTGGAGGTATGCCGCTAGCTTCAGTCCGTTTGCATCAGACCAAAACTGACCGTGAGTGCGCGCCTGCATCAGTCTGTTTCCATCAGACGGAGCTTCGGCGTGTTGGCGGCTGGACCTGTAGGTCCAGTAGGTAACTATGAAATATAAGTAGGTAGGTCCATTAAGTGGAAAAAATGCGCTTTGTCCATTATATTCATTCTAAAATAGTAACAGCGATAATCTCTTATAAAAAAATAATATGAGATAATTGATATCTCTTTTAACCCAACTGCACCAGAAGGAGCAAAATGTTTTTCGAGTGTTTGAACATATACATGTATGTGTGACCATTTCATTAACACGCGCGCTGCAGCCAAAACGGCATATCAATTTTTTTACCCATTCTTTGGTCCATTGTATGGATCTCTGGTGATGTTATGGCAACAAACAGCAGCTGCAATAAGTAGAATTTCCTCATAAAAAACCAAATTCTTCAAGGGAACACTTGCTGCCGCCCCAGCAGCAAGTGTTCCCTGCCTTTCGCCCGCGCCCGCGTGCGAGAGACCTCTCTCTCGCACGTCCGTGAGTCGCCGCGTGTGGTTATGTTGTGCCCAACTCGGATTTGTTCCAGTCAGGTCGTATTACTTTATTTATTTACCCTTCTTCATCTCTATCCCCATTACTATTGTACCCATCTGTCTGTTTTATTATATGTACTACTCACCACGGACCGCCTGGATAGAGGCGGAGGCGGTTCGAGACACAAATAGGCACCCACCCACACTTTAGCCGATACACAACACATTGCCATGGCCCCTAACCTAGATATCACAAATTAATTGAATTAGGAGAATAGATAACATCAGTTCCCTTGTTGTTGGAGTACGTACTCCAACAAATCTCCCCAAACAACCGGATCACCCGTTAATCCATTTTATTAGCCTCACCGACCCACTCACCCCCGCTCGTCGGTTCTAACGACCCCCGCGAACCCCCCAACCCCAAAACTCAGCTCCCTTTCCTCCATGAATTCGCCGGTTTGCCTTATGCCATGGCAAAAGAGTTCCAAACCTATAAAGTCAGTGTATGGAGGAAGTTCTTACGCGAGCGAGCGTGTTAAAAAGTACAAATTTGTTTTTGATTGTCTCTGTTTTTTCGATTAGTGTATTTTTGTATTTCTGTACTTTTTAAAACATTAATTTGATAATTAAATCAATGTTTTTGTTTGTCTCCCTGTTTTTTTTATTTAATTGAGGACCTTCTTCTTTTCGAAGTCGGTTACAAAGTACAAAAATGTTCACCAGTAAAATACTTACATTGCATCTCAATGGAAATGAAAAAGTATTATCCATACCATACGCATACGTATCGCTATTTTCTATCAAAATTAATTTTGTAATAGGTTTTTGATTTCATGTTTTTATGTTATTTTATTTGGTTTAAAGCTGTTTTAGTGATTTCATTTTATTATCTGGAAAATAATCAATGGTTGCTTTAATATTTACATTTGTACAAAGAAAGTCATTTTTGTTCAACTCCTACATAAAATCTATTGCACCTATCTTAATTTATACTAATGTTAAAACTAGCTAATGACCCAAAATTTATTCTTTATAAACAATTTGAACACCTACAGCGTTCAATCACTTTAAATAAACATATAATACAAATCCCACTTATGGTAGTCTTGACTGTAGGCACCATTTTTGATCAATTATTCAAACATGAATTATATTTCTAGCAAAGAATGAAAGAATTGATTTTATTATGTAAGTACTAAAGAAATCTGTAAAAAAATCACTTAAAAATATCTTAAATATGTACAAATCTTTGGTAACCTTATACTGATGCCATCTATACAACCTTATTACAACATTAAAGTTACAAGAATAAAATTTTATCAAGACAATGTTTCTGCCTAAATCAAATATGTAATTTAGTAAATTCAGAAGATTTTTTTAATTCGTTGGAATAACTACGTGGTAAACTTATTTCATTTATTTCGATGTATTTTGTTTCATTGAGTACAAATCAATAAATACCTACAAGTTTCGTTTTGTTTCGCAGCTTGGCGTTCAAAAGTTTAAAAGTTAACGCGGTCTTTTGCACTCCGCATCTTCTAAAACAGTAAAACTCACCTTCTATAACCCGCAAGCAGTCGTCCAAGTATTTCTTATCATTGCTATCTCGGATGAGCGTCGGTTGTATACTCAGGCAGTAGTCAGGCCCGTACTCCAGCCAGTATTCATGATCGGGAATGTCCTCGTCCAGTGATACTCCCGCCGCCGCCGCCGTGAGCTGCGACCACAGGCGGGCGGTGTTTGCGTGGTTGTACCCACCTAGAATTGGAGATGTGTCACGTGTAATAAAGTATACTGCAGGTCGGATACCCATTATTTTTATAATCAGAATGTGGTGGACTGGACTGGTTAGTTGGTTAAATCAGACACTTAAGTAACTCTCTAGACCGTTAATTAAATACCGACGTTTAACCTCACTAAAATTCCGTCAGACATGTGAGTGAACTAAATGTTTAACGAGTTGTCTAAACGTTCCTATTATAGGCAACAAGACATATACAATATAAATATTTTTTATGTGTACTTAAGTTTATGTTTTAAGTATTTTTTGTTGTTCTTACATGTTCAACCTAACAAATCAAATCAGCTGTTGTCGTGACGCCGTTTTGCCGATTGTTAAACGATTGTTTTCGACTATGCTTTATTTAAATCTGACTTGGTTAAACGTCGACATTTAATTAACGGTCTAGAGAGTTAGTTAAGTGTCTGATTTAACCAACCAACTGCGACACATATATCATTAGTCATTACATTACAACAACCTCAGATACAGCTGAAGCACTTTTTATTGGCGTCTGAATGCCGCCTGGAGGTGGTAGATGCACAAGAGATATGCATACATGGGTGGTAGAGAGAGGTAAGCTCACACGCCAAGATACCTTGCGGTATTTGTACAACTTATCCTTATTCTTGTACATTGAGAGTTAGTATTTTGATCCTTTCATTGTGGATTTTTTTTCAAATGGAATTATTATTTAAAAAATCGGCCTAGTGCGAGTTAGACTCCCTCACAATAGCATTTTTTTTGTGAAGGAACTACAAATTTCTGGTTTTCAGATGTTTTTCTTTACTTGTGCTATAAGACGCAAGGTCGCACAAGTTAATTCGTGCCAAATTTCACGATTCTACGTCAGTAGGGAGTATTCTATAGGTTTCCTGCCCAACAGTTGTTCGCTTCTGTCGGCAGGTCTTTCTGGTTTTCATGGCGGCGTTTGCAAGCTGCAGTGATCTAGAGGACCCAAAACCCATGGAGCCGGGCGTGTTCGCAACATAACGAACTGGACCTTCCCCTGCATGATAAAGGCGGATCGTTTTCTGGGGGCTGCCAATTTTTTGCACGAGAGGAGAGAGAGAGGCGAGCAGGGCGATGATTTCCTCTGTTGGTTCGTACGAACCTGCAGTGGGAAAACCTCTCGTGGATCAGTCTCCTCAAGAAATTTGACAGGGATCGTTAGATTCAAGAATAGGAAACCTGGTTAGTCTCCCAATTCCGCGACAAGTTAACAGAGTCGGCGGCGCGGCGCCTGCGCGCGAGGCCAAGCGATGTTGAACCTTATGCCATGGTGATAAAATTCAAAACTTATAACAGGAAACAGCATTGCCATGGTAGTTGAGTACATAGTTGACACGTTACGAAGGGTTGGGGTGAATAACCAACAGTAACGGAAGCCTAATGAAAATAATTTTGAGAGTAGGTCCCAAATAAGTGAAAGAAGAGAATAGTGTAAGTTCTTTTTTTATTAATATACATTTTTTTTTAATTAACCTACCCACCGAACTATATATACGAAAGATTAGAGACTGACCCCTGGGCAACTAGAAGGTTGGTGCGGAGCAGAGCCGGAAGGTACGACCATCGGCGGTCGATCCACCTTGTGGGGTGGAGACGGTGTTGGACAGCGGATAGCGGTGGTCAGGGCCTTGTAGCGGTGGTCAGGCCCGTGTAGCGGTGGTCAGGCCCGTGTAGCGGTGGTCAGGACGCACCGTATGATATCACTGATTTGATGATGAGAACACTTCGTTTTCGTAGACACACACTATACTTCTTGAGAGATGGAGATAGACTTCTTCAAGAGAGGTTCTGTTCTTCAGGGCCCTGCTGGCCCGGGTGTCGGTCTTTTTAGTTGTTCTCACTGCAGAGAGTTGCAGAGAAAGACCATTTTTTGGTTTTTCAAGTCTGAGGAAACCTCTGGTCGATTGATTTTGAAGTAGACGTTTTTCATCCCAAGGGGTCAGCAAAACCATAGCTTAGGACTATATGTAGCGTATAAAAAACAGATCAATAGAATAATGTCAAAAACTAAATTGAAGAAGAAGATAGCATGCTGACAAAAAATGTAAACAAACAATTGCTGACTTTGTTGTCTAGAAACATTCCGAACATGATGGAAACATAAATGATGATGGTCTCGGATGCGCCTTGGGTACTTGAGTCGATAGTAGTCACGAGTTTGTAGTCATTGTCAAACTCACCAGTCTTTTACTAGTAAGTCACAAAGTTTAGTCCAATTCAATTCGGGGTATCGATTATTTTGGAACCTAAACCATTAAAGTACTTTGTTAGTGAAGAGTTCAAAGACCTGGCCTGGCCTAGGAATTTGCCTAGATGTGAGATAGTAGATGGGGATAAAGCAGTGTCTTCTGTCGCGGGTGACGATTTAAATCGCGAACGTAACGAAGGAGTCGAGGTTTACTCCGGAACGTAGCGAGGGATTTAAGTTCACGCAAGACTAAGACACCTTTATCACCGAGGAAAATACTCTACATTTCGTACCATTTGCGAAAAAATTAACACAATAATAATGTGATATAAGCCTTTATTAAAAATAATGACAATTAAAAGTCAAAGTTAACATTCGAAACATTGGTCCAATTATTGATAGAGAGAGTTACATTTTTGTTTGGTACATTTATTGTTGATGAGTTGATTTGAGTATTTCTCTGTTTTTGCGTCTGAGGAACTTGCGTTTCATTGTAGATAGTATACGTCGGAGATAGTGGTGGTGGTGCATCGTGAGTTACGGACGAAGATAAGATGCCGGAAGTGGATGGTTGTGGCTCTGATGGATTAAGTTTTATATTTTTGTTAATTTGACTGCTTAATATGGTTTTATTCGCCATTGAGCTTTCGATATAACCCTCAGCTACTCTATCAGAGCTCCAACCACCGTGTCTTTTTATTGACGTAATATCCGCCCCTGAATCCGCCAAGAAAGTCGCCGAAGTTCTTCTAAAACAGTGACCGGTGTAGAGTTCAACATCTTTAAGTTTTAAATATTTAGCAATTTCCTTTGGCATATTGCTAATTTTATTTTTGCCGATGGCTTGTCGAGTACATTTCCCATTCCGATAGTTTATAAAAAATCTATTGTTTTCCATGTTCGTGGGACGTAATGCTTGGTATTTATGAATTATTTTAGTATATTGTCCTTGTACAATGAATGACCGATTTTTC
This sequence comes from Argyresthia goedartella, assembly GCA_949825045.1. Taxonomy (NCBI): domain Eukaryota; kingdom Metazoa; phylum Arthropoda; class Insecta; order Lepidoptera; family Argyresthiidae; genus Argyresthia; species Argyresthia goedartella. The sequence goes on from OX463828.1 coordinate 20,473,333, forward strand.
TTTGTCTTGGTTTCCTTTACATTAATCAGCAGCAACTCATTGGAATGATTTTCAACGTCCTCCACCTTTAAGTTTACAAGTTCACAACGGCGGCAAGCACCAATGAGTCAAAAATTAAGGCCACCTATAACAAAGATAAAAAACAGGTAAATATATAGAGTAATTACCATTACTAAGATACGAAATATTCATAGTTAAATCATGTATATTTACTTTTGTGGCCAGAAAATTTTCGTCAGGAGTTTCATTAAGAAATTTTTCCACATTTTGAGTCGTAAAAATTTTAGACTTCTTTGCGCAATGCTCTTCTGGCTTTCTTTTTAAAAAAGCCAGTAATTTCGTGAATCTATTTATTTCAATGCTATGTTTGATGCTTATTGTAGCTTTCAGTTTTGAGTAAAGTGTATTCGGATTCTTTGTCTTGGATGAATAATCAAAATAGACAAGAAGTACTGATTCTGAAATTGATAGGCCTTTCGCACTTCTCCACGTTGAAAATTCTTCATAAGTTTTTAAATAATTTTCCTTGGATTTTGTTGGAAGCAAATTATTTATAATTGCGGCAGCATTTGCACTGATGGAATCCGACAATTCACTGTCACTGTCGCTTTGATTTAACATCGTAGCGTATTTTTTAGAACATTAACTTATTTATAAAAATAAATTAAAATAAACTTAACGTTTATGTATTTGAAGAAAACAAAACCCGGCAAATTCCTAGACTAATATTTTTTTGTCGGAAAAGCAAAGGCATCAAGCTCATACGGCCTGGTCGGTTTTCGTAATTTTATTTAATAATCATAACTGCATAATAAAATTCATTAATTTTCATTAGAAAGGATTTTGGACATTTAGTGCCATCATAAGACATCCTTTTAAGTTCGGTTATTAGGTTATTATGTTATTATGTGGAATTTTAATGACTGTAGGAGGAGTAGGTGTAGTGATAGGTGTTGGATTCGAGTTAGCAGATGTCGAGTTAGCAGATGTCGAGTTGGCAGATGTGTTCACAGGAATAGTGTTTTGAGTGACATCAATGTTTTGAGTGACAGGCGACGACTCAGCTAGTACGAAAAGGAGGTTTTCGTATCTTTTATCAAGAGAGAGAGTTTCGATTGTGATGTGAGCAGCCACTCCTTGAGGCGCGGGCTCTGAGTTTGTGTCGATTCGTTCCAGCCGATAATAGAGGTGACTAAGATAAGCCTCAACCTTTTCAAAATACAGGGGAAACTCTACCTTGGGGTGTATCGACTCTGACGTTATTTTTGCTTACTACCAACACCTAATCACATAAACCGATGATGTTATCTATCTTTAGTTAGAGAGTAGGTCCTAACATCTCACCCCCGCGAGGCATCGCGATACAGAAGTGAAAGAAGACCGAAAGAAGTGAAAGAAAAATAGAGTAAGTTCTTTTTTTATTTTAAACAAGTTTTAAAATTAACCTACCTATTTAACTATTTATACGAAAGATTAGAGACTGACCCCTGGGCGTCTTGAAGGTTGGTGCTGTGCAGAGCCGGTAGGTACGAACGTCGGCGGTCGATCCGCCTTGTGGGTTGGAGACGATGGTGGAAAGCGGTTAGCGGTGGTCAGGGCAGTATAGCGGTGGTCAGGGCAGTGTAGCGGTGGTCAGGGCAGTGTAGCGGTGGTCAGGACCGTGTAGCGGTGGTCAGGGCAGTGTAGCGGTGGTCAGGACCGTGTAGCGGTGGTCAGGGCAGTGTAGCGGTGGTCAGGACCGTATAGCGGTGGTCAGGGCCGTGTAGCGGTGGTCAGGGCCGTGTAGCGGTGGTCGGAACGCACCGTATGAGATCATTGATTTGATGATGAGAACACGTCGTTTTAGATAGACTTCTTCAAGAGAGGTTCTGTTGTTCAAGGTTACCAAGGGTAAAAATTATTTTGAATTTGACGTTTTTCATCCCAAGAGGCCAGCATAACCATAGCGAAGGACTATATGGAGAGTAAAAAAAACATAGATCAGAAATAATTATGTCAAAAACTAAATTGAAGAAAAAGATGTAAAAAAAATGAAATAAACAATTTTAATAGTTATTCCTATAAACAAAATTGGAAATCAAGTCCAATACATAAGTCGAGATTGCAAGGCTGAACTATCTATCATACGATACTACTTGAGTGCAATTTCAGGTCCGTGAATACGAAGTGAGAAGGATGTCACTTGAATTTTTGAACCTTGTATGAATTTGGTGAGTAATTTTAGGGTACAGCGGTTAGTGTAGAGAAAACCCTACAAAGTACGGAAGCAGAGCGGTGAAAAACAGAGAAGCTGAAACGACGAAAACTGGCCCGTATAGAAAGGTCGCAGAAGGTGTAGGAGGATAAAGATCAGTCCGCCTCGGCAACTTCTGCACCCAGGAAATCCGGGTAATCTAAGCGTCAGTCTAAGTTATGGTTCAATCATTCTGGTTACAGCGCCCAACGCTTAGCTTACATATGTCACCGTAAGATTGTGAAAACCGTTACTTGATAACGGTGATACTTGAGGACCCCAAAAAGGCTAAGTACCGTAAAATCACCCAATTCTGGTCCTGGTCCTCAACTATGTTCCAAATACCCCTGCGTAGTAAATTGGCCAAAAAGCTACAACTATCGCCATCTGCCCATTTTATTGCTTACTATTTTATTCTCAAAGATATTTCCTCCAATATTTACCGGCATTACTAACAGATGGCGGTACTCTGTGAAGTTTGGTTTTCTCAGTCCATCAGACAAGTTTGAACGAGTAACGTCGACGCTGCAAACTGTCTGGCACGGATAATACTTGGAGTGTGATTGTGGAATTGGTGTTGGTACTACTGAATGGTAAAGAATGAGTAGAGACTCCTATTATGATATGTTATTCTCTATAAAGCTATTTTATCCCATATTTTTTTAGGTTTTTCTAAATTTTCCTACTTTGCTCTTATCTATAGTCCAAGTATTTTTTTGGACTATATTTACAATCATACTATCTGTTACAGGGAAAATGTCCCGAAGATTGCCGGGAGCCCGAGCCTACCGATTTTATACAGAACGGCACCTGGAACTATGCATATCAGATATCCAGAATAAAAATCTGACACAGAGATATAAAATAAACGCTCCAAAAAAACTCAGCTCTAAGAGAGAGCTTCATCAAGTCCCGGAGCTGGAATATAGGTGGGAAAACCAAAAAATGAAAACCAAGCTGATCTATTTGATTTTTTATTATTTTATGTGTTGATTAAAAAAGTTCCTTTTCTAAGTGAAAAAATATCGTGATTTTTGATCTCATTATAATTTGTTTTGATGGAATTTATTTTATTATAGATACTTATGGTACCTACTTTGTTGATTGAGAAGATATTTTTTTAATTTAGAAAGCAATAAATGTTTTTTTCTTATTTTCGTAAGATTTTGTTTTATTTATTGGTAGCAATTTCCCAACATAAAATGTCGAAAAATTTGCAATTTGAATCTAGGTAGTTTTTTATTACAAAACCTCATATTTTATCTGTTTTTTGATTGAATTGTCATCTCTATGGATCATAGTTGAACCTCGAAGTTTAGATATGTCCTAAAGTCCATCATTCAATTATGAGGTGATTTTTCTGTTGGATCATATTTGGAAACATAGGAGGCAACTATAGTCCACCAAAAATATAGTAAAAAAACTACATACAATAAGAATTTCCTAATACCGTTTTTTGCATCCTAAGCTCAGAAAAACATAGTAGTAGTTACAAGCGGTACCATCTTAAAAAGTGAAACGCTGAACGTAGTTTAAGGTATCAAACTTAAAATTGCCATTTTCTGGACCAGAGTTGGGTGATTTTACGGTATTTACTCTTTAATTTTATCTTAGTAGGATCAATTAGAAACACTGGTAGGTGTGGACTATCATTATTGAAGCTTGTACCAAACCACTCATGTCCTCATTGTGGCCTGGAAGAAACTAGGGATGGATATCATTAAAGTATATGACTTGTCAAACTTAAATATTAGTGACATTATAGAATTTATTAGAAGAATATTTCGGGGGGGACATCTCTTGATCCAACAGTAGGTACCTAACCAGTGTCCAAACAATGGGGATTGGGTGAAATAGCCCCAATAAATTTTCTTTCAATACCCTATACAAACTTATCGATACACCTGGGTCACCAATAACTTTGTGAACTACATTTTGCAATCTAAGATCCAACCTGCTACTACATACAACATTTCACTAAAATTATATAGCCTATGTCTCTCGCATGGCATCCACGAATTCACACCTCATTTCTTTAAATCCATCTAGACGTTTGGGTTGTAGCGCCTCCTAACAAAATGGAAATACACGCTACTACGCTCGAAAAACATTACCATCCTTCTGGTGCAGTTGGGTAAATAAAAGTGCCTATCGTCGATTCTGGTATTGCAAATACTCACACCTTTTCCAACGAAGGCCCCCTTAACTATTTGACTAACCTCCGCCAAGCAGCAAGGTGGGTTTCCGCCGGTCCACCACCCTCATGACCGCTTTGTGAATCGCGCGCGGCGTGAGGTTGGCCCCCCCGTGTGGGTCGCGCGCGAGTGCGTCCGCGCCGCACTGCACCACGCATGCGTCGGCGGCGAACCTGGAGAGCACCAAGGACAGCACTCTGCAAACATATAGTCGACTTGTAACTATGGGCAATCATTTTTGGTTTTTAGAACCATTGATAAAGTCAAAGTCGAGTCAAAAGTCAAAGCAGTTTTTTTATTCTGATCACAAAAATTATTATATTATATGCTTTCATGGCTATCATGTTCCGAAATAGTGATCCCCTGAATTTTGACGGTTTGGCTAGATACTATAGTCATATAATTACTCAATTTCATTGTATGAGAGAATCACAGCTGATGCAAAGTTTACCTGATGCCAAGTTTCGATAGCAAGGGAACAAGAGAGATACATACCTGGGCGAGAGGGATTTGGTGGCGGGCGCCAAGATATCCGTGTGTAAAATTTGATTTAAAAAATAATGTTTGATCTACCTTTCAAAAACATAATCCATAGTTTCATCTGAGTAAGCGGCATGGAGTGGCACGTTGGTAGCATACCCTTTCCCCACCAGACTGCCGATATCCTGGAGACTACCAGAGCCAGGGTAGAAGCCGGGCTCGAGCTTGTGAAGAGACAAAGTGTAGACGGTCTTACTGAGGTTGTATGCATCTTCTACGCCATTGCCTGGTATTTATGTAAGAATTAGGTGTACACTGAGATATTTTATATCCAAGATGACAAATTCGAACTTACCGTGATGCACATCCAAGTCAATGTATAGAATTTTGGGAAATTTCTTTCTCAGTGTCTCAATTGCTATCACTATATCATTAATATAGCAAAATCCCTCTGCCCCAAATCTGTAAAACACAGACTGACATTCTAGAATTAACACTATCGATAATAATTTAATCCCACATTTGGACCTACTTAGCAACACAGAGTGATATACTCCTCCAATGTGAAGATGGGCCTTAGTTTTACAGAATTATAGATTGGAGTGTAGTGTTCCGCCCCCTTATCGACACTCTGACCGAATTATAGAATAAATCCTATAACACATATCTAGTACCTGTTGGCATGATGCCATCCACCACACCAGTTGATGGCGACATCAGCTAAGCCAAGCATCAAGGACTTTGCAGCTGTTATAGACCCTCCAGCTAAAATTGTCACCAGGTCGAACATACCAGAGACTGGAGGGCAGTCATAGCCTGAAAATAAAAAGTTATTACCTACTGTGATTGAAATTTCTATAGAATGAATCCAAACTGATATAAATGACTGCACCCTGTAATCCACAGCCTCAGGAAAGGACTTTACAATTCAATAAGTCACAAACCAATGCCATACTGCTCATCTTCTGCAGTAGTCACGTAATCATCATCAACTTCTTGGTAGGTCTTCAAATGATCCAGATATAACTCTGAATGAAATTCTCTCAGGTCATTGTAGGATGCTGGTTTGGAGTTGACTACTTTAACTTGCTGCAAGAGACCATACGCTTGCAGCAAACTATGTACAATTGAGGCCTGAAAAGGAATGAAAGTAAAATTCATGTCCCTGTCTACAGGGTTGCAGGTACCGGAAGATTTTGAATACTTACACGTCCAGGCACTGCAGGCAGACGATCGCAAGCTTTAATTAGCTCGTCACTCCAAACGTAGAAAACCTTGTACTTATTCATTTTAGATTGAAAAACATTGAATGCAAACAATAACAAACACTGCCTCCATTATTTGAATTTTTGACATTTAGGGAGGGAGAGGGATCAAGGATATAAGGTCTACTCACCTCACCATAGACAAGAATATCTTCTTGTCTATGGTGAGGTGAGTAGACTATCGTGAATCCCGGTGCCGATTTTCACCATTAGTTGAGCTGAGCCATCTGTTGCCGAATAGCTGAACTTGAAAGCGGATGTGACGAAATACAAGGTGTAACCCTCAGTTATTGTTCTGAGGTGTAAACCTATCATTTATGTATAAAATGGTATTTTTGCTGTAATAAAATTGAAAATCACTGATGGTCTGTTTACGCCTTTGGTGTATGTACAGATGGGCTAGCCTTTAGAAAGCCGGCCGTTTCAGATACTTTTTCGTATGCTTTATTTTATTAGTGTATTTGTAGATGATTTCAAAATACGCGAACCGTCGGAAATAATTAGTTTTAGAGTTACATATGTTTTTAATCTTGAAATGTCAAGCTTTCAGGACTTAGGGGATATGGGAGTATTAGGGTGGGGAAACGACGAATTTGCTGTTCATTGTCCTCGTGGCCATTGACATTGGCCTTGAACTTGACCATTCGTGGATATTTCGCAGAAAATTATCAGTTTCATTCATACTCAGGGAAAATGACATTGGAGCCCAGGACCGTCAGCTTCGTAGGCAGGCTCACTACCCGCTACACTTATATAATTGCAAAACAACTCTTTAGTTACATGTGATATTGCATTGCAGCCATTGCTCGTCGAGGGGTTAAGGACCTATTTAGTCAAGGATGGAGATAGCAGTTTTCTAAAGCTTGGGTATTCACGGTCAGTTTGATTGACAATAGATCGATCATTCCATCTAACGACGAGACGTTCGAATTCCCCACTCACTGGCGTAAAACTGGCTATCGTCGATGGCAGTACCACAGATCTGACAGTACTGTGAAGTACTGTCAGATCGAACCCCATTCAGCGCTAACAATGTTCAAAAAAGCGCTAGATTCTATAAAATCCAGGGATCAAGACACGGCTAGATTTAGCTCCGATTTTAAACAGTAAAAGACATGATATAATTACTCTCATTTATTTTATTTGAAAATGTCTCACTGTAAGTAAAGAATTCAATTTAAATAATAATAATACCTTGGACACTATTTACTCACATTGATCTAGCCCCAAACTAGGATTCCCTGTATATTGGGTTCTAGACAACGATACACATACTTATATAGATAAATATTATACTTAGATAGATAAACAACCATGACTAGGGTACAAAACATCTGTTCTCATCAAACAAATATTTGCCCCTACCGGGACCCTTGGCTTCGTAGGCAGGGTCACTGCCGACTCGGCCATTCGGGTCGTAAAAAATGAATGAATGAATACTTTAATGCACACAAATAAATGAATGAATACTTTATCGCACACAAACAAACATACAGAGAGACAACACAAAAATATATGTACAAGAGGCGCGCTTATCTCTATAAAATAGATTTCTACCAGCAAACCCAGATAGGAAAGGAAAGTGGAATTATTCATACACAATAATAATATAGGTGGTAAGTAGGTACATATACCTATTACTACTACTGGGTGAAATGCAGAATATATGTACAAAGTGACAATTTAAGTTGTCTCGTAAGTTTTAGACATGATATCGTCTTGTATGTTTTCGTAATTAAAATAATTTCTATACTTTAACGCAGTATATTTATTCTTGTATAACCTCGTATTTTTATTTCTTTGATGCTTTAATGCAGACACATATTATATTTTTTCTTTAAATTTAATGCAAAATTGCTTCCATACAAAAAAATGTCTCCGAGTAATTGGTGATTTTGAAAATTTCAAAAAAGACATTATCTTGGGTTTATTTTAATCTCATTTTGGTTGAAATTACTTGTTATGAATGTTATGTTTTGCCTAGTATTTAGATAATTTAAAAAAAGATTAATAAATGTTTTACCTGATATATTTAAATTATTTACTAATTGTTCACCAGCAGAATTTGAAGAACAATTGAATGCTGAAACTGAAACTGGGCAAAACATAACATTTATAGTCTTAGAATGAGCTGCAATTGTAAAGAAGAATATTCGTGAATTGCTGACACGTCCAATTTAGGTTTAGGAAGTCTTTTAATCATCAATGAATACCTATTAATATCTTCATAAGTTATGACTTTAACTGGATCTACATTTGAATCTATGTTAGGTGGTTGTGAAGGTAACCAAGAATTAATTAATGATTTATTTAAAACTATCGGATTTTCTGAAAAAGATAAAAACTCATCTTTTTTATTAACAGCGACAAAAGTGTTTATAAAATTATTTACCATTATCTTAACCATATGGTATTGTTTATATCTTCACTAATATGATGAACACCTAGATTTTTTTTAAAACAGTCAATAACATTTCAGTGAAACCAGGATCTCTTTTAGAAGGACAATGAGTTTGTAAAACAGGTTAAACGAAATCGTATTTTCTATCAAAAAAAAATTTGTTATTTGAAACGTGTTGCATATCTAATGGAGGTAAATCTAAGTCATAATTCTTTGTTGGAAGGTTCATTCTAAGACCAAAGAATATTTTGAGCAGCAGCAAAGCAGAAGCGACATATCGTTTCTGCTTTTAATTATATATTCAATGAAGTGTTTGGTTTAATTTTGGAATACTTGTTTAAATTTATTAGTTATCGAAACATATGGTTGCACCGATTGCAGAGACATTTGAAGGCAGCAAAGTTCACATCAGTGGGTCCTTTTTGTAGAGGCTTTTGGCTCTGTTGTGGTGGCTCTGAGGTGTTTTACTCGGACCTTTTTTACTGGTGCGTGCTTGTCGTAGAATTCCAGAATAACTGTGTTGAAGTGGTGAATCTTGTCGTCAACGGTCTCGCTAGTGATGACAGGCGACCAATCAATCGAGGTTACATCAGACTTTAGGACAGTAGGGACCATACCCCTAAAAATGAATTTATTTCTGCTTTTAAGAGGCCTAACCTTGTACGAGAGATAAACTAGGTCAAGTAAAGAGAAAGGAGAGTTAAATTGACCATGGACAGCAACTTTGTGTACATTAGAGGTTATCATGATATCGAGAAGAGAGGGAGTGCAATGGGGCTGAAAATGAGTAGCGTTGAGGAAGCTGCAAATTGAAAGAATTGATAATGGACTGGAGTTGGGCAGAGCGAGAGTCAATCTTAATAAGACAAGTATTAAAATCGCCGAGGATGAGACTGTTGTCATAAAGAGGAGTCAGCTCATAGAACAGAGACTCGAAAGTATCGAAGTAATAATAGTACATTATGATACAAGTGTGGTATGTTGGTCATTACACTCGAGTCGGTTTTTAAGCCTGAGCCGAAGGCGAAGGCTTAATGGAGACGAGAAGTGTAATGACCAATGCTCACGTGTTTCATACGACGTTTTTCAACACACTTGCGAGGAAAAGTAAATAAAACTAACGAAATGCAATACTGTGAATAAACTTAACAAACAGAAACCCACTTAAAAGATGGCGGCCGCAATTTTATTTTTTCGCGCGCTCAGCGCTGCATACGCTCGCAAGTCTGAGATAAGGGCACCGGCAAAGTAGCTAATCAGCCACATATTTATAAATTTTGAAATTGGGTATTTATAGGTAAAAATACACCGTCAAAATATAAATACCAACAAGCTAACAAGCAGTTTCATGAAATTTTTTAATTATTTATCACATTTTGAATTGAATTTTATATTTACGCAAATAACTACTTAGCTGTTTTCGAAACATTAATACTTCTTGCTAATATTTAAAAAGATATGTAATGAAAAGGCACTAGTGCGATAATGTAATGTAAAAGGCACGGCATGGGTAATATTCTGCATTATCAGTGTAAATACGCTGTAATAAGACCTACTTTACGAGCAGGTGTGTTGAAAACCATATTACACATAACACAGCGTCACGCCTTTTCCCATACGGGGTGGGGTGTCAGAGGCACAATTGTGCCCACTGAGCCAGTTATTCAATACTCCGTTTTGCGTGACAGGGGGCTAGCCCATCGCCACAGCTATGGAGTAACGAAGGTTTCCTCACGATGTTCCCCATCACCATTAAAACGTCCGTAAAATCTACTAAAGATAAATTAATTATCTCAATGGTACATGGTCAGGAATCTCCTTTGAGAAGCAAGCGTGAAACCCATAAGAGCACGGATAAACCATATTAACAACATAAAATATGTTTTTAGAAAAAATTACCCTCCTAGAGATATCCGGGCTCTTTCAAAAAAGCTTCTCTTTTCTATGCTTTATTTTATACAACCGAACTATTTCCTGTATTGCGATATAAAAAGTTAAAAAAGCGCTCTGTAAAATACGCGCTAAACTTACCAACAATCCGCTAGATATAGTGCCGAAAGCGCTAAAATGGCAGCACTGGCTTCGATCCGACTGATGATAAAAACGGGAACGTGCACTCACGGTCAGTTTACCCCTTTGACTATGAGCTAATGTCCGCTCGTAAAAATCGGTTAGGAGGCAAATTCTTCCCATATATATTATACATTCATATATATCGGCCAAATGGGCATAATTTGCAGGTATACCGGCATATACAGAGGCCATGTCTCACAGTAATATCGATTTTATCGATAACTGTCTGTCAACACAACAAAGGGGTTGTTTTTAGTCCGTATACTACATACATACACACATAGGGACAAATATACTTATATAGTTACAGCTAGACAGCATAAAACGCTCCAATTACCGCCAAATACTTGATAATTTAATAAATCCACATCATTGTATCAAAACATGAGACGAAAGTAAAAAGTTCATAGCCTCGATTTTGGCTAAAAACTCAGTATAAATACTAAATGCTATTTGCTGGGCCCGTCCATCTCCAGGAGTAAGTAAAATTTGCAAGTTACCTGAGGCGTTCTATAATAGTACATTATGATACAAGTGTGGTATGTTGGTCATTACACTCGAGTCGGGTTTTAAGCCTGAGCCGAAGGCGAAGGCTTAATGGAGACGAGAAGTGTAATGACCAATGCTCACGTGTTTCATACGACGTTTTTCAACACACTTGCGAGGAAAACTAAATAAAACTAACGAAATGCAATACTGTGAATAAACTTAACAAACAGAAACCCATTTAAAAGATGGCGGCCGTAATTTTATTTTTTCGCGCGCTCAGCGCTGCATGCGCGCGCAAGTCTGAGATAAGGGCACCGGCAAAGTAGCTAATCAGCCACATATTTATAAATTTTGAAATTGGGTATTTATAGGTAAAAATACACCGTCAAAATATAAATACCAACAAGCTAACAAGCAGTTTCATGAAATTTTTTAATTATTTATCACATTTTGAATTGAATTTTATATTTACGCAAATAACTACTTAGCTGTTTTCGAAACATTAATACTTCTTGCTAATATTTAAAAAGATATGTAATGAAAAGGCACTAGTGCGATAATGTAATGTAAAAGGCACGGCATGGGTAATATTCTGCATTATCAGTGTAAATACGCTGTAATAAGACCTACTTTACGAGCAGGTGTGTTGAAAATGATGTTAATACAAGACCAGGTGGGGCTTACTGACGCCAACTCCAATCTTATTACAGATGTAGTGAATAATCCTTTCCTATCGGCAAAACTCGGAACAACGATAACACCCGAATGGTGCCGATGTGTCTATGAATTACTGTATTATTAAATTACGTGTATGTAGGTATGAAATAAATCGCATACTTTATTTATCAATGTCAAATGTCAAATTGCCCGTTTGACGTATATTACACTGAGAGGTTAAAACCACCACGATTCTATCATATAAAGAATTCGTTAGGTAAACAAAAATATAACTAGTTACTGAGGACGTTTTATTTCAATAAAACGCACTGATAAAAACCAAATTCCGTTTGGGATGATCTAATGATTCTATAAGGATTGGAACCCCAAAAGTCTAACTATAAGTCAAAACTACAGTTGGATTTTGCAGACCTTTTTTATAACAATAAATTTTTGTAATTAATTAAAAATACTATGACATAACAAAAAATACATCTCAACATAAAACAAAACAAACCAGCAGAGAAATTAATATAAATAAATATGATTTTCTGATTGGATGAACGACTTCGATTATGACAGCGGGATAAGAGGAGGAGGAGCGGGGTGGACAGTGTGACGCGAAACAATACTTCCAACTTCCATATCACAGTCAGAATCAGAACTATTTTCTGGTGTATCATCGTCAGAGTTTTCATGAACGGTGATTACAAAACTAGCCATATAATTTTCCAACTCAGGTTCGTGTTTTCGGTACTCGTTTTCGCATTTGATGGCGTGGTCACATACTTTGGCCCAAACATCGGAAAATCAAAAAATCAAAAATCAAAAATCAATTATTTCCATAGGATGTTGTTACATCACTTAGATCCGTCATTACATTTTTTTGGGTGAGTTCACTAACCCAATGGCGGAATCTGTGGAGAAGAGCTCACCGAAGAAACTCCACAGTCGTCGCATCTTTTGCGTTTCCTTTTTTAAATAAAATATTGTCAAAATACAAAATGAATGCTAATTATATATCGAAACAGCCTGTTACTCAAACAATCTATTCCCATGGACATCTGTCCTCTAAGTAATCAGATATCCTGTAGTAACCTTTTTTATACAATTTCTGTTTTATTATTATTTTAAACTTGTCTAAAGGTAAGTTTTTAATATCAGTAGGGACCTTATTGTAATAGCGTATACAATTGCCTTTAAAAGAATTACTAATTTTATGTAGTCGGCTTACATAAGCAACCAACTTGTCTTTATTTCTAGTATTAAAATTGTGTATATCACTGTACTTCTGAAAATTAGTTATATTTCTTTTTACATACACAAGATTGTCATAGATATATTGAGACACAAATGTCAGAATATTGATTTCTTTAAACTTTTCCCTCAGTGACACTCTAGGCCCTAATCTATAAATTGCACGAACAGCCCGTTTCTGCAGAATAAATATACTATTAGCATTCGCAGCGTGACCCCACAATAAAATACCATAGGTCATTAGACTATGAAAGTAACTAAAGTAGACTAGTCTAGCGGTGTCTACGTCGGTAAGAGCTCTAATTTTTTTAACTGCGAACGCTGCCGAACTCAGTCTGTTCGACAATTTATTTATATGAGGATCCCATTGTAGTTTGGCGTCTAAAGTAATGCCCAAAAAGACAGTCGACTGCACAAGGTCCAATCTCTGTCCTTTTATAAATATGTCTGTAGTTACCGGGTTCACATTGGGTAACACGAATTTAATACATTTAGTTTTCTTTTCATTAAGTAATAAATTGTTAACAGTAAACCAGTTCACTATACTAGAGATAGCATTGTTTACCTCGTCATAATTTGATTGCTGTCTTTTAACTTTAAATATCAAAGAAGTATCATCGGCAAACAATACTAACCCATGTTTTGCTTTAACAAGGTAAGGTAAATCATTAATATATACTAAAAACAAGAAAGGACCAAGAATTGAACCTTGCGGTACGCCCATACTTATTGAAGACCCAGGTGATCTTTTCCCATTAACATCGACCATCTGAACCCTATCTGTTAGATATGACTCCAGAAGGCCAAGTGCCTGATCTTTTACACCATAATGGCGTAACTTCCTGACAAGAGTGTCATGATGGACGCAATCAAAAGCCTTGGATAGATCACAGAAGACACCTATTGCATCCATTGCGTCTTCCCAGGCATCAAAAATATTGTCGATTAGTTCAACACCAGCATCGGCTGTTGAACGACCCTTTGTGAAACCAAACTGAGCAATATGAATTAAATTATTGAGATAAAAATGACTTTGCAATAGATTAAGTATGAGTTTTTCAAATATTTTGCTAAGCGTTGGTAGTATCGATATGGGTCTAAAATTGGTGGGGTCTGATGTACTACCAGCTTTGAATAAAGGTATAACTTTACTTAGTTTCATCAAGTCAGGAAACACACCATTATCTATACATTGATTAAATATACAACAAAGGTGAGGTGCAATACAATCTACAATGGAACTAATAATTTTTACTGATAGACCATGGGCGTCAGCTGTCTTTTTCATTTCCAGGGATTTAAACGCTTTTACAATGTCTTCATTATTTACGTGCCTAAATTTAAAATCTGTTTTACATTCCTCAAAGTTTTGTTTAAGTATAGATTCAGCAGCAGCGGGAGATGAATTTAAAGACTTGGTTGTTGAAACTGGAATGTCCGTAAAGAAATTTTCGAAGGCTTTTGCTACTTCTAGGTCTGTACTTAGCAATTGATTATCTATCTTAAGCTTGAAGTTATTATGTGTAGCTTTGGCCTTTCCAGTCTCTCTGTTTATAATTTGCCAAGTCGTTTTCATTACATTGCTACTAGATTCAATTTTGTTTTTAATGAAATTAGATTTAGCTACGGCACAAACGCGTTTAAACATTTTTGAATAACTACGAACATAATCTAGAAAGGCCGTATTTTTGTTATATGATTTCTCTTCATAGAGTTCATATAATCTTCGTCTGCTCCTATGAATTCCAACTGTCGCCCAATCACTAAACAAAGCTTTGTTATTAACTTTTATAGTTTTTGATTTAAATACCGTATCATATTCATTTTTGACAAGGTTAAATACTGAGTTGTACAACAAATTTGGATCGTCACTATATGGTATTTCCCATAGTTTATCTAAAATATTATTCCTGTAGTGTTCAAGCCGAGTGTCACTAACGGGCACACATGTAATATCCTCTTTTTGGTCCTTTTTTATTTTAATATTGAATATACCTATCTGACCAGAGTGATCAGAGGTTAATTTATTGATGACCGATTTGAAAATGGGCGTAATGTTAGTAAATATATTGTCAATGCAGGTAGCAGATGTTGCAGTAATTCTAGTAGGCTCCAAAAACAGATAGTTCATGTTGTGACATAAAAATAAAGATTTTAATCTAGTACAAATATTATTATCCTCTAACAGATTAACATTAAAATCACCACAAATTATAAAAAATTTGTTTTTATCGCTGATTTTAATCAACACTTCATCCATTTTCTTTTCGAATAAATCAAAGGATGAATCTGGTGGTCATATTAACCTATCATATAATATAACCAATCATATTAACCTTTTCCTGTACCAATTGTTTCACAGTAGTCATTTTCATACTGATGTTTCTTTTGGATACGTATCCCTTTATTTGAGACCATATGTTTTCAATCGGATTGAAATCAGGATGATATGGTGGCAATCTTAGTACGCTGTGTCCATATTCGTTCCTAAGTTTATCTATAGAGTATTCCGCAAATCTTGTTTGTACTTGCAAATAATTTCATATATTTCAAGTTTTGTTAATGACGGATCAATCGGAACTTTATGTTTGGATAGCCAATCAATCATGTCTTGCTTCCTGGTATTTGAATTAGGAGGTTTTTCTACGCACTTATTATGATATGCAGCATTATCTACTACTAGTACCGAATGTGGAGCTAAGTTTGGAATGAGTTGATTACGAAGCCATTTTTCATAGTTTTCATTGTTCATCGCCTCGTGATAGTCACCTGTTTTATCAGTAGACTGATACATTAACAATGCCCCAGGTATAAACCCCTTTCTACTACCAGCGTGCACTATTATAAGACGTTGTCCTTTAGAAATTAACTGTTTCACTCCGTTTTCTGACGTCAGCCCAGCTTTTACCTGCCAAATGTGAGGTATGAATGTATGTTTCATCCATATAAACAATCTCTCTCCCTTGCAATCTGTACTTTTTTATCGCGGCTAAAAACTTTACTCTTTTTAAACGAACATCATATTTCTCGATAAGTAATTTTCTGTTGTTTTCAACTTTTTTATACCGAAATCCCATTTTTCTAAGAATTTTTCTTAGCGTAAAGTCACATCCCTTAAAATTTATGGCTTCGGATAACTTGGACTTCAGGGCTTTAATTGTAGGTACTTGTTTGTATATCAAATGGAAATTATACACTAATTGGCGTATAACGTTGTAGTCAAAATCGTCAAGACCTAGACAAAATAATTTATTTGGTCTACCCAACTTTGCCGACTTCGGACTATTGGAGGTGGATTGATTTATGTATTCTTTTTGCAATATTTTATTTACTGTTCGTTGAGAAATTCCACTGGCCTCCGAAACTCGTTTTTGGACTTTACAAAAGTAAGCAGTATAGTTGGTATGTTTGAATTTGTCATTTTCAGTTAAGAAATATAAATAAATATTGAAAATAACTTCGCAGGCTTGCCGATCTAAACGTTTCCCTTTTCTTAGTGCTTTCGGCATGTCTGTTATAAATTGTTAATGTGGATCGAATAAAATCAATGTTTATTATTTACAAAAATGACAGACAAGAGTGAAATGTAAAGTCAAAAAAAAATATATAGGTGACCTGCATTAATACACGAGGCCATGAAGTTTATCACAAAATCTAACATAAATATCAACAAAATATTTCTGTGGTATTAACTACTCTATAAAGATACTTCCTCTTGCAATGCGACCGTTACCTACGTTGTCTCGATGGGTACTGAGTGCCACAGAGTAACTTATATAATACTGAAACTGAGTGCGGTGAAGTAGAAAGACAAAAACGAACATTTCCGAGAAAATACGAAAGGAAAGGATTATTCACTACATCTGTATACAATCTGATCATGTTGCATTTTTTTCCACCCACCATCACATGCAGAGAGCCTAAAGTAGAATAAATCGGGACGATGTAAATAAAAACAAATATGTTGTGACTATTTTATAAATACACTGAAGTAATACAATACAATAAAAACTTGGAATATTGCCGAATCTCTGTCGGTTCGCACCGTAAACTATATACTGTCACAAAAAGGTCTTTCAAAGAAGGTTGGTAGCCGCTGATCAGTCGTCGTGCTGGTTGCGGTCGTCGTCGCGACGCCGCCGCTCGCCACCGCCGCCGCCGCGCCGGCGCTGCCAGCCGCCGCCCTCGCCACCGCCGCCCCCACCACCGCCGCCACCACCCTGCCGACCGCCGCCCCCGCCACCTCCACCGCCGCCGCGACCGCGCCCCTCACCGCGCCCCTGCCCGCCGCGCTGGAAGAATGAGCCCTGCTTCTCGAAGATGCGCTCGTTCGAGTCCACAAGGTTTCCCACCTGCGAATAAAATGACGATGATAATTTTGATGAACTCCGAGTAGGTAGTCACGAAATTTTCTTGTCGAATATGAGTCGGGCTCAGCTTTCGGCCTTGTAGTTTTATGAAATAATCACGCCCTGTGGGTGGTACGTGCGCAGTGCTCACAGGACCGGCGACAGGAGGTAACGGCCAAACGTTTCTTCCTGTTGACAGTTCGGATAGCGTCTAAGGCGCTACGCAGACAGAAGACGGCGTAAGGCATAAGGCGTAAGGTACGTTTGATCTTCGCCGCGTTCGCAAACAGAACGCGGCGAAGATCAAACGTACCTTACGCCGTCTTCTGTCTGCGTAGCGCCTAAGCATTGTCAATTTACGTGACGGCGGCAGCAAGCTCCTAAGAGGTGGGGCAAAGATGGAAAAAAAATATTCCTAATACTCCAGGAGGGTTCCGGTGGATCTGAAGCCGGGGAATCTCTCCCAGCAGCGGGGGGCCCAGTTCGCATAGGGGACTGGACCTTCCCCTGCAGGCTAAAGGCGGGTCGTTTTAAGGGGGCCGCCAAATTTTTACGTCGAGGGAAGACGGGATGATTTCCTCTGTTGGTTCGGATGAACCGGCAGTAGGAAAACCTTCGTCAACAACCAAGCTAGCTTTAGGAGACAATGATTTTATGGTATTCCATAATTTTTTTGAGAAGACTATTGTCCTTTAGACGATTTTTGAAGATAAAAACAGATGGACTGTCCCTGATGGCGCAGGGAGGCGCGTTTCACAGATATATTGCCCTCATTCGGAACCCATGTTCATAAGCGACTATATTGTGAGGCGGCGTAGAGAGCATGGAGGCCATGTGGGATCTACGAAGTCTCGTCGACGGAAGGAATTCGAGGCGTTCACGCAGAAAGCTGGGATATCGGGTGTTAGTTAAGATGCTATACAGGAAAGTAAGGATGTGAGTATCCCGACGAAGATGAATAGGCAGCCATTTTAACTCCCTGCAATATACTGTGACACATGCTCGAAATTTCGCAGACCGAAGATGAAACGAATCCATCACAACAGGTGGGGTGGAGTGTCTATTGAGACCATTGAGATCGACATTACCAACTGGCAGGTGCCAAGACTTACCGACCCCAAGAGTCCTGAGGAACTTCCATACTTGAGCAATAGAGTAATTCTCAATGCACTCGTTATATGTGACGGCGCTTAGCGACGCGACACAAACAATTACAGCGATTCCGTAAGAACTTAAATGAAATAAAGTTCTCTTCCGTCGGATCATTTTTGTATCGATTTTTAGTCGGTTCTTCTTGGACATTAGGCGCTTGATGCGTCTGTTAGCCAAGGTGCAGGTAGGAGATTCACCCTAACTTTGTGAATTTTATCGCCATTGGTCTCGCTAGAGAGGACGGGGGACCAGTCGATAGTGGAAGCATAGGATTTAAGGGATTCAATGTCCATACTTAAAGCTGCGATTATCAAGAAATTTACTTCTACTCTTGGTGGACTTTATCTTATATGATAGTAAAATTAGATCATGGTAGGAGAAAGGAGCGCTTATTTGACCATAAGCCGCTATCTTTTCTAGATCAAATGTTATCACGAGATCAAGGGTCGTACAGTGAGGTTGGAAATGAGTCGCCTCAAAAGGAAGAAGATGTAGTAGATTGACTTTTTATCTAACAATCGACTGGAGTTTATTGGAGCGGGAGTTATTTTTGAGAAGACAAGTGTTAAAATCACCTAGGATAAGAGCATCCGCATACAGGGTATTTAAATCGTTGAGTAAAGATTCGAACGAGTCAAAGAAGTCGATCCTAAGAGAGGGGCTATAGAAGACACCGAGAAGATCTTCGCTGTGTTGAAGACAAATTTCTAGAAAAAGATATTCTGCTGATTCCGAATATTGGCTCGGAGAGGCCTTGATCACTATGCACGGGATATCCGAGCGCAGATAGACAGCAACCCCTCCGTCAGCCTTACCGACTCTGTCATTCCTATAAAGCCTTTAACCAGGGAGAAAGTACGAAGGACAAGGTAGACTAGGCGTGAGGAGTGATTCCGATACGAGTATACCGTCAATAAGACACTCATGTCAAGTCACAGTGCGCTTAGGCCAGTAGAGTATTATTTCAATGCAAGAGAGCTGTAGGGGACAAATGGGGCATGAAGCCAGAGATCATCCATTGGATCTACACGGCAATCATTCTACCAAGGATTCTGTACGGATCCATTGTATGGTGGAAAAGAACAGAACTAGCGACGAGAACAGAGCTTGGCAAGATACAAAGATTGGCATGTCTTATGATCATAGGAGCCATGAGGTCTACACCAACGGCATCCTTACTAACAATGCTCCTTCGAAACCCATTGCATGTAGAAGTTAAAAGGACAGCAACTGAACAATGGTATAGGATGAAAATGAATAAAGAATGTAAAGGCAACTCTGACACAAGCCAAGCCTCCATTGTTGGAAACTTCAGGTGGAAAATTGGCAATTCTATAATATCGAATTGCAATAAATATTGATAAACAACGATCTGATAAAGAAGGAAATACGATTCGACAAGAAATACCGAATCCATATAGGAACAAGAGAAAACTGGGAAATAGAAACAGACTAACCGGCTGTAACTTGCTTCACGGATGGCTCAAGAAGAGAAAGCACAAAACTAGCAGGAGCTGACTTTTGCATCATGGACAGCAACAAACAAGAAAAATCATTTGCCTTGGGGCTATACGCCAGTGTGTTCCAAGCGGACATCTTTGGTATAATGGAATGTGCTGAAGCACTAAGGGAAACAACATAAATGAAAAAGAAGACAGATAGTCATTAATTCTGACAGTCAGGGCTGGAATTGGGTGAAATATTCACAACGGAGGACTGATCATCCGCCTGTGGTTTAGCGGTTTAACTTCATCATCATCAAGAGTAGCCCAATTCCGAAAATAGCCGTCGCTTGTTCCAAGATCTAGGGGCTGACTACATGCTTGTCTTCACTTCATTTGATAATTTCTTTATGGCACACAAACGAACCAGCGCGAATTTTGCTAATTTTGTAAACTGACAATCATTAAACAAATATTCGTCAATCATTGAAGCTCACAATAAGTGCTATGCTCGGCATACGACTTTGCATTCATTAGATGTAATGCCGATGATGCTTTACCCAACAGTAGATGCACGGCGCACAAGTTAGATAGATAAACAGAGTGTTAGATAGATAGAATAACTAACTGTGCCTCAATCAGCGCTATGCTGTTATTGTTGTACCTAAAAAAGATATAATGATAACAGGTGTGTGTAGTCAGTCTGCGTTACCTTATCAGCCAACTGCAGCGCCAGCGCCTGCATGCGGCTCGGCTCCGACCGATGCAGGATAGCGCACTCGCTCGGATCATCCAGCGACGCCAACAGCTCTTCGTTAATTATCATCTTCGACACCACCGAGTGCACCCTGGCCCGCGGCAGCTCGAACATATCAGCCAGTGAGCGCAGGGAGAGAGACGCGTAGACGTGCGCGTACGTGAACAGATACGTGCGGAGAGACTCCTCGCGGATGAGGCGGCCGAGCATGGCGCGCACGTTGTCCGCGCCGACCATGAGGTCCCACACCTGGGGACAAGAAATGCATCAGCACAATAACCAGAAAATCTATTAAGAAGATTGTGTGTTGTCTGTCACACACACACTAGGCCGCACCAACCTTGGCGTTCATCTTCTCATTGACAATGTACCCCAGCGCGGCCCGCCAGTCCCCTCGGCGCATGGCCCGCGCCGCCGCCACAGCATGCTCCCGCATACTCTCGGGCGGGCCCACGAGGGACTGCCGCTCGCTGGCGCGCAGGTTCTGGTAGAACGTCTTGCTGATCATGCGACGACGCGCGTCGAACTCGTGCGCGGCCATGTATGGGATCTGGGAAGGAATATGACAACTTAGGAATACGAATTAAATTGAGATTTTGTCGGACGATGTTTGCCAATGCTTTTATTTATTTGAGTTTGAACAACAACGAAGTATGACAAAGTGACAAATCAAATTTCTTTATTACTGTAGATATTTACATATACTTAGAAAACGTAATTTTTTGCTTCTATCTACAATGGCCCACTTTGGGAGAAGCAGGGCATAGAAACGACCACACCACCACTTTTAATATCTTTTTAGGGTTCCGTACCCGAAAGGTTCCAAACGGGACCCTATTACTAAGACTCCGCTGTCCGTCCGTCCGTCTGTCACCAGGCTGTATCTCACGAACCGTGATAGTTAGACAGTTGAAATTTTCACAGATGATGTATTTATGTTGCCGCTATAACAACAAATACTAAAAAACAGGATAAAAGAAATATTTAAGGGGGCTCCCATACAACAATTCTTTCAATACCACATACAAACTTATGGATGCACCTGGTTACGTACATGGAGTGTGAAAGTAACCGCACCAATAACTTTGTAAATAATATTTTGCTGTGTAAAATCCAAACTATTCACTCCACACCATCGCTTCCATTGAACGGTGGTACAAAACCTTTCGTGCGCGATTTAGACTCGCACTTGACCGGTTTTTTATAAATTGCTTGTGCTTAACTAATACAAATATTACAATATGAATTATAAGCAGGAATAAATAATTACAAAATTATATCGTTATGACATTGACAGGTAAAAACAAATCAATATCTGAAATTCGTACCGAACTCCAACATAAGCATCATCATCATCAGGGTCAGCCCTGACTCACACAGGGCCTCGTCTCTGTAGCGGCAATACTCGTGAGTTAATACTTACAAGTATTATATCCTGGCGACTGTTAATCGTCGATCATTTATACAATTAATCGTCGATCATTTATACAATTAATCGTCGATCATTTATACAATTAATCGTCGATCATTTATACAATTAATCGTCGATCATTTATACAATTAATCGTCGATCATTTATACAATTAACCGTCGATCATTTATACAATTAATAGTCGATCATTTATACTGTCAATCGTCGATCATTTGTACTGTCAATCGTCGATCATTTGTACTGTCAATCGTCGATCATTTATACTGTCAATCGTCGATCATTTATACTGTTAATCGTCGATCATTTATACTGTTAATCGTCGATCATTTATACTGTCAATCGTCAATCATTTATACTGTTAATCGTCGATCATTTATACTGTCAATCGTCGATCATTTATGCTGTTAAACGTCGATCATTTATACTGTTAATCGTCGATCATTTATACTGTCAATCGTCGATCATTAATGCTGTTAATCGTCGATTATTTATACTGTTAATCGTCGATCATTTATGCTGTTAATCGTCGATCATTTATACTGTTAATCGTCGATCATTTATACTGTTAATCGTCGATCATTTATACTGTTTATCGTCGATCATTTATACTGTTAACCGTCGATCATATATAATATTAATCGTCGATTATTTATACTGTTTATCGTCGATCATTTATACTGTTAACCGTCGATCATATATAATATTAATCGTCGATTATTTATACTGTTAATCGTCGATCATTTAATATAGAGCTAGTAAAACTTGTGAATTGTTTGTTTGTAGAGGTAGTGGAGGCGGTTCGGGATTTTCTGTATTTACTTGAAATCAGTATTGCACTAGACTTCAGTGCGCGTCGGCATAGCATGTCACTTACGCTTCCACTGTCGCAGGCGTAGGAGTCTAATCAGTTGAGACAGGGCACCCCGACAGCGTTTTTTTAAAACGATTATTCTTTTTATTAAAAATCCGGTCCGAAATAGTAAAAAATATATAATGAAAAACAGTTTTTGTGATAACTTCGAGAGACTTTTCTATTGAGCAAAAATAATCTAATTACGTTTATACGTTAACGAATCCCTGCTGACAATCATGGTCAACAAGCTTGTATAAAGAAACAACTGCTTCATAACGCATATTTTGCGTAACTTGAGATTTAGTAAGGCTTTTTTGGCCTACTGCGTGCGTCGCCTCAATGTTCTCACAAATTAAGGTAGATTTGAGTTATCGAAATGGGTCCAAGCTCAAACCGAACGCATTAATTGTGCCTTACCTCAATCAGCATAGCGGAGACCAAATAAGTGCACTCCAGCAGCTCCAGATTGATGTGCATATGGAACGGCATTTGCCGCTGCTTCTCGATCTTCTCTTGTTCCTTGCTGCGCTCGTGCTGCCGCTGCGGCAGCAGGCCCTGCGCGAGGAGTTCTTTGGGCTTGCCGGTCATCATGAGCTCGGCTAGGCAGCCGTGGGCTTCCTTCACGTTGCCGCGGCGGAAAGCGCAAAGACCTAAGAAGGGTTGATGGGTTATGATGATTTGATTAACCGTCATGTAGTCGGTAGTCAAGTGCTTAGTCTGTCGGGCCGTTTAGCGCCAATATCTGCTGTGCTCGTTAAGTCCGGTCATTTTGCTAGCGCCGTCAAAGGATTCCGATGCTCATTCAAACAGCCCGCACTAGGGTTCAGAACCGGGAAATCCCGGTCTCGAAAGTACCGGGAATTCCCGGTTCTTTTGTCAGTAAAATGGAACCGGGAAACCAAATTTGATTCCCGGTTCTTTCGGTACTTTCGGGAATTTTATTTTTATTAAGCGATTCACACTACTATTTACTTATTTACTCTTACTTTAATTTTCCACACTTTCTACTATTCAAACATTCAAAACTAACGTGAATAATTCAGCGTTAAAATAAATAACGCGCGAAATTAATGGTGCGCTCGATATTACCAATAACTACCTACACTCGCTCGCTGTTGCTAGGAAGGAAAGTAAGTATATAGTAAGTCAAGCTTCCCCGCGCCTGCCGCGCATGCCCCGCTCGCGCGCCGCGATCTTTCGTTCACTCACTCAGTTTTCGGATTGCATTGCGCGCGTGTGTGATTTTGATGATAACCTCAAAGGCTTTTAGTAGATTTTGTTGTTAATTTCTGACAAAACGAGGTGAAATATTTATGAGGTATGTATTTTTGTATGTATTATTACGTAAACATCATAATTTTAGTTAATGTTTGCGCTTTTAGTAAAATTTGTGCGGCTAAAGTTATCATTCACATTGTGTTTTATTTGGATTATACTTACTGGATTTAATGCTTTGTTTATTTTATACTAGCTCATGCCCGCGATTTCTTTCGTCGTTCGTTGGCATACAAATAAGAAAATCTTATTCAATAGCTTTGTAGTAATTTTGATGAAATAAGAAGCGTGTTACGCAAAGCATTGTTTTATTTACATAGGTAACCTACCTTACCTACCTACTTAATTATTGCTTTGATTATTTGTAGTACTTTTCGGGGTTTCGTACCCGAAGGATTCAAACGGAGCCCTATTGTAGTCACTCTAGTGTCCGTCTGTCTGTCTGTCCGTCTGTCAGACAGGTTTTACATCCAAATGGTTAGAGCTATAGTCTTAAAGTGTTTAAATTACATATTATGTATCTTAAATGTAAATGGAACTGTTTCGCATTTATGCATTTTGTTTTATTATAGGCGATGAATTTTGAAGAACTTTCTACCAAGGCTGGCGATAAGTCGTCTGTATGGCATTACTTTCTTCGGGCTCAGGATAAGATATCAGCTAAATGTAAGAAATGTCAGAAAATATTAAAATGTGCTGGTGGCAGTACAAGTGGACTCCAAAAGCATTTAAAAAATGTTCATCATACCAGCTTGTCAGCTGAAATGGAAAACCTCGCTAACCCAACTAGTAGCGGTGGAAACACAACGACTGCGATTACTTCTACAAGTACAGAAGATGTGCCCAAAAAAAAGACCAAATTAACAGATTATTATGAATGTGATTCAAATCCTAGAATGGAGGTGATGATTTCCCGCATGACTGCTTTAAGAGGATACCCTTTTCGCCAATTTGTAGAATGTGAGGATTTAAAAAGGCTTTTTAAAAAATCAGGTCACACATTGCCGAAATCTGTCGATACAATCCAAAGTATTGTTGTTAGAGTGGCCATTCAAAAGAAAATCCAACTGACTAACGAGATTAAAGCACTACTTAAAGCGGGCCATAAATTTTCTATGTCATTTGACGAGTGGACATCGGTTAGAAACCGTAGATATCTGAGCTTGAATTTACACTCACGTCATTTTTCTGGAGGCAAAAACTTTAAAAATTTGGGGCTCATCAGAATCTACGGCTCCTTACCAGCTAAAAAATGCGTCGAAGAAATATGCAGCAAATTAAATGAGTTCGGAGTGTCACTGGAAAATGACATTATCGCTGAGACAACAGACGGATGCAGTATGATGAAGAAAGTCGGCAAATTTTTGTCATCCTATCACCAACTTTGTATTGCCCATGCACTCCAACTTGCAATTGCAGATGTTTTTTTACAAAAAAATGACGAATGAGACAGAAGAAGCCGAAGAAGAAACTCAGTTCGCAATAGAAGACGACGATGACGATATTCCTTTGGCAGCACTAAGTAGACAGAGACTTCAAGTGAACATGGAATCTTTAGATGAGAATTCGGATTCGGACTCAGACAGCGGAACCGATGGCGCCGAGTTCTTGTCTCAAAATACGTCACCAGTTTCAGAACGTCAATTTGAACACAGAGATTTACTCTTAAAAGTCAAAAAAGTAGTTAAACTTTTCTGCAAATCTCCAACTAAAAACGATGACGTTCTGCAAAAGTACGTCATCGCTGATTTTCATAAAGAATATTCACTAACCTGTGACTCAGTAACACGTTGGAGTAGCCTCGCTTTTACGCTTGAACGATTCTTGAAGCTGCGAACTTGCATTGTTAAAGCATTAATTGATTTAAAATCCACAATAAAATTTTCAGAAGCAGATTGGGAACTAATTGGGAAGTTACACGAAGTTCTTGACATAATCAAAACCGTATTAGAAGCTTTATGTCGTCGCGATTCTACATTATTGACAGCAGATGTTGCTATCAAATTCGCATTAAAAAAAGTTGCGAATATCGAAAATAACTATGTAGCCGAAAAAATGTTCATGATGTTAAAAAAACGATACACAGAACGGCGTCTCAATGTTCCAGCTGCGACTCTGAATTACTTGCAAAATCCAGAAAGTTATTTCCTCCAACAAAATGATGAAGATTCATTAGTTTTTTCGCGGCCAAGCAGCGATGAAATGTGCAACGCAATAGTGTCATTGCTTAGTCGCACCAAATCCTCAACAACTCCGGTATCTCAAGCTGAACCCCTACAAACCTCACAAGGTGAACAGGCGAATGAACGTGAATTTGACTCTGATGTGCTTGAAGTTCAAAACATTGCTTTGACAAAAGGCGATGAGTTAAATGCTGAGCTTGCAAAGGCTGTTAGTGAAAAACGTGTTAGATCTTCTGCTCATGAAGATCTCTTTACGAATGTTAGGATTGAAATGGCTCTCTTTGAGAATGGAGGATATCGTGGGCGTTACTTGTCTCAGGCATATGACCATCTATTAACGATTCCGCCAACCAGTGTTGAGCCAGAAAGAGTTTTCTCTTCGGCAGGTTTATTATGCAACAAAATAAGATCTCGTTTGAGTGACAAAAGTCTAGATGCACTGTTGTTTTTAAGGTCCTATTATAGAGAAGAGAGAGTTAAAGCTCTTAAAAAGCTAAACTTTGGTTACGCCATATTTTATGAATATGTAGGTCTTGGAAAGAGATATTATTTTTAAATATTTTTTTGTAAAAAATTTAATTTTGTTTTCTTTGAAAAATGTTTAAGATATTTATAAATATTTAAGGAATCTCAGGTGACTGGCTAATTTTTACCATTTTATTGACAGTTAACACTTACTTAAGAACCTAACAAAAACACTGTGATTGATTATAGTCTGATTTATATATAATAACTTACTACTAGGTATGAGAATAGAAAATAGTTTAATTTTGTTGCTTTTGATAAATGTTTAAGATAATTCTAAATGTTTAAGGAATTTAAAATGACTACCTAATTTTGACCATTTTATTGACAGTAAATACTTAAGATCCTAAGAATAACACTGTGATTGACAATAGTCTGATTTATATATAATTACTTACTACTAGGTATGAGAATAGAAAATAGTTTAATTTTGTATTCTTTAAAAATGTTTAAGATAATTCTAAATGTTAAGGAATCTAAGATGACTGCCTTATTTTTACCCTTTAATTGACAGTAAATACTTACTTTAGTACCTAACAATAACATAACACTATGATTAATTATAGTCTGATTTATATATAATTACCTACTACTAGGTATGAGAACAGAAAATAGAAGAAAAAATTTCGAATTAAAGTTACTTGAATACAGAATTTTAGTTTACTTTTGAAGCATAACCCTTGTTTGTTTTCTATGACAAAAACTAGCAAGAACCGAAAATACCGAAAAAACCGGGAAATCCCGGTTCCGTAATACAAAAGTACCGAAATTCCCGGTTCTCAAAAAGAATACAGGTTCCGAAAACACTAGCCCGCACGTGCCATGGCGGCGCGATCAAAGGCGGCGCGGCGCTAACAAAATTACCGTACTTTAATATAATAATTTTAACATTTAAGCTGTGTTTAAGTTTGACGTGTGTTTGGGGATGTCACGAATAATGGCATTCGCATCCGCTCATACGAATTATTAGCATAATTTTGAACATTTGCATCGACATTCGCATTCGCATCAAACGGAGCGAATGAATTCCTCTTTTTAACTTTGATTGTTAAAGGGAAAACGGACGTGAGTAACAAAACAATACAATAGAGAAGCTTCAGTGAAGATATTTATCACATTTAATAATATTTTGAGACCTAAATACATAAATCTCTCTAATCTTTGCACGTTTTTATTTTATTGAGTATTGATTTTTGAAAGAGGTCTGAAACATTAGGTAGGTTAAAAACCTTCATTTAAATTCAAATTACAAATGTCTTTATTACTCTAGATATTTACATATACTTAGAAATCGTAATTTTTTGCCACTTCTCTACATTAGACCACTGTGGGAGAGAAGGGCGTAGAAACTCCCATCTTATCAAACCTAATTTGCAGATACTAATTTCAAATTTAAAGAAAAACGAAATAGAGTTGTTTGTTTTTTGATGAGTGTCACTTCGTAAAAATCATTGGTTGAATTTACATGGATGTCTAGTTGTTTGCGTATTTTCATAAGGTGATGCCTCTATTGTGACATATTAATAACTGTTCTGCTAAATACAGTGAATGTAGTTACAGAAACAAACGTGTATTTATAGTCTTTATTGGTGTTAGGCGAAACTGATTCGTGCAGCTCTGTGAGGAAGGACGGTGAGCCATCCCCTCAGGTTATGGGCCCAGGCTGATCAACCGATGATTATGAAACCGACGATGCAAAAACTAGACTGCAGCAGCAACTATGCAGCCTGGAAGTTCCAGATGGAATTATCATTAATTCATGATAATTTGTGGGAATACACGAGCGTAACGCCCGCAGGTAGTACATCCGCACCTGCGGGCGTTATCTACAAAGAAAAACCAGAAGGCTAGAGCCAAAACATGCCTAATGGGAAAACCCCTATGTCACGTCCATGTGAGGAAGGCGAAAACGGCTAGAGAAACCTGGCAAGCCTTAAGTGAGGCGTTTGAAGACAAAGGATTAAATAACAGATGCAGATTACTAGCACGAAAGCACGAAGTTAGAGCAGTTCTCTAGAGTGAGAGACTATGTTACAGCTGTAATGAACACAGCTTAAGAACTGACTGATCTTGGAAAGGAAATTGATGATGAGCTGCTGGCATATTAATGCCGCTAGCAGCTCATCATCAATTCATTCATACTCTAGGGGTTGACGACGGAGTTTCAACCGATGCGTCTTGCGATTGAGAACAGTAATATCCTGGATCCTCATCCAAGCAATAGAGATACCTGAACGGGACCCGATCTCAGTCAAAAAGGCACTTTCAAGGAAAGATAGTGGAGTGAAAAGCAATTCAGGAGGAGCTTGATTCACTTTAGAAAAACAAAACATGGGTCTTGGTGAAACCACCTGCAGATACGAACAGCGTCGATTGGAAATGGCTTTTGCGAATCAAAGAAGAGGCGGGAAAAAGAATCCGTCACAAGACACGACTGGCAAGAGGTTTCAGCCAAAGATATGGAATAGATTATGATGAGACTTTCGCCCCAGTTCGACACAGGTCTTTCAGAGCTTTACTGGCAATGGCAGTCAAGGATGGACTAACCATCGACCAGATGGATGTCAAGACGGCATTCTTGAATGGAGAACTGTCTGAGACAATATATATGAAGCAACCGGAGGGGTTCGAAGAGAAAGGGAACGAAGATTATGTGTGTCTTCTCAAGCTCTGACTTTATGGTCTCAAGCTGTTGCAGTTGAAGTTCCAGCGGTCTAAGAATTAACCCTGTGTTTACACAAGTACAAAAACGGAAAAATGATGCGGTATATGTGGATGACATGCAAATTTTTTGGAATGATGCCAAGGAACTGGCCAAAATGAAGAAAGATCTAATGACCAAGTTTGACATGAAAGATTTTGGTAAGGCAGAGCTTATTCTTGGAACAGCTCGGGTCAGATAATAGTGTTCTTCTGCTTCTTCTTTCTATTAATGGCGTGCTAACCTCCTTGCACCGAGACCCTAATAAGAAATAATTTTAGTTTTATTGAATTTTATTGTTATTATTTTATGTTATTTAATTTAACTATGGACCTAAGCTATTGTGCAAATGGACTGAAATAAAATCTTTAATATTATTATTTGAGGCTAATTTTGCCAGTGTCGAGTAAGTTTGAAAGATCACAATTTGATTGATTAAGATTGATTTGTTGCGCCTTAGCACTACTCAGAAGGACGTGAAGGGCTGTAGGAAGCAAGTATTTGTTGCGCCTTAGCACTACTCAGAAGGACGTGAAGGGCTGTAGGAAGCAAGTATTTGTTGCGCCTTAGCACTACTCAGAAGGACGTGAAGGGCTGTAGGAAGCAAGTATTTGTTGCGCCTTAGCACTACTCAGAAGGACGTGAAGGGCTGTAGGAAGCAAGTATTTGTTGCGCCTTAGCACTACTCAGAAGGACGTGAAGGGCTGTAGGAAGCAAGTATTTGTTGCGCCTTAGCACTACTCAGAAGGACGTGAAGGGCTGTAGGAAGCAAGTATTTCCTTCGGACGTGAGCAACTGCCTCTCAAATAAAAGCGATTGAAATGTCAGTATTAAATAATATTGATTTGTTGAATCGTCGTCGGGCGGGGACGCCCAAGAAGGTTCTATAAAGACCAAATCGGCGATTTGTTAGTGAAGGGGCTAATTTGAAGTACCCGTAACCGGCGAGCTTGCATGAAGAGACTTATGAATGTTGAGGAAGCGAGAGATGTATGCCAGGATCGAAGCAGGTGGAGGTCTTTGGTATCTGCCTACCCCTCTTCCGGGAAATAGGCGTGAGCATATGTATGTATTAAATGATAAGGCTACTGATTTATTGTTCTTATTATTGTGCACATTTTTCCAGTCAATAATACATATTATGATTTATGTGCATTCGCATTCGCATTCGCGAATTCGAAAAATATAACATTCAAGACATCCCTGGTATGTATCTATTTGATGGGCGTTTTTAAAGTTAAAACAGTTAAGTAACTGCTCAATACAATAAAGATAAAGGACACCAGAGCGTGTCACGAGAGCTGCTGTTGCTGCTGGGAGCTCAGTCACGTGACCGACAAACGTAAACGATCCGATTACGTTTTGACTTTACTCACCCAAGTTGGCCATCGTCCTATTGTACAGTATCTGCGTGCTCGGGTCTGAGTGCTGTACAGTCTCCTGCAGGTGCGACATAAGGAGCAAGTCCCTCGCCTGGAACCAGTTGTCGTGGAGCGCGTGGTGGTACATGTGGCACATAATAGCGCGCGTGCGCAGCCGGTCGCTCTCGTCGTTGGTGTAGATGTACTTGCAGAGGCGCTCCATCTTCTTTAGGGACGTGTCCTGGGAAATCGGTTGCGGTTAGAACAATCTTCTTCTTCTTCTAGCGCCTTTCCACTTCAAGAGCTTATCTGTCAGCTCCGGATATCTTAATCGATCTTTTGCCAGGAGGAACATGTCTTGGACGCAGGCAATATTGGTCCATTTTCATTGGTTAGGAAAATTGCTAGCTCTTATATATATTTTGGCACTGTCAACTTATGTAGCACAGTTTTTTTTACCAATATCAAGTAGGGATGCAACCCCCTTATTGCCTTAATCCAACATCGGTTCCACACCCTTTGAATTGATACGAGCTCTCATTTCTAGCGATAAAAGAGAATAGGTGTAGGTCTAGGACAAGTTGCCCTCGGGCAGGTCCTTCTTGGCGGCGCGCGGGTCTAAATTTTAGAAGAGATGGTCGATCTGGCGCAGGTAGGCGAGCGATCTCCTGCGGGGAGATGTCGCGCTCTACCATGTGTGTGTGTGTGTGTGTGTGTGTGTGTGTGTGTGTGTGTGTGTCTGTGTGTTATTAGTACCTCATCCTTGGGCAGGTCCTTCTTGACGGCGCGCGGGTCGAACTTGTAGTAGAGATGGTCGATCTTGCGAAGGTAGGCGCGGCAGATCTCCTGCGGGGAGCCGTCGCGCTCCACTACGGAGCACACGCGGTCGATGAGGGCTGACACGCGCACTTCGTCCTTCAGCCTGTGGGAGTGATAATTTAAATGTAACTAGACTAGACTTTAGAAACAATTAAACGATCCGACAGAAAATGATTCTGTCAAATGCAGTTAGACAACCATTTTTCGGCTATTCCCTTTGCATTTTTATATATGCAAATAAATTAAATAGTTTATCCAAATGTTTCCAGCCATCCTTGACTTTTGCGCTTACCAACACATTTATGGATTCATATTTATATATAGAGTGTTCCGTAAATAATGAGTAAGCCCGGAGCTTTTGATAGGTGTCATCATTCTTAACAACTTTCACTACTGATCAGAGCATATTTAGGTTTGACATCTCCATACATTTTGGGCAGGCCGTCAGCTGGTTTGTATGGATGGAGGAGTAAAAAATAGTGCGCCTACGCACTAAGCGGTTGCGGCTAGCCGTCGCCAGCGCTACTAATAACCGCCGCGGTTGGGCCGCTCATTGCGATTGAAATAATTTGTTTCATACATATTGCAATCAGAACACCGGCTTTGTGATTTGCAAACATTGCAGTTGGAGCCTCTTTTAATGTCATTCCAAGTTTTACAAAATGTGTAAAATAGGTAGGTGACTACACATCTACACGAGTGAATCTAGCAGCATGCTTTTTTGATCAGGCCATTTTAGAGATTAAAGCGGGGTTTTCACTATAAGAGTACTCTCGGACCGAGTGCGCTCGTACGAGCTAGCTCGTATCAGAGCCCACTCAGAATTTGGTTTTCACACGGTTTTGGTTTTTAGATCAAAGCATTTGCCTTCTCGCAAAGTCAAGATATCAACGACTGATCTGTTAATCCGAGGTGTGGAAATTGTGGCAGATATGTTAATGACTGAAGTAGAAAACCATGAAAGGGAAGGAAGAAATAAAATAAAGATTTGGACTCGGAAATGGATTTTAAAAGTGTGACCAACTGGGTGCTTTGATTTTGAAGTCATTTAGCCTAACGTCCCACAATACTTCCTAGGCTTCATATAGTTCCACAAAGCTCATAGTTTCATGTTCTGTCCACTTTTTCTTTACATCCGTTTTATTTGTCTTAGTTGGCGCCATTTTGTTTTTATAAAATTATCCGAGTCAGCTCGTAAAAGTAGAACCGCGCGAGTTCACTCGAGTAGAGAGAACGAGTTCACTCTGATCGGATGTCGATCTCCGAGTATACTCGGATCACTTGTTTAGACAGTACGAGTAGCATCCGAGTAGTCATCCGAGCGCACTCGGTCCGAGAGTACTCGTACAGTGAAAACCCAGCTTTAACAAAAGACTAACATACAGCATAGCATACATTTGATTAAATTTACAGATTATTTGCTTCTTTTTAGAGCATTTAAATAAAAGCTTTTAAAAAAAAAAGCTTAATTTATTCATAACAACTCAACTGTTTTGACGTAAAAAATGGCCCGCGATTTTCAGCCTTATGGCTTGGTAATAAATCCTTTGTGGCCTTACAAGTCATAGTACCAAGTTAGTAAACAGTTGAGTGGATAAGTAGCCTTATTTGTATCCCTCAGCTAGGCAAAGGCCTCCCTTCTTTTAGACCACTCTTCCCTGTCTTCTCTGGCTCAAAAGTCAAGTAAAAATTCCTTATCCAGCTGTAATCACTGTAGTTGCTCACTCACCTCTCCACATACTCATTGGAGTGCGGATCGCACTCCTTCAACAACTTCGTGAACTCGTCATCCAACCTCTCCAGGGCCGTAAGCAGACACCCTCGCACCTTATATGGCGGCGTCACCAACTGCTCAGTATCCTCAGTAAACGACTCGCTGAGCACCATATCGTCGTGGGCCAGGAGCAGAGTGACCATGTGGTCGATATTCTCGACGAGTTTCGACCAGTACTCCGGCTTCATGGCGTCGGAGACCTTCGGGTTGTAGTCGAATAGGGACGCGACTGTTGCGGCCCGTAGTTTCAACTGTGGATGGAGATGGAGTGATGTGGGTGGGTATATTGTGATTGCTGATATGGACCGTCGACAATCTTTACAGCTTATACTAGATTGGGAGGATATTGTAGGTAACATACCGCGCTAAACACTTTATCCACCTGAGCTGAAGAGTGGGGTAGTAGTTTGAATTATGGGTCCATCAGCGCCGTGCACGTGTCCCCAGGATAGTGTTATAATATAGTTATAGTGTAATAAACATTATTTCATTTAATGGCAAGTCAACGCACCATCGGCGGTGTGACGCTAGCTAACACTTAGGAACATCAGACAAAACACGGATGTGGCTACATAGGCTAGTATATTTTAGTTACGTGTTTTAGTTTAGGTCAGTACATTCTCTACTACAACAAGACACTTCGGGAGATTTAGAAATTGCCATTTGAGCAATTTAAAAGGCATGTTAAAGCGACTTTCATCGAAAAAGGGAAATTACAATGTTCAAGATTTCTTAAATGACGGGACTGTATGGGGTTAATCTAACTCAACACAGACCTTGCCGTTAATACCTTTTATTTATATCTGCTTATTAATTATAATAATTAATATTGTAATATTTGAATTAGTTCAGCACAACCAATTTTTAAGAGATGTAAAAATCAATTTGTGGGAGGTTCTACGCCCTTCCTCTCCCACAGTAGTCCAATGTAGAGAAAGGGCAAAAAATTACGTTTGATAAGTATTTGTAAATCTATGGTAATTATCTACAGTAATAAACAAATTAAACTTTGACTCTGAGTTAGCAATTGACGATACTATTACGACGCCAAAAATTTAAATTGGCACCTGCGATGAATGTGTCCCCCCCCCCCTCTCGCTCGCACTCGCCCTCCACGCGTCAACAGGGCAGTGACGAATGCTTTGAAGTCATCAGAGCGAGGTGCCAAGTCAAATTTGGCGTACTCCAGGCGTAAGCCTAATACCTGCAGCGCCTCTCCGAGGTTGTGCGCAGCAGCCACAGTGCGCAGTTCGTGCAACAGCTCAAGCTGCGCGCGCCGGTCCGTGCGCTTGCGCCCGCGCGCCGCGCTGATTTCGCCCAGCTTCTTGACGACGAGCGCTGCGTCGATCTCCGAGTCCTGGGAGAAGAGGGCAGAGTTATACCCAAACACCAGCGCCAGAAAGTGATGGACAGAGCTATGCACTATATGTAGCTCAGTCCTTCACTCCCCCGCGACAAAACCAGCGCCGCCCTCGGCATGCCACGGGTGCTGGCATCAAGATCGTTTTAGCCCCATTTCAATACAGATACTTCAACTCATCTCGTCTTGCGGTACTGTGTGGGAGTGACGCAGTGCAGTGAGTGGCAGCAACGCACACGCAGTTCCTGTGTCTCCAACGTGTCATTAAATAAACGCATAACCTTATAAACCCCAACTTATTTTTTCAATAATAAAAAATATTGAGAAAGAAATAATAAATATTTGCTTAATATTGTAGAAAATATTTGAGAATTAAGTTATTGTGCCATTTCTGACAAATTCAAAACTCTGTGGTGCGTGCGTGCCGCAGCAAGCGAGTTCAATAAAATTATCTGTCACTTTTTAAGTTAGGTTACTTTTTTTAGGTGAGTTCGGTTACCATAGCAACATCATCGTAAGTACTTATTTAGAAATCAATCAATGGAAAGATGAAGTAAAACTAAAATTTTGGTTAGATACCTACTAACTACAAAACATCGCAACAAATCTAGGCACTTTCCCCGCCCCCGCCCTCACTAACCGTACAGTTCGCGCCAAGTTTCTTTGGCTCGACTTGTATGAAACGGGACGAGAGCGCGGGACTGAAAAGAAAACTAAATGTATTAAATTCGTGTTACCCAATGTGAACCCGGTAACTACAGACATATTTATAAAAGGACAGAGATTGGACCTTGTGCAGTCGAGTCTTTTTGGGCATTACTTTAGACGCCAAACTACAATGGGATCCTCATATAAATAAATTGTCGAACAGACTGAGTTCGGCAGCGTTCGCAGTTAAAAAAATTAGAGCTCTTACCGACGTAGACACCGCTAGACTAGTCTACTTTAGTTACTTTCATAGTCTAATGACCTATGGTATTTTATTGTGGGGTCACGCTGCGAATGCTCATAGTATATTTATTCTGCAGAAACGGGCTGTTCGTGCAATTTATAGATTAGGGCCTAGAGTGTCACTGAGGGAAAAGTTTAAAGAAATCAATATTCTGACATTTGTGTCTCAATATATCTATGACAATCTTGTGTATGTAAAAAGAAATATAACTAATTTTCAGAAGTACAGTGATATACACAATTTTAATACTAGAAATAAAGACAAGTTGGTTGCTTATGTAAGCCGACTACATAAAATTAGTAATTCTTTTAAAGGCAATTGTATACGCTATTACAATAAGGTCCCTACTGATATTAAAAACTTACCTTTAGACAAGTTTAAAATAATAATAAAACAGAAATTGTATAAAAAAGGTTACTACAGGATATCTGATTTCTTAGAGGACAGATGTCCATGGGAATAGATTGTTTGAGTAACAGGCTGTTTCGATATATAATTAGCATTCATTTTGTAATTTGACAATATTTTATTTAAAAAAGGAAACGCAAAAGATGCGACGACTGTGGAGTTTCTTCGGTGAGCTCTTCTCCACAGATTCCGCCATTGGGTTAGTGAACTCACCCAAAAAAATGTAATGACGGATCTAAGTGATGTTACAACATCCTATGGAAATAAATGATTTTTGATTTTGATTGATTTTGATTTTGGACGCGCAATTGTTCAAATGCCTAGAGAATTTCCGACGTATTGTACTTACTTGGACCTACCATTAGCTCGCGAGTTGAATGCACTACAAATGTAGGTACTGTACCTACGGGCTGTGTTTGTGAGAAAGTTCCGTAGTAGTCGCTGTGACACTCGTACCACGAACCGCTCAAAGTATGTGTCGGTGACACAGCTTGATTGACACTGTCAATACATTGTGCAAGTACAGTACTCTCACCATTTCACAATATTCAACATTTGTGTATCGAAATGAAATTCGCTCGCGCAGCAGTGCGGTGACGGACTAAACAAAACAAACAAAGAGATCCCCGCACCCCTCACCCCTTCCGTGATTTGCACTCGCTCACTCGATCGATGTTTTCATCGGCGCGACCGCCACGCATAGGCTGATTCTTTTTTCCATATGGATGAAGAAACTACGAATTTATCCTTTCGTTTGCTTAGTAAAGAAAACGAAATCAGGTTTCATTCTGGTGGGCCGCCACCTGTGTGAGCATCGTTTTAGCGTGAGTAGAGTATAGGCAGGGGTCAGTTAAACTGGATGGTCGCGTCTAAGTTAGCTTAACTATAAAGAGACAGGGCAACAACAATAACTTTTTCTTCAAAAATATGACCTATATTTAAAGTCAGTGAAATCGACTCTGCTCATGATTCTGAACGAACTAATTTCTCATTATGCGTTTATTCGATGACACGCTGTAAATAAGCTGCGCACACAGAGCCGCGAGACAAGATGACTTGAAGTATGTGCACGGTCGAAGACCCTGTGAGGCACAAAATGCCGGGGGGTAAAATATTCTAGTAACTGATCACTGTATATAATTGGACGAGATTTATCGGGATTGCATCAATAAATATAACTAACTGAGTCGCCCTATATGCATCGTGTGTCCTTTTATCTGATGTGTAGACCGTAGCTCCACAAGTCAAGGCCGCCCTTCCCAAAGAAATAATAGAGGACAATCTTACACAAATCGAACTAGGCCCATAGTAAGCTCAATAAGGCTTGAGTTATGGGTAATAGACGAAGATATATTTAATAGAGATAAATATTTATGTAACAAAAAAAATATCCAAGACTAAGAAACAAATATTCATGCTCAACAAAAAAATATTTGCCCTTACCAGGATTCGAACCCAGGACCGTCAGCTTCGTAGGCAGGGTCACTACCCGCTTGGCTAAACCGGTCGTTAGAAAGTCAGGGTCTTTCAAATTACAAACTGTGACAATAGCTTCAATCTTCAATAAGGGGGTTATAGTGCTTGCACCTGACCCACTTGAGAGTGGCCTATAGGGGCGGGGCGGGGCATCCTAACTCTAACCTGCACCAGCTGGAGTAGAAGGTCTGGGTGTTCAAGGAGCTCAA
Organism: Argyresthia goedartella; assembly: GCA_949825045.1. Taxonomy (NCBI): domain Eukaryota; kingdom Metazoa; phylum Arthropoda; class Insecta; order Lepidoptera; family Argyresthiidae; genus Argyresthia; species Argyresthia goedartella. The sequence continues at coordinate 20,511,411 of OX463828.1, forward strand.
GGGTGGATGTTGTGCCTCTGGCCATCCTGGTTATTACTGAGAATGGAGCCACCAGCAGCATGTGCGCGGCGGTTTCCTCCACTTTCCTCTGCCATGCACCCGCTTCCTGCCAGCTGTTTACTATAGCTTACCTTGGCAAACATCTTCGGCTTGTCCGCCCCCGCGCCCTTCCTGACCGTCTCCCACTCCCCTCCGTCGTCCGCCTGCTCCTTCTTGCTCGGCTTGCCGATGCGCTCCGTCTTCCTGTCGCGGCGCTTGCGCTCCTTCTCCTTGCCGCCCTTCTCCTCGTCGTCGTCGCGCTTCGAGTAGTTCTTGAGGAACTTCTCGCGCATGTTGGCGGCGCCACGGGCCTCGTCGTCCGAGCTGGCCAGTGAACATTACTGTTATAGCTCGCGAAAAAACCTCTAGTTAGCACTCAAGTTGCCGCGCCGCGCCTAGTTTTTACCCGGCTGCACAAGGAGGAACGAAATTGTTTTACGATAAGTTAGATCCCTTATTAGAGATGAGCTCGCCTTTGTACACTATTTCCATCTAATTCCGTCTTGTTGTCTGTACATTATTTGTGTGCAATAAAGAAATCATGAGTTATGAATTATATTATATCAGTTTTGAATTATAGATGTCTTCTCCTGCACTCTTAACCAATTCCAAGGGTGGCACTTAATATAATATAAGCTATAAAATCTGATGATGAAATTAAATATTATGTTAATGTTAGAGATAGTATATTATTTTATGTATAACATAGGTACCATACAGTGTAAATATAGAATTATTATAAATTGTACAGGTAATACACCATCATATTAGGATTACCTGTTAAGATGGTTTAGGTGGATAAACAAATAAATAAAATAAAAAATCCTTAAAGGACTCACCTTGAGCTATCATCATCGGAGCTGGATCCCCAGTCTACGGAGTCACTGGAGTCGCCGTCGGTAGGGGGCGGCGGGCGGCGCGCGGGTTCTGGCGCCTTCTCCTTTATCACCTTCTCTTTGGGCTTCTCCTCGCCATCAGACTCGTCCGAGGATGATGAGTCTGATGAGGTTGCAGATAAACATTGTGACATACAATTACATAGAATATTGTCATAACTCAATGCATTAACTAACGAGTTTACGAGAACTAACTCTATTAAATCTCCAAAAATAATAAATATTTTAAAATAATGCAGTGCTGGCCATGTACCCTACACAATGAATATATCTTAAGTATATTATCAGACATTCAGTGATTCAGATGTGTAGGACCCGGCTATTATTGCTACTTGGTTGAGTTACCTCCGTCAACTTGACTCAATCTTACTCATATCCGGGTTAACGCCTGGTGGTACCCCTCGGTGGGTACATTAATGGGCTACATTTATTATATCTCTAAAAATAACAAATGTTTCCTCACCTTTCCGCTCCTCATCATCATCAGGCAAGTCAGGGTTCTCCCTGAACTTGGCAATCTCAGTTTCAAAGTCCTTGGTGTACTTTCTCAGCTTCTGCCTCAGGGAGGTCAGGGCCTTGCTGTTGCCCTTCGACATGGACTTCCTGCCATCTCGGTCACCCCACACTGCTATTACCCAGTCATCAAACTCCACCAGAGCCCGGATGAAAAATCTCGGAGCAATGCCATTCTCCTCCTTCTGAATGACAGTTGAGGCTCTGGTATAAGCTTTCTGGAGCTCTTCGAAGGAGGCTAGGGCTGAGGAGAAGTCTTTGATCTTCTTGTGGTTGCGGATTGAGTGAATAGTCGCCTTCAGCTCTTCGTAACGCTTTTCTTTGAGGGAACGCACAACGCGCTTGGTTTCTTCCTCATCATCACTGAACTGTAAGAATTGAAATATTTTCAATTAATATACAGTGGATTTCATTTATTACGACCTTGGTTGTAGCGACCATTTACCTATAGCGACGTTAAATCTAAGTCCCTTGAATTTAAAGCATACTTTAGTACAAAATTCATGTGGCTATGGCGACTTTGGATGTAACGCCGAGTTCGGGTGTAGCGACTGTTTTTAATGAATCATTTGTAACAAATTCCTAGAAATCCCATGCAGATATTGCGACCGGAGTCGGCCGCCAAAGACACAAAGATTTTTTTCTTTCACAAACATTTCTTATCTTTTGTTTACATCCATTGCACACAGATGGTCAGCAAGTGTGGAGACCTTTACCTTTTGTTTATAGATATCAACTAAGTAGGTAAGGGAAGCGTGTACGTTTCGGAGCTTTATATATTAAAATAAATTGAAGCAAACTAATATTACACATTTTTTTAAATGTACCGGTGAATAACTATGTGCAAATATTTTCAATAATAAATGAATATAAACTACACATGTGTACGTGTCTGTATCTCTTTACCTTTGCCTGTAACGACTTCCGGATATAACGACGAAAATAGAGTGGTCCCTTCATTGTCGTTATACCCGAATTCCACTGTAAGTAGTTTTGTTAATGTTTTATATCAATAAGTGACCTTTCTTTCATTTTAATATTGCATTATCTGCAGAAAAATAGGCTCATTATGATGTTTCTTAACTTTTACATGAGCCAATAATAAACAATGAACATTCCTGTGACAACAATCTTTGTTTACATACCAAAGTTATGGAACAAGTCATGCAACGAATTTAGGCGCTGGGCGACGTTGGCGGGAATTAGCGCATATGTACAGTGAAAAGCAATTGCTGTACAAGAGGCCACTACTAACCGTGTAGACTGGCGCCGGCGCACGGACTACTTGCTCTTCCTCGCTCGAGCTCTCAGACTCGGAGTCCGTGCCTGTCGCAAAGAAACGACTCATGCTGACGTTCTTCGCCTATTCACCTGCGAAAACAACAGCATCGTCATTTTCACCGCACACAATCTTAATGTGAGACAAGATTAACAACTACACTGTTAAAAAACTACAGAAAACACGAAAATGCACGTAAAACTAGAGAAATCTTGCCGTTGGCAACACTTTAAGGTTATATACTATGAGCAGAATTTACACCACAAAAACTCAAATTAGTACCTTCTATAATAAATCACACGCGATAATCTCGATTCCACACAGGTTTTGGCTGATGAATTCATGAAAATAACTTGCGAAAGTGGATAAAACTGAGGGAATCCAGCCTGCCTACCACGCACGTCACTTTGAAAAGAGAAAGCGAATCCTCAAATAGTATGTGCGAAAAAGATGAAAGATACTAAGTGACGTCGTGTGTAACGAAACGTTTAATGAGTACAGTGTGACGAAAAGTTTCTCACCGGATTTATTTTCATATAGTTAAATTTTATTGTTTCCCATCATTTGAAAGTAATAATATTTAACTATATCTGTCTTTTGGGAGTGAATACACTTTACTTTTCCCATTGACAACATATGGGAAAATATTGTGTAGGATGAAACGTTTCCTTTTAAAATCGTTCTGTTCTACGCAAAAAGTTCTGTTGAATGTCCTCAAACTAACCTCAAATAATAAAATATTGCTTGTAACGAAACGTATTCATTCCTAAATTTCTTTTTCTTGCGTTCGTTCATTTTCATTTCAGTTTTTTCACCCTTTACTAGGAAATGTTATCTACATAAATGACTAACGATTACTTGTTGGCCAATGGAGTTTAGTAGTTTGATGCTGCCTTCATCTTCTGTGACTAAGAATATCTGCAGAACTTGTCTCACAGAATCTCACGTCATGTTGCACGACGTACAAGACCTCGTTGAGCACGACATGGTAAAGGTGAAGCTCATCGATATTCTGGTCTACCTGAACTGTCTGGAGGTAGGAAAATCGCCCTCAGAAGAACACTCAATCTAAAAATTAGCATAATCTCATTTGACTTGTGATTTTGTTTCAGAACAATGATGAAGACAATTGGCCACAGGGGATGTGCGAGTCCTGCGTTTCGAAAGCTATATCGGCTTATAGCTTTAAGCTAAACTGCCTGAAAGCTAACAGCACACTGTCACAAATCCTGAGCATGAATAATTCCCCCAACATGCGTCAATCTGATATTGACTCCATTGACATAAATGTTGTTTACCAGGATCATTTGTATGGTCTACCACTGTTCAGCAACCACACAGTATTAGATTTCGAATCTGACCTACCTGAGAATAAAGAATTGATTCCCTTGCCACCAGTCTCTGAGATAACATTGACTGAACAACCAATGAGAAAAGAAAGTGAAAAGAAGTATACATGTTCCATCTGCCCAAGGTCATTCACAAGGATTTATGGACTCCGATACCATATGGAAAGACATACTGAAGTACGGCGTCACTTGTGTCCAAAATGTGGAAAAGGATTCCACTCTTCAAGTGGAATGAGACAACATTTACAATCTCATAAGGAAGTTGGACAATTCAAATGTGGATTTTGTAATAAAAACTATAAATCACGTCAGTCCCTGAAAGAACACTTTCGTGTGGCACACTCCAGCAACCGTAAGTTGTTTGTCTGCACACTGTGTGGCAAGAACTATACAGCAAAGTCTACCTTGCTGATGCACATGAAGACTCACGATGGAGTAAGGCAATTTGCTTGCTCTGAATGCCCAAAATCTTATACGAGAGACTCCTACCTGAGACTGCACAAGTTGGTCCATTCTGGACAGGAACGGCCCAAACCATTCTTTTGTCGTCATGATAACTGTGATAGAAAGTTTCCGACTAAACATTCTCTGTCGGTACATATTGCTCATACTCATACATCATTGAGGCCGTATAAATGTGACATCTGCTCCAAATCCTTTGCCACATTACCAGGTCTCAAAATCCACCGGGAGTCTCATTCTGACAATGTGATATCCTGTAATATTTGTGGCAAACAAGTGCCAAATAAACGAGTTCTACAGAAACACATCAGGTCTCACAATGTTGATGTTGACTCTAATGATATGATCTTTGAGACTGTTATTAATAATGCTTTTCTAGATCATGTTTATGATTCCAGTGTTTTTTAATAATGCTTTATTTTAATCTGGCTGTAAACTGAACCACCTATTAGTTTTCGTAATAAATAATAATTAGAAATTGAATAAAAATGTTTTTATTTCTTATTATTTCTGAAGTTTCTTCCTACCTCACAGCTTATTTTTCCTGACGAGGCCTTGTTCAGTTTTATTTTTTAGTAAATATGTTAACTATTAATAATTGCGATATTAAAATAAATCCAAAAAATACAATGTACATTTAACTATAACCAAATCTGTATCAAAGGATTTAGACAGTGGAAACATATTAGTAACAAATCGAAACTAATTTAAATCTATTTAAACAAAAAATACAATGGCAAATAAGTGATTGATTTACTATTGCCTGTGAAAACGAATAATAATGAATAAATATCACGCAAATGAAATAATTATTCTACTATGCACATTATGTACTATTATTGCACATGAAATAAAATCCACCTAATCAGTAAAAAAGAAGCTTATAAAGACAATAGCACACTTTTGTTACCAAATATGAAATTGTACAAGTGTGCAAAATAGTAGTTTATGTGACTGTTACATAATGAGAGGCATTAAAATATGAGTGTGGGTTTGTAGTGTTTTAATGCCTAATTATGTGGTTACATTCGCTGCTTTATCTACACTCATATTATAAGCTTGTATGTGTTCAGGAACATATGATATGACCGGCATTGCAACATTGATATTGGATTTCAAATAGAATGTCATCTCGACTGATATTAGAATCGAGGTCAAGTCAGATTGCTGTTTTTCAGAGATGTTTCAAATTTTGATGTAATAAGAACATAGTATTTGATGTTATTAAAGAGCAATAGCTGGTCGTTATACAGTATTTGACAAGGTAGTCCAATAAATCTAGAAACATGTTTCAAGCTGAACCTATTTCAACAAAAACATTTGATAATATCAGAATTGTATATTATCCAGCAGTTGCATTTTATAAACAGAATTTTGTTTTAAAAAGACAGCATTTGACTATGACGTCACATTCATAGAACTCGTGAACAAAATTACCGTTTTGACAGTTCCTAAAAGTATCTATTTTGACTAGCAGTCAAATACCATATTTGCAGATTTTGAACACAATATTGAGGGTTTATGATATGTGGGTAGATAAACATTTTTTATCTTTACTTTATTGCATGTCATGCACAATGGAATGTTCCAGTTAACTGGATAATATACTGGTTTGGTTCCCCATTAGCAATCACAATTTACACAACAAAATCAAGTTGAAATCTTAATAAAATGAGTGCCCATGACTTCACACAAACAAACAAACATTCACATCATGGGCACTCAACATGATAACTCTGTACAAGTTTTTTAACATATACAAATTATACATATAAAATTGACAGCAACATTGGTATTCTGATTGGGGTTCTCCTTAGATACAATCAGTGACAATTTTATTTTCCGATTAGTTTGTTCATCTGCTTATTCTGTCTGCCAATCTTGATGTCGGCTCCCTCTACTTTGTCATGTATTGTATCTATCAGGTCATTCTGTTGATCAATCTCCGATGCCAGTCCGGCACCCAGGTCCTTAAGTTTGGATATAGCTTGAACCATCTCATCCAAGTTGTTGTCCAGCATTTGGTTGACCCGCTGGCTTTCAGTGATGGTCCCACTGGCAACAGCTGCACTGCCTTCATCATGACCTCGGATGCGAGTAGACGGGTGAGAGTTGTACTGGTCATATCCAGTCTGACTAGGCCCCATTCCCTCAAGTTTGCTCTCAGGCCGGCTGCTACTCGGACCTTGGTTAGGGGATGTGTTGCTACGAGGCTGTGGTGTAGAATCAGACTTTCCAGAAATATAATTTTTAAGGCCATAAAATACAGATTTGATGCCATTTAGATGCTTTTGACTGACATTGAGATTTGTGTTGATCTCGTCAAGTCTCTTGTTTGTGTTCTCTAGTTTCTCACGTTGACTGGCGAGTTCTTCAGCGGTCGCGATGCCGATGTCTTCGGACTCACGCAGGAGACCTATGCTTCTCGATGATGAGTCAAGTGTACGTTGTTCGATTTCTCGCTGTCTCTCTAGCATGGCCTGTCGCTGGCGATCAAAGTCATTCAGTGGGCTTCTGTAGGCTGGAGCCGCGGCCTGCCTCGGCGCTGGCTGCCTACCTCTGTAGCTGTTCACGAATGTATCATCATCAACAGCGTCGTCGTCCTCGAACAAATTCGTCGTATTGCTAATGTACCTGTGTCCCGACATTGTTGCGCACTTGGGTAACACACACACTATCACAACACTTTACTTTGTGTCGACGTTATCCTACAAATAAAAAAGTTGCAGGGACGGGACAAGATAATAGCTAATGGGAACACAAAGCAGTAATTATTTGGATTTCTTTTCTTTCCTTTTCCTTCCACCTCCCCTTTGTCGCGATATGATTTGATTGACGTGCGTGACGTCGTGACAGATAAGTTCAGAAGATGGTTTTGTAGGAGAAAATCCTCACCTACTTACGATAAGTATTTTTATTAAATTAACTATACATAACATACCTATAACTACAATAAAATACAATGTCATAAAATCCTAACTAAACATAAGAAACAAAATACATATCTATAAAAATAATCGTCCCAAGAAACGCCCGCATCAAACGTGCCCATTACACTGGCAGCATTACCGCGCTGCACAGCTAGCGAGATCCTCTGTAACAGGAATGATCCGGAGCGGTGATCAAATCCTCGGTCCCTCAAACGACGCCCAATGTCCTTGACGAAGGCCCTACCCTGCGAACCCCACACCCCTGTGGTCCCGACGGCCAAAGGAACAAACAGATAACTTCCCATTAGCTGTGCGTATTTAATGCATTTCTTCCGCGCTGCCGATTCAGCCGCAGTACCCGGGGTTACCATAGTTGAGCTGATGTGGTGGGATGGTGCGTACGTGCACATGCAAGTCGCATCCCACAATAGGCAACGACCTCTCTCACACGGTATTAACGTGAGACCGTCCGGACGTTTCCCGTCGCTGCGGCTCAAACCCGGAGGTTCTAGAACCGTCGGAATATTGGCAGAGACAAGCGCGCTCCGGACTTATGGGTGCAATGGCGAGAGAGTCTCCCTGCACTCCGAACATAGTGCAGCCCATGGCGCCCCAGCGAGTCAACCGCCGCACCACAAACACAGCGGTGTGGTTCGCAGATGTCGCAACCTAACCGAAGCGCCCCTGCCACACGCAGGGAGTTGTCGTCCAAAAAGGTGCCCAACTGCGGAGACGGTAATGCATGCAGCCAGGCGCCAGACTTTGGCTGGGAGACTGCACGCAGGCGAGCAATATACGCTCCCGTACTCTGCGCCAGAAGCCCGTCAAGGGATGACCTGCAAAGGTCTTCATCCCAGGCACGCTGCACGCCAGGCTGCACCGGCACATCTCTCCCCGGGCAACGGACCTGGCACAGCTGCAAAGCCTCGGCCGCGAAAGGAATGTTAAAATTGTCACCATTAATATTCAAAATGCGAGTGACAAGTTTAAACACCCCATGCGAAGAGGCCAAGAAATCCGGGAGTTCCGAGTCCTGTAGGCGACGAACGCCGAGACCACCAAATCTGATAGGAAGTGCTGCCTGTGACCACTGGGAGGGAGACACTTCATATTCAAAATCGTCTCCAAAATATTCTTCAAAGCTAGGTCGTATGAATCTGCCTCCCCCGTGCACATCCAGGCTGGAGCCGTCCGCAAAGAATATGTTAACCTCGGCTGGGACAAAGAATTTCGCAGAATAATAAGGGCCACATGTGCGGAAAGCTCCTTAAGATGTGGCAAAGCCCCAACCAAGGCCTCCATCTTACTTCGCAGAACGCCCGGTGCACCTTCTACAAATATGGGCGCCCCCAACAGGGTGAAATCTGTTTTATTAAGGACCTTCGCCCTCGGCACTAAACGTTCAAACATCGCTCTTGAGCCTTGTGCCAAAATTCCAGAGCTTCCCGTGCTCTGGAATTTTGGCACAAGGCTACAACTTAACTCACATTTCTGTGAGTTAAGTTGTAGCCCTAAGACTCCTAGACCACGAATAATCGACTCCAAATCGGCCAGGACTACATCCGGAGGTCCCCCGATAGTACCGTCATCCAAGTACCAGACATTCAAAGGGGAACTTACAGATTTTACAACATCCTGTATCGCCAAGCTGAATATCAATGGCCCTAACGGATCACCCTGTCGCGCGCCCACTTGAGACTCTACCAAGTTTTCCCCAAAAAACAAGTTTGTAGTACCAGAGTAACACTGATGGAGAAAAGGGTAGAGAGATGGAACGCAATAACTAACTTTGCTCAAAATGACGTCACGCTCAACTGAGTTAAAAGCATTTTGTAAATCAACCTTAACAATGACTTTATCAGTGTTTCCTGGATCGAATGCGAATGACCGGGTGGCGTGGATTGCGGCCTCGCAGCCCAACGGTACTCCAAATCCCAACTGCTGTGGCTGAAGTAAAGACGATACAACTCCCCTAACAGCTCTGCAACAGAGTTTGGCCACCAGACGACGGAGTACGCTTCCAACAGCAATAGGACGAATCCCACCGTCCTTCTTACTCAAGGCACAGAGAGAAGCGCCATAAAGAAAGGGGCATACCTCCCTGTTGACCATTCCCCTCAGCATAAAATTGGCTAGATTTACTAGCGACCTTAAGAGAGTCGCACCATTATCCCCAGCCCCAGCAGAAGTCAGCTCCTTAAGAATTGCTGGGCGGATCCCATCAAGACCAGCTGCGGACCAGTTATTAAATGTCATAATTGCCTCCAAAACGTCAGCCGTTTCAACCGCCGAAAACTTACTTGAGAGGTCCGGCTCCGGAGGGAAGTGCATGTCATGGGACGGAGACGGGTGCTTAAGACGTCTTCTTCATAATCTTCTCACGCACCCTTTCTGGGGCGTGGGGAGTCGGGGTCAGGTCGACGGACCTCTTCCCGAAGAATCGACTCTGTCCACTCCTGTGGACAGGTCATCGGATGGCCCCTGCGGGCGGTGGTCTTGATGTGGCGCTGGTATGCAGTGGGTGATCGCCGGCTAGGCAACCAGGTCGCGTGGCAGGCGGCGGCGGTCGGGCGGGCGCGCGTGGTGCGGCGCCAGTTCGGCGATATGCGGAAGATGTGAAGCATCCGCACGCGCGAACATGCCCTTCGCCAGCCTCTGGACAAACTGGTCCACGGTTTCCCATCTTAGGTCCCTCTGGATTGTCGCGTTCCTCACGTAGCGGGGGGCGCCGATGATGGTACGCAGAGAGAGGTTCTCTTGGGCTCGGAGTCTCCGTTTGTTCGTCTCCGAGCACAGGGCGTACCATACCGGAGCCGCGTAGGTGAGGCGGGATCTCACGTAGGTCTTGTAGATCCCGAGCTTCGCCCTCAGAGGGAGGCTGGAGTCGAAAAGTGGACGCAGCTTGGCGCGTGCCATCTTGACCTGGCTGACGACGTTGTTAACGTGCTGCTTCATGGTGAGCCGGCGATCAATAGTCACTCCCAGGTACTTCACCTGCGAAGACCACTCGATATGCTGTCCCTGGAGCTGGAGCGATGGTGGAAGGAGACTCTGGCCTGTGATGAGCGCCTGCGTTTTCCCAACATTGACGGACAGACGCCACTTGGCGAGCCAGTCGGGCAAGATGTCCAGGGTGCGCTGCAGTTTGATGGCAGCGTGCGGAGCCTGGAACGACGACGCGTAGTAGGCTGCGTCGTCTGCGAAGAGTGCCAGCTGGGCACCCGGCCCGACGGGGATGTCGTCCGTGTATCGGGCGTAGCAGGCGGGAGACAGGCAGGAGCCCTGGGGGACGCCGGCTGCGACGGGATGTTCCTCGGAGACGGCGTCTTCCACCATCACTCGGAAGCGGCGATTCTTCAGGAAAGAGGCGATTGTCTTGACCGTTCTTCTTGGGGCAGGGGACGTCGACAGCTTGTACAGCAACCCCTCGTGCCATACTCTGTCGAACGCCTTCTCCATATCCAGAAGTACTGCGACAGTGTATTCTTTTTTGTTCATACAAACCGTCATGTCATTCAGTAATCTGGTGAGCTGAAGCGTCGTAGAGTGCTCGGGCCTGAAGCCGAACTGTTCCGGGCGCGGCTGGATGTGGGGCAGTAACTTCGCTAACAGGAGCTTCTCAAACACCTTTGAGATGGTGCTCAGTAGGGTGATCGGCCGATAGCTCTCAGGCAGCTTGGTGTCCTTGCCCGGCTTGGGCAACATGATAACCAAGCCCTCCTTCCATTTGGTTGGAAAGTGATCCGTGCGCAAGATACCGTTAAACATGCGCGCAACGGCCGCCACAGTGCGTGGCGGCAAATGTAACAGCGCCGTGTTGGGTATTCGGTCTGCGCCCGGGGCTTTCCTGGGCTTGGTACGTCGGAATGCACGCACAATCTGGCCGGGCGTGACGACGATGGGGTCCTCTTCGGGAGCTATCGGCGTGGCGAAGTACTCTCGCAGGTGTCTCTCGACTGTTGCGACGTGCTCCACATCATCCGTTGGGTTCGGCTTGAATTGCTTCTCGAGGCATTCGGCGAAGATCTCCGCACGGTCTTGGGCTCGGAATCTTGGTAGGCCGTCGCTGCCCAGGATTGGTCGAACAGGAGCAGGAGTGGTCGACAAAGCCCGCACAGGCGATGCACGGAGGAGACGTGGTCGCCTATGGACTCGACGTGGCGTTCCCAAGATTCTTCAGCGTGGAGATCAAGTTGGCGCTTCAGCTCTGCCGTCATGGCGTTGAGCCTGGTCTTCATCGTGGGGCAGCGGGTTTGCTGCCACTGCTTCCGGAGAGCGCGCTTATCGCAGATGAGTGCGCGTAGCTCAGCAGGAAGAGGATTGGGCTTCCCCCCGCGAGCTACGGTGTGCGATGATAGGTCGAGCGCGTCTCGGATCTGGGTAGTTAGCAGCGATGCCAGGCGGTCAACGTCTTCCGGCTGGTTGACGGGGCAAATGGTGGAGGGTTGGTCTAGGGCGGCGGTGAAGGCGCCCCACTGGTAGCGGCGACGTGATGCTGGCGGAGATACCCGGAAGGGCAGGTCCGCCAGGACGAGAAGAACAGGCCTGTGGTCCGAAGGGAGGTCAGGGAGAACCTCCTGGCTCGGCGGTGTCCGGAGACCTCTGACGACCACGACGTCGATGATGTCCCATCCGGCCCGCGTGTCGAAGTGGGTGGGCTCGTCGGGACCGATGACGTCGTAGTTGTGGCTCACGGAGTCGGCATGGATGGCGCGTCCAGCTGGGCACACCCTGGTGGAGTTCCAGGCGGTGTGCTTGGCGTTGAGGTCGCCGGCGACAAGTGTCGGGTGCGGCGACTGTAGCAGCCCCCGTAGCTCGGCGGTGCGGATTGGTGTACTGGGGGGCTTGTAGGCGGCGTAGAGTCGCAGCACCTCGCCGGCAACCTGGAGGTCGACGCCCAAAGCATACAGGGATGAATACTCCTGGGCGTCGACGAGCTGGTGGACGATCTTCCTGCCGACGATGACTGCCAAGCCTCGAAAGGTTCGGCCGCTGGAGGTCTTCTCGTCCTTGCGGTAGACGAAGTAGCCGGGTAGCGACAGATTGTCGCTTCCGGCTAGGTGTGTCTCGCTGATGAGCATCACGTCGACGCGGTAGTCCCTCAGGAACACGTGGAGCAGCCGCTTCTTCCCTGTCAGCGACTGCGCGTTCCAGTGGACGACCCTGAGCGGCTCATGCATTGCGGAGCAGAGCGGTGAGTCTGCCCAGGGCAGTGGGGTCGCTGAGGAGGGCGAGCAGGGCTGTGAGGTGCCCCAAGTCCTGCTGCCCTATCGCCGCAGCCGGAGTGGCGGCGCCAGCGGCGGCCGCAGTCTCGCTGGCGGCGAGAGTAGCCGCCGCGGCGCCGGCGGCAGGTGGAGCCGTCGCCTTCTTCTTCTTCTTCCCCCCCCGCTTCGTCTTCTGCCTGGGGGCTCCGTCGTTCGCCTGCGCCATAAGTGAGGCGGGCGCCGTTGGTTCCTGCAGATCGGGACGAGGCAGAGGGGGAGGCTGCACCTTCTTGGGCCCGGGTGTGTTGGTGAGCGCCACAGTGCCGGCCTTCTTGTTTCGCGCCTCCTGGCGGAATACGGGGCACGTCGAATTATTTGCCGTGTGCGGGCCACCGCAGTTGGCGCACGTCGGCGGCTGGTCTTTCGGGCGGGGGCATTCCCGCGCCGAGTGGGGACCGCCGCAACGTACGCACGCTAGGGGGCGGTGGCACATATGCGACGAGTGCCGGAATTGCTGGCACCTGTGGCACTGGGCCGGGCCCTGTTTCGAGCGCCAGGCCTCAATCTTCACCCCCGGCATGTACAAGAGCTCCGTGATCTCGTACACAGCGCCGGGGGCACGGTCTGGGTTCTTCTTCAGGTTGGCGAAGAAGATGCAGCCGGTTCGTCCTTTGCGCGCCCGGATCTGCTTACAGTACTCGGCCTCCACACCGAGTTCTGCAAGCGCCGCGACTATCTCCTCCGGCGCGGTGTTAGAAGGCAGCCCGCGGATCGCCACCTTCTGGGTCTTGTCGGCCGGCAACGAGTATGAGAACCATCTCACACCCTGGTCCTTCTCCAGCCTGCACAGGTAACGCTGCACAATCCGGTACTCGTCTTCGGCCGTTGGGGTGAAGCGCACACCCTTTTGGTAGGCGCGCGCGCTGGGAGCCCGGCCGAGCTCGCTGGCTATCGCCCTGAAGTGGTCGGCCCAGTTGGGTAGGACCTCCACAATAAGGGGCGGATAGCGCGGCTGGCGGGGCTGCTGTGGCGCAGCGCCTCCCGATGGGACGGCGGTGGTGGTGGCGATCGCGGCTGCGGTTTGAGTGGCGGCAGTGGCTGGCGGCGTTGGGCGGGCGGGCGGCATTGGGCGGGCGGGCCCTATCGCGGGTGCGGCGGCGTGCGGGTTCGCAGGCACAGCGGCGGGGCGCGTAGGGCGGGCGGGCACAGTCGCGGCGGTGGGTGGGTTCGCGGGCGCGGAGGCGGGGCGCGTAGGGCGGGCGGGCACTATCGTGGGCGCAGCGGCGGAGCGCGTGGGGCGGGCGGGCACTCGCGACGTGGTCGCCGACGGGGCGGGCGGACGCGCGGTTGGCGGCACCGGGTGCCTCACTGGTCGGGGGGGGGTCGCGGTGCTGGGGCGCGGTGCCCCAGACACGGGAATTGCGGTCGCGGCCGCCGCGGCAAACGACACTGTGGGAGAGCACTTAGTATGTAAAACACAAAACTTAAGACGTAAGGACTCCAAGGTCTGCACATTATCCTCGGCTACAGAGCAGTCTGACAGCAGGATCCGCACAGCACCTCCTAGGTCACCATCATGGACCTTTGACTCGACGTACTTATAAAAAGCGCGCCGATGAACACTCCCGCTCCTAAGACAAACATCCGATGAGTGGGCCGATGAAAGGCCGTCTAAAGAACCACCATTAATATTGTCTTTTACCTTAGAAGTAAGGGACCTACTTCTGTCATCGGATCATGGGGCCCTCAGACAGGTGTAAGAAAAGGTAAGCAGATCAAACCAATCATTGGTCCCATTGGTCTGGATGCACCTCTCAATGAGCTCCGACAGCTTGCCCGCCGCCAAACACCTCGCTCCCTTTGGCACATGTTTTAACACCCTAACCCTCCTTCTCAAGCGAGCCAGGTCATTGAGCGACGGCGGTGTTGAAGAAACGTCCACATTAGCCTGCACACCCCCCTGCGGCTGTTGGCACTTGACATCCCTGTATATGTACCCGACTAAAGTGCACGATTACTCTAGAGGACTTGTACAAAATAAATAATGGATTAAAAATGAACAAAATTATATTTTAATATTATTTGCACAAAACTGAAGTGTGCTGTGTGTGTTACCAAATTTATTCTGTCTGTCTAATGTGATTCTTACGCAGGCCAAATCAGCCTAATCATCAAAACAGTACGACTTTTAAAGAAACATCACGGCGTGTTTTTATAGAGTTACTATATTTGGATTGGAGATGGAGAACTCTTGTGTTTTTTATTTTGTCATCATTTTCAAATATGCTAAAGTGACATGTAAATTCATTATCAGGAAGGACTTTAGCGGATGACCTACTTTTGTTGATCCTGAGGGGGGAGGGGGGGATGGGGGAAGGGAGTAGATGCCCCCCCTACTACTCCCCCCCGCGGAAATGCCTAGTTTCTGAGATATGATTATTTAAAGTTTTAAGGTTATGTTGTTAAATTAAAACAAAATTTAGACTGACCTTGATCTTTAAGTGGGGGGAGGGGGAAGGGGGTAGATGCCCCCCCCCCCCTACTACTCCCCCCCGCGCGGAAATGCCTAGTTGCTTTCTTCGAAAGGGTCATTTTTCTGCCTCGACACCTTTCTCCTCCACAAATGCTCCATAATGCTATCATCAAAATTTACATGAAAAGTAGCCACAATAACCTACTCTAGCCAATCGTTTTTGTTTGCATACGCTGCGCTCCGCTCCGCTCCGGTTTAGCTTCTTCAACGTTCTAACATAACCTATAACCCGATTGAAAAGTAGCCACAATAACCTACTCTAGCCAATTGTTTTTGTTTGCATACGCTCCGCTCCGGTTTAGCTTCTTCAACGTTCTAACATAACCTATAACCCGATTGAAAAGTAGCCACAATAACCTACTCTAGCCAATAGTTTTTGTTTGCATACGCTCCGCTCCGGTTTATCTTCTTCAACGTTCTAACATAACCTATAACCCGATTGAAATGTAGCCACAATAACCTACTCTAGCCAGTTGTTTTTGCTTGTAAATATTGAGAGAACAAGAAAATAGAACATTCGCGAAACTACTAGAAAAGGGACTACTACTTTGCCGCCCAACCAAAAACGCGGCAAAACGCCCCAACAAAATGTGTTCCGTTTTAAACATAAATTACAACCTTTTTATTATCTAAAGTGATATTTTACGAAAGAAATACTAAATTAACTTTGATTGACGTAAAATAAATAAACAAACATAAATTGCAAGTTAAAAGAACGTTTTTATTAAAATAGGTATTATTAAAAAAAGATTCCACATTTCCTCCTTTTTTTAGAGAATTCTCATCTTTTCAAATATGCGTACAACGAAATGTAGGTAATATATTTTGACCACAGACAAGATTTAAACATATTATTTGCGTTGCGTTACATAATTTTACAAAGTATTTTCAGATATTCAAAAAATCATATCTTAAAAACTATTGAATTCCGCACCCTGAAACTTTCAGAAGGATGATCAAATGACCCCAGCATGATGCTAAAAAAGTTTGGACGCCTCAGTGAGTAGGTCATCCCCTAAAGGTGAGCCCATTATCATTCTCTCCCATGCGAGTCCCTGTAATGCCCGGCCCAGTATAGTCCGGCCCAGGAATGTCCGGCCCCGGAAATGGCGTCCCGACTGCCCACGGTTTCGTGGTCGGGCATTCCTGGGCCGAGCATTCCGTGGCCGTACAAAATAGTGCTCGACCCCGGAATGCCCAGCCCCGGAATTGGCGTCCCGTGTACCATAGACATCAGAGATTAGGGTGTGTTCATAGTGTCTCTATCTAAAAAAATCTATTAATATCATTAATTGTTTTTTTTTTATTTGCATACGCTTCGCTCCGCTCCGCTACGCTTCGGTTTTGCTTCTAAGTTCCAACCTAACCTATAACCCAATTGAAATTTTGCCACAATAACCTACCTCCAAATTTGACTCAATAAATATAATGCACTTGAACTCAGTCTTCACAGTGTTATTTTTTTCAACAAATAGCAGAATTGAGTTTATTTTTATTTTAAACTAACCAAATATGAATAATATTAGGTTATGCTATGTGTCAAGTGAATGTTAAACTTGCTTACAAAAAAACCTCACTACTATGACCATTGCCTTAGATTCGTCTAAGTTAAATCGAAAATGTTCTACCAATCAGAACCAGTATTTCCAGCCAATGAGAGACGTCCCACAATTCCGGGGCCGGACATTCCGGGGTCGAACAGGCAGTCCACGGCTTCGGAATGCACGGCCCAGTAATGTGCGGCTTGGAATGTCCGGCCCCGGAATTGGTGTCCCAAATCCCACGATTCCGGGGTCGGGCATTCCGGGGCCGGGCATTACAGGGCCGTGCATTCCTGTCCCCCTTCCATGCCAATCAACCACAGTGTACATTATTATTATTAGTCTTGATACCAACCAATGTCAGTTTTCGTGTTGGCTGATTGGTTGGTTGGTGATCGTGATTGGATTTTCGTATACCTTTATGTACGTTTACATTGTGGTTTGTGAAACTTTCACAGTGAAAGTAAGTTGAGATTTATGACGGAGAGTAACATCTTCAATTAATACTCGAGCAATAAGGTTTTTTTTCTACAATATCTTCACTATGATGGCCGGAAAGGGTAAGTACCTAGTAAAATCTCCATTTCCACCTCTCATAGAATTTCCATTTAGGTTCAAAATGAATCAATTTCGTAATTTGTCTGCATTTCACATATTTTATTTTGTTTACTTCTCAGTAATGCCAGAGACGGAAGAACAGAACCGGATACGATTCCAAGTTGAGCTAGAGTTCGTACAATGTCTAGCAAATCCTAATTATATTCATTGTAAGTCATTTGAGGTTATGCTAAACTAAGTTATTTCATTAGTTGTTGTACTGGATACAAAATTTCATAAAATCCAGGGTCAGAGTGTCGATAAGGGGGCGAAAAATTCTAAGGTTTTTTTCCTTGGCGCCCCCTTATCTACACTTCAACCAAATCCAGTTTTCCAAAAGGATTATTAATTATGATTATGATGTATATTTGTGTTTAGTCAATCCTACTTATTCATTGCCCAAGTAATAAATAATATATTAAAATAAACAACAATATTTGTGCCTTTGCCATCCTAAAACTTGTCTTCTTGACCATGGTTTTCTCATACCATCCTGCTCAATAACAGTATCTTGTACTTATCAGTTCTAGCTCAGCGTGGGTATCTAAAGCAGGCGACATTTGTGAACTACCTACGCTACCTGCAGTACTGGCGGGAGCCAGACTACGCTCGCTTCCTTAAGTATCCAATGAGCCTGCACTTCCTGGAGCTGCTGCAGCATGAGCACTTCCGGAGAGAATGTGTCTCCGCTCAGGTCAGTCTACTACTTGACTTTATGATATACACAGGAGAGCTTGTCTCTAAAAAGCAATCTAAGTAATAGAGAGGCGTTCATTCAATCCCTGTAAAAATAAATCAATGTTCCCACTGGAAATTAGTTTGGTATCAGCAAGCAACTCCTTTTATGCCCTCTGTGCCTCCCTTGTTAATTAAAATTATCATATGATACATCATCTCCCAGGTATGCAAGTTCATGGACGAGCAAGCGATACTGCTCTGGCAGCACTATACTCGGCGACGCACTCGCACCTTACAGCCGCCGGACGCTGCGCAGCCGCCGCCACCCGCGCCGCCGCAGCCGCCGCGACACCAGTCCTAGTCATCCACTAATACATATGTAAGGCTAACGCAATCTAGAGTGATTCGAAAATTTTGTGTTGCATATCCACCCACCAACATTTTGTTTTTTTTTACAAAGTTCTGGGTTGATATGCCACACAAGGCAGCGTGTTGGTGGGACATGCATGACGCAAAAGTTTGATACGGGTGACAGTAGCCCCCGTTAACATAATTTGAGACAATCTTTTACTTTGGGGAGGACTGTATATACAATGTGTCAATGAATAAACGCATAATAAGAAACTAGTTTGTTCAGAATCATGAGCAGAGTCGTTTCACTGACTTAAAATAAAGGTCATATTTTTGAAGAAAAAAGTTATGCCCTCTCTATTTATTGCTAAGTAAGCGAACTTAGGCGCGACCATCCAGTTTAATTGAATATACATACTCTACTACTCACGCTAAAAAGAAGCTCACACGGCTGGCCGGGCGCCCGCCGGCTTGTGTTTGCCAAAATGAAACTAGATTTCGTTTTCTTTACCAAGCAAAAGGCAAGGATAAATTCGTAGGTCGCTTACTTTCTTCATCCCTATGGAAAAAAAGCGACCGCCTCTGCGTCGCGGCGGAATCATCGAGTGAGCGAGGGCAAGTCACGGAATATTAAGGGCTAGGCTAGGGGTGGATGTGAGGGCTCTCTTTGTGTGTTTGTTTTGTTTAGTCCGTCATTGCTTATCTATCTGCGTTCAGGCGAGCGTATGCGCGGCGCTTGCTACGCAATGGCATTTCGATACCCAAATGTGGAACGAATATTGTGAAATGGTGATGTGCAGCGTGACCACATTAAAATTAGACAATCTACTTTTGCGGCTTTCGAAAACTACCAAAATCTACCAGGGCCTTGATCAAAATCTGTCACAAATGTACCTTCTTATCCTAACATGATAGGAAAATAAAATAGAGATGAAATAAAACTAAATGGCATTATTATTCGTCTTTATCTTTAATATATTTAATATCTTTGTACAAAATTTTGTCTGTCATGCATTTTAACATTTTTGAATCAGGTACAAAATCTGTGCATGGTGTGACGCCTTGTCTGGCATGCAGAATCGCTGCTACATTTTTATTTATAAACCTATTTCGATCTTTGGTTTTGATTCTATTAATTTCTGAAAATATTCTCTCACATTTAACATTTGAAACTGGCAGAATGAGCATGTCTTTGGCAAATTTAGATATATTTTTGTACTTTAACAATTTACTTATTTCCTCCCAGAACTGTTCAACATTTATTGCAGGAGCAGATGCACTACTGGAGGAAGACATGAGGTTTATCACTTGGTCATCAAATTTCATTTCTCTGAATTCGTCATCTATAGATTGAATTAAGTTTTCTGGCACTAAGTTAGGGAATCTTGACACAACTCCGGCAAGACTCTTAAATTCTGTATAGACAGCTGTTTGTGGATTTAAAAATGTTAAATCTTCAAAAATTTTATCAGTGGGTAACCTAGCTTTCAATTGGGAGCACAGATCAATTAAGAAAGTTTGACACCTAGTGAAAAAGTCATGAATTTGTTGCTGTGTCATTTTGTCTTTATGAGATTGTAGATGTTTTCCAACATTTACTCCTAAGTATAAATTGTTTATGGGTAAAAAATGCATGGTAGCATTTGGGTCAATATGTTGGATGTCCGTCCCTCGTACATAAACACTTTTCATATAACAGCTTAGTAAAGCTGAAAACATACCTTTGATGTCATTATACAGCCTGTGTACAACTGGGTAGTCACCTTGAAATATAGTATTAAACTTGTTTGCAAGAGGCAGAATATAATCAAGAAAATAAAAATATAGCTTGAGGTATTCATCGTTGAAGCAATTGTACAAAAATTCTGATGAAATGTTATGCCTCATGTCTTCCAAGAACTGACCTTGGAAATATAATTTAAGGGGATTCCACTGCTCCAAGATTCGATTTACGCATGCAGATAGAGAGAGCCAACGGATGTCATAATGCCTTAATATTCTATGGTGTTCTGTTTCTGTGAAATCCTGAAACTCAGAAAACTCTCTCTGCCTTTTGCTACTTTGTGAAAAATAATTATAAACATCTCTCACTAATTGTTCCAATGATCGGGGAAGTAATTTACATGCGTGGCTGATAGCCAGTGCTACTGAATGACAAACACATTTTACATACAAACAGTGTGGGTTTAACTCTTTCATTTTTGCGACTATCCCTGCATGTTCCCCAAACATAACATTAGTAGTGTCTGCTGCAAAGCCTATCATATATTTCCAATCAAGGCCTTTATCTACTAGGGCACAGTTCAGTGCATCAAACAAATGTTGAGCTGTTTCTCCCTGAATGTCTACCAAACATAAAAACATTGTTTTGACTGTGTGCTTAGAGGAGGAGTAAAATTTGATGGCAATGGCAAGCATTTTAGTTGTACTAACGTCCGTACTTTCATCAATTATGATCGAAAATGCTTTGGACTCCGTTACTAATTCTTCCCGTAATTTTTCCTCGAAATTGGCACCTAGCACATTGTAAGCCACAGCAGCGGCTTTAGTTCGTTTACACGCAAATTTTTGCGCAATTTCAGAATCATGAAAAGCTTTACTTATTATTTCACTAATGTGATCCATAGTCCGGAAAGGTATGTTGTGTTCGACCAGAGCTGCAACAATCATTATTTCGGCTTTCTTGACCTCTTCTGCGATCGAAGTATTCTTGAAATGTTGGGAAATCTGAAAATGATAATATTCTAATAAGGAACAAGAACATGGACTCAATCGCGCGACAGTAGGTACCTACCTACCTACCTACCTATTACTAAACCACACATAGACCTAGCATACTTTTGACGCATCGCGATTTTGAACCTCACGCCATGGTAATAAAATTCAAAACCTATAACGGAAAATAGCGTCTATTGACGCTCGTGTTCGTTGAGGGGTTAATTACAAGTTGCGCGGGGAAGGAATACATTTTAGTAGGTCAGGTAGGTACCTGCAGAATTTAACATGATTTCTCTCTTCCGTAAATAGGGAGGTGTACATACCTGAGGTGTCCCAGAAAATCCTTTGAAGTTTTTATGGTGTTTAGCCGAAGCTTCATGTTCCTTGAGAGAAGCTATCCTAGGAAGAATCTTGCAATTGCAGGCTTTACAAAAGGCGTTGTCTCCTTCCGAAGATTTTGTTACCCATTTCGAAAATAAAGGGTTTTGCTCCCACTCCGCTCGATACTGCCTTTCGTATTTCCGCTTCATGGCGATAAATTTAATAACAGGACGAAAGAAAACAAAGACGTAACTTTTTGCTCAAGTGATCTGACTGCGACTGCGACTTGTGCTGTGTACAAACAACCAGCAACGCGCGCGCGCCTTCCCTCCATCACTCAAGCCACCTGTTCACTCACACCCACCTGTCATACATATATTTGTTTCTTTCTCGCATATTCATAACTCCAATTTTTGTGAAAGAGGGCGCTGACAGTCTGCAGGTAGATAATACTACGAATGCAAACGGGATTCCCCGGGATACTTGATAAGTTATTAATCTGTGGTACACTAAATATAGGGTTGCCATAGTACTTGATCCAAAATCTACCAAATCTACTAGCGGAAAATTTAAAAATCTGTAAATACTACCAAATACTACCAAAATAATTTTCACTACCAAAACAAAGTCCAAATCGAGTCAAATCTACCAAAAAAGTAGAAATCTACCACATGTGGTCACGCTGGTGATGTGTCGGTGTACTTTGAGCGGTTTGGGGTACGAGTAGCAGCTACACAGCGTCTACCAAGGTACTTTCACACAAACTCAGCCCTTAGGTTCAGCACCTTTATTGGAATGCATTCAACTCGCGGAGAAGTGTAGGTACAAGTAAGTAAAATTTGTCGGAAATTATCTAGGAATTTGAAACAATTGCGTGTCCCGCGATCTCGTCCCGTTTCGCACAGGCCGCGAGTGGTAACTCTCTCTCCCTCACCCTACCCTTACTCTATGAGTGAAAGAGAGTCCCCGGCGGGGACTCCCCGCTCGCTCAGAGCCACAGAAACTTGGCGCGAACTGTGCGGTTGGTGAGGGCGGGGGCTGGGAATTCGAAGTGTCTAGATTTTTGCGTTGTTTTGTAGTTAGTACCTAACTTAAATTTTTGTTTTACTTGATCTTGCCATTGCTTTATTTCTAAATAGCTACTCACTATGATGTTGGTATGGTAGCCTAACTAACCTAAAAACTGACCTACCTTTAGGTGGTACTTGATGCCAGTCCAAAGTATGAAAAAAAGTGTGGTGGATAATTTGATTGAACTCGCGGGCGGAGGAGCGTGGCTCGCACGCACCACAGTTGTAAATTTGTCAATGACACAATAACTTAAGTCTCAAATATTTTCTACAATATTGGGCAAATATTTATTTTTTATTACTCAATATTTTTTATTATTAAAAAATAAGTTGGGGTGTAGTGTATGTGGTTATGCGCTTGTTAATTGACACGTTGTATATATTTTTTTTATAAATCGATGAACGCCGGCTGCACTCACGAAAAAGCAAGACTCATTGTCACGTTCCGGTCGATAACAAGCGATAGAGGGGCAAGATCGGCCTAAGCGTTTCTTATGACGTTATCACCTAAAATTATCGTCCGTAAACCGACGTTACAGACAACCAATTTTTGTGTGTATTATTGTTGAATCTAGATTCAAAACAGATGCCTAATAGGTAGTTAAACTTATGGCTAAAGTTCACCAAATTACAATTATGGTCTTTAATATCTATAACAGATGTTATGAGAAGCGTCCGAGGTACATGCTCGCTCGTGGCTATACAGCCCGATCCTGGAGCAGCAGACACGTCCACACGCACGACACACATGTTGTGTCGCTGCTGATGCTGTGGTGCGTGCGGACTGGTTGTTCTTAAATATCATTGAAGTAACAAGACTATATCAGTGTGTGGTTAGCGTGTAAGTAAGATAAAGATAAAGAAGCAGCATTCAAATCAAATCAAATCAAAAATCATTTATTTCCATAGGATGTTGTTACATCACTTAGATCCGTCATTATATTTTTTTGGGTGAGTTCACTAACACAATGGCGGAATCTGTGGAGAAGAGCTCACCGAAGAAACTCCACAGTCGTCGCATCTTTTGCGTTTCCTTTTTTAAATAAAATATTGTCAAATTACAAAATGAATGCTAATTATATATCGAAACAGCCTGTTACTCAAACAATCTATTCCCATGGACATCTGTCCTCTAAGTAATCAGATATCCTATAGTAACCTTTTTTATACAATTTCTGTTTTATTATTATTTTAAACTTGTCTAAAGGTAAGTTTTTAATATCAGTAGGGACCTTATTGTAATAGCGTATACAATTGCCTTTAAAAGAATTACTAATTTTATGTAGTCGGCTTACTTATGCAACCAACTTGTCTTTATTTCTAGTATTAAAATTGTGTATATCACTGTACTTCTGAAAATTAGTTATATTGAAATTGAAATCTATGATGAGACTCGAATTGTTTAACAGACGATGTTATGCGTGAATAACTAAGAAGGAGTCGCAAATAAGACTGAGTTCTTGCATACAAACCTAAGTATAGAAATAAGTTGAAATGTGATATCGATATTGTAAATAAATATGTAGGTTTTTACTTTATGCTACCTTTTCTTATTACAATACTGCCTTAATACCACCTATCCAAAAAAAACACACATACATACGTGTGTTAGTTTTATGTGTCCACGTTAATCATCCAATACTCCATTTATGGGTGGCAGGGGGCTAGCCCGTCGCCGCATATTTGGAGATATGAAAGTGTAAACACAAAAATAGAATTCTATGAAGTGAAATGTTGTGTGGGCCGCCGTCGTAGTGTGACGCACAGAGCCCTCAGGGTCATGAAGTAGAGCAGTTCCACCACACTCATCATGCTGAAACCCATGCACAGACCGAGCAGGCCTCCAGTGTTCGCTGCGGGACAAACATATCGTATTACGGGCAGAAGTTGCGATTGCGCGATGTAGATTCGTATGCAAATTCGATTTTAGCCCAGTAGTGACATCTATGTTCATGTAGATCCCATAGCTGCGGTCCCCCGACTCTAGAGCTTGTTGCGGTAGCAGTTGTCTGTATACTGGGATTTATTTGTTTGAATAAAGAAGGTAAAATTTTTATATCCTTGTTAGCCTAAGCTTTGGATCAATGATGAAACTTACATAGGAATTCCGTGAGTCCAAAGATCTCGCCCTTCGTGTATCTAATGAATGTGTGGTCTTCAAAATAGAAATGTATTACCATCATGTTTTCCCTGAAATAAATGCATAGTATAGACTCTTTTGTAAAGCATGGTAAAAGTCAAGGGAAAATTAAACTTGTGGAATTACAATATAAATAGGTACATCTTAAGGCCCTGCACACGGATCTACTGAAAAGAAATTGATCAGTGACGCGAGTTATTAAGTATGTAGGTTACTTTGAGTCACTTCCTGTGTTATCAAATGGGATCCCACACACGGTGCTACCTTTTGCGGACACGTTTGTGACTGGTCTCCATTGGTTTGGGATCCAGTTACCAAACGGTTAAGTTTTTTTTCAGTAGCTGCGTGTTCATGTAACGAGCGAGTGCGAAGCTTCTCTGGGCCTAAAAATGGATTTCTGTCAAGATCTTCGGCTGTTCTCATTTACAGGTCGCATTTCACAACCGATTCTTGTGAAATTTTGTCAGCAGGTTCGGTAACTATGTATTTTTTGTCGAACCAGTTTTTGGATTTTTCAAAATGACGGAGAAATGGGGTTGAGGATATAAAAAAACCGCTGCAGCCCAAATAGCATGACAGAGTGACAGGGGGTTATCCTATCGTCTCAGCTATTATCATTGAAAGTCATTGTATGCAGCTCACTGAGCCACTAGTATAATACATAATCCCCTGGTCTTGGATGTTTCATTGTGTCTGACGTGGCTGTTTCCGGTTCCCACGACACGATATCCTAGAGGGTAGAAGCAAGTTGGGCTAAAACAACAAAATTGTCATGATTACTTGAAGTATTCAGCGTCAGCCTGGGACAGGGCGAGGTACTTGTGTTGTCTGATGAGCGCCTCACTCAATGTGGAGGTGCTGCGCCGCTCCGAGTACGAGATCTCGGTGCAGGCGGGAAGGCATTGGCACCGCTGGGTTGCTTCCGAGAGCGGCGCGTATTCCTGCCCTGTCAAAGTGTCTGACTAATTTATCACAAAAAACCGGGCCTAGTGCAAGTTGGACTCGCGCACCAAGGGTTCCGCACAAATAGCATTTTTTTTTGTGATGGAATTATAAGGGTTTTAGGATTTTTTCCCCTTGCTTGTTGCAAAGCTTGAGCTGCTTGATATCCAGAGCCCGACAGAAAAGTAACCTACGCCAGTTTGTGTGTTAAATTGTCGACCTCTGTGGTGCAGCGGCTGTGGCTCTGCCTACCATGCGAAAGGTCCCGGGTTCGATCCCCGGCTGAGGGTAAAGAAAAAAAAACCCAGGTCTTGAATGTTCATATGTGTGTGACGTCACTGTTTATGGTTCCCACGACACAGGGTATCCTAGTGTGGGGCCAGAAGTATGTGCCTGTATGTAGATGTTTATGTTTATATAACAAAAATATATTATTCAATATCAATTTCAGTTAAAAAAAAATTACACACTTTTAGCAGATTTATCTCTATGTGACTGCGGAAGATATCCTGGTGATAATATATTTTTGTTATATTCAATATTCATAACACACACAGTGGGTTAGATCACTTTTCTTGATTTCTTGAATAAATTTTGTATGGACCTTTCACTATTCTAGGAATCGGGAAATACCCTATACGTTGAGATGCCCTTGCGAGTATCAGGAAAATTCAGCAAATTCTCTGAAAAAACGGCCGTATCTTATGATTGCGTCACAGCTACAAGTGACCAGAGATCTGGGGCTCAATTCTCTTTTGGGAAACGCACAACGATAGCATGTCAATTGCTGCGAATGGCGCGAAATGCTGTATTTTGCCGTGTCAGTCTCTCCAAACAAAATAGCCGCCGCCGACAAGCCAAATACGGCATTTTACGCTCTTGGAAGCAATCGATATACTATCGCTTGCGTTTCCCATAGCAGAATAAACCCCTGAGTAATAATAGATATTAATTTCTACTTGATATCTTTACGCGTTCCAGAGAAATCGACGACCCGAATGGCCGAGTCGGCAATGACCCTGCCTACGAAGCTAAGGGTCCCGGTGGGGACAAATATTTGTTTGATGAGAACGGATGTTTGTACCCTAGTCATGGTTGTTTATCTATATAAGTATAATATTTATCTATATAAGTATGTATATTGTTGTCTAGTACCCAAGATACAGGGAATCCTAGTTTAGATCAATCTGTGTAAATAGGTAAATAGTGTCCAAGGTATTATTATTATTAAAAAGGGTCTTGACAGACGGATGGACATCGATATTATCATATTATATCTTAAAGGATATAATATGATAATATCGTTGCCCAACCGTACGGAACCCTGAAAATAAGGCTTCCTTTTGAGTTATGGATCCTGATTAACCAGTAACTATTACCTTCTTACCTTCTGTGTATTTCTGTTGTTGCACTTAGTGTTTTCGTACAAACTTACATGATTTATTTGCATAGCATTCTGCATCGGCTTTGCCACATACTCGTGTTGATCGATTTTCTGCGGGTGGTAAATTTTATACTGTCAACAATTTTTGTGTCATCTCATCAACAAGAAAGTATAACCAACACTTGCCAACATGAATGTACAATCGTACCATCGTACAACAAAAACGCAAAAAAACACTGCTATTGTAACACCCCTTAATTTTTAAAAAACACTTGTGGTTAATTATTTTGTTTATCTACACACATATCATAAACCCTCTTTACTGCGTCCAAAAACCGCACGTTACGACCAGCATAATCATGTACTACTTGGTGAAAAATCATTTCTTATATGAATATTGATACATTATTCGACTATTATTGATCAATTTTTTAACATATTATGACATTCAAATTTCGAACGCCGACGCCCGCCTGCGTGCCGCCTCTAGTTTGTCTGTGAAGTTGGTACTACTGAACAAGCTAAACAAGTGCAGAGCAATAATCAATGCCACAATGCCGGTCGAACGCGGTTCCTGAACACATCAAAGAGAGCTTATGATACAGACCTATCAACTTAAGCTGAGAATTGCATTTGTGTGAGTGATCGCCAAAAGTACAGTTAGTAAAACACATACAAATAAAATCAATGTTTTATTTAAACGAAGTCCATAAAACACAATGTTACCAACTGTCCAATTCTCGACCTCATAATGACTGAATCTTATAACTCTTCTACTCCGCTCATTGCATCTTCATCTTCACTCTCGTCTGATGATTCATCAGAGTCAGAGCCTGTGTTAATAATTAATCGTTCCGTTATATCGTCGATTGTGGTTTCTCGACTTTGGAATTCTTTTTCTTTTGTAATTGCATGGTCACAAACATTTTTCCACTCTTGTGCAGTGATCGCGTCAACTTTTTCTTTTGTTAATTTCATTATAGTGTCCATATTCATTGACACGTTTCTTTTGGCTACGTATCCTTTTACCATTGACCATATATTTTCAATGGGATTGAAATCAGGGTGGTAGGGTGGTAGACGTAGAACGCTGTGACCATGTTCTTCGAACAAATTATCAATTTTATATTCAACAAATCTTGCTTTGTTTTGTAGAATCAACTGATAAAGTTGCGGTTTGAGCATCTCTGCAGAGTGGTCAATATTTCTATATTTTAGCCAATCAATGATAGTTTGTTTACGATGGTTTGAATTGGGGGCGGGATTATATAACGTATTATGATATGCAGCGTTGTCAACCACCACAACACTATTCGGTTCTAAATTTGGAATCAGCTGCGTTTGCAACCATTTTGTGTAATTCTCGGTGTTCATATTATGATGATAGTCGCCAGTTTTTTGGTTTGCCTTGAACATGAGTAGGGCATTGGATATAAAACCGTCCTTTCCGCCGGCATGAACTATTATTAAACGATTTCCCTTGGAAATTGGTTTCTTTAAGCCAGAGGTGCTTCCATCTGAATAAGACTTCGACGAAGTGTGACACGTGTCGATATACGTTTCGTCAGTATACACGATTGGACGGCCCTGGGCACGATATTCAGCTATTTTAATCAGGAACAATATTCGCAGATATCTTATTTGGTGCTTCTCCATAAGGATTCTGCGATTGTCTTCTCTCCTTTTCCATTTAAATCCCAACAGAGCCACTTCTTTTCTCAGCGTCGTAACTCCACCCGGATAATTAATTTCTGTTTTTAACTTTTCGTGCAATATTTTCATGGTGGGAACCTGTTTGTCAGTGACGTGAAAGTTGTGGATTGTTCTCCGTATTACTGCTTTGTCAAAATCGTCAATGACGATGGTATTTTTTTCGGAGATTTAAATTTACTTCCATGTTCCAAAGCACGTTTACCTTCTGCTAAAACTCTGTGTACAGTTGACAGCGGAATTCCCGTCGATGTCGCTACCAATTGGGCCGATGTAACGACACTTGACACATCCTTTTCGTTCACTCCTTTAAAATACGTATTCAATTTGCATAAAATTTCTTTCACTTGGCTGCTTAATGGTTTTCGTACAGGAAATTCACTTACAGTAGGAGCCATTTCACTAATATTTCAAACACAATCAATCACATAAAATTACACGTCTATCTGCTACCAGTACCGGAGGTGAAGTGAAGTATGTGAGCGGGCGGCAGGGAAGCGGTGCGTAGCGGACGTGCCGCGCCTCAGGCCGCTTGCTATAAACTAGTATAAACCAGTTTAAACCATGCGCGGGACGGGCCGCGCCTCAAGCCGATTGCCACTCTACACTATCGGTGTGCACTTACACAAATGCAATTCTCAGCTTAAGTTGATAGGTCTGTATGTGTGTAGATAAACTAGTGTATGAAACTATACATAATTAGGCATTAAAACTTTCGAGTGATAAACCCACTCTCGAGTTTGAATGCCCTCCATTATGTATCAGTCACATCAACTACTATTCTGTAGCAGTAACAGAAATACACATTCTGTAACAATTTCAACTCTCTACCTATTACTGTTTATGAGATATAGCCCTCTGACGGACGGACAAACATACAAGACAGGCTGAAAGCGGAGGCTTACTAATAGGGTCCCGCTTGACACCGGATGGGTACAGATCCCTAAAAGCTAAAGAATACTTACTGGGCATAAAATACTGTACGCAGTTGCATCTCGCCAACATTGTTTCAGCTTCGCACTCCATTTCGCAGTTCTTCTGCGTATATGTCCTGTTGGCAGAATATGGAATTTCGTAATTCATTTATTGTACTCCATAAAGAGTAGATACTTACGACAAGCGGTTACTTCTAGCAATACTTGGTTGGATAGTATAGAGGTAGATTGCTGAGAAGAGAAGGCATGTACGATATGTATGGTTCTGTCACCACCATGATGATGAACAATCGCTGGCAGGTAAATAAAAAAGCCAACCAGCCTATAAAAGATGAGGTCCCTCTCGCTGGAGAATAAGCAGAGGCGCTTTTTCACGTCGATGGAGATGAGCTGCGCTTGCGCATCCAGGATCCTCGGCAGGATTCTGACGCGCGCTTCGATGCCCGGCGCGTAGATGTCGCCCAGGCTGGCGATGTTGGGAGTTTCTGTTGGGTTGTGCAGAAGGATCTGGGAGAAGGAAAATAATCAAGGTCAACGTGCCCTCAATGTCAAGGTTTTTTTTACAGTCTGGGTTTGTTGCAGCTACGAACGCTCGTAGACGTGCGCACGTACACATAAATACAGAAGAGAGAGAACTCTTCTGTATTTATTTCCCGAGCAGCTTGATCTAGGTTAAGTTTTTCAAGCCCAGCATTACTGCAGACATTAAAAAGGTATATTTTTGCGCTAGATTTTGCAGCTGTTGGAATCGATCACGAATTTCGGCAGTTACTGTGTTTACTAATGTGAACATTGTTCGCCTCAGTTCGTTCTAGTACGATAATAATAATAACCCAACATCTACTCTTCCGTCGCCAAAAATATGCCTCCTCCTGATTGTTCTCGGGGGTTCAAAAAATCCAAGCTCTTCACATAACCTTTTAGCATATTGTAGAGTTCCGTCTATAAATTCTTCTCGATTTTCTACTAATAGGGCCTGTAAAGCACTCATTTTCTAAGCACACTGATGTATGTTCAGTCCCTCTGTTATCTATCAAATACTTTTGAGTATCATTAATGTCACTCAGTACCGGGTGCCGGTAGCCTAAGTAAAATAAAAATAAAAATGATTGCATAGCCACTAATAAACTTCCTACATCCATACGTGTGTTCAAGCTGTCATTCGTTTCCGTCAGTTTTTCTAGCGCAGTCTTTGAAACTTCCAAATCTCGCGCAAATGATTGCAGTGTTACCTATTGTTTTGTTTGATTAAACTGAGTAGGTACTCGCAGTCGGTTATTGGTTCGTACGCGTTCGGGAAAACTCGTGCCGCCCCGGCAGGCCGGGCGTAGTTGTCGTCCTCTCTTTCGCACCCTTGCGGTATCGTTTCGCTTGGCACGTACGTACGTAAAATGAAATATATTTTCGTTATGTTCCTCATCCGCCACCCCCTTTCGTATGCCGCCCCATGCCCCCCCTGCCCCCCCCCCCCCCCCCCCCTACCAAATTCCAAATTCCAAATGTCTATTACTGTAGATATTTACATATACTTAGCAATCGTCATTTTTTGCCACTTCTCTACATTGGACCACTGTGGGAGAAGAAGGGCGTAGAAACTCCCACAGATTGATTTTTAGATCTCTTTTTAAAAATTGCTTATGCTTAACTAATACAAAATAAATTATATATTATCATAATTAATAAGCAGGAATAAATAATTACAAAATTATTAACAGCAAGGTCTGTGTTGAGCCAGATTAACCCCATACAGACCCATCATTTAAGTAATCTTGAACATTGTATGTAATATCCCTTTTTCGACAAAGTCGCTTTAACATGGATTTTAAATTGCTCAAATGGCAATTTCAAGATCTCCAGAGGTATCTTGTTGTAGTAGAGAATGCATTGACCCTTGAAAGAATTGCTAACCTTCGCGAGTCTAAACCGGGGCGCAAGTAGTCTGTGATTATTTCTTAGGTTAACATTACAGCTATCGCTAAGTTTGGGAAATTTTGTAAGGTTCTTGCGTACATACATTATATTTTCAAAAATAAATTTACTAGCTACAGTTAGTATGTCAATTTCTTTAAAAAGGTGTCTTAAGGAGTCTGTGCGTTTTAAATTATAAATTGCTCGAATAGCTCTTTTCTGTAAAATAAAAATAGTTTGAATATCCGCTGCTTTCCCCCACAACAAGATACCATAGGACATTATACTATGAAAGTAACTAAAATATACTAGCCTAGATGTAGCCACATCCGTGTTTTGTCTGATGTTCCTAACAGCGTAAGCCGCAGAACTTAATTTACCAGCCAATTTTTCTATGTGGGGTCCCCACTGCAATTTGTTATCAATGGTTATTCCAAGAAACTTCGTGTCATTTACTAATTCTAACGTATTGCTGTCCAACACTAAACTGGTCCCAACTTGCCTGACATTTGGAAGTGAGAATTTGATACATTTGGTTTTATCAGCATTTAACAATAAATTTGTTAACTGTGAACCAATTCAAGGTTAAAGATAATACTCTATTGACATCATCAAAATCTTCTTTTTGTCTTTCAATTTTGAAGATCAGTGAAGTATCATCAGCAAACAACACTATGTTAGTCAATTTCTCCACCATAAAATGCAGATCGTTAATATATACCAGGAATAAGAAAGGGCCTAATATGGAACCTTGTGGAACGCCAATTTTTACCCCCGATCCATCAGATTTAACGCCGTTGACTTCTGCCTTTTAAATTCTATTGCTTAGGTATGATCTTAGTAGATCCAACGCTTTATTTCTAACTCCGTAATGATTTAATTTCATTAGTAACGTGTCATGATCAACACAATCAAATGCCTTCGACAGATCGCAAAAAACACCGATAGCATCCTGTGCGGCTTCCCATGCAGAATA
Source organism: Argyresthia goedartella (assembly GCA_949825045.1). Classification (NCBI taxonomy): domain Eukaryota; kingdom Metazoa; phylum Arthropoda; class Insecta; order Lepidoptera; family Argyresthiidae; genus Argyresthia; species Argyresthia goedartella. The sequence continues at coordinate 20,543,887 of OX463828.1, forward strand.
AATATGAGATATAAGGGTAATACGTGCATCCGTAGTCGATTTACCCCTAGTGAAACCGTATTGCTTGGCGTGGAGTTGTTTTGTACGGTTGAAGTGTGAGAGCATTTGATTGAGTATAATCTTTTCAAAAATTTCACTTAGTGCTGGAAGAACCGATATTGGTCTGAAATTTGACGGATCACCCTTGTCTCCCGACTTGAACTAGAGGTATAAGTTTACTGTGTTTCATGAGGTCTGGGAAAGCTCCATCATCAACACATTTATTGAATATATAAGCTAGGTGTGTATAACAAGTATTATTGAACCAATGACTTTGACTGACATACCCCACAGGTCTTCAGTATTTTTTAGGTTAAGTAATGTATACGTTTTGACAATATCCTGGGGACATACATGATAAAATTTAAAATTTACATTACTGATGCTGGTGCTGTTTTTTAACAAAACCTCTGCTTCATATGGAGATGAATTAAGACGCTCTGTTGTGAGTAAGGGTGCATTGGTGAAGAATGTTTCAAAAGCTCGAGCTACCTCAGCGTTGGATTTAACAACATCATCACCTATCTTTAAGCAGAAATCATTATCCCTTGGTATAACTTTGCCAGTTTCACGATTTACGATTTGCCAAACCGTTTTCATTCTATTATTTGAATTTTGTATTTTTCTATTTATGTGTAAAGTTTTTGCAGTTCTACAAACCAACTTGAAAGTTTTGAAATATTTTTTAACATAGTCATGAAATTTTATATCAAAAATATTTTATATATATTTTATATTATATCAGAAATTTTATACCTACGCCACTGCTCACCTTGAATCCAGGACTGCTAGTGGACGCGCAGTAATACTCGGCGAGATTAGCATCCAAAATCAGTGTCAGACCATGATTAGTTCCGATTCCTGAAATAGTACAAATCTTGCATGTATTTGGACTTAACCAAAGAATCTTACTTGCCTTTAAATATGATTGAAATTACCTAAAGGTCTCCAAGGAAATCCTTGCGGAGGTGCATTCACAGGATAGCCGCCCTCCGCAGTCCAATCAACCGCAGGCAGCGGAAACGTTAGGTTTAAATCGTAGAGGAACTTCCTGCAAAAACATGTCATACAAAATCAGTTATCATATCACATAAGGACAGGTGAAAAACCGTTAAAGGCCTATAAATACTCGTGCCGCACAAGTATACGACATCGAAGTAGAAATCGTGCCCAGAAAATTTGTTGTCTACAGCAGACGAGTAACAGGAAAAGAACCACGAATCTAAGAAACGAAGAAATAAATGAATTATAATTGGCTGTACGGTCGGAAGACTGGAATATTCGGAAGATGGTCGAAGAATATAAAAAAAAACATGATGCATGTTTCGTTATGAGTATTTCGAACAAAACAAATCTGCTTGAATCAATTAAAATATAATTATTGTATTGATTTATTTACGTTTTTACTGTCTTATTAACGTTATTTATTACCAATTTATTTTTAATATAATCTGCCTTGTTAAAAAGCGTTTGCAAAAACCAATGCACTTAAAAAAAACTTGGTAAGCAATGTTATAAATTACCCACTGATGAGAGGTCAAATAAATTTTACCACCCATCACAAATTCACAAATCACTGCATCTTTCTACTTCTGCAGCCAAGTGCGAGTCTGACTCGCGCACAAAGGGTTCCGTACAAATAGCCTTTTATCGTTTATAAGTCGGGTGGACCTAATGCCTATTATTGCGTTGAGGGACTCATTCGCGTTATGACTAAAGTTCGTATTAAATGATCGTTATTTCTATTACTCTGCTGGTGTATTGAGCAGATTGCTTACTCCGATCTGCTTCAGTTGAAATTTTCATCAGCCTAAAATCACGTTATGCCTAAATGACATTTATTTATTTATTACCATCATTAAGTATTTGTGACATTACAGCGAACCAAAGTGATACAAATAATAACAAGAGAATCATATTAAATTACAACTATTACATTGCAAGCTGTGATTGTAAGACATTAAACAGTTCAAATCAATCACATAATTAAATTCAATTACATGACAAAAAAAAACAATAGGGAGATGACAGCTCAATCATGCATCCCTCTCGCAGAACCTGCCATATTCTCACACAATATCCCTCCATGCATCACCAAACAGATCGTTCAATGGTCCTGCAGTCACAGAGCGTTAAGGCTGTCTCGCGCCCGCATTAACGGAGACTGCAGGCGCGCCACCGTGCGGTGCGAGCCGCCCGCTTGTAGCTGGTGCCTGCGCGCGCGTAGATAGTTTTTAGGCACGTATAGCGCGCATGCCGCACCGGCAAGCGCTGCGCAGTGACTGACGCCTCGCAACAATCGACACACAGTCAGAAGCTGTTCGGTGTTACGTCTCACCTCTAGTGAGTTAAATCATATGCAACTTCTTTATTGTCGGTATCTTGTATATTGTAGGAAATCTTTATATATCCATAGTTGCGGCAAAGGCCTTGCCCCCTGTCACAAAAAATGGTCTACTGAATATCTGACTAAACTGGGCACAATTGTGCCTCTGCCAATAAAACTTCAATTTATCAGAAGGTACAAGGATCACTTAGCCTCAAAAGATTAGCGTTTGAAATCTCTTGATATGCCATGTAATCTTTATGCAAATGAGAATTTTACTCTCTTACAATTTTGCAATCAAACATTTCAAAGTACTAAACCACAAACTAGGCACCCGCGATGAATTCCGTTTCCCCCACCTCTCGCTCGCTGTAGTACCCTCGACGCGTCTGTAGTGCAGTGACGGACGCTATGACGATTATATTCTCTTTGGCTAGACGTCATCAGAGCGAGAATATATGAGTTTACTTTGACGTGTACAAATAGGTTGCATAGAAAAGATCTTGCCTCACAAAACAAATATGAACTCTTTACTCTCTAATATTCTATTAGAAATAGCATGTCTAAGAATTTCTTTGCCTTCCTCTCTTCTAAACTAAGTGCCACCAGCACGAAGGCGTGTTAACACTATCCTCTGAATAAATTTGTATGGAGTTGACAAAGTTATTCAGAGGGGTGTTGACTCATTTACTCGCCTTCGTACAACCAGCACTATATCGCCGTAGGTCTCTTGCCCCAACTTTGACTTATGGCTAGTCTAATCATAAATACATAACGCGTTCTATTTATCTAGGATAATTCCTAATGGACTAGCCTTCTAGAAGGCATTTTATTTACAAATTTACGGTTTTCGGATTTTTTCCTTAAGTGCCAAATGTAACATGAATTGTTAAATCTTCCCGTTTTTAACACAATCCTAATTTATTTATGAAATTGGGACTGTGATAAAAACGGGAAGATTTAACAATTAAAGTGAAAAGGTTTTAATGTTAAAAATATATAATTATGTACGGTATGTAATTATTTTGTCGTAGGCGAAGAAGCTTAATTATCGAAAGGTTCAATGAACTTATAAAGTGATATATTTGTTATTGGAGTTAATTTATTTTAAACTTTTTAGTTCATTTTTAATAAAAGCTTGTTTTTAAAAAAGTTTTTTTTTCTTTATTTTATTTTTGACTTTTTTGTATTTTTAAATCGAGATTCACTACGACGTAGTTCGTAGCACGTAGTAGCGTGTTTCCGTTATGTAGTCCGTAGTACGTTCACATAATATGTGCTGCTTTGAGCACTTAAAGTTTATGTATTTTATTTATTTACATATGTATTTATTTTTACATATTTGTAGCAAGGTAAAATAATGTTTTAATTAGTTATGTAATCACCAGTTATTTATTTGTAACGTTTCTCATAAATTAATGGATAGGAATCCATTTCTTTTAATGCATCAACATTACAAGGTTTCTTCGAAGTCAACTTGGAGCAGTCAAGTTCTTCGATTTGAAGACCTGCTAAAGACTTAACTCGGCTTTGGGGTCGGACATCTAGTATCAAAGTACTCGTCAAGACGAATCAAACTAGCCTAAACTCGATGGGGTTGCTTCGTTTAATTACGGAGTTCCTATGGCCACCTTCCAGCTCCATCATCAGACCCTGGTTACCATCTAGTGTCAAAGTACTTATCAAGACAAATTAAACGAGCCCAAACTCGATGGGGTTGCGTCTTTTAATTTACTGACATAGTGTTGTTTGCTGATGATACTTCAATGGTCTTCAAAATTGAAAGATAAAAGGAGATTTTGATGATGTTAATGGTGTATTGTCTTTAACCTTGAATTGGTTCACAGTTAATAATTTATTGTTAAACGCTGGTAAAACCAAGTGTATCAAATTCTCACTTCCAAATGTCAGGCAAGTTGAGACCAGTTTGGTGTTAGACAACAGCACGTTAGAATTGGTAAATGATACGAAGTTTCTTGGAATAACCATTGATAGCAAATTGCAGTGGGGACCCCACATAGATAAATTGGCTGGTAAATTAAGTTCTGCGGCTTACGCTGTTAGGAACATCAGACAAAGCACGGATGTGGCTACATCTAGGCTAGTATATTTTAGTTACTTTCATAGTGTGATGTCCTATGGTATCTTGTTGTGGGGGAAAGCAGCGGATATTCAAACTATTTTTATTTTACAGAAAAGAGCTATTCGAGCAATTTATAATTTAAAACGAACAGACTCCTTAAGAGAGCTTTTTAAAGAAATTGACATACTAACAGTAGCTAGTCAATTTATTTTCGAAAATATAATGTGTGTACGCAAGAACCTTACAACATTTTCCAAACTTAGCGACAGCTGTATTGTTAACCTAAGAAATAATCACAGACTATGTGCGCCCCGTTTTAGACTCGCCAAGGTTAGCAATTCTTTCAAGGGTCAGTGCATTCTCTACTACAATAAGATACCTCTGGAGATTTTGAAATTGCCATTTGAGCAATTTAAAAAGCATGTTAAAGCGACTTTGTCGAAAAAGGGATATTACAATGTTCAAGATTACTTAAATGACAGGACTGTATGGGGTTAATCTGGCTCAACACAGACCTTGCTGTTAATAATTTTGTAATTATTTATTCCTGCTTATTAATCATAACAATTAAATTTTTCATATTTGTATTAGTTAAGCACAACCTATTTTTAAAAGAGATCTAAAAATAAATCTGTGGGAGTTTCTACGCCCTTCTTCTCCCACAGTGGTCCAATGTAGAGAAGAGGCAAAAAATGACGTTTGCTAAGTATACGTAAATATCTACAGTAATAAAGTACTTTGACTATTGACTATTGACTATTGACTATTATGGAGTTCCTATGGGCCACCTTCAAGCTCCATCATCAGACCCTGGTTACCATCTAGTTTCAAAGTACTCGTCAAGACAAATTAAACGAGCGCAAACTCGATGAGGTTGGTCGTTTAATGACGGAGTTCCTATGGCCACCTTCCAGCTCCATCATCAGATTACCTCTATGTCATAATAATATTGCATTATCATTTGATTTATATATGCATGCAAAATTTCAGCTCAATCGGAAACCGGGAAGTGGATCAAATTTAACTTGCAAGATTTGATTACAGACAGACAGACCGACAGGCAACGGGACAGGTGAAACTAAAAAAAAGCTTGTAACATAGAAAAAAATTTTGCATAATTAATAATGTAGATCAAACCGGTACAGAGCTACGCATCCAACACTAGACACGTTTAGTATGGGTATGGAGTACAACAGGGGCCTCTACTATTATTGGCCAGATCGAAGATCGAAGAAACGATCTACCAAAAAGTGACGTCATAAAATGCACAGAGATATTAAACTTAGAATCAGAGATAAATAACACATTAAATGATAGATATGAGTGGACTAATAAAATGGTTTCAAAACAATAATCTAATAATTAACCTTCAATAGTAGTTTATGTGACTGCTACATAATGCCTAATTATGTACAGTTACATACACTAGTTTATCTACACACATATCATAAGCTCTCTTTGATGTGTTCAGGAACCGCATGTTTGACCGGCATTGTGGCTCTGCAGTTGTTTAGCTTGTTCTGTAGCACCAACTACGGGCGTTCTAAATTTGAATGTCAGAACTTCACAGACAAACTAGGGGCGGCATGCAGGCGGGCGTCGGCGTTCGAAATTTGAATGTCAGTATATGTAGAAAAACTACACATAATGACCATAATGTGTAGTTTTCCAGATACGAAACGAGTTTTTACCAAGTAGTTTAACATAATGCTGATCGTAACGTGCGGTTTTTGAACGCAGTAAAGAGGGTTTATGATACGTGTGTAGATAAATAACTATAATAACCAAAACAGAAATAGTAAAAACAATAAAATTCCTCGGACTACAATTAAACAACATTGTGAATGCAAGCTTCACGTATCGAAACTATGCTGGAAAATAAATCGCTTTTATACCCACTAAGAATACTAGCGCAAATTGCGTCCACGGGGGTGGCTAGGACTTTGGTTGTGTGCACTCTATCCTAAGCTACGGTATTATTTTCTTTTTCAATTCTATTAATAGAGATAACGTTTTCAAACATCAGAAAAAATGCATCGGGCTATATTGCTGGCATTGAAGACTCGGAAAGTTGCAGACCTTATTTAAAAAAATATGACTTCCTAACATTTCTATCAATGTGCATACTAGAATGTCTAATTTTATTGCTTATTTACAAACAATAATTATACTCGTTTTAGTGAGCGCAATACTGCTTATTCTAGAAACTTACGTAATAAAAACGACTTAAAATTACCCTTTCTAAAAACGCACAAATAGCGTATTCTACGTAGCCATTAAAATATTCAAATGACATTAAGACCTTACATTTTAATTCTTTTAAATATACTGTCACTAGAAATGATTTGGTGAATACGAGAACTTAAATGATAATTGATTTGAATTGATTACAAACTAAACTCGCAAAAGTAATTGGGCAAGCCTGAGTTTTCTTTCCGTTTCTTTCTCGACCAAAAATCGCACGGCTTTACTAAGCGAAGTAGCATATCCTAATATTATATTAATAAAAATAAAGAAAAATTATTTAAATATCCATAATATTAAATATATAAGTCAAATAAGAACTAACTTGTCATGCATAAATAGGAGTAATTAAGTTGCGTAAATACTAATACACAGTCAGGTCATAAGTTCTGTCACACAATAAAAACTTTTGAATTTAGAACGCTGGCCACTTTATTGAATTCGAATTTCGAATTTTTCATGAAAATAAAAATGTGTACTTTTTAGAATTTTCCTCATTTTTAAATATGGAGTGGACACTTAAAGAAGACCGTGTCGCAGTTATTGCGTTGCATCGTTGCGGTTACGCGCCAATTCAGATTTTCGACTTACTGAAAAATTTGAATATAACCAAAAGATTCGTTTATCGTGCCATAAAACGATACAATGAAGACTCTAGTGTAGATGACAGGTCAAGAAGTGGTCGCCCTCGCTCTGTTAGGACTCCAGCAGTGATAAAAGCTGTGAAGGCGCGAATTCAAAGAAATCCCATACGTAAGCAGAAACTGTTGGCCCTTCAGATGGCGTTAAGCAGGACCACGGTGAAAAGGGTGTTAAATGAAGACTTAGGGCTTAGGGCATATCGAAGAAAAACAGGACATCGTTTGGACGCTCGTTTAATGGACCTGATGCCGCGCTTTGTTGAAGCGATACGCGGGAAAAAAGCATCGGGAAATTCTTTTTTCGGATGAAAAAATTTTCACCGTGGAAGAGAGCTACAACAAACAAAATGATAAGGTGTACGCACACAGCAGTGAAGAAGCGAGCAACCGTATTCCGCGTGTCCAACGAGGTCATTTTCCATCCTCGCTCATGGTTTGGTTGGGAGTCTCTTATTGTGGCTTAACTGAGGTACATTTTTGTGAGAAAGGCGTAAAAACGAATGCAGTTGTGTATCAAAATACAGTCCTCAAGAACCTTGTGGAACCTGTTTCTCATACCATGTTTAATAACAGGCACTGGGTATTCCAATAAGATTCTGCGCCAGCTCATAGAGCGAAAAGCACACAAGACTGGCTGGCGGCGCGTGAAATCGACTTCATCCGGCACGAAGACTGGCCCTCCTCCAGTCCAGATTTGAGTCCGTTAGATTACAAGATATGGCAACACTTGGAGGAAAAGGCCTGTTCAAAGCCTCATCCTGATTTGGAGTCACTCAAGGCATCCTTGATTAAGGCAGCCGCCGATATTGACATGTACCTCGTTCGTGCTGCGATAGACGACTGGCCGCGCAGAATAAAGGCCTGTATTCAAAATCGCGGGGGTCATTTTGAATAAACTTTATTACCATAAGAATCTATGTTTTATTAAGTTCATTTTGCTATATAAATGTTTACATAAATAATAAACATGTCTAAATTATTTCATATTGCACATGTGACAGAACTTATGACCTGACTATGTACATCTAATTTGCATTCCTATTTAAGGTTATAATATTATGTGAAACTGAAATTACACATTTATGACCTAATGTAAACCATGATACGCAATTAAAGTTACTTATTTCTTATTGATTTTTTCACAACCTAAAGGTACCACAGGCTTGAGTAGTTCATATCAATCTCAACTTGATATCTACTCACGTTACTGAGAAAAAGAGTCTTGACAGACAGATGGACGGACGGACGGACGGGCAACGATCCTTCATGTCCGAGCTACATCAGGCTAGTTTTTCAAGCTAGGATAGCATGCTAGTGTTAGTAAGCTAGCAAGCTAGTGACTCTGGCTTCATGTATACAGAACTAGCTTCATTTCTAGGCTGGTGAGCTAGTGAGAAAGCTAGTAAGCTAGCGTCCCAAGGTTCAATTTTTTGAGCTAGTAGTACCCTCCACCACCGATTTTACTACCCCAGCTTGTGTACTAGCTTCATGTGGCCGGCAAAGCTAGTTTTCGATTGGCTAGTAAACAGTGACTACGCGTTTTATTTTTATGAATTTTTACGTGTTTTCAGAGTCAATTAAAGATAAAACATGCCTAAACTAATTAACGAGATTATTGATTCAGCTCAACAATTTTTTTATTAAGAATTATTAAAAAAGGACATCGTTACTTCCTTGGTTACGTTTTTCTATCACGTCTTCTACTAATTCGTCTAGTGCAAATTGGGGGTTAGTTCATACGGATCCCGGGATCAGATCAAAGTTCATACGGATCCCGACGATTCGTTCACACCGATCCCGCGTGGGATCAGTTGACCCCGTAATAAAATGTAGCAGTGCACACTGATCCCGTTGTACAGAGACCCGAAATAAAGAATACTAAAAACGGATGTCGTACATACTGTAAGGTGAATAAGGTGAAGGTTGTATATTGTATACGGGCCTCTTTGGAGTGGGTGTCACTTTGGCACCGTTACTTATGTTTTAATTTTAAAAAGAAAGAGGATTGGATGTGGAAGTCAATGTGACACACTTGACCGTAGGCTTCGGCCAGTGACTGAGCTAAATTATAGTGAGGATTAGAATAATGGCTATCGAGCCAGTTGTCGAGGATCCCTTTTATAAAAAGTGTGAATAAACTAGAAACCAAATAAAAAATACAAGCCCATAAATATAAAGTCTTTAATATATCCCACACAGGGCTAGCAAATAGATAGTGCTAAGCAGATAGTGCTCAAGAGTACTACGGCATTGGTGCAAGGAGCGCTACAATACATACAATACGTACATACATAGCGTCACCCCTTTTCCCGTACGTGGTGGCAGAGGCACAACTGTGCCCACTTTTAGACAGTGATTCAATACTCCATTTTGCGTGACAGGGGCTAGCCCATCGCCGCAACTGATGTCGTATATGCATGAAATCGATATCCGAGGATCCGGTTGGAGTCCAATCATGAGTCAGATTTTGAAAAATTCACGGCGCCATCTTGAACTTTTTAGTTAATTAACCGATTTGCTTCAAAATCGTTATCTGACGATCCGGTTGGAGTCCAATCATGATTCTGAAGTCAGATTTTAAAAAAAAAAAACCGCCATCTTGAACTTTGTAGTTACTACACAGATTTGCTTCAAAATCGATATCTTTGGATCCGGTTGGAGTCCAATCATGATTCCGACGTCAGGCTTTGAAAAAGTTGCCGCCATCTTAAAATGTTTAGTTACTACACCGATTTGCTTCAAAATCGATTTCTGAGGATCCAGTTGGAGTCCAATCATGATTCTGAAGTCATATTTTGAAAAAGTCGCCGCCATCCTGAACTTTTAGTTACTACACTGATTTGCTTCAAAATCGATATCTGAGGATCCAGTTGGAGTCAGATCATGATTCTGAAGTCAGATTTTGAAAAAGTCGCCGCCATCTTGAACTTTTTAGTTACCACACTGATTGCTTCAAAATCAATATCTAAGGATCCGGTTGGAGTTCAATCATGATTCTGAACTCAGATTTGAAAAAAGTCGCTGCCATCTTGAAATTTTTAGTTACTAAACCTAATTGTTTCTTCAATTGGAGTCCAATCATGATTCTATCGATGCATTTTATCGATGCTGATTTCTCTATATAACGTTTATTATTTTTATACGAAGGGTTTTACATAAATGAAAACATCACGAATTTATTATACTGAAGTCGTTTATTAATCTACTATCAATTTGTTTAACTTACTTATTAAAGTGTCAAACAATATCACAAAAATCGGGACTCAAAACAATAAAAAAAGGAACAAACGAACTTTATTTTAATTACTACTTTGAGAATTGCTATTATGACATGTTTTTTTTTGAAACGCTTTCTAAAACATATAAAATTCCAAAAATAATCTATCTATGCCTTGCTCGTGATCCAATTTTCAGCCCAAACCGACCCACCGCTGGGTACATGTCTCTTCTCTGTCCAATTTATTCAAATTATTTGGAGGGAAAGATGAACAGGAATAAACAGAATGTTATATAGCCCCCGTACACCCTGTATTATAGACTGTTTCATTTACGCTTCACACGGCTTCTAATTTACCAATATTATTATTTACCGAAAACCCTACGTATAAAAATAATATAATATAAAGAAATCAGAATTGATAAAATGCTATTCTATATTTCGTGTCTGAACTAAAATATTATATTTTTTTCGTTCACACTGATCCCGGGATCGGTGTGAACGAATCGTCGGGATCAGTATGAACTTTGATCTGATCCCGGGATCCGTATGAACGAACCCCAAATTGGCGTTGTTTCCGAAGTAGCTGTTTCAGTCGATTAGTGTTTTTTACAAATGGAGTTAATTTTACTTAACGGACGTGTTGTCACCTTAGTCACGGCAATGGTACTGGCTTAAAATCATCTAGCATCGTGTAAACAGAGCATGCTCTTAATCAAGATAGCAAGCCAGGATAGCAATCCAAGGTTCTAGCTTGCTATCCTAGCTTGAAAAACTAGCCTCGCGTAGCTCGGGCATTAGGCCCTATTACTAAGCCTCCGCTGCCGCTGCCGTCCGTCGGCGGGCTGTTCTATCTCATGAACCGTTATCGGGAAATTTTCATGGTATGTGTGTTTCTGTTGCCGCTACGCGCCGCTACAGCAAGAAATTATGAACTACACGAGATATTATAAATTAAAGGGGGTCCCCGTACAGACACGTGTTTTAACCCCCCCCTGATATAACAAACCATATCATGATTCAAATGTGATCTTAATCTCGCGGCTTATCACTTGGTTGTGTTGCCGCAATTGGTTTGATATCGGTTGCGGTTGGTTCTGGGTTCGAATCCACGTTCGGACATAATATTATTTTCTTTTTGTTTTATTATTTTTAGTTTTTAAGTTTTCTTGTACGATGTTACGGAACCCTTTGTGTGCGCGTCCGACCCGCACTTGACAGATTTTTTCCTTTTAAGGCACGAAACCTTAATAAGCAAAATATCTTACGGGTTTCGGAACATCATCTCCCGATGAACCACATTGAAGGTGCAGCATAATCCCTCGTCGGTGAGTTGGGCGTTGAACAATGTCTGGCAGTCTTGCTCTTCGGAGTTCCAGAAGCATTCTTCCAGCATCTCGTTGCAGGGTTGAGTGACCTGGGAAAAAGCCTCTCGTGGGTGTGAACAGCAGGGGCTTATACTCTTAGCTATTTTCAAGGATTTGTGCGAGCAGTGGTGACAAAAATCATCACCTAACAGAAAAAAAGCTGAGACGTTTGACGTCTGGAAGTAAAACTGCATTATGTAATTTCTTACATTGATTAGGAATGATCGCTGGTAGTCCCATTCAACACTGGTGGTACTGTTATCGAAGATGGCTGTGTCGTTGTCGGAAGAGCACAGGCTCTGCAGCAGCTTCTTGTCTATCGAGGAACTGGAACAGAACATCCTTTTGAAAGATGTGTTTATATATTCGGATTGTTGAATTGATATAATCGATGTGAAGTGATATAATCTCAACTGAAATTGATGATAAAATTATTTTAACGTTTCTAGCCTAGTCACTTGCAGTCTATAGGTTTTTTTTATTGAAACAATAAAACATATTTATTGGTATTGCATTTTTTTTTACATGTATTCAGGTAAGTCTAGGAGTTCCTAGGATCTCGGCAAATGAGTAGAAGACTAGCCACTTGCAGTCTGTTTATTGAAACATCATAACATATGTATTGGCAAATTGTAAATTACAATGTTCCAATTAAAATTTAAATTGTAAATACACGAGTATGAAAATGTCAACAAAGTATTATCCTCCTAAGGCCCAATGCAAAAATGGCTCTTTATGCATAACTACCCAATGTGCTTAATTGAGGACATACACATTCGAAGTGCTTCAGACCCACACATATTTTATAGAAACAAACAACCTTAGCTATATATTAATAGGTTCCCCTATTAGTTACATGTGTAAATAGGTTATGAGAACATTTTCACATGTGCAAAATTGCGTTTTTTTTGTTCTCAAATGAGTACATTGGGCGTTAGTTGTAAAAATAACCTTGATTTTTATGTCATCATTCAAGAACAGTGGGTATTAATACAAACATCACAAAGTAAATGAAAAAGTGGTTTATTCTTCTTTTATTATTTATAATCCTATTAATAGCAAACAAAAATATAAAATCAAAACACAATAATATAATCAGTCTCTTATAATCGTCATAATCAGTCGAATACTTATTTTAAAAAACTTGAAATAGTAGTAACAGTTGTACGTTTTTCAAACGCTAGGAACAATCTTAATCTTATCATTAATTATACATATACTTTTATCTATACAACTCTATCAAATAAAGTGCCTTTCACAACCAGATTGTAGGAACTTAAAATCCTCTTAGTACCATGACTAGTATCAAGGAAAAAAATCTACTCATGAAATTCTTTGTAGCAATTTGTTTGTTTGTTGAGACACAAGAATACATTGCAAGTGCTGCATTTGGTCCGAGATTTGTTATAGTGGCAATGACGGCATCGTGATTGTTTTGTTTCATGTAGAGGCATATGTTTAGAGCTTTTCTGACGGCGTTTCTTCGATGGAACTTCAGTAGAAGGTCTTCCTTTCTTCCGTTTTAAGATTGATTCTGATTCCTCTTCGTTGATTGAATCAGTGCTGTCTTCTTCTGTATTCTGCTCAATAATTTTTTCGCCTAATTCCATTTTATAATTGCGCAGTTGCTGTATATTCTTTACTGGCACGCCTTTTGTAATCTGCACATTTTTATGCTGTATCCATGAATTAGATACCGCTAAATCCAGCATGTGCGAGAAAAAACGTTGAGTCCATTTTCTTGTCCTGTATCGAAAAGGACAGACAGATAACATTCTGTCAGCCAAATGACTCTCGGCCTGCTGACATCGACTTACCTTTTATCGCGCTTGCACCACCGTCGGCATAGATCTTCAGGATCTTTAGCCTCAACTGTAGACAACATTAGTACCGGTTTGTTGTCAAACCATTTAGTTATTGCAACCTTGTCGTCTTCCCTAACAATTGAGCTCACACTTCCTCTGCCACGTCTTTTTAGGACTTTGTCGTCAATCAACTTATCTCTGGCAACAGCTGGTACTCTGTTTTTTTGGATAGTTCCCGTACACCCAATACCATTTTGAAGAAGTCTATCAGCCAATTTGACTGTGGTAAAGTATCTGTCAATGTATAGTGTATGTCCAGGAACAAGAGACTCGGCTAAAGACAGTACTGCCTTATCTCCTAACCCAAAACTTGTAGATTCGAATTGCGGATAGGTCGTATTCCTTGATATACGTCAAAGTTGCAAACTAACCCATTAGGATTGGCAAGCACAAATGCTTTTACACCTACTGGATTAGGTTTTCCAGGGCAATATTGCTTGATTCCACAAGAACCCGTGAAAGGAATTATCATTTCGTCGATTGACAATTTATTTTCTTTATGTTGTCTTTTGCAGCCGGCTTGAATTTTGTCAATTAGTGGTCTCACTTTCCAGAGTTTATCCTTAGCCCGAGCGTCAGCAGCAATATCATCGTCATAAACAAATTTAAGGGCGTTTCTCAATTGCATGTAACGATTACGAGGCATATTGTCAGCGATCACAACTACTCGCCATTTTCTTTCCCAATATTTCCTCAACCAAGGATAGTTTATAGTTGACATCACAAATGATATGCCAATGTACATATACAGTTCTGCTTTGGTCAGATTCAAGCTTTTGCCGTGTATTTTTACGGATGTTCGATTTGTGCATTGAACAATAGTATTGATAATATCATCATCAATATACTGCCTAAACAAACTCATCATATCGGTTGCCTCTAGAACGTTGGGTAAGTAACTAGGTTGTAGCACTTCTAATTCCTGAGGAGCGAAGTTTTTATGTGACCAACCTGTATTCATGGAATGGTGCTGAGCTGGTATATTATGACCTTGACGTCCTCTATTTGAAGAGCAGCTGCCCCTGGTCCTACCGCGTGCTGGTCCCGGTCGTGTGACTGTCACGTCATGTACAGATTCAGGTTCAGGTTCAGAGTCCGATTCGCTGGTGTCATCACGTTCCTCGGTGGGTTGAAACTCTGGGTCAGAATATATGTCACCCCCATATTCTTGTCCAATATCTTCTAAATCTGATTGATCCAGCAGCAGCTCCTCAACGTCTTCATCTCTCAAATCTATAAAACAAACGAAAATATTAAACCATACTATATACTAAAAGTACAACCCAATGTGATCAAATAATCACAAAAATAACACAACATGTATGATAAGTAATGCCCACAGTGAACAAATGATCACATAATTTTACGATGCAAAGTTTTGACCTTTGAAAACTTATTGGTGATAAAACTATTCCTAATACAATAAACTCCTACATTTTGTCTCCCAAATTAATGCATTGGATGTCTTGGCAGATCAAAGATTTCACGGATAAATCACGATAAATACTTACTTCGTGTGCGCCGATGCTCCCGGTTCGCCATTTTGCAAGGAAAAGACAGATTTCACGTGATTGGTAAATAAATTTACTCCTGTTAAACTGACGTATACGTTCCAACCAATCATGAAATGATGTTTCGAGTAAGATTTACGCGCCAATTTTCAAATTATCTTTGAATGATTTATTTGTTATCAAATGATCACACTGGGTCTTAACTCGCACGAAAAATAAATATGCCTTGGGTATGAGGGATGTCTTTAATTTAGGATCAAATGAGTACATTGGGTCTTAGGAGGTTATAATAAGCTTATAATAATAATGTCATATTTTTCTTCTTATTCCGCCTTAATCGTATGTTATAGCGAAATAATCCCGCTATTAAAATTAATAATTAAAAAGTGATTTTAGATGAATTCAGGTTAGTCTAGGAGATAGGCGATTGCATATTGTCAGTCTTCGATGACTTGCCCAGGGTGTGTGGAACCGTCCTGAGTTAGTGACCGTTGTGAGTCGGCCTGTTTGCTGAATGAGTCGATGTTCTAGTGCATGAACACGTCCACCTGGACATTACGATGGACGCGAGACAGGATTTGCAGCGCTTTGAACTAAAGCTTGAATAGGTTCACGGAAACGTTTGTGTTTGTGGATCCTAGTTTATGCTGTCATTCATCAGGTCATCTGATAGATTAAAGGAGAATAGGTATTCTCCTTTCATTAATTCCTAACAGCATTATTGTGATCCTTACCCATTCTGCCTGTACCGTTCTGCGACAGACTTCTTCGCCTGATTGACGTTGCAGATGGTGATAGCAGGAAAGGGCAAGTCCTGAAGGTCCAGGTTCTCAGGGTTGACACTGACTATCATGGGAGACGATCTCCACTTGTCGTAGATGTTTAGGATGAAGAAGGCGGCGCAGACCAGGGAGAAACCAAAGGCGGTCAGCCAGAAGAATCTAAAAGATTATGTGAGGTAAGGTAACTAATTTTCATAGTTCTCGATAGCAGAAAAGTTCTGGTGACCAAGGTTCCAGCAAAAGCCTCACCAAGCTTCGAAAGCATACAGTTCCTTAGAATATGTGCTATAATCTGACTAAATGAACGTCATAGTAATGTCTGACTACATTACCTAAGCTACAGGGGTAGTGAAGTGACAAGCCGATATTAAGTCATTGAGGAATCACAACTTCAGACACTAATTTCATGATTTCTCAACAACAACAGACCTTTCGAACCACGTCAACTTGCCCTCCCCAATGTATCGGAGCCCGTGAAGTGTAGAAGTAAGCAGGTATTCTCTCAAGTCCTTGCCAGCCTTGCCTTTATACTGCCGCGATATCTGAAAAGGTATATGCTTGGACCGGTTCTGAAAAATGAGATGTTTCAAAGATTGTTCAGAATTCCATCTGAAAGTTTGGCAAACTTTATTGTTGATTATCTTCTTTTTTCGGCAATGATGCCTAAGCTAGCAAGAAAATTGACGGAAGTAATTTTGAGACACAGTTGGTGAAATCGCGATAATTATGTCAGTTACTGTAGGTACCTACCTCGTTTTTGGTCCCAAATTTATGTTGATTGGCATCCCAATAATAAGACGGTGGGAAGTCAGTGTTTTTGTGCGTCATCCAATAATTTTCCTGAAAAGTTGTTTATCAAGTTTAAGTAACGTTCGGCATCGAAAACATTAAATACTTCGACTACTAGATAGGTTACCTTTCGAAATTGATCTGTTGCTACGACTTTACGAGGGCGTATGCCAAAGTCTCTTTGGGGTTTAAACATGATTTAGTCGAGCCAGGTCAACCAGGGCTGCTCAAAGCTTTGTTAGGCACTGAATGCTTTTACCAGGGCACATTTTTCAGCAGTGACCTCATTCCAAGTGTATGTTTACTGAGTGGTTGATTGGCGCAATAGAATGATAGATCGACCTTGCACCGCCTCGCTGTCAGCTTTCGATAGCAAATTATACATTTCCAAGTTATTTGTCGTTCGACCCTTATCTGTGTAATTGGGAGTCTTGGTTACGTTCATAAATTAGACTTGCAAACCCTTGGTTCATTCTTCCGCAAGTGTTAATTTACGAGGCTTGATCTATTATTGACGAATGCTGCTTGGCTCGGGTGCCAGTCATTTTGTGTCTGAGTGTGTTTTATTAGTGCTACTTTACTTGATTTATTAGATAAAATTCTCAAGGGCTGTTTCACAATAGCTCTGTTTCTTATTGAGGTTTCGTTACCTATCTAATCTTGTATCGCCTTAAGCATTTTGTCATTCTACTACGTAGTTAGAGTAGGAGGCAACTAGGACTAAGTAATTGTACCTACTAAAATTATTAATAACATGCATAAATTATGTATTTTTATCGCCAACATATCACCAGCACCTGACTTTAATGTTGAAACTTTGCTTTTGGTGGGAATTATTTTTCCCAGTGTTGGTGATTATTTTAAGGTAAGAATCGAAATTATACATACATATAGTATATTTAAGACTGGATAGTTCTATGATAATTTCAGCCAATTATTTATTAGACTCTTTGGTTTAGCGGGTTAAATTTTACAAAAATGACCACGAAAGTTTCAAAGGAATCTCAAATCGGTGACCCCTTGTTATGAGGATGTCTCATCTCTGCCTACTATAACTTATCGTCATTTTATTTAACACGTTACAGACTATTATGTCTAAAATTGCTACTGGTGGAAATTTAACCTAATCCGTTATTCCAACAGGAGTATGATTATATGTAAGCTTGTAATCGGTCAGTTTCACAGGTGAAGTCGAGTGCCATGACAAAACTAGTATATGACACGGTTCACCTCATGAACTGTTATTTGTTAAATAGATTGTAATATATACTTCTATAGTTATAAGTAAAAAGTTTTTGAAATAAACAATTTGATTTGATTTGAATTTGATTTGATAGAACTTGCTTACATTTTTGTTTAAGATACGTTACTAGTGAAAAGCTTCCCTCATCCGTTATTCGATTATAAGTTAGCTAATGTGATAAATTGCATCTGGGTTGTCTATCTAAATTAGGTGCGAATGCTTTTAAATATGATAAATTGTATTTTTTTTATTTTATTGCGGCCACTTATATAGCTCTTCTATCATCACGAACTTTTTATGTTCCTATGTACGAGTAGTATAGATGACAGAACATCAATATGGCATAATCGACCTGGAGCTGGAATGTGGAAGACGGAACCAGGGGATATTTTATTACCTCATGAAAATTTGATTTGACTTACCGGTATTTCGTCAATGTATGGCGCTCACACACTTCATCATATTTAATCGAGCAGCATCGGAACCAGATTTAGATAGGCAATTTCAATATATCAATATTTATTACATTAGCTGTTTAATATTTATGCTTCGGAACGCACCTTTTTTTGTTGCGCGACTCGGACCGCGAGTGATCGGAACGGAACTAGCTAGCTGTCACTTGTATAGAAACGAGATTAAGATTTTTAATTTTATGTTAAATTCTGTTATGTACCTAAATAATAAATAATATTTTAATACCTACTAACATATTAAATTAAGAATTTTGTTATATACTTATAAATCAAATGTAAAATACCTAATTTAATTTGAATAATGTAATACCTACCTACTGTATAACGCAGAATGAAGGTGCTGCGCACAATCCCACGAGGATTATGTAGTATCTTATAGATTGTGAATGTGTTATGTATTTCTTACCTATAATTCAATAAATAAATAAAATAAGATGACGAGTTAGAGGTTACTTTTTTGACATGGGGAAAAAATGTCGGCACATGGCATTCGGGCCTTGGCTGTATTTTATTTGTAATAATTGTCTAACACAGGTGTCGGGCCTGGTCGGAATGTTAATTATAATAAGCACGGAACCATCGTCGGGAAATAAGTAGATTCACGTCATCGGAGTGAGTGCTTCGTGTTGTGAAAGGTTAAAGTGGTTCGGTCCCCAATTCGTCGCATTCGGACAGCGACTCTTTGTGTCGGCAAACAACACGACGGCGACAGCATCGGGCTACGACGAGAGTAAGATTCGACTCCTCTCCCCCCACCCCTCCCTTGTGCTCCTCATCCCGTGTTCCTGCCTCGAATTGAGCTTTCGAATTCCGGTCCACGGCGTCAAAGGTCAGTATTCCTGGTGAAAAACAACCCTACCAAGATTCCACGCCCTTTCGGTTGAGGCGTGGAATTTAACATTTTGGTAGCAGGCGCGGTTTCCTAGTAGGAAATCGATTCACGGACGGTTGTAGGGTTGTTTTTTTGCCACATTGTAGTTGGGAGAAAAGGGTATTTCAGATTGGTCGGCAATCAGTTTGTGAGTGAGTGTTGTGGTCGGTATACCACAATTAAAGTTCATTTTGGGTAGTGAACGTATAATTGACGATTTAGTTAACAATTATTATAAATTTGTAGTCGGAAACTACTCGGTGTGCATAAGGAACAGTCATTCGGTCGGACTATAGTATTGCAGTCGGGTTCCATAGTATTGCAGTGTTATTTCGGATTACAGAGCAGGGTCAGGCTATTTAAGGGGTATTAAGCTGATTTTGCTGACCTCGAAAGAAGTGTGGGTCATAACGGAGGGGCCACATCTAGAAAAATAGTTTTTTTTTTTATAATACCTTTTTGTGTGTTATTTGTATTGTGCTTTATGGTGGCATTCTCTAATTGATTTGGAGTGTATAGTTATAAGGTGTATGTCCACAGGGCGACCATATTAAATATTTTTTAGGATTTAATTGTTTTAGTGGTTGCCTTAGTGTTGACAACTTAGTTTTAATTTCTGTGCCCAGCGCTGACGGGCAAGTGCTGGTCTCTGGCTATACTTAGTTCGGTAGTGAAGTATAAGACCAGAATCTATTAAATCGGTAAACATGGCACCTTCGCCCTTGACGGTACTGCGGCATGGTGTCCGTGAGGAAATGAGATGGCTCGCCCATACTCATAAGTATGTGGAGCGACCAGACATGGACGATGTCCTGCTCAAGCGTGTGGAAGACGCAATGACACGCGTCGGGAAGGTGTGTCGGCTGGCTGCGGAGGCTGAAGCTCTCGAGCTTACGGATGAAGCCTCGGTGGCTGCAGTGAAACAGCTCTGCGCGGATGCTGACCAAGCGATGGAATGCTTGGGTGACATCGAGCGTCGCGCGGAGAAAATTAAGCGGTCGCGAAGGAATGACCGTGGGGAGGGTAACGGAGACCCACCCCCGAAGGGTGTTGTTGGACCGCTGCCACACCTGGAGATTCCGGCCTTCAGTGGGGCAATTGATGAGTGGCCGGCATTCATTCATTTATTTGCGGGGTGAACCGAAGGAGTTGGTCGGTCACCTAACGGTCACGGCGGGCAATTATGAGATAGCCAGGTCCATATTGTTTGACCGCTACCAACACAAACGGCGGTTGGTTGATGCGCAGCTGGGGAAGCTGTTTAGCATTCCTAAAGTAACCCGGGATGTTGACATCCGAGTACAGGTGCTCAACCCTGTGCTGGTGGCCACTAAGGCCCTTCAGAACCTTGGTCTTCCGGTAGACCAATGGTCATACATTGTTTTGTATATGGTTTTGTCACGGTTGCCTGCAGCTGTTCAAAGTCGGTTTGAACAGCTGCATGGGGGCAGTAGCACGGAACTGCCCACGCTCGTCCAATTGACAGATTTCTTGGAGGGTGAATGCAGGCGATGTGACACACTGGACACGGAGGCCAGCGTGTGCAGCGCCAGGAGTGTGCAGCGCCAACCCTCGCGGATGCGGGAGGGGCCGCGCCCCCCGCCCCCACGGGGGGGTGGGCGGTCGAAACAATTTGGCGTTTGGAATGCCGCGCCGTCGGGTGACGGCTGTGTGCACTGCGACAGTGCCGGTCATGAAGTGACCAGTTGCGCCAACTTTAAGGCGCTCGGGGTAGCTGCCCGCAGGAAGATAGTCTTCCGCCACCGATTGTGTTTCGGTTGTTTGGGGTTTCGAGTGCTCGCGCGCGTTCCCCTGTGAGTGCTGTGGTGGCAAGCACCACATAGTGTTGTGCCTGAATCGGTCAGGCCCTTCGGACGGTCACCAGGGCCGGACTCAGGTTGGTCGGCCACAGGGCCCAACCAGGGCCGGACCCAGTCCCCCTCCGGGCCGGGAGTCACCAACGGGGTGACTGGGGTACCCGCGGACGGGACCCCCCCCCCCCCCCCCCCCCCCCCCCCCCGAGGGGAAGGGGTAGCGCGGGGGGTAACATGCGGGATAGCCGGGGTTCGGTCGCCGCTGTCCACGGTCAGCGAGGACTTCGGGCCGCTGGCTCACCGCGTGTTACGGGCGGGTGTCAGATGGCAGCTATGAGTAGCGCGAAGGCTGGGAATCCACCACCTTCTGCGCCACCCTGCCCGTCGCTCTGGGAGGCGAACAGGGAGGCGAACAGTCGGATGTCGCCCCCATTCCTAGAGCGCCCCAGGTTGGATCCGCTCTCCCCCATTCATCCACGGTGCGTACCGGGCACGCCGTACACCGTCCGGTATGGTCGGATACCGGGACAGCGAGGGGCCTATTATACGGGTTGGGACCCCTTGATGTACATACGGTCTGATATGCCGGTTGCATATCAGCAGCCGAGTTACTCCAAGGCCGACGGAGGTCTGAGCGGGTTCGGATCCCGCGGAGGTTCCCGCTAGGGACACGCCGCCCACTTACAGGGTGCCGCCACTCCACAGACGGTCATGCTCCCCACCGCCTCTGTGATAGCGTGGAGTTCGGACGGCAAATCATGTGTGGCACGAGCACTATTTGACTCGGGGGCCCAGGGGTGCTTAGTCTCGTGCAACCTTGTGAGACGGTTGGGCATTTCGGTAAGGGAGTATCCACATTCCATTCGGGGAATTGGGAACACGGAAGTCGGTTCCGTTAAGGGAGTATGTCGGATTACTCTCTCGTCACGGGTGGATTCATCGGTGAATCTGACGGTCACGGCATTAGTCATGCCTAATGTGATGGGCTCACACCCTCACGTACGGTTGTCGCCCTCGGTGCGACAGTTGGTCGCTGGGTTGTCACTGGCTGACCCGGAGTTTGATATTCCGGGCCCAGTAGACATTTTATTGGGTGTCGATGCCTTGGGATACCTGTTAGTGCCGGGTGTCCACGTGTTGCAGGCGACTGGTCTGGTTTCGGTCAACACCAGACTGGGCCATGCGGTAATGGGTCCGGTCATGCCGGCTGCCCCACGCCTAGCGACTCGTAGTCCCTTATTCGGTTCTGTACTCTCGGAGGTGATACAGAAGTTTTGGGAGGTGGAGGAACCACCTACGGCCCGCCGGTTGGACCCGGTTGAAGAAGAGTGTGAACAGTTTTATCGGAACAATACTGGTCGCCTTCGGTCAGGTCGATTGTGTCACGCTCCGGAGTTAGTTGGACATCCCTTGTGGTGGGGTCCAAAATGGTTGACTCAAGCCGAATCGGATTGGCCAATGAGTCCACGCGTTACCTCGGCGAACGGCGCCTTGACGGTCGGTGTCTGTACGACGCAACCAGAGCCGGAAGAGGAGTTCAGCCTGCTGGAATGGTACAGCTCGCTCGACAAGCTGGTCAATGTGGCCGCCTGGATCTTCCGATTTGCGCGGAATTGTCGCAATTCTGAGGCGCAACGGGTGCGGTCACAGGTCCTGACACCACGGGAACGGAACCATGCGTTGTTCGCATTGGTACGGAACGTGCAGACGGTGCACTTTAAGTCCGAACTGGACATTCTGAGACGCGGACGCGTCCAACTGAAGGGAGCTGTGGCTCGGCTCAACCCGTTTATTGACCCTCACGGATTGCTGAGGGTAGGAGGTCGGCTGCGGAATGCGAACCTGCCTTATGCGGCTCGCCACCCGTTGTTACTCCCTAGGAAAGGGAAGTTGGTCGAACTGTTGATACAGGATCGACACATTCGAAACGGGCATGTCGGATGCCACGCCTTGATGGCGTTTCTCCAGCGCGAGTTCTGGATTCTATCGGGAAGACGCTTAGTGCGTAGCGTCGTATTTCAGTGCCTGCCTTGTTATCGGGCCAAGGCGGCTACGATGCAGCCCCAGATGGGCGATTTGCCCTCGGATAGGGTTAACGAAATCCGGCCCTTTGCGGGTGTCGGAACGGATTTCGCGGGACCATTCATGGTCAAGTCTTCACAGCTACGGAACGCCAGATTAGTGAAGGCATACCTGTGCGTCTTCGTGTGCTTGGCCACGAAGGCAGTCCACTTGGAGGTGGTCAGTGACCTCACTACAGAGGCATTTATCGCATGTCTAGATCGGTTCGTCTCACGAAGGGGCCTCCCGACATTAATCCGTTCGGACAACGGCACAAATTTTGTCGGAGCCAGGCGATATCTGCAGGAGGTCACTCAATTTCTGAACGGTAACCAGGACGCCATCGGTACGGCTTGCTCTCGACGAGGGATTGAATGGGTTTTCGGTCCGCCGGGATGTCCTCATTGGGGAGGAATTTTTGAGGCTGCGGTTAAATCGGCTAAGTCGCACCTGACGAGGATCATCGGTGAGACCTCTCTACGCTTTGAAGAGCTTGCGACGCTGTTCTGTAAAATTGAAATGACACTGAACTCGCGTCCGTTGTGCCCGCTCAGTTCGGATCCAAATGATTTGGAAGCGTTGACGCCGGGTCACTTCCTGATAGGTAAGCCCCTTAACGCCCTGCCAGAATACCTGTGTGGGGGACTCGGTCCTCAAGAGAGCGGTCGCAACACTTTCTCGCCTTCCTATTGATTAGGGACAGGTTCGGGCCTGTCCGGGCGGGTGACTGTTTAATATTTATGCTTCGGAACGCACCTTTTTTTGTTGCGCGACTCGGACCGCGAGTGATCGGAACGGAACTAGCTAGCTGTCACTTGTATAGAAACGAGATGACGAGTTAGAGGTTACTTTTTTGACATGGGGAAAAAATGTCGGCACATGGCATTCGGGCCTTGGCTGTATTTTATTTGTAATAATTGTCTAACACAGGTGTCGGGCCTGGTCGGAATGTTAATTATAATAAGCACGGAACCATCGTCGGGAAATAAGTAGATTCACGTCATCGGAGTGAGTGCTTCGTGTTGTGAAAGGTTAAAGTGGTTCGGTCCCCAATTCGTCGCATTCGGACAGCGACTCTTTGTGTCGGCAAGCAACACGACGGCGACAGCATCGGGCTACGACGAGAGTAAGATTCGACTCCTCTCCCCCCCCACCCTTGTGCTCCTCATCCCGTGTTCCTGCCTCGAATTGAGCTTTAGAATTCCGGTCCACGGCGTCAAAGGTCAGTACTCCTGGTGAAAACCAACCCTACCAAGATTCCGCGCCCTGTCGGTTGGGGCGTGGAATTTAATCATTAGCTAACTAATAATCTTACTCCTCATCGAATAACGGATGAGGATGATTTTTACCAGTGCCGTATCTAAAACTAATAATACTAAGTCGGGCCATAAGATTTGTCACATATAATAAATGACACAAAACTCTCTGTAATACAAATATTTATAAATAAAACGAAAGGTTACAAAATACACATATAAATGGCGTATAAAAAAAAACCTCCCCTATTTTCGATAAAAGCCTTTAATCTGCGCGGCCAGTCATCGATAGACGTATCCATGTATAGGTCACTGCTTTAATCACGGATGCTCTAAGAGACTCCAAATTGCAATGAGGTTTAGCGCAGACCTCCTTTAAGTACTGACATATTTTATAATGGATTAAAGTCGGAACGCGAGGAGGCCAGCCTTCGTGTCTGATAAAGTCGATTCTACGGGAGGGATGCCAATTTAAAGTGCTTTTTTGCCTTGTGCGATGGAGCAGAGTCCTGCTGGAATACCCAGTGACTGTTTTTGAACATTATCTCTGAAAGAGGTTCCACGAGGTTTGTTGGAACTGTGTTTTTGTACACGAGTGCACTTGTTTTAACTCATTTTTCACAAAAATACACCTCAACCGAATTGGTAACTCCAAGCCAAACCATGAACGACGAAGGATGGTGATCACGCTGAACACATGGGATAAGTCTGCTTGTTACTTCACTGTTATGCGCATACACTATATCATTCTGTTTGTTAAAGTTTTCCTCGACATCAAAATTGTTTTCGTCCGAAAAAAGGATTCCGCGCTATTTTTTTTCCGCATATCGCTTTAGCAAGACTCGGGATCTATCGAGCCTGATTTTCTTTAGTCGTGAGTTAAGCAAATGTGCAGTTTTTTTACTGGTAAGCTCGTAGTCCAAGGTCTTCAAAACCCTTTAACTGTAGTTCTACTTAACCTCATCTGGAGAGCCAACAGTTTTTGCTTCCGAACAGGATTTCTTTGTGTTCGCGTCTTCACTGCTGGAGTCCGAAAAGTACGAGGACGACCGCTCCTCTGCTTATCTTTTAATCTCGAATCTTCCCTTAATCGTTTGATAGACGATAAACGAACCTCAATGTTATTTTCAATTTTTTATCGTCTTTTCGCGTCCACTCCATTTTTTTAAATAAAGAAAATGACAGAAAGCCTTTAAATTTAGTTTCTTAAAATATTCTTATTTCGAATGCCCATAACTTTTTTTTGTTCGCGTTCTAAATTCGAAGTTTAAGGTATGTGACAAAATTTATGACAACCTTCAAGCTGTAATCCTCACCATTGAAACCTTCATGGAAATGAAATTTGATAATGCTAAAAAATAGTCCAGAAATAGTCCTAAATAGTCCACCAAGAAAGAAAATTAGTCCACTTATAGTTCCGAAGTTATAGCTATAGGTTGGTCCTCATCTCTCGTGCAAGCAAATGTAAGGGCCTACCGACTTGGTTTAGGTTTCAAAAATTAGTCCAGAAATAGTCCACACGACGATTCCAGAGTTATTAAGACATCTTGCTGAGGATTACAGCTTGGACATTTGATGACATCAAATATCTCCGGACCGCCTACGACTTTCAGTTTGATATTTGTGCCAAAAAATAGTCCAGAAATAGTCCACCAAAACAATAATCATTTCCACCTGGTTTACTTTGAAGAACAGCATTAAAAATGCAATGTTTAATTTCCTATACATTTCATAAATGTACCGTCGTGTACAAAATAATAATGGGGTAAACCCTAATAAACCGGTTTATAACAATTGAGCTCCATGGTCTAGTGGTTTCATACTCGCTTCTCACGCAGGAGATAGGTGTTCGAATCCGGTGCTGATCATATACTATTGAGATAAGTAATTTAACCAATGTACATTATGCAGACGTTCTTACGGTGATGGAAAACATCGTTAGGCAACCTTTTATCTCCATAGCTGCGGCGATGGGCTAGCCCCCTGCTGTATGTACCTAACTACCTACCTTCCTACAGAGGTACAACAATGGTTACAAATGAGGTTACAATTTTATTACCCCACTGCGCCTGACCGGCTGCGCTATACGACAACCAGTGTTGGATTTAAGTGCGTTGAAAAGGATAGCACAAAAATACAAGAAGGACAATATTTTGTAAAAAAGAATAGTACGCTCTAATACTAATATAAAAATGATCAAAATATTTAAAATCAACATCAGTTATTCGGAATTTCATGACTTTACTGCCACTTTCCATAATAATTGAACTCTACTGACTACTCGTTGGGTTAGAGATCTAGCAATTATATTTACTTTATTTTGACTATTTTTTTATATATTTGACTGTTTTTTATAAATCATAATTAATAAGTCCATTACATGGGATTTATAAACAGGCTGTAAAATTAAAGTGTAGTCAAATTAGGGTTTGTTAGAAACATCATTATGAACTATTTTCACTAAAAAAATCATTTTTATCAGAGCAATTTCACTTTGACTTTGACAAGAAATATATGGTCGCAAACGAAAAATCATCTTGGGTCTCCCATAGTAACATGTAATCAGCTGATCGGTCAATGTAATGAGGGCTGTTTTTTTTCATTTGCGACCATATGTTTCTGGGTAAAGTTGTTCATAATGATGGGTACTATAGTCCCTGAGCCGGGCGTAACTTTACAAAACAACAGCCTGTATATTCATTTTTGGAAGAGGTTAAAAATAAAGTTGCTCTGAAGATGTTTCCTGGCGAAACTATGATGTTCCTACATATACATAAAGGTGTAGTCAAATTTTAAGGGGTTATCCCCTTGAAATTTGACTACACCAATTATTTAGAGATAAACACTTAATGAACTACCTAAAATTGAAATGGTTAAAACTTTAATTAATCGAACAATGTTTGATGGTATGTGATGATTATACCAATGAACTGTGATTAAAACTAAGTTACATATATATATATATATATATATTCATATATAATGTGATATAAATATATATATATATATATATATAACAATAATAAACATAAATGGATATAAACCATCTGTTTTTTTTAAATTATGTTTTGTTAGTACAGAAGCTAGCATGTTATCCTTTACACATTGATTGTCAGTTCTTAACACTTTCCTCCATCGCAATGATATCGTTATTTCAATTATCATGTACCGATTGACGTGAGTTTTAAACACTCATGCCTTAATTTCCACCGAGAAATGCTTTAAATCGTATTTCGACGAAATTTTTCCAGCGCGTTCACGATACTAATTCCGCCATTGTTGTTTAAATAAACACATAACATATCTATCATAGCTACAACCGGGGCTCGAAGACCCGTCCAAAATCCAAATCGCTGACACGCACTTATGTACAACAAAATACTCATTTAAGTTTCAGTTTTCTAAGGGCTTTTGACAGCCGCTAAATACAGTTTAAATTAAACACAACTTACGCACAACAAGCAAAAGGCAAATAACCTAGTCAAGCAGGCCAAGCTTATTGCCTATTTATTGTCAGCCAGGTTACCCCTAACCTAGCTGTGTTTTATTAAGGTTGTATTTAAACTGTATTTAGCGGTTATCAAAAGTCTGGTGTAAGTCCGGCTAAATGGAAGAACATAAAAGTTAAGCGTCGTGAACGTGAGGGACAGGGCTATGCACTATATATAGCTCTGTCCCTCACTTTCCTACAATATTACACTACCGTTCGTTTTCAGAGATTAAAAGCAGGCCCTTTGATTGAATTAACCGGTTTTTTAGGGTTTACCCCATTATTATTTTGTACACGACTGTACATGTATTGAAATGTATGGGAAATTAAACAATGTATTTTTAATGCACTTCTTCAAAGTAAACCAGGTGGAAATCATTATTGTTTCGGTGGACTATTTATGGACTATTTTTTGGCTCAAATTTCAAACTGAAAGTCGTAGGCGTTCCGAAGATATTTGATGATATCAAATATTCAAGCTGTAATCCTCACCAAGATGTCTGAATAATCTGGAATCGTTGAAGGACTATTTCTGAAATTTGGCATGCCGTGTGGACTATTTCTGGACTAATTTTTAAAACCTAAACAAAGTCGATAGGCCCTTCCGTTTGCTTGTACGAGAGATGAGGATTACAACTTGACGTCAAGCTGTAATCCTCACCAACCTAAAGCTATAACTTCGGAACTATAAGTGGACTAATTTTCTTTTTTTGTGGACTATTTAGGACTATTTCGGGACTATTTTTTAGCAGTGCCAAATTTCATTTTCATGAAGGTTTCAACGGTGAGGATTACAGCTTGAAGGTCGTAACTTATGGCCCGACCCATGTAGAGGCAAGCTTTATAGAAGTAGGTATATATTACAAAGTATTTAACAAATATATAACTGGTAAGTACACAGTTCATGAGGTGAACTGTGTACTTACCAGTTACTTCAGGGCACTTTAACGACTCCACGTGTGAAACGGAACGTTATGAAAACTACTACGAGTATTAGCGCTGTTAAAACTGACAATTTGTGTTATAAATTGTATTTTACGAGATTTTAATTAATATTTATAGCAAATTTTATCATACTGAGTGATTTGTAACAAGTATAGTTAGTTTATTATCGTTTGATGATTCCTTGAACGATTTGCCATATTTCGAATATTATAAGTACCCGGAAATGGTGTAAATAGTTGTAGGTGGCAGTTGTAGATTCTAGACCAGGCCGTTCATTACTCACGTCATCACTTGAATTACCAAAAGGGGTATTGTCCTTCCTTGCTCCGTTTCAGTTCCAAGTGAGGTCCATTCTGTATTGACCCCACTCAATGTTGATTTAGTCAACTTACACGTGCAAGTTGACTAAATCTCCATTGGGCAAAGTACAAAGTACCAAAAGGGCCCTTTTTCTACTTGGAATAAAGATTGTACTGATATGGTGTAGCTCTGAACACTATCTGTAGAAGCATGTGTGTTATGTCGCTGTCTGCCGTTCTACAGATAACATACAGAGTGTTTGGAGTATGGAGCGACAAGTTTTTTTGGAGAGTAGAAGTTTTTTTGGGTTATTTCGTTTATTTTGTTCGAGACTTAGGACCCGATAAGCCGACCTTGGCGACTCATCTTAATTTGTTCACCAAACAGTAAAACATTACCTTATGTGTGGCATACCGCCAGAAAGGGCATCAAATGATGATTTTTTAAAGTGATATTAAATTCTTACTAGCCCTTAGTTTTCATTTAGCAGAATTTAGAACTAATTTTCTTACCCTTTTAGTTTGACTATTTACAATTTAAAATCATTCAAAGTGCATACATTTTTGTTTGTTTGCTAGATGTTAGAACTTATGATTTATTTAGAAACACTAATTATCTGATAACTCAGGAAAACAGGTTTTGTACAATTGTTATACGAAATAATAAAAATATTATGGATTAAGTGGAAGTTTTTGGATTTTTTTCTCCAGAACCTTTAAAAAACCATATCTCCACCTCTGTGCAACTGTGGACCGAATTTCAAGCAGAAATGTGATCAGTGTTACTCACTCTTCTTCCCAAAAAATTTGTCACTCTATCTGAACAGCCTGTATTCTAACAACATTTTCTATTGAATCTTTGAAGAAGTATGTCACAGGATCCATTGATCCTCTCTAAAATAATTATAATCATTAATTTTTTCACGTTTCATTTTTTTTTTCATTTATGACTTGTGGCTAATCTATGATATAATAGGACAAGATTTTATATCTGACGTATCAAGCGCTTGATAACATGATATGTCACTCAGGAATTGGTGTTCCAGCGATGGAAACATTATTTGCTTGATTCGACAGTCTGATAAATCAGCATGTCGGTCTGGCTTTGTTTGGTCGGTTTTGCAATTTCATTGCTTATCTCTTATTGACTTGGTAGATATCGCTCGCTGTACGAGTAGAAAGTTTAAGTATTTGGAGCAGGTTGTATCTAGTTAAGTTACAATAAAAGTCGTAATTAAATCGTTTTCCATTTCATATAATTCATCATTAATTACGCATACATACAATTATGTACAAAATGTTCGTTTCAATAGAAATTTGTTTATAAAAGTAACAAAAAAAGCCACGAAGAAAGAACAGGCTGACGCACTTGCACTTTGAAAATTTCTAAACGAAGTAGAGATCGAGAGAGATTCGGTCCTTCCACGCGGCGACATCGCGTGCGCACCACGCTCGCCGGGAGCGCGGGGGACGCGCTAGCGCAGCCGGCGCGGACCTAGGGGGAGGGAGATAGAGAGAAAGAGAGAGCGGAAGAGAGAGGAGATATAGAGGGAGAGGAAAGAGTTCACCAGTGTTGCTGCTGTGCGTGCGCGGGTGGCGCGGCGCGCGCGGCCTGCGCGTGCGCGGCAAGGTGCGCGGCGCGCGCGGCAGCCACCTCGGGCGTGTCGAGGATCTGGCTACCGTCGTGCGAGAGCCGGATCTGCGCCGCCTGCTGGGGCGCCGCCTGCCATGACGGAGCGCCGTTCCACTGCTGCTGGGCGGGAGCATTCCACTGGTTGTGGGCGGGCGCGCTCCACTGCTGCTGGGCGGGAGCGTTCCATTGGTTGTGGGCGGGCTGCGGTCCGGCGGCGCTCTTGGCGGCGGCTAGGGCCTGCAGGTGGGAGGCGCGCGCGGCAGCGACCTCCGGAGTCTCGGCTACAGGTGCGGGGGCGGCGGCGTTCCACGCAGGCGCGGCGGGGGCGGCGTTCCACTGGTTGTGAGCGGGAGCGGCGTTCCACTGCTGGGGAGCGGGTGCGTTCCACTGCTGCTGGGCGGGCGCGTTCCATTGGTTATGGGCGGGTGCGTTCCACTGTTGCTGAGCGGGGGCGGCGTTCCACTTAGGCTGCTCGGCGCGCTGCCAGTACTCCTCGTTGTCCCACTGCGGGTTGTAGGAGCCGTCGTCTTGCGGGTTGGGGTCCTTCTGTCCGGCCTGCTGCAGGGCGGCGAGGTGGGCGGCGCGAGCTTGCGCCACCTCGGGCGTGTCGAGGATGTTTCTGCCGTCCTGAGTCAGCGCGATGTTAGCGGGCGGCCCCGCCCACGGCCCGTTGGCGCGCGCGCCGCACGCCAGCGCCAGGCACACTGCTACGATCTGGAAACAACAAAAAACGTTTTGTTACAATTGTTGAAAAGCAGCTAAGCTTATAAGTAATCTACGAGCTATTGTCGGTAAATCTTCGTGCTAGATCTCGCCGCGCTAAACGTTAGCAATTATGGGTCTCTCAGTCTTTTAGCATATCCTCTATTAACGTGATAATATTCTAAGTTATTGCCGCTATTTTCATAGTTTAATTGGCACGGCAGCCCGCCGGCGCGGTCGGTAGTGGTTCTCTGTCATTACATCGGCGGTTGTCGATTCTGAATCCTTAATAACTCTAGTCTCGCTCGAAGATAAGTCGGCCTGGTTTGGTCAGGTGCCTATGCTCGAAGGCTTACTTTGATATTACAAATTCATCTCATGAATTCTATATTCTATTATAAGTACGATTGTATTATTGCGAGACATTGGTCGGTTCCGTTTCGTTACCGCCCGACGTAACTGCTGTTTATTGTTTGTTGAATAAGTAAAGAAATTTCAAAATTGCAGATAAGTTATCGTAATGGTAGTCGTAAATATAAAGTAATTAATGCAACATTAGCTAATCCCCGGTGGGCTCTAGAGGCACAAGTTACGAGCTGACAATGTGAGCTAACGAACTCAGCTATAAGCTGAGTTGATAGTATTTACTGACAACTGTTTCAAAATCTGTTAGCTTGAGCGGTAACTGCCACTTGACGTTGGATTTAGATAGCTTTGTTAATTGTGTTACTGTATTTATTAGACGGTTTCATAAGCAGTTTGTGGAGAATGCAATGGATATCGATGTCAAATTCGTATCTTGAATACCTACATGTTAAATGATAACGACGTTAAAAGGGTTTTTAATAAACTATTAACTTTATATTACCCGTAGAGTTCGTAGCGTAAATAAGCAGTAGGTACAACATTTAACGTCAGTAAACTAGATTTAGATTTCAAAGATATATAAAAAGAACCAGTTTGCTCTCATATACCAATTTCGGTTAATACTGAGTAATGTTTACAGCAAATCTAATAAGCACTTAAAAGGACTCAAGGGCGACAGGGTTAACAAACCATAGGCATACCTGTCCGAGCAAAGGTCACTTGAGTGCACAAAGGGTCAATAATAATAAATTACCACACGAACGATTCCCATATAAAAGCAATGACAGTATCGTGAAGGAATTCAGGAATGCAGTGGTTATTTCAACGATATTAACACTCTTTATTGGACGACGTCTCGAACGATTTCACAGCAAAATGTGGAGAGTGGAGAGTCAGCGGATGAGCATCGAGATAAATATATCGTATCAAAATAATGAAAGTTGTTATTGGAAGACTATTATGTAGTTCAGGTTTCGCTCATTGGTATAAGTAATAAACAATACTGCATATTGTTGTAACTTAAAATATCGAATCAAATCTAAGATGTCAAATAAAGTTTAGTACTTCAATCTATATTAATAGTTTATGATTTATTGAAAATATGGCTTATAAATAACTAAAGTATCAGTATCTTATAAAAAGATCGCGTGCTCGTTGATAAAATATTATGTAGT
The DNA here is from genome assembly GCA_949825045.1 of Argyresthia goedartella. Classification (NCBI taxonomy): domain Eukaryota; kingdom Metazoa; phylum Arthropoda; class Insecta; order Lepidoptera; family Argyresthiidae; genus Argyresthia; species Argyresthia goedartella. Next base: position 20,577,079 of record OX463828.1, read on the forward strand.
GATAGTTTATGGTGAGGCTTATTTTAAGAGCTTATGATTGAAAATATTGGATAACGGGAGTGCCTGTAGTATTTATCAGTATTCGGCAATAAAATATGTCAAAGCAACGTAAATTGACATTAATTTCACTGCTGATTACCACATTGGCTACTGAGTTTTGTAGCACAAACTATCTATGTTAGTCAAATTAATATCTGCTACTAGATAATTGCTTCGCACTTCATTTTAGTAAATAAACAATGATTTGCCTTTCAAATGAAGTTAAGATTGTTCCATTTTATTCTTCGAATATTAGCTGTGGTGTTGGAAAACTTATATAGATAAATGACAGAAGAGCGAGAGAGATAGATAATATTTTTATATGGATGGAGAGAGAAGAGAAAAGAAAGTATCTACGAGCATTCCCAAAATAATTCATTAGAACATATTTTTATTGACATCAAGTGAGTTATGTTAACAGATAACTTCACAAAATAAAATTAAGTCATTTCTGCAGCAGAAACCGTTAAGAAGCCTAAAATGGCATTAAATCTTGCCACAATTTTCTGGCTTTTTTCCACACTGCCAATGTAAGGATTGTTAGGTCATGCCAAAGGTCTACATGTCCAGTTTAATAACTCAAGCCCCACCTAACACGACGCGTCGCTGGTCAGGAATTCACGGCGTGCCGATCAGGTCAGATCTGGCCATCTGATCGAGGCCAGCTGTTCTAGATCACCTGGGTGACCAAAGGCGCTGATTTTACTCCCTTCACAAATATTGATGTGGTTTTCTGACTGAGCGGTTTATGCCATCGAATTAACACGTGATGACTTATTATTCTCTGAGAATTGATTTTAGGATTCCAAGTGAACTGATTACACCAGTGTTTTACAGAATCAAAATCTACTGTTAAAACCGCGCTGGAGTTGCGCAGGTACCACCTTTCAAGATTTTAAGATAACCATGAATTTTGCTGGTTACGTTACCTTCCGGTGTCCTAGTCCTAATATTAATTAACCATCTGGCTGGACCCAATGGGTCACAGTCAGCTGAACTGTAGAACTAATTGAAATGCACATAAATATGATCACGTCCGTCTGTGACATTGTATAATAACCACGGTTGCGGTAGAGTAGAAAGCATATTAGCACAGCCTTGAATTAGGCTTTTCATGTTGTAATATCTAGTTATTATTTTATTATTCTCGAGTTTCACTATGTGGGTCATATCAGAGCTGTGTCTTTGGACTAGGCGATCATAAAATAAATATCTGTTCAAAAGGGAGCTTATTACTCATTTGGACTTGATCTGACATTGGTCAATGCATTCGTGGGGCTGTAACAGTTCCCTATGCCCTTTGCCTATATTGTTAGCTAAATGAAAGAAAGAAAGAAAGAAAGAAGTTTATTTGCAATGACGGATAGGTAATCCGTAATCAATCAGGTATTTCCACCAGGAAAGCAATGGACGTGGGTTGCACAGGACCTTTCTTAATTGCGTGTTTATGAGGAGGCCTATACCCCACAGTGGGACTCCTGAGAGGCTGATGATGATGATGATGATGGTAAAATAATTCTAAGCCCATCCGAAATGTACATAACGAAGCACTTTGTCTGGCTAACCGTGGCTAGTAATTTGCGTTGCTGCCATTTCGCACGCATTCTGTTGTGTTGACTTTCACATTAAAACACTGAATTCAAAAAGTTTATTTGATCATAAGTTGCCTTTGTCACAATCATTACGGAAATCCGTAATGCGTTTGGCAAAAACGCCAGACGTTGAACTTTGAAATACCTTACGTTCCGAGATAAGTAATTGTCGCGGTTATATTGACAGGCGCGGGTTCATATCATATGGACAAGTAGAGCGTATGGTCTCTGCATAAGCGAATAGCGAATGAAAAATTGTTTTTCGAAAGTCCTTAAATATCATTATGGTTTTATTGGATTCAATTTATATTATCTTATATAAATTGAATCAGTTCAAACCATAGTGAATGTCTTTGTGTATAAAAGTAAATAATTTTCCATATTATTTAAAAATATATAATAGAATACATAAATAATCAAAAGTAAATATTTCATTAGAAAGATTAAAAATCGGCCAAGTGGGGGTCTGACTCGCATACGAAGGGTTCCGTACCATCGTAGAAGAAAGATTAAGGACAAAAAATAGCAAAAACAATTTGTCTTAACTTGGTTTCGATATCAGTCCCTACAGATTGCGAATCAGACGTCATTTCTGCCACCGACGGGTATGAAGATGAGGGAGCCGTGAATTTTGATGATACGATTATCATCAAAATCATTATTCATCGAATAATGATGGCTATTCTTAGGGGCTGAGTTATTAAAAGACGTTTCTTGTACGGAGAGACCCACTTTTTATATTTCAACTCTATTCCGGTTCATCAGATAGAGCCCGCTGACGGACGGACAGACGGAGGGACAGACAGACAGTGGAGGCTTAGTAATGGGGTCCCGTTTGGAACCCTTCGGGTAGGGAGCCCTAAAACAACATCAACATCCGCTATTCCTCTCGCTCCCGCCCACAACACAAACCACAGCGGTCTAAAAGTAAGCCAGCACAAGTGAATGTGCGCCAAGGTCCGAAGGCCGAGCCAAGGTCGACAATCAGGAAGCCAGCCTTCCGGAGTTGCTGGCACACAGCGTGTATTATGCCGACTGCATGGATACAGGCTGAATACTGGTTACCCTCGCCGCGCTTTTCTATTTTTATGTGACTCACGAGGGGGCGAGGAAAGAGGTGCATGCGATAGATTCAGGAACTCAACCTCTTTCTTTTTTATGTGACTTACGAGGAGGCGAGAAAAGGTTCTTGAATCTAAGGTACCTCTTATATTCAAAAACTCAATCTTCTTTGTTTAATCCAAACATGAATTGTGGACAATTATGGCACCGCACGCAGGTTCTGGTGGAGTTCCGATGTCTCATTATCATAGGGAAAATGATTCCAATGTCTCAATTAACAAGGGGTTTATCTCACCCATATCTACTCTTGACTTCATGATTATTTATTAATAGAGAAAAAAATTATTATTTTTTCTTCACATAAAAGCCGAGTCTTGACAATGGCGTCATTTATTTATTATACCTATTTACTCTCCCTATAATGTTGTAATTTTCAATAACCGAATCGCCTGCGGTGCACATCCATCATGCCATGCGCAAGAGCACAATACACGGACGCATTGGTTAAAAAAACACACACCATTTAAAAGCAGATAAAGCGTCAATTTACATGTAATTAGTTGGTACTACTTTTTAATATAATACGCTGCATTGAGAATTGACCTTCTGTCAGTCTGAAGTAGTTTGCATTTAAACAGCGGTTGGATGATGCAACTGCGTAGGAGCGGCCTGACACTGCATATTTGTGGAGAGAAATGTTTAACGGATGTATTGTATGGAATGGGATTATACTTGTTTACAAGCTGTTAGGTCTTGTAACAAGAGCGCGACATTGCACGCTTTGAAACGAATCAGGAATTGACGCTGGCGATTGATGACTTAACAATGAGCGATGAAATGAGATAACTGATGATGACAATATCAAAGGATATAACCCTGGACTATTGTGTTAAGTACGACAAGTATTAGCGTTTTAACAGATTTACAGTAATTGCTTGACCAGTGAATATCCAGGCAGGTCGAGTCAACATTGTGGGAAAGGGCAAAGTTTAAGTGTCTAGACCGGCCCTAACTAAGACTACTAGTGGTGGGCGTATTATAATTACTATATCGATTATAGGAGCCGTGCAGGGCGGCGCGTGGGTATGCCCTTCTAAATCTGTGCGCGATGGAATGCAGGCAAAAAGCGGTGAGCGGCGGCCAGGCGACAAGGGTGACCAGACAAGCGAGGCGTGCCTGGAGCTGAGTAAGCGAACTAGGGATGTGCCTGCCCTGCTAATAGAGCAACGATAAATAGATCGTAACAATAAGAAATAATAAGAGAAGAAAGGAAAGAGGAAGTCATCAGGAGTGGGCTTATACAAGGTTCCGGTGATGATGATAAAGAAGAGAAAGATAGTGGTGGAAGAATAATTCGTGAACGGATTCGAGAAAATGACCTTTCGAAAATGAACAAAATGATTCGAGAAGCGCAGTTTGATAGAGCTACGATAGTTAGATAGAAGAATAATGATTGGATAGGGGAAAACGTTGAAATAAGAGATAAATCTAAGTACAAGTTTATTTCATTATATTATTGTATGTTCCCGTGCTCAGCAATCAACCTTTAACATGGTTTGCTGGAAGATTTCTCTTATAAGAATTAAGCTTGCCTTATTTTCATGAAACGATTGTTTTTCATATGATTAGTGTGCAATTATGAATGAGACTACGAAAACAATGAAAAAGGGTGTTGTTAAAGACTAAAAGTAGTTGAAAGCCCTCAAAATGCTAATGGGCGTAACGTTGAGGCGTGTGAACTGTCATGAACAATGTGGACTCAAAAACAAAAACCATGTTTTTTTGTTAAACTAAAAATTTATGGTTTTCAGATTTATTCATTTGCTCGTGCTTTAAGACCTTGCTTCGTGCCAAATTTCATGATTCTTGATCAACGGGAAGTCAAGGGTTATGATTCCCTTCAAAATATTAAGCAATTTCATTTTTTTAACTTATATGGTATCTTTTAATTGCGGTGACCTATAAGTTTGATTTTTTCACAACTTTAACAGACCACAGACTTGAGTAATCGATATTAATTTCAATCTGCTATCAGTACGTGCTCCTGAAAAAAGTGTCTTGACAGACGGACAGATAGAACGAACTGATCCTATAAGCGTTCCCTATTTTCCTTTCAAGATACGGATCCCTAAAAACAACAAATTATGGATCTGACAAGCCATTAATATTTTGCACGGCTTTAAAATTTAAAGATCGGTTCTGCAACTCAGTGCACTAAATTATCCGTATGTTGTTTAAGTCATTCAATATATGTACCCATTATAGAACTTTGGAAAAAAAATATGCCACTGTGAAAAAAAAAGACATTCAACCAAAAGCTACTCTAATTTAAGTCAAAAACAGGAAAACAGAAATCGAAATTCATTCGACAAATTGAATTAGACAGCAATCACTAACAGACAGAGGAACTCCTAACTCAATTATACATCCAATTCAATGTAATGCAAATTGACCCTTGTGCCACTGATCTAAGACATACAAGGTTTCGTGCATATCGAGCAGCAAGGCACCAGTTGACATTGTAGAGTAGAGTAAGAGGTCCGCTCACATAAGATCAACTAAGGCAGCATATTGCATTGTATCTGTTGCATTTATGGTAGTCATATTCCAATATTTTGGGAAAAATCGACTGGATGAAACTGTAATCAGTAACTGTAAAATGACAATAACCAGTCATGGTCTCAAACAGCAACAAAATCATAAAAGTGGACTCCGTAATAGAGATTTAGATAATAGTGGACATTTACACAGTTATTTAGTCATTCCAGACACTCAGCCGAATTAAATAATAATTTATTATTATGAATATGATTGACATCGCTCAACTGCCTAACTACGCAAAAACTGGCTCTAATACCCGTATCAAGTCGCTGTAAATTTGCCTTTAACATTATCAATAGCTTATCTTAAATGTCTTTAATATATTATTATGAGACATTGTGCTTTGATTTGATATGTAAATGATATTTAATCTATAGTTAGTACTATGGTGCAGTTCTTGTATGTTTTTATCGTAAGTTTATTTCTTATAATCGACTGGTAGCTGAAGTATTTCTTCCTTCAATATAATAACTCGCCTTATCTGTAAACGATTCGAGGCAAAGTGTTTGAGATGGAATAAGTTTGAGCAGAGCTTTCTTTTGCAATACTTATCGGCGCCTTAGTAACTTGTTACATTTTAATATCTTCTATAAATTGTATCTAATGACGGGTGTCGGGTATGCCTATGCATGCCATTTGCACTGTTTTAGTTTACTAAGTTATTATAGAATGCAATTGAATATTCTTATTGTTTGTTAACATGTTATTTTTAATTAATTTTGCTCGTACCTATTAAATGATTTACTCAGTAGGTCACTAGTCCCGTTGACGTATTCATAGAGGAATCCCCTTCAACGTCCATCTTCCAATAAAAAACTTATTAGGGACTTTGATAAAATCGATTTCACAAATGTGTTTATTCTCGCCGGCCCTGATACAGTTAGATACAGTTGGTTTTTGTCGCAACTGCACTTAATGTGAACGAACGCGGTTAAGGTTCCCTTGTCTGCGATGTGAATCAGAGCACAAACTATAGGTAGAATAGCCAAACTAGTCGCCCTGGGTGGTTCCGTACTTAATGTCACTGAAAGATCGATCGTTGAAGTTTGCACGCCCAGAGTTCATAAAAGACAATTGAAAAGCGGAATGCGGTTTTTCAGGTTGATCATCTAGTAATGGGGATAAAACTAACGCCAATTATTTATTTGTTTGGTCGCTAGTGGGTTATACTGTGATTACTGTACATCAACACTAAATGATTTTCTGAACATGGCTGCGAAATCATCTATGATCTTTGGCTAACGCATTTCTTTTTTATGCAAAAAAATAACAGTTTTTACGCAAATGTCCACTAAATTTCACCTCATAACATAACAAAGATAGTAAAGGATGTAAGTAGATGAATAATGCTCGAGGAAGTGAAGCCGTGCGTAATTTTAATGGGGTTGGAAAATCGAATAACTTAAAGGCAATAATTATCTGATTCCCAATCGATTACCCAATATCATGCTTCAGGCGACAAAATAATGATAGATCTGATATGTACACGTAATGTGATGATAAGCAAGGTGCAAATGTGGATATCTAGATTGGAAAATGCTAAAATTGCTTTTAAAATTTAAATAGATTAAAAATCTAGTGTTAATTACTGAAACATGTAAAAGGTGATGATGACCCAACTTAACTCCGAAAAGAAATAAGGGAGCCATTTATTACTCTATATCAGAGTATATTGAGTCTTTGTACGAATGTAAACTAAACATTCGTTTTGTACAGTCGCGTGCGGTGTTTATACACACATCAACACTGTCTAGGGATATTAGATTTTTGTTTGAATTTCTTAGTTTTTCAGAAAAACTACTCAGAATTAGGAAAAAGTTTATATGTGGAATTAAACCTCCTTGTTCCATTTTCAAACTGACATTGAAAAAAAAACAAAAACTTATGAAAACAAAAGAAAGCGCGGGAACACGCATTTGATTCAGTTTACAGTGCTAGTTTACAGTGCTAGTTTTGTGTTGAGATTTATTTAGAAAAACATTATTTAACTAACTCTATCAATTGTTTTGGTGATTTTTACTGTTTGTGTCATGCAACGTCGACATCTGACGAGAGACGAGATGATAAGAGCGGTAGGAATGTTGGAAGCTGGCGCTATCCAAAACGTTGTTGCGGAGACCCTAGGCACCAGCCAGAATGTGATATCAAGGCTCTGGTCACGTAATCGTGATACTGGGGAAGTGGCGGAACGGCATGCTGGCAGAATTCGGGTGACCACCCCTAGAAAGGACCGTTTTCTCCAAAATACCGCCAGGAGAGAACCTACTCTGACGGCCATGGAAATGGTACAGAGGCTCCAACAGGAGCATCAGCTGTTGGTTAGCGACCAAACTGTCAGAAGAAGGCTACATGAAGCTAATCTTCATTCTCGCAGGGCAATTCGTGTTCCTGCTTTGCGACGAGGCAATCGCGGAAGGCGACTATTGTGGGCTCAAGAACACGTGTTATGGGATAATGAACAATGGTCGACAGTGCTCTTTACGGATGAGTCTCGGTTTGGATTTCATCCAGATTCGCGAAGAACACGAGTTTGGAGAGTTCCAGGCAGGGAAAGCCGGCTCCAACATCCACAGGAGGTTCATTCGTACCAAACAGGAACAATCATGGTATGGGCAGGAATTCGTATAGGCGCGCGAACCGACCTCGTTTTTGTAAGAGGCAACATGAATGCTCAGAAATACCGTGATGAGGTGGTGGAACCTGTTATTATTCCGCATAGGGTGCAAATCGGCCAGCAATTCGTACTCATGCATGATAATGCTCGTCCACACACTGCGAGGCTGGTATCAGCCGCACTTCAAGACAACGACGTCACGGTAATGAGATGGCCTGCGCAGTCGCCCGATATGAATCCCATCGAACATGCGTGGGACATGTTGCAGCGAAGGGCTATGCATGCCCTCCCTCCAAATCTGGCCACAGAAGAGCAACTTTTCTTGCACCTGCAACGAACCTGGGAACGCATACCACAGCAAGGCATCGACACCTTAATTCACAGTATGAATAACCGATGCCAAACTATTATTAACGTGAGGGGTGGCAACACTGATTATTAAGAGTTAAAATGTCTCACTTTAAGTTGTTTTTTAAATAAAATTATCCATTTTATTCATTAATTTCATTCGTAGACTTAGCACCATTTTTAGTCTCTTTGTTATTTTATTTAAAAAAAAATATTTGAAGATCTAAAATGTTTTTTATTTATATAATTAAGTTGGGCATTAACTGAGGTTTAATTCCATATATACTTCTCTGAACAAAATATTTATAGTTAATCAAAAAATTTAAGAAATACAAAATATCCCTAGACAGTGTTGATGTGTGTATATTTTTTTTAATTTTTATCATGAAGCCTAGATGTTCGCTCACGTTGTGCCGCTAATTGAATCAGTTATGTTATTACACGCCAATTTGGGCTGTTACTACGGAAATCTTTGGCAACATCGTCGACAGCAGCGTGCAGGCTCGTTAACTTTTTAATTGGAGTCTTTGTATAATTTTGTGAGGAAAATAGGGCGATTTTTGCATGTGCAATTTAAGTCACATTCAATGGCAAGGCTAGCAACTCTTAGATAACTTTGAGTCGGCATTTTGATAATTATCCTATATAGTCAAAGTAACTTGAAACTGATCCTGGCAAATACGAGTATGACAGATAATAATAATAATAATAATACCTTGGACACTATTTACACACATGATATGATAGATAGATATGATTTATCATTAGCTATTTCTACGCTAAATTAAAAAAATCACAGAAATTGCGTATACTTTGAATCTATCCGAAGAAAGGATCTGATCTGACAAAATCTGATAAAATATCATATTTTTAGAATGAAAGCTCCGATACAGAAAAGAAAGTGACGAGTTAGGAGAATGACCAATTAGGGAAACAGACATTTCGAAGATTTTTATGAAATTGACGGTTATGGTAAGGGAAAATTAGCATTGGTGCACCAACTCCTTTCGAGTCTTTCTATTGTCATCGTCTTCTTCCCTGTGTTAAAACATTCCGGCGCAGTCGGATACAAAAAAGTTGCTTATTTAATCAACTAATATTTAACACACTATACTATATATCTACATTGAGCAGGGTGCACTGTAATATAAAGTTACATACATTTGAAATTGAAACGTTATCATGAAATTAATCATTGGCAAAGAGAATGTATGTTGATATTCAATTGTGTTTAACTTTGATGTTCAATTTGTTTTGAAAGCTTCAATTCTATTGTCGGAGAAATAGGTCGCTGTTGAACACTTGATATTAGAGATAGAGGTCGGTGTAACAACATGGGGTTAGGCAAGGAACTGTTTGAAAACAGTATCAGAACTGGTTTCCAGTGCTAGATACACACAACAATAAATAGAGTTATCGCAAGCTGTACCCGCACCGTTAATCAACTGATCGGAACCATTTGCATAAGTGATCTATGTCACATCATTATGCCGATATAAATCGAAACAGTTATAAATCAATCTTTTGATATTTATATTTGGTACGCTTTGATACTTAATAAAGATAGTCACATATGCTGTTTGGTAGTTTGCAAGTATTAAATTTTCATTAAAGTTGACACAAACACAATTAAGTCGCATGTTTATTAACACCTCTATTATTTACGATTTTATGCGGTTGTTATCATTTAAGTTCCGTTTAATTGGATTCAATGGTTTGTTTAGAAGCAGTTAATGTTATCGTAACATTCACGACTCATGTAGAGGTTGTTTATACGTCCTTTTATCTGAACACCCAAAACTAGTAGTTAATTTAATATATTAAGAAGGTACTCACCATGGATTTCATTTTTGGTAAGAGTATAAGGCACAGAGTGAAAAGAGAAGAAGAGTTTTCTTGATTAGTTAGCGAGTGTTTTGATTGATAGCGCTACTGGAAGAGATGTCTTCCAGGACTCGCTATGTTTGAAGTGCAACTTGCGTCTGAGCGAAATGAGGGCGGGAGCAAGCTTATATACTTGGGCAAGTCAACAGAGGTGGTGCGCGCGCGCCGAACCGCTCGTGAAAGTATTGGGACAGTATGCCATTGATAATAGGCGAATATCACACATATTTCAATGGCAGCACGTGTGTTTAGCTCCGTTTTTGGCAGTTCAGGGCGTTTCGAAGGTTAAGAGGGTGGTTTGAGGCGATCTTGAGCGCTATTTTGGTGGTATGGGAGTTTTATTTTCAGTTGAGGAGTTGTGTTTATTGCTGACATGACACGGATTAGTTCTGCTGTGGGGTAATTTGTTTGTAAAAGTTTATGGAAAGAATGGAGCGACATCATGAGCACATCTTGATTTTGGTCGATTTATTTAGGGGGAGCTCAGCATTCCTACCTACCTCATAAGTCCGATTGTTGCATTGTTTGGCATCTTTCAAAGGAACTCTCTGTCTAGTCAAAATAGAACCCGGCTAAGTGCGAGTTGCTCTCACCCACCGAGGGTACCACATAAATAGTTTTTTTTTGTAAGGGACTAAAATTTACAATTTTCGGATTTTTTTCCTTTATTTCCTATAAGACCTTGCTTCGTGACACATTTTATGATTCTAGGTCAACGGAAAGTATTCTATAGGTTTGATACTTCCCGTTGACCTAGAATAATGAATTTTGGCGCGAAGCTAGGTCTTGTAGCCCAATTATGGAGTTAAATATGAAAAATGTAAATTAGCAGTCAAATAAAAAAAATTGTTAAAAGTATAGGTACCTAGCTGTACGTACGTACATACCGTGCAAGCGAAAATGTCACTAAGGACTTGATGGGCGAACTATTTTTTTTAATTTAACATATATAGTTATTGGTCCGCTATTGACCGTTAAAATTGTCTTGAAATTAATTAAATTAAATAAAACTCTTTAAATAAATAAACAACTTCTTTCACAGGAGTTTTACGATTAAAATTTCAGAGTTGTGAAAATATGAAAAGTTCCTGAAACTTTTGAAACTTTTAATCGTAAAACTCCTGTGAAAGAAGTTGTTTGTTTATTTAAAGAGTAAATAAATAAACAACTTCTTTCACAGGAGTTTTACGATTAAAATTTCAGAATTGTGAAAATATGAAAAATTCCTGAAATTTTTAAAAAATGAAAAATTTATATTCAGCCCTTCAGAGGTGTGTATCGTTAGGTACAATGCTTCAAGATCTTGGGGCAGTCGTCTATACACCTAATTATGTCTTTGGCGGCAGAAACAACCGATCGTATGACCTAGAAATTATATTTTTTTCAAAGCTCCAAGGGACCACAGAACTCAGTAAGCAAAACAGTTTTGACAGACAGACAGACAACGAAGTGATCCTATAACTGTTCCTTTTTAGGGTTCGGTACCCTAAGGGTGCCAAACGGGACCTTATTACTAAGACTCCGCTGTCCGTCTGTCTGTCTGATTGTCCGTCTGTCACCAGGTTGTATCTCATGAACCGTAATAGTTAGACAGTTAAATTTTCACAGACTATTTTATGTTGCCGCTATAACAGCAAATACCAAATAACAGAATAAAATGAATATTTTAGGGGGCTCCCATACAACAAACGAATATCTAGTTATATATTCATTTAAAAAAAAATATATTACATTAAAATAAAACAAATATTTAAGGGGGGCTCCCATACAACAGACATGATTTTTTGCCGTTTTTATAGATAATGGTCCGGAACCTTTCGTGCGCGAGTCCGAGTCCCACTTGGCCGGTTTATTTTTACTTTTATGGTACGGAACCTTAACAAGACGTAACCATCATATGCGTGATGAATTTCCCTTATAACATAACTTTGGAAATGGTTTCAAGACCAGTGAAACAAAAGGTTTAACTAACTTTTATTTTTGTTTGCAGAATAATCTTGTAATGATAGTATTCTCGTATGATTCGTGTACATTTTGTGATGACTTGACACAAACCTGCTGACCTGGGTCGTAATTGCGCTCTTTACAACTGTCAATTATGTGTAAATGCATATGCCGTCAACAGGGTCTTCTCCCACCGAGGGAACATGTCAATATCGAGTGATGTTCATACAAGTGATAATAGTTCTTACTTCTCCAAAAACGGCTCGTCGCCATTCAAGTAAGCACGTCCATGTGGTGCCGGAGTGTATTGATCCATGAAGTGGAAGGTCGTTCCATTACGAGTTATCTTCGGATTTATCCAGCGATTCTTATCGTAAATATCGCATTACTCTTGCCACTTTGCTGGTTTTATTGCTTGCAGTTTTTCTCTGTCGCTATAAGCTTAAGAGGAATGATCTGATGGTATACATCTCTGATTGTAGCATATTTTCCTGGTAGATTTTCTTTAGGAATTGTACTTACTTTGAGTTTCGTTCATGCGCCTTTACCTTATCCAGTTTCTGTGCCCTTTTTTGCTGACAGAGAGAAGTTAATTTGAGCTTCAAGCAATTTTTCTCTCTGCAATAACGTATCGGCGCGCCCAAGGCAGATGAGCTTACAACAATGATAATCAATTTAACTTACGCACTGCAATTTGCCCGCAACTTTATCCTGGTTCCATGCTGTGATCATAATGGCAACCACTGTGCAACACCACCACAATATGTGTGCATCTGATATCGTGACGTCATTACGATGCTTTTAGGTTAATACATTCCAACGAGGTGCACAAATAATATGACCGGATTGTACTGTTATTGATGACTCCAGGAGCGATGACATTTATTATTTTTGGTCATTGTCGCGTCTTCTTTGTTGTCATAATTTGTCAAATTACCGAAGATGAATGGCTTGAGTGCATTTCTTCGGTTAATTTCAATTAAAATAACTTGCACTTTGTGGGTTTAAAGCTTCCTTGTTGACTTGTTTAAGTTGAATTGCGATAAATAATTTGTTTTCTTGTGTCTCTTAATCCCATAAAGTATTTATTTTTTACGGCAATAAGACTTTATCACCCTGCAATAATAATATTATGTTGCAGTGAACTTATATATAAACATATAAGGTATATAAAAATGAGACATGTGATTATCATTTCGTTTACATTAAATATTAAAATTAATATGGTAATACTTTTATTTACGCACGTATCATAAAAACTCTTTACTGCGTCCAAAACCCGCAAGTTACGAAAGTATAATGATAAATTAATAGGTAAAAACTCATTTTTTATCTGAATATTGATACATTATGACCATAATGTATCAATATTTCGACATATTATAACATTCAAATTTCGAACACCGAGGCCCGCCTGCGTACCGCCCCTAGTTTGTCTGTGAAGTTGGTACTACTGAACAAGCTAAACAAGTGCAGAGCAATGATCAATGCCAGAATGCTGGTCGCACCTGCGGTTCCTGAACACATTAAAGAGAGCTTATAATATGTGTGAAGATATGTATAGTGTATGTAACTGTACATAATTAGGCATTAAAAGTCTCGAGTGATATTATTATGAAAATCGCCTTCGGCTCGTTTCATGAATCCACTCTCGAGTTTTAATGCCCTCCATTATGTATCAGTCATATAAACTACTATTAGGTTCTGTTACAACTAAACCTATAATGAAGATAATGATATTTGTGCCACCTCTAAATAGTTCTGCTGTAGACACTACACGTACACATCATAGCAGCTAATTAAATGTTATGTTAGCTGAATGACGGCCTGTACTGATCGATAACGCTTGCCCGATATTATTCTGGGCATTGACTATGCCTTTAGGCAACTCTTTTCAATTAGACCTGCAATAGACCACCGAAGTTTTCACGCAGGATTGTCTTCATTGCCTTAGATAAGTTCGACGGAACCAATAGCCTGTTAAAACTGCAGTGGAACAGCTTTCAACACCAGTGTGCGTAAGGTTTATAAATCAAACAAAGTAGCTACAGACAGCCCCGCTGCGATCTTTCTGCTGGTGGTAGATGGTTGAATTGCAGGGAATAGCAGATTGTAGGAACGAATAGCATACTGGCTCTATTATTTTACTAAAGAGAGGATGCAATAGCTTGACTTTGAGTGTTAATAAAATTTTGTATTAACAGCTACATATATCATCTCGACTGCACCTTAGACTTGTTCTAGAAAAATGGAATAAGGAACTTTATTTGCGTGTCATGGATTACCATTGGTGTAGAAATTTATTTCAATTTCACATGATATGTAGTGTTAAATAGGAAATCAAATGATTTATTTGTTACAACTCAATTACTCGTTACTTAATTGCATATCAACATGTGAAGTGTTTAATTGTCTTACAAAAATAGCAGTACCCTCTCGACTACCAGAAACAACGTAGCTGGGGTTAGATGCATTTAATTTAAATCATGCCGCAACGATCGCCAACGTTGAGGCATGCGCCGTTGGAAATTTAACAAAAAAATGAGCTAACTACGTGATTAAATTAACCGTAGGAATGTCAATAGTATTCTTCAATCAGATGGGTTGGCCAGGTCCATCTGTTTTTTAAGCTTTAGCTAAGTCAGATGTCAGATCTCGCTCCTTTTCACAAACATTTTCTTAATGTTGTATCCTAAATGAAATCCAAAAAGTTTTGTAGCACATTGAGATTAGTACATAAAGAGTGTGCAACTGATCTGAAATCTACATACATAGATACATAGAGTCGTGGCTTGTCCCATACGCTTAGTAGGTTATTCAATAGTAAATTATTGTGTGACAGGGGGCTAGACTATCACCGCAGCCATTAAGTGTCCTTTTATTTATTGATGTCTGACTTTGTTTGCAAAATATTTGCATCTGTACATATGTATTCCAAGACTATAGTCCCGATATAAACGAAATATGTGGTCCTATTGAATGGATTGTTAAAGTAGGTACCATCATTTAAATTCATAAAGGTGCAAGGTTGGCGACCGTACCTCGTTTTTCAGATACTTACATCTCAGTTTTTAAGAGGCGTTTTTGTTCGAGCTTTAAAGTTTATTCCCTCGAGTGGAATCTGAGGTTGCACTGGACTTGATTTGACCGAGCGATTTTATAAAGACTCTTGATTTTATAAAATATATTTTACTCTACCTTTCGACTGTGGATCATACATGTGCCTCAGCTACCTAATCTGGAATATTGTTTAACGCCAACAAATAATATGTATATTTGTGATATAAAACATTTATTATCTAATGATGCGTTTTATTTTTAAATGAAATTAAGCTTATTTCGCTGAAATTGAGTGACGTATGCACGTGTACGTCTTCAACTTCAACGTCAGATGTAAGCCTTCGGACACATTGGTACAATTTCCATATTAGTACAATTCCACATTCGTACAATTCCAGATGTTAGATGACCTGCGATTTACTTAACAATTAAATTGTCATAGTACGTATTAATTCTTAAGTGTGAGTAATAGAAAAACTATGTAGAAAAAAATGTGGATCATAAAATTTATAACTTTACTTAGGATGACTTTTTTGATAAAACTTCATGTTTATTTGTTCGTCAGAAGAATAATTTCCCAAATGACAGTTTTTTGGTAAAAGACCCTTAGGAATGTAGATATTAGGTACTAAGGCCTTTAGCTAATCGTAAGTAATAATGAAATCCAGTTTATAATGAGTCAATTTTTTATTGACAAATAAATTTAATTACTATACTAGTTTTACTTATTTTTTTACAAGAACACTTCCAAAGAGTAGTGCAGTTTAATGATTTCTTTACACAACTGCATTCTTTAGAATCAATTAATCTGTCGTTATGATTACCTTTCAATGCGTTTAGTGTTGACTTTTAAGTTTCCCTTTTAAAAAGCTTCGGGTAAGAAATGTATCACATTAAATATTAAATAATTTTTGAGACCTAAAACATAAGTTTTTATTTTATTTAGTATTGATTTTCAACAAAAAATACAAATTTGAAGTAAATTCAAGCAGCATTACAAACAGTCATACAGGTTAATCAACTAGCTCAGGTTCAGATGATTCTATTTTTGTCTGACACAACTGCTCTGTAATAATTAAGTCTGCTATCTATATTGTGAACCTTTAATGATGCAATAAATTTTTATTATTATTATTATTATTATTATTTGTTTTAAAACAGCTCACCAGTGTGGATGTGTTCATATGCTCGTGGTCTATTCGACACGACATGGTATACTTACGTGAAAATGAAACCAATGACAATTAATTCATGGTTCCTATTAGATTACATAATGTAGATTATGTGAGGGACTAAATACTCCTGCGGGCTTCTTAATGATGCAACTGTGGAAGTAGTCTCAATCTCTTCGTTGACCTTGAAGAAACATGATTCCGATGGTGGCACTTTTGAAAATGTTGCGGTCAAGAGCTGATAGCAAAAACCAAATCGTTTTCCTATTAATAACAGTAACCGCTGGGGTTACGAAAAATAAGTAGGCCATATAACTTATCAAATAAAAAATCAGTCAAGTGTGAGTCGGACTCGTGCTCCAAGGGTCGCGTTGATGTTGATGGTGATGCTTAGGTAACATGAAGGGACGTATAATTTTCTGGTCGTAAACTATGAGAATCCTAAAAACGCGTATGCGAAGCCGTGCTGCGTACGGGCAGCTGGTATAAATTAAGTACGTTTTAATATATCAGTTAGGTAACTGTGCATAGTTGTAGTTACATACATAGCGCGACCCCTTTTCCCACAAGAGGTGGCAGAGGCATAGGTACCTGGTCAGCACCGGGGTGTCCTGCTTGACCGGTGACGGTGTAATCTCTAGACCACGGAAGCTCTTAGATACGTTTACGATAGGGTCCATAAACATTTTTTTGGTAATTTAACTATAAATTTATAGTTTTCGGATTTCACCATTTATTTGTGCTATAAGAACTTGCTTTTTGCCAAATTTCATGCTCCTACGTTAAAAAACCTATAGGGAAGTACCCTATAGGTTTTTTGATTCCCTTTCGACTATCAAGCAAATTTAGCAATAGTGACATAAACGGCGGTATTATGTGATCGCTTTTACCTATAAGTTTGTTTTTTTCACAACTTCAAGAGACCACAGACATGAGCAATTGATATTAGTTTCAACTTAATGCCTCCACGTGTTACTGAGAAAAAGGGTCTTTACAGACGTATAGGCAGCCAGACAGAAATTTACAGTTTTAGGATTTTTCGTTTACCTGTGCTGTAAAACCTTGCTTTTTCCCAAATTTCATGATCCTAGGTCAACCGGAAGTAGCCTAAAGGTTTTGATTCCCGAGTATCAAGTAAATCAGTAAGTTTTGCTGAACTGAATTTGGGACATAAACGGCCGTATTTTTTGATTGCCTGGACCTAGAAGTTAGAATTTTTCATAGCCCCAAGGATCCACAGACGTGAGTAATGTTATCAATTTCAATTTGAAGAAGAAAAAGGAAGAAGAAGACAAGATTGCAGATGACTCAATCATAGCCATAGTCGAGCCCCTTACACCCCACCTGAAAACACTATTTAAAAATATCTTAAAAAAGATGAAATACCAGACGACTGGAATAACTCGAATGCTCTAGAAAAAAGGAGACATAATCTGATAGACAACTAACGAATAATATGCCTCCTTCCAACTCTATACAAACTGTTTGTAGTTACCATTTTAAATATAATATCGAACACTCTGGAGCAGCAATGTAAATGAAATAATGTGATTAAGTTTATCATTTCATCATCATCATTTTTTCCTTCAAGGGCACTCCACATATTTTTTTGTTCTAAAGTTTTTGTAAATCTATTTACTATTGTAGATAGCTAATAAAACAAGGGAGATTTTGAAATAATTTGTGCGTTAGAAGTATGTTGTCCTCATGGGCAGCTACATTTTCGTGCCTCTTGCGGTCGAGACATAACATGTCATAACTTTTACATACAGGGACATACATTGCTTCTGGCCCCACACCAGGGTACCCTGTGTCGTGGGTACATCCAAGACCTGGATATTTTTATTCCACCCCAGCCGGTTCGACTGGAAATAATTTCTCTATAAGACCCCATATTACTCGAAAGAAACCCATTCATTTTGGATTGGGTATTATAGGGTTAAATTTGCTAGAAATGGAGCTTTAACCCCTCAAGATATAGGTATCGAATAATCAATTACTAACTAAATAAGTAGCTCCCATGAATATTTTATATGGAGATTCGTACATCATGGATAGGTCACATCTATGTCACTTAATAGCGCCTCACACCGCAAACATGATCTACTATGACACCAGGTACAGCATACCATTTATACAAAAATAAGGCTTAACCTATATGTAATACAGGCGCTTCGTTCACAAGGTTTAAGTGGTAAGGATTTGTGAATCAATTCATGCATCAAAACCAGCTAAAGTGACAGATTGTATTAGTTTAGTTTAAGGCTGTGATCTTACTACGGTGGCGTTATGTGAAGGTCAAGTTAACAGATAACATCTAACGCTAATCTAATCATAGACATTCTTGCTGTGTATTATGCGTTGATGTTGTTTAGAAAAGTTCTACCCACTTTTAGAGAGTGGCAGAGTTTCAGTAGGATCTCCACCTGCAACGAGCTTGGCGCCCTTCAACATTCATATATTATTGATCGCTCAAGTCTCGAACCAGCAGCAGCGCTGGACCATGCACATACCCACAGATATTAACACTAAAATAGTACCTGTTAGTCGTAAACTAAATGTTTAGTCTAGTAGGTACTTAGAACATGATGAACGCAAAGTGTAGTTAGTTTACAAATTAACTCGCGTTGTTCTCAGGTTTACATATTTGTGATAATATGCATGTAAATACGCTGTTGGTCTCAGATTATAGGACCTGGTTAAATTAGCTAAGCGTTCATTTTGTTCGCTGTGTCCATTGCTTGGTTGCAGGTGGTAAGTTGGTCACTTTATTAAATTATCGTATCAAAATATTTGACCAGTCCCGGACTGAGTCGGGCTGAGCTCATTGGCGCACGATTCATGTAGTGCCGAAGGGATTAGCCGATTGATTTATATCTGTTTCTCTTGTGTTGTGCTAAATTATCTGTGACTATATCTGTAAAACGACAGATTAATCTGTCACTTAGAGTTTATCGGGTCTTCTTGAAACAGGTCATAAATGAACTATTACAAGTATGAACATCTCAGCGCCAAAAGCTATTGGATGCCGGCTGTGCAACTCAAAACTACTCAAAGTCTTGACGTCACTGTATCGCTCGGAAAAAATACAGCGTCTTAGTACACTTACACTTCGGCCTTTTTTAGAATGCGATTATGACATTTTCTTAATGTATACATTAAGCAATATTTTTCGACAACAAATCACTAAAATATTTTTTTCCTTCCCAAAATGGGTAAATGCTACCCAAAATGAGTAAATGATCACCAAAAGTTGCAGAACATGTAAGAATAACAAAAAAATACTTAAAACGTAAACTTAAGTACAAAAACATAAAAAGAAGTTTGGTGATCTTTATCCAAACACAATTTGGTGGTCGTTTACTAATTCTGGCGGACTTTTCGAATTTATTAGTAGCAAAATAGGTGCGTCTTTGGTGATCGTTTAAACATAAGCCATATTTTTCATTGCAGATATAAAAAATGTAAGGGTTTTGAGCTGTCAGGATCGCATTCTCTCAGCGGCCAGACTCTTTTTTAAGTAGCACTTTATTTGAGCAGAAGTGTTTGCATTCGGCCAGTATCCCATAAATTCATAATTTCTTTATAGCACATAAATAATATACAGAAAATAAGAATCACAAATATGGCGTCAGAACAATTTTCCAGATGTAAATCTGCGAAGAATCAGTAATTCCCGTGTAATTTATGGTGCGGTCCGCTCATGGCAGGGCGGGGTGCGGGCCCTGCAGTGGGAGTGGGTGCAGGCTGACGTGGCGTGACCGGCGTCAAGGGCGGCGGGTCAGCCTGCCGGAGACCTGCGCAGATCTGTTGCGGCGAACCACGCCCGGAAGGTTCTGCGTCAATCACGAACGCGCTATTTCGAAGTTTGTGTTTGCCGCACACGTTTGCCGAAGTCCCGGAAACCGTGTGAATATGAGATTTTTAGGTACAGTACTCTCCAGTACTTACCTAGAGTGGCGCGGGGCGGGTTATTCGATATTTAGTTTTGTTTTTTGTTTTGTTTAGTTAATTTGACTTAGGTGGTAGTAAATTTTAGTTCATAATTTCTAGTGTTAATTGTATGGCGATTTGAAAGATATTTGCTATTTAATTGTATTTTTTATTAAATAAATTCTGTTTGTACTCTACCTATACTAAATATTTTTATATTTATATAGAACAAGGAGGGCCTTAGCAGGGATGATTAGGTTTGTAACCACATATTTCCTACAACTTAAGCATAATACATGACATATAATTTCCTTCGTTAGTTATGTATATCGCAAGCTAAAACCTTAAGCGACAGGTCATACGATGCGTAGGTTCTGTTTCAAGTGCGTTCTAGAAACCGAATCAGCTCACGGAAACAACTGCTCGTATGTCCAGTTTGCGTGTCTGTGAGATAATTATAATAATTAGGTGTTTAAATGCTACAAATTACAACGAACTCTAGATTTCGTCCTACCAATTTATTGTAAGTCGTGAAACGGGCCAAATAATCTTGAAAGCAAATCTTAAATGTTGGTTTATATTGAAGGAGAATTAAAAGAGGAATTTATTCGTCCCAAAAATCCTCCTTTTTCAGGTAACTTCTTCACTTTTAGGAAGAATAGTTTCTAGAGCTTTTACTGTATTTCGTTATTAGACAAAAAATAAAAAAACAGAATTCAGCAATTTTTCAAGCAGTATGTACTTTTATTTCATTAAGCACAAGACTTGTTTAACAATCTCTCATTTTTATCACTGTCTCCTTGTCCCTCTTGTTTTGCTGGAAGAAATCCCATTTTAAACATAAGCTCGCCGCTAGATATTTAATAGTTGTTTCTCTGATATTTTCGTTTATCGCATTTAGCTATAAAGTATATATGAATGCAACTGAAGTAAAGTCAAAGTTCTTTATTACTGTAGAGATTTACATATACTTAGCAGCGTAATATTTTGCCTCTTCTCTACATTGGACCACTGTGGGATAAGAAGGGAAGATTGATTTTTAGATCTCTTTTAAAAATTGGTTGTGCTTAACTAATACAAATAAATTAAATTTTTATTATTATGATTAATAAGCAATAATAAATAATTACAAAATTATTAACAACAAGGTCTGTGTTGAGCTAGATTAACCCCATACAGTCCCGTCATTTAAGTAATCTTGAACATTGTAATATCAATTTTTCGACAAAGTCGCTTTAACATGCTTTTTAAATTGCTCAAATGGCAATTTCAAAATCTCCAATGCACTAATGTACTCCAAATCAATATTAAAATATGTATGAGAAACCAGGCGAGTCATGTTCAAGACTTTACACCATGATTACTCCTAGCATGAACTTGTCCAGTTGAACAAGAAATGCTGGAATGTTGGTCGCCTTCTAAAAAGTGGCTGAGTCACTGTGAAAGGAAGTGCACTCTGTTAATCTGTAGGAAATATAGGAGATTATCATGTGTATGTTTGTATGCACACAGTATCACAAATGCACTGACTTTTATTGACTTTAAGCTTTGTCTTTCCATCTGCTGTCAAAACAAGTAAAACTTAAAACTACGCATGGCCATAAGATTCCTTTCAACGCAAATCTATTCCAAAAAATATATGTGGAGTTATCAAAATAATTCAGAGATGTTGTGGGCCTAAGCATCAGTTAAAATTATCAGTTTTGCATTCTGGCTAAATCAGTTTAATTTTTTACGTCCCGCTATCGGGTAAGCCCAGCAATACATGTATACACCCAGTTAAAATTGTTGTAGGAAACCTTCTAGCAAGCCCAAAACTGTAATTGATTTACCGCTTGACAACATATCAAACGTCAACTTGTAATTCATAATTCGTTCAAGTTATTCAACAAATTGGCTCAAATTACAGCCAAATTCATATGTATGAATACTATATTATTATTAGGTAGGCGTCACCGTTGCGAGTGGTCTGAAACATTAACCTTCTGTGCCACCGCGGGCGAAGCTGGTAATAATTTATCTAACTATCTGCGCTGTTGAAGAATGGGATTCCAATTTTTTTCTTGTCACTCTGGCTCTACTCTGCAAAGTGCGAAGAAAACAAAACTGCCCGCGTATCAAGCTTTCCATTGTGAATGTACGAATGAATCAAAATCTGAAGTTAACTGTACAGAATAGAACAATGCGGGGAGATGGGCTAGGCCCCTGTCATAATAAATCGATACATAAATTACTGGCGCAACTGTCCTCTGCCACCAATGGGCCAAGATGTGACAATATTTTGACTAGATATATTTAAATAAATAAATACTAGAGGACAATCTTACACAAACCGAACTATGCCCATAGTAAGCTCAATAAGGCTTGTGTTATGAGTACTAGACGACGATATATTTAATAGAGATGTATGTGGATGTATTTATGTTTTTATATAGAAAACATCCAAATCTAAGAAACAAATATTCATGACCATCACACAAATATTTGCCCTTACCAGGATACGAACCCAGGACCATCAGCTTCGAAGGCACTACTACCCGCTAGGCTGAGCCGGTTGTCAGGTCTGTTGAATTCGTTATTTCCCATTCTTTATCGTAACGGGTTTTACAGTAGTAATTACCATTACCAAAACCAACAGCATCTACCCGTAAGAACCATATATCGTATGAGTTCATAAAGTAAAGACATAATATTGAGCGGTACTTAAATTGCGTTTGATGTAGACAGATTAATATGTGGATTGCTAAGTTAGATTAGCGCATTAGATTGATATGCTATTTTATTTTAGCGCCAACTTTGATTGACATTCATTTATTAACATATTGAACTACTTAAAGGTCTAACTGCCATATCCAGAGTCGTTTGATGATTTATTAAGGATGACTTGAGCGAAGATTTACATTTATACATACATATGCTCACGCCTATTTCCCGGAAGAGGCAGAGACCAAAGACCTCCACCTGTATCGATCCTGGCATACATCTCTCGCTTCCTCAACATTCTTAAGTCTCTTCATGCAAGCTCGCCGGTTACGGGTACTTCGAATTAGCCCCTTCACTAACAAATCGCCGATTTGGTCTTTATAGGATCTTCTTGGGCATCCCCGTCCGACGGCACCTTTCCCACCCGCTCTATAAATCTGTTTCGTCAATCTCCTTTCATTCATCCTTTCAACGTGATCAAACCACCAATGATTTCCATAGTAAATTCAGGAATCGGATGACTGGTTCGTATAGTACGGTACGGTACGGTAATCGCTGATCAGCTGCAAAATTAGAGTTGTGTATTGCTGGTGTAATTTGGTCAATACTGTGGGAGTCAATACTCAATAGATCGATCGATCGATCTCTCGCACACGAATTTTATTTTCATAATTATTTTTCTTTTGGTTCGACTACAGTACTTTATCATAAAGCCTGGCTCTTCATAATAAACCAGTGGAATTATTACCTCTTGTATAATATAATCTATAATAATTTTTGGTGAACGAGTAAATAAATTTTCTTATCGTGATCATTTCACAAATAAATACTTACTTTTAATTCTACTACAGAAAAGACGTGTAGCGATTTACGATGTTTATCAATAGTCTCGTTGACTGCTCTGCAATTAAGATTACATTAAGTTGCCGGCAATTGCTGTTATTGGCCTTCTTAGGCATAATATGGAATGACTAGATATCGTGTAGAGTTTTGAGATAGCACTAGTATCTTCATAAGGTGCACACAGATCTACCTAAACTACTCCTGTACACACGACTGTTGCACCAATTTTGTACTGCGTGCGCATGATGGGTGGACGGTGGCCGGTGCGCGCGCAGTCTAAAATTGGTTCAACAGCAGTGTTTGCAGGCGCAATTTTGTTAGATGTCTCTCTACCTTTTTCTTATGATTGAGGGAGCACCTTCAATAAGTAATAACCTCTGAAAACGAAAAATTCCAGTGTAGTCAGAAGGCATGTACGTTATCATTTTTGATATGAAAGACTAAAGAGGGTGCAGATATATCCCACATTAAAGAATATCAACCTCATTAATAAACTCAGTACCGACTGACAAAAATGACACGTCACGCTGACACAGGATCTGAAAAATATGTTTACCAGTAACCAAAAGTTTTGTTACTACAGTCTTCACAAAATAAAAGGCCCGATGACAGCGTCCGTATCACTGACGTAATAAGGTTGAATTTAGTTTGGGCAACCGGGCCTTTTATTTAGTAAGCCTTAATTTAAAGACCTGCGAACTATGACATACTAATAACAAAACCAGGTTCATTTAGTTGTGTTGAGATACTTGGAGCTTAACTACTTAGTTGTGTTGAGATACTTGGAGCTTAACTACTTTAGTTGTGTTGAGATACTTGGAGCTTAACTACTTTTGTTGTGTTGAGATACTTGGAGCTTAACTACTTTAGTTGTGTTGAGATACTTGGAGCTTAACTACTTTAGTTGTGTTGAGATACTTGGAGCTTAACTACTTTAGTTGTGTTGAGATACTTGGAGCTTAACTACTTTAGTTGTGTTGAGATACTTGGAGCTTAACTACTTTTGTTAAAATTAACTGCATCGTTTTACTTTTTCTACGCTAACTGTTTAATTAAAAAAAAACAATCCAATCTAAATTAATAATCAAATAGTTTGTTCAACTATTTGATTGAAATATTTAATAGTTATTTAATTGACAAGGGGTTGGGTTAAGTGTAAAAAAGCTTCATTTGAATTTTGAGAAACGCAGCATATCAGTTTAATTGAAAATAGACGACTTATAGGAATTACGACAAACAAAACTTAATTTTAAATAGTAACCAAAAGTTTTGTATATGGTAGAAGTTTGTTAGATATCAAATTAACTAATTGGTAAAAACAACAAAGCACGTTGGTTATTAGTAAGCTTAGAGTATTGTTCTTTGTGGGCACAGCGTTTTGTTGCTGCAACAATGCTAGTTTGTCTAGGTTAACTATGTTATAAGTAATAAAAACTTGTGTAAATGCATACCAAATAAAAATTTACAAAACAAGTTTTGGATTCGTTACTAAACTACTGCCTTAAATCCCTTCTGATCCACCGTACCACCTCCCATACCCCCAGTGGTACGGTGGGTAATTATCGTAGCGAAAAATAATTACCTACCGTACCACTGGCGGGTATGGGCGGTGGTACGGTGGGTCAGAAGGGTCTTAAATTAATTTACATTTAGTTTACTAACAACGAAAGTCTAACCTAACTTAACTAGTCCGGTTAATCCTTTTTTCAGTGTGTAGGCCTTCCTCAGATGTCTTGAAGAAGCTTAAAATGCCCTCGCCTCAGTCAAAGTTGCATCTTTGACTTTACTAAAAATAGATGTACTCGTTCAACAGGAATTTCAGTTTATAATATTTTAAATCTAAGCATTCTAAACAATGCCTTAAATTCCACATGGCCGGTGGAGTATTCACAATAAATCTGTTTACCTGATAGATAGATAAAGGTGGGTTCCGACTGTGCGGCTTGGCCATACTTGATTGAAATGTCAGATGCGGGGACGTCGGAGCCTGGACTAACGAGAGCTTGATATGTTGATGGAATAATTTGTATGATCGAATGCTGGTTGGTTATTAGTTATTAGATATCTATGTCAGCAGACTATTACGATTGCTACGAAACCGCGATGTAATAATAGACTTAACATTATACTTGTAGGAAAAGATCAAGTACATAGTCCTAACTAATCGTTGTTTGCAATAAATGTTACATGCATACATAACGGCATCGACTTTTGCTATGCGGGGTGGCATAGGCATGGTTTTACGCCCATATACTTATAGACACATGCATTGCTTCTGGCCCCATACTAGGATACCATGTGTCGTGGGAATCAGAAATCCAAGACCTGGGGTTTTATTTTCTTCACTTCCGGCTGGGGATCGAACCCGGGAACTCTCGCATGGCAGGTAGGGCCAGTACCGTTGCGCCACAGAGGTCGTATAGGTGTGTTGATTAAATTAAGCTTTTAAATTAACACCTTTCAAATATCTGAAACCTAACATAGCAAGTTCTGAATAATAAAAAACTGTGATCGATGTATGAAGGTTGAGAGCTTGGAGGTCGGACGGAGACAATAATAACATACCATGTCGTGCTCCACAAAAGGAAGTGACACAAATATAAACTTCACAAGAGCATCGTAAAGTCTGATATCCAGCGCCCTAATCCCACGTAGCGCCTGTCGGTTGTAAATAAGCGACAAGGGCAATATTTGTTCATGTAAATAGGGTTATTTGGTCACACTGACGTGAAGTAGCTGTGAGGTCGGTTGGGTACCAGCAGTCATTATGTTCAGGTCGGTGGGGCTGCGAAAACTGCGGCACAAATTGTGTTTTTACATAGTTGACCGAGCGAGCGAAGCGTCCAGTTTCGAAATCGACCAAAAGTGCCTTTGTCCGTCTCTCTGTGCTTGTCTACAGGTCACTTGGCCACTTGGCACACAAGTTCCTTGATTTAATTGAAAAAATTATATAGTATTATTTTATTGGGGGGAAAATAGGGAGGGAAAGCGGGGAAGTTGGCTGTAGCGTTATTTATCGACGGATTTCAATCAAATTTAAGAGGCTCACTAAGGACTTCATTCTACGTGATAAAAGATGTTGGGAAAAAATCCAAAACGCCGGAGTGGAGGGGTGAAAGGGGGGAAAATTTTCTGTAGAATATATGGATGGTTTTAAAAAAAAAATGAAGCGAGGTCTACGGTTCTCTCAGAACCATTTGTTTAGTTAGTACATACACTGAGGCATGTTGCTATATTAGAATACTAGTATACTTACTTATTGTACATTTAGGAATCTTACATTTAAGTAGTAAAGTCAAAGTCAAAGTACTTTATAACTGTAGATATTTACATATACTTAGCAAACGTCAATTTTGCCTCTTCTCTACATTGGACCACTGTGGGAGAAGCAGGGCGTATAAACTCCCACAGATTGATTTTTAGATCTCTTTTAAAAATAGGTTGTGCTTAACTATTACAAATATGAAAATTTTAATTATTATGATTAATAAGCAGGAATAAATAATTACAAAATTATTAACAGCAAGGCCTGTGTTGAGCTAAATTAACCCCATACAGACCTGTCATTTAAGTAATCTTGAACATTGTAATATCCCTTTTTTGACAAAGTCGCTTTAACATGCTTTTTAAATTGCTCAAATGGCAATTTCAAAATCTCCAGAGGTATCTTATTGTAGTAGAGAATGCACTAACCCTTGAAAGAATTGCTAACCTTCGCGAACAATAAATTATTGTGTCGATATCTATGTAGTTCATTACATTACTTCGAGTAAAGGGATGTCGCTTCAAAGTAAAAGACATCAACGGGCGCGCATCCTTTTCCGTGTAGCCCGTCAAATAAAGTTGGCTCATACCATTTTTTTTGAATAATAATAATAACACCTTGGACACTATTTACACACATTGATCTAGCCCCAAACTAGGATTCCCTGTATCTTGGGTACCAGACAACGATACACATACTTATATAGATAAATATTATACTTAGATAGATTAACAACCACGGCTAGGGTACAAACATCCGTTCTCATCAAACAAATATTTGCCCCCACCGGGACTCGAACCCGGGACCCTTGGCTTCGTAGTAGACTCGGCCATTCGGGTCGTAATTAATGTCGTATTCTTAAGTTCTCAATCTTCGTATCCGATTTCGGAACTACGGGCCAGTGGTCCAGTTGTCGGTGAGATAGCATCTTGAGCGTGCTTGCTCAAGTGAAGTGTTTAATTGAGCTGTGAATTATCTACTTGTGTGGGACCTCAAGGCCTCTCGTGAAGCCGCGCGTCATTATCGGCACTCGTTTGGCGTTTCCGAGGGATATGGACATTTCACTTATGTAAATATATGTCGAACTGTTGCTATCTGTGCTAGGTTATCGAGTTCGCCTGATGCAGTTTGTGGATTATGATTAAAAAGGGAGGATTATGATTAAAATGGGATATTAGAAATGGGAAATATTAAACTGCACATAAAAAATACTGATTTGCACAGCAAATATCAGGGCAAAATGCTGCGATAGCTTAGGTGAAGGGGTGAGCGAAGCGAAGCCCCCATTATCCTTCGTGTTAGGTTGAACATGTAATAACAACTTAAATACATGAAATCAGTATTTTTATGTGCGATTAAATACTAGCCATTAGAAAATAAGCAAAAGCTCCGTGGTCTAGTGGGTTTCACGCTTGCTTCTCACGCAGGAGATACAGGTTGGAATCCCGGTGCTGACCATGTACCTATGAGATGAGTAATTTGTCTTACGTACACGTTCTAACGGTGATGGAAACCTTTATTACTCCATAGCTGTAGCGATGGACTAGCCCCCTGGCACGCAAAACGAAGTATAGCATAACTGTATAAAAGTGGGCACAATTGTGCCTCTGCCACCTCGCATAGAAAGAGGCGTGAAGCTATGCTATGTTATGTGTAATGTAATGTTATAATGGCCGATGAAAAGAGCAAACCTGAAATAAAAATAAAAAATCTACGGATTTCAACCTCTGTATGCTTGAAGAAAAAATAAAAATCGTCTGAAGCGGTGACCGATGTAATTCAATATATTATTCTGTTTCATTTCCCCTCTCTCATAAATTTTAACATATACGCGTGAAGGATCAATCCTACAGACTAATTCACCAGGTTATATAATCGACCTCACAAGCTTCTGAGCGGCAATCAAGAATCGATTCAGATTGAGACATTACAAAATGTTCTACAAAACAGGATACAAAACACTAACAAAGTATCCATGTTCTTAATGAAGCTATCCGGAACTGGTCGCTAACTAGTTTGGTTTAGTCAACGCTCGAATTGCTGAGTGTCAATTATAATAGCAGCCATTTAAAACATCTAATGAGTGTGATGACATCAAGCCAATTATTTTTGTGAAATAATAGTTGTTTATGTGACTGCCACATAATGGAGGGCATTAATACTCGAGAGTGGGTTTATGAAACGAGCCGAAGGCGAGTTTCTTAATAATATCACTCGAGAGTTTAAATGCCTAATTATGTACAGTTACATACACTAGTTTATCTACACACATATCATAAGCTCTCTTTGATGTGTTCAGGAACCGCATGTTTGACCGGCATTGTGGCTCTGCAGTTGTTTAGCTTGTTCTCTAGTACCATCTTCACGCAGGCGGGCGTCGGCGTTCGAAATTTGAATGTCATAATATATATAGAAAATTTACACATTATGGTCATAATGTTCAATATTCAGATAAGAAATGAGTTTTTACAAAGTAGTTTAACATTATGCTGATTGTAACGTGCGGTTTTTGTACGCAGTAAAGAGGGTTTATGATACGTGTGTAAATAAATATAGTAATAGGTCGGAGCTAGTTGGGTTTATTCGGGTCGTTATATTGTACTGAATTTCATTATACCCCGCTGGGTAATAATGTGGTTTTGACTTCTCATAGTTCTTAATATTAAACAGTCTTCAAAAAGGATTGGTTCTCAATTATATATGTAAGTTTGTAACAGTTTCAGAAACGTAAAACATTTACATATGTTATTCTTTAAGGCCTTAAACAAGTATACAAAATTTCATAGGATCAAACTATAGATCGGATTTTGACCATGCTATTTTATCAGCTTACATGTACTCCAACTTAGGTAAGAGTACAAGTTTTATCAAAATCGTTTCAGTAGTTTTTAAGATATGGACAAAGAGATGATAGAAGACCAGGGAAAAATGCAAGTTTTATCAAAATCGGTTCAGTTGTTTACAAATTATGAAGAATATTACCGAAAAAGAACAGCTGGAAAACTTGATAAATTTACGGTGTTTAATCCTTTCTGATGTTGTGAATATAATAGGAGTGCAATAAACAGGTAGGGGTTTCCCGCAGACCTTACAAGACTGACAGGGTATGAAATACTTATCATTACAAGTATTTCCATAAAACTAACATAACGAAAAAAATATTTTTTTTTCATTCAAATTTCAAATGGGAAATATTAAACTGCACATCAATCCCTTCACCTAAGCTTCCGCAGCATTTTGCCCTGATATTTGCTGTGCAAATCAGTATTTTTGATGTGCGACTAAATACTAGCCATTTAAAATTATCTCAAAAGTAAGAAATAACATTTTACATATACTCGAAATTAACCACCCAAACCAATTCTAACCTGGGAACAATTTTTTTGGAGGAAGGCGCCTACGTAATGTTACAAAATTACAACTGCATACAGTTTCTCCAGGCCTGGCAGCGAACTCAAATAATCATTTGTTTTGTATCTACTTTTGTGTTTTATTTCGTGAAATAAATACGGCACGGCGCACGGCCCAGCGCTCCAGGAGCGCTGGGCCGGCGTCGCGACGAACTTATTTCTAAATAATTTATTAGAAAATCGAGCTGGCCGCGGCAAGACCAATGGAACACATATTTAATAAAATGCAGCGAGGTATTCTAAAGTAGAAACCTGAGTGCAGCGACGGATTTAAAGTCCCTCACTCTAGCTTAAAATGTTCTTACACCTGAGGTGGACGCTATACTTTTATCACTCTCTATGAGTACCTAAGTTATGATAGGAATACTTAATAGAAGGCAAGGTATGAATTATAATAATATTAAACACATTTTCCGAAAATAATTTCGCCCTTCTTGCATTTTTTCAAAAGATGAAATTGTCGTATGCTTTCACGGGATTTTGTAGTTAACAGACCTTGCATCACATTTATTGCCTCTGTAACAATACGATCTGGAGTTAAACTCTCATTTTCACTATAAAACCCAGTATTTATAATGAAATTATAAATCCAGTAAATAAACAAAGGCGGAATGCCTTTTAACGCGATATTTACCTTCTCACAACTTTTTTTATTTGGTTGGCATGCCGTTTTAAAATCGATGTCTCTACTGGTTGGAAATGAGAAATAAAACGAAGTGATTATTTTCTCTGTGCTGACAACGCATTTTTTTTTTACATCAGACATTTTTTTTCATTTGGTCCACGTTTCGAGAATGATCCCTTTGGTGATTGAAGCCGTCGTTCATAATGTAGTGAAAGTGACGATTTCCTCTGTATTGCCAACACAAATTAAAAGTTATTTTTAGTCCCTAGGGATTAAAGTGGTGCCCTAGTCCCTGTTTACTGGGATTAGACATGCTCGAATCGGGATGGAATAAAAAGCAGTTTTTATTGTCTCGCAAATGGTGACAAAAGTAGATTATACTACTGTAGGGGATAAAGCTGTTTTTATATTGGGCGCGGTTGAACCCCTCACTGCAATCAGGACTCAGTCATAATTAAGTCGCTTCTCTCGGAAATTAACTGGTAATACGATTGCTTCGCTCGGCAGTTAAAGCTCGTTTTATATTCTAATATATTCTCCTACCTACGAATGTAGTCAATAGGTGAATCTCACTGTCAGTGACTCACCCGGGGTGGTGAACAATACAATAAGTATACTCGCCCTCGTCACTCACCCGGGGTGGTGAACAATACAATAAGTATACTCGCCCTCGTCACTCACCCGGGGTGGTGAACAATACAATAAGTATACTCGCCCTCGTCACTCACCCGGGGTGGTGAACAATACAATAAGTATACTCGCCCTCGTCACTTATTGTATTTTATTAGTTATCTGTATGTCTGTTTTGTGTACGAGTAGAACATTATAGAAATAACGAATACACATCGGGCTTTGGAAAGAGAAAATGTCAGAAAGTCACACACACATCTGTGTGACACACTGAGTGACAGAGACGAGACGCTCCATAATGCCGAAACTAGCCGATATCCCTCGCAAAAGTAATGTGCATTCTTTACCACCGGCTGCTGTCCGTGTATGCTTCAACAAATGTCTTACCAGTGTACACATTATGTTAAGAAGTTTTAAAGCTGGGCTGATTAAACTTATTACTAGATAACTACGAGATAATACGTAGGTGTGTTACATATGAAACAAAAGGTAGTTATTAAATGTTATTCAATACATGATTATCAAAAAGTAAGCGATGCCGAAGTAGGAAATACGAGCGACAATTTGAATACAATAGACATAAAGACAATAATATCGTGCAAAGTGAACAATGCTTGGAAATATTTGGGCACTAAAGCCCCTTATACACTTAGCAGCCCGAAAAGTGGAGCAGAAATATTGCCGCTTTAAGTGTATTACCAAATTGTTTACTTATGTTGTTATTTGTATTTTGACACAATGCGGATTTGAGTATTTGTTGATTGCGAATTATCTAAAGTAAGCATGTTTCTCTGTACCTTTTTCAAACAATTTCGTTTAAACTAAACAATTTGTAAAATACTGCTTGAGTACTTATTGTAGGACTAATAAAGCGTTGCACGTATGCTCGATAGCTTAGCGAAAGATTGCAATTTCCCGGACATTGCACGATACAACGTTATAAATTCTGCATACATCGCTTTACACGAAACTCAGTAAATAGTATATAAAGATCTATTGATTCGATATCGGTAATGTTCACTCTCTTAGATCTTTTAAAAGGGTTGTATTTAATCGCACATCAAAAATACTGATATCCACAGTAAAAAGGTACAGCAAAAACACTTTTTATGTTTTAAATATTTTATGTGTACTCAAGTTTATTTTTTAATGTGTTTTTTGTTGTTCTGACATGTTCAACCTAACGGCGGCACGAAGGATAAAGGGGGCTTCGCTTCGCCCACCTCCTTTACCCTTCACGCTACCACAGCATTTTGCCCTGATATTTGCTGTGCAAATCAGTATTTTTGATGTGCAGTTTAATATTTCCCCTTTTAATTCCAATGCTCATGCTTTCTATTAGTGCGCGATTGGTTACTGTGCGTAATGTACGCTAAGTTTTAGTTTGGTTATAGATATCTTTATGTTAGTTTATTTCTAAAAGTGAGAACCTGTAATTGGCTGTATGGTTTTATTATTGTTTCTATAAATATGTTGCGCTGTTGGTTTTCCATGTATTAATAAATAAATAAATAAATAAATCAAAACATTACGCTTGACCTTAGTTAGCAGTGATAACTTTTGCGGCGAATACAATCACGTATAGGCGCCTTAACATTACGGAACGCGGAAGGAACTGATTCATGCAAAATACTTCTAATAACCACATTAGCTGCAGCCATTGTTTCATTGACAATTCTCATCGTCGTCCTTATAGGACGCGTGTGAATGTGCCTCTACCGGAGCTTAGTCCATTCACAGACGCAATAATATTATAATTACTAAGATTTAGTGCCTGTTGTACAGCTAAGCCTACGGTAAATGCATTTGCGGGTATAGCAGATCACGACCCGTGGAGTTGTCTATCTCACTTGTATCTATGTCTCTGTTTATTGTTTTGTTTGTATTCGTTAAAGTGCATAGTGTATTCTGTGTATTCGGTAATTTATGTTGTGTTGGCTCTCACACGTTTTGGTCCTTGTAGTCTCGCGTAGTTGTGACCGTTGTGACCTGTTGTTGATTATACACCGGGGGAATAAAGCACTGATTTGTGTCACGCTCGGGATATTAAATACCGAACGTAACGAAGGATCCCCGATTTAACGCCCGAGCGTAGCGAGCGAAGATTGAGTCCTGGGTGCAGTGAGGAGTTCAAGCACGCCCGAGACAAAAAAAGGCTTTATCCCCGAGGAGTAGACTCTATTTTTCTCACCTTTTACGAGACAATAACAAAGCAGCGTCTTGCAACTTAAACTTAAAACTAGCTGACCCCGCGAACTTCGTATCACCTAACAGTCAATGATGAGTTGATGACTGACCTGTCAATTGCGGAAGATGGCGGAGTTCCAAACCTAATTTACTTAAAAAATAATTTATGTACTATGTTTTTTTACGTGAATTTTTACGATATTTTAATAGATTTTCTGCTTTTCTGGGCGGAGACGAATCCAACAACAAATAAGAGACCATTACAATCAGTCCAGCCCTTCTTGAGTTATAAGTTGTGTAACTATCCCGACACGACACTGAAACAAAAATGTATGTTTAAAAATATTTTTTTAGTGAAAAATTACTAAAAAAAATATATATTTTAGCCTTACTTCTATAGCTTGCTACCACACTCGCAAAATGGGAGACTCGGCGCGCAGCGGGGACGGGCAGAGGGGGTCGTGCGAGGCGGGTTTCCATGTTTGATGAAATGTTCGACGACGTGAAATTAACGTTTACGTTTTATTTGGACAAAATGCACGCACCGATGCGGTGGCTGGTGTAGGTTGACCTGTGATAGAGCTAAATTGCAATATTTATAAATCAACTAGCTGATGCCTGCAACTTCATCTGCGCGTTCTTAGGAAGTATCATTTACTGAGATAACGTTACCCTCCCTCTGGTGCAGTCGGAGAT
Source organism: Argyresthia goedartella (assembly GCA_949825045.1). Lineage (NCBI taxonomy): Eukaryota > Metazoa > Arthropoda > Insecta > Lepidoptera > Argyresthiidae > Argyresthia > Argyresthia goedartella. The sequence continues at coordinate 20,611,687 of OX463828.1, forward strand.
AAAGTATCCTATATGTTAACCTTATAAACTACCTATCTCTGTGAAAAATTTAATTCAAATCATTAAGCCATTTTAGCGTGATTGAGGCACAAACACGCAAACATTCAAACATCGCTACTTTCACATTTATAATATTAGTGGGATTGGACAGCTGATTTGTTATATTTCACGAAATTAGAATTTCGAAACATTGCAATAAGAACAATGAGAAGCGAAAATCACATTAGTGAGCAGCGGATTATAATGATGTGTAAATTGGCATAGTCGAGCGTGTGGCGTGAATAGGAGATAAAATTGCTCGTATTTACTCTTTACGACTGTGACTTCAATATTCCATTGTTTTAGTTTAATCACTTTTCACTGTTCACTTCAATTAAGTTACAAATGTTGCAAAATTTCGAAGAAGATTATTCCCGGCGCGAAACTTTTTGAACGTTTTTCGTTTTATTTTCATCATGTGTCATTCTTTCGACTTGGGAACTTCATATTGCCAAGTCATAAAAACATTTCTTTGCGTTTTTATTAAATTGACGATAGAAAACACGGAAGTGATATAAATTAAAGCGAATGGAATAAAATATCAGCTTTATTTTGCGACGTGTGCGTGGAGGCTGTTGTGCCCGTTATGTTACATATTTATGTTAGTCTTAAAAAAAAAATCTTCACACGTATCATAAACCCTCTTTACTGCGTCCAAAAACCACACGTTACGACCAGCATAATGATAAACTTCTTGGTAAAAACTCCTTTCTTATCTGAATATTGATCATTATGACCAAAATTTACCAAAATTTGTCAAATTATGACATTCAAATTTCGAACGCCGACGCCCGCCTGTGTGCCGCCCCTAGTTTGTCTGTGAAGTTGGTACTACAGAACAAGCTAAACAGCTGCAGAGCAATGATCAATGCCACAATGCCGGTCGAACATGCGGTTCCTGAACACATCAAAGAGAGCTTATGCTATGTGTGTATATAAACTAGTGCATTAGACATTAAAACTCTCGAGTCATTTTATTATGAAACTCGCGTTCGGCTCGTTTCATAAACCCACTCTCGGGTATTAATGCCCTCGATTATGTAGCAGTCACATAATCTACTATTATGCACTGGAGTATGCAAAACCTTCGTCGCCTACGCACAACACAAAGACGAACTTTTAGAGCATGAAAAGTCAAAAAATCTTTTAAAATTATAAAAATATTGCTAAGGGTGTCGAATAACATATACATTTGATTATGAGTGTTTTCTGATAAGGGGAAAAATAGGTAGCTGGATCATAAGAGTTCAAGAAATTATGACATTTGTAGGTACATCCTGAAGAAGCTATGGAAATTTAAATACATTACTTGTGTACGAAAGCCGCTTTAACTATTCTACGTGTTTTTCACTTTCCCCGAACTTGTCATGTGCGTACAACAAAGAAAAAGCATTTTACTAGTAGAAGAGTATTGAAATCAGTACCTACTGTAATTAATTACTTTTTAATAGGTACACGCCGAGGGCTCACGTTATCTATGTATCAAATCTTCGAACGGTTAATTACGTCAATATTTGCTGTGATTGTAGGAGGCATATGGTACAGCAAATGTATATGTTTATTGTGAAGTAGTAATATCTCATTATTTATAACAGCATTTTGTAATGCTGGCATTATTTTAAGGCTAAGCATTTTGAATGGTTCGGGTCAAGATCATTGGCAGTGTAAGTTTTTTATTGTCTAGCTGCCTATCGGCCTTGTATACGACATTTGGGTCACCCGAAGCGATCTGTCTTCATTGCTACATACCACACCCTGAAGTTATAAGTTTAACAATGTAGATTTTACTTTGCTGGCGAGGTAATGTTGCATTCCTTAGTTGAAATGCGTTTCCGCTGTAGTCAATATAATATCCGGTACACTTACCTTGTTGGTATCGTTCGATCAAGTTATGAGCAAGGAAGCTTTTTATCTAATGAAATAACTAACAGCAAAATTGTAAAAATAAAACAACAAAGTAAAGTTTTGCTTTAATTGGAAATTAAATGCGTACAAAATGTACAGATAAACGTAGCAGACTTAGGTATGATAGAAAAAAAAGAAAATTCTTTACACATATCTAAATTAAGACAAAATAAATCATCAATAATGCACATTCCTACATACATTAGAAATAAATAGAATCATTAGTATTTAAAATATCTGATACATTAATTTAACTAACACATAATTAAAGTTGTATAAATATAATTGTAGTTTTATAAATTTAATTAGAAATACTTCGTCGCAGACGAATTATTATAACCATAATATGAATATTTTACAAAGGTCCGAAGAATTTTAAATAAAAAAATACTATTTATATAAAGAGCTCCACACCACTAATCACCTAAATATTTTTTATATGTACACAGCTCCGCACCACTCCTCACCTAAAATAATATTTATATATAGAGCTCCGTGCCACTCCTCACCTAAAATAATATTTATATATCGAGCTCCGTGCCACTCCTCACCTAAAATAATATTTATATATAGAGCTCCGCACCACCCCTCACCTAAAATAATATTTATATATATATAGAGCTCCGCACCACTCCTCACCTAAAATAATATTTATATATCGAGCTCCGTGCCACTCCTCACCTAAAATAATATTTATACATAGAGCTCCGCACCACTCCTCACCTAAAATAATATTTATATATCGAGCTCCGTGCCACTCCTCACCTAAAATAATATTTATATATAGAGCTCCGCACCACTTCTCACTTATAAAAAGTCAATCAATCAATAAATACAACATTTGTAGAATCAGTACACAAATTAATACATTGTTTTCAAAAACTACTGCTCCTGGGGTGAGTGGATTTGCCCTACACAACTATTCCCAAAAATAAAAATTAATTATCAGATCAAACAATCAATCTCTCATTTTCCAGGTGGAAAGTCTAGCGTAGTATAAGCGGTTCGAGTTCTTGGGACGGGAGGTCTTCTAGCCCTGGGATGAGTGGATTTCCCCTTCTCAGAACTCCCGCTAGTTACCGCCTCTTCTTCTTCTGGTAGGTATGGAGCCCTGGGACTCAGCACCAGTGCCTTATATGAGGAGTGAGAGTCAGCGATACTTCTGCCGTCACCTTCATCTCTTCTCGATAGCTCGGAAAAAGGAGACACGGATCGTTTCTCGATGCCACTCGGGCCTGGAGCATCTTCTTTAGAATTTAGTTCATAAGCGTTTTCTTCTTTCCTCTTTGGTTCGGCGTCCTTCTTGTATTTAGTTTGGCGTTCTATTATCTCGGCCGTGGTCAGGTCCGATCCCTGCAGTTCGGTCTCAAGGGGCAGCGCGGAGAGCCAGGGTCGGGAGGAGTTGTTGCCGCACCATCGCTCTTCCGTCTCGCTCGCTTCTCCCAAAAGACCGAGTTTTTCCAGGTTCTGGAGGAGTAGATTCTCGCTCGAGCTAGCTTGTCTCATTTCTGTCTTGGAGTCTTCGGCTAGCAGAAGTTCCGCTAAGGGTGGCGCGAGGCCTAGTCCTATATTTCTCTCGTGGTACACTTCGGAGATGGTCGGTGTCAGTTCACCGCTCATGTGTCTCACTTGAGCCATGGAATCCCTACTGCCGGTGCCCATCTTCGGTCTCGGCGCCCGCTTGGACGTGGACGGTTTATTCGGTTTATTCATGGGTACTTCTGGTTTCTCCTCCTCGCTGCGTCTCGGCTGTGCAGTTGCAAGTTCATAGAATGCGTCTAGATACCTCGTGTCCGGTCGCCTTCTGAGTACGGTATCGTGGCCGGAGCTCTCCCAGTCCGAGTCGTCAGTGGAGGGTGGTCTTCTGTTGTAGAGTGTTCTGATCTTGGTCTGGTGTGCCAGGGCGAGGGAGACATCACGCGGCGGGGCGGGGGGCGCGGGCGGCGGCGCGGCGGGCGGCGAGGGGGTGAAGGCGGCGTCGCTCTCCCCGCGGTAGCGCGGCGCAGGGTGCGCGGGGTGTGGCGGCGGTGCGGGCGGGGGCGCAGTCCTGCCGTCGGGCTCACCGCGCCCGGCCTCGGCGCTTGCGGAGGAACCTCGCACGTACATTGTGAAGGCGCCGCCGCACGACCCGAGCGGGAGGGGGGGAGGCGGCACCGACGATACGCTTTCTTCTGTGGAGTACATATGTTTGTTTGGTTTAGAAGTCTCTGTGTGTGTCTGTGTGTTTGTTTGTCTGTCCATGGTATCGTATGTCATAAATGAATGACCTGATTTTATTGCAGGTTTTTGTACAGGTTGATATTTAATTAGCTGACCATATTTTGGGGATTGATAGATATATTGATAGTAACATCATTATGAACAACTTGGCCCAAGAAACATGTGTATAATATATATACAGAAGAAGAGAAGAATTATTCGTTTCTTAGATTAGTGGTTCTTTTCTTTTGACCCGACGTTGCCGAAGCCCAAAATCTTCTGCAGCACGAAATGATGATGATTCTTCTGCGAGTTTTTTTTGTATAATTAATTAATGTCATACAAAGTGTTAATCTAGAACTCACGTCGACGCTGCCTGGGCGGGGCTTCCCCGTCGGAGTGCGGCTCTAGGTCGCCGTCGTCGATGGAGGCCAGCGACTCCACGCTGGAGCTCGACTCGAGGCTTAGGCTGCGTGGTGCTTCTTGGGTATCTGTACGATAGAACGCTGTTATTACTTTTCATCTCAGTAGAAAAAATAATTTTCAATAAACTTGCTGGACTCTTTAGTGAGGCCAACCCGACGGGCGGGAATTCAACTATGTTGCCGCTCGCTTGGCTGGCAGTCGTGTCGCACGCTAGCCACTCCTCATAATCAACTTTTCTGTGATTTTTGCAACAACAATGACTTAAGTACCTAACATTTTAGGGTGTCTACAGGAATTATTCACAAATACAATTCGATTCCTTTTTAATTGAATACCTTTTTGTTTAAACACTTTAGACCCGGTATAAAACAAATGACAATTACATAAGTAAGGAGGTAGGTACCTACCTAGCCTTAGAATTTACCAATAGCCCGAATAAGTACTAATAACACCTCTCTTAGATAGAGTGGACTAAAATTCACAAACACAAATAATCGCACGTAGGTAACCCTACCGTGATCAAGCGAGACAGGACTTTACAGGAAGACCTTGTGATATCAGAATAAAAGAAGCTCTCAGTCGTAGTAATGCGGCGCAATCTAGTCTGCAAGGGCGGGGCAACCGGTTCTGTAGGTGCTTAGCGATTGTTGTAGGTAGCGCAGGTGCGAGTTAGATTGCGCTTCATTGTCGCGCAGCGAGAGTAGCTATTAATTTAAGTGTATTTGAGGAGTAATCTTTCTGTACGTAGAACTATTAAGTATTCTGTGGCTTGGCTGCATGCGTTGCCGTCTCCGCATTTAGGAACACTTCTGGCCGACAATTTCCTGCGTGTAGCCGCTTCGTCTTGGTTTGCTGTGTTTGCGGTGCGTCCGTATATTCGTGGGGGAGTCACGGCTACACTGTGCCATAAGTGCATGGATACTCTCTCACCACCACTCGATCAACGACATCTCTACTGACGCTCCATCAGTTCTTGAACCACCGGGTTTGAGTCGTCGCGACTTTTTTTAGCGCGATTTTTTTTTTCGCTATAGAGGTTTTATCAACCTTTCCGGGGCGTTCCTGATACAAAAGATCTCACTCGCCTTGCAGCGCGGTAATGCTGCCAGTGTGATGGGTACGTTTGGTTCGTGCATGTCCTGGGGCGGTTTATTTGTTTAATATTATATTTTTTATTGTGTCTTCTCTTATGTGTGTGAGTTTGAAATTATATGATTATCTTAAATACTTAGCATATTATGATAAATCAATCATCGAATTTTCAACATTATTTGAGCAAATTATATTTTTTTCATTACACATTAATCTTAATTTTCGTATTCAAAGCATTATTTTTAGCGGATTTGCCAGTGCCTTTATTTAGTGCGGCACTCGGAAAAAACAAAACCAAACCAGAGCGCAATTTTCCATATATTTTCTTTATGTTTTCGTTGTGTGGTTGTTATCAATATTTTCCTCGCAAGTGTGTTGAAAAACGTCATATGCACCTTGTGTGCATTGATCATACACACTCGGCTACCTTGCCGCCTCGTGAGTAACCAATTTATCATAGAAATCTTAATGTACTGTTGCATTTCTTTTTGCTGTAACATAATTACTACCCAGAACCCCAGAACGCAGAAGACCACCAGCTAATCGGCATAGCTGGCAGGCAGTGTATGCGGAGTACCAAAGTAGATAGCACATACCCAGCAGTGGATGAATGTGGCTGATTGATTTATTGATAAAATTTATTTTTCCGATGACATCACCCTTGAACGCAGAACGAAGCTAATCGGCATAGCTGGCAGGCTGTGTATGCGGAGTATCAAAGTAGATAGCGTTGTAAAGTAGATAGCCTTACCAGCAGTGGATGAATGTGGGCTGATAGATTTCTTGATAAAATTTATTTTTCCGATGACTGAACTGAGGACCGAGGGAGGTTTTCATTTTATGGCTGGCCATATTGTCAATGTTTTTGCCAAGTCGACGGGGTCTTGTTGGTAGCAGTTGGCACAAGACTGTCAGGATTCGTACTGCAGCGTGTATAGAGAAGAGGCATGGCCGATGATGGGCTGACCATGAGGATGATGATGATAGGGTCAACTTACCAAATAAAGCCAGTAGGGCTTGCAACACGAACTGAATGTGTCTTCTGTTTGCCGTTTTCCCAGTTCTCAGCGTGACCTCATCTTGCCCAACCTCAGCCAGGTCGAACCCAAGGGAGGCTAGGAGCTCATGACAACCGTTTACGCGCCATAACCTAGGGAATGAGATATTATTAGAATTGTTGTTCTGTGAAAAGCAACTGGAAATGTTTAGCTTTAATAGTCATCACCAACATCGGCCATTGCTTTCTCTCAGATGAGAGAAAGCAATGGCCGAGGTTGGTGAATTGTCACCTACATGAAGATCTATAACATAGGTCTAGGTAGGCAGGAATATACAGTTTTAAAGTTTGAGTCCTGTTATAGTTTGATAGAGTATATAATAATCGCATTTAAAATCCCTTGAAGAAACTCCTCATGACACTGAGAAGATAAGGTATTCCACTTTGGACATGTTGAAATTGCCATTTGAGCAATTTAAAAACCATGTTAAAGCGACTTTGTCGAGGAAGATATTAAAATGTTTAAGATTACCTACTTAAATGACGGGACTTTCTACCCCATACAGTCCCGTCATTTAAGTAGGTAATCTTGAACATTGTAATATCTTCCTCGAATTTAATTTAATTAATCTGGCTCAACACAGACCTTGCTGTTAATAATTTTGTAATTATTTATTCCTTCTTATTAATTATGATAATGATATTATAATATTTGTATTAGTTAAGCACAAGCAATTTTTCTTTCGAAATATTTCTCGATAACTAACTAATCCTTACTTGTAAAATTCCAAGTCCTTACTGACTCACTTACTGACTTACTGACTTACTGATTAATAAACAACGCAAAGCCTAAACCGCTGGTCCTAGAGACATGAAACTTTGCACAGGAGTTCCATATATAGCGTAGGTTAGCACAGAAGGATTCCGCGGAATTCATCGCCTAAGGCGAGGAAATGGGGGCTCGGAGTTTGTATGAAAAGCAAAATCATCTTGACTTGTGATGGACTGGCCATTTTTACACGACTTTGCACGAGCGAAGCCGCGGGCCACTGTGGACCGGCCGTAAGAAGGTCTATGGAAGCCGCGGGCCACTGTGGATCGACCGTAAGAAGGTCTATTGAAGCTGCGGGCCACTGTGGACCGACCGTAAGAAGGTCTATTGAAGCCGCGGGCCACTGTGAACCGGCCGTAAGAAAGTCTATGGAAGCCGCGGGCCACTGTGGACCGGCCGTAAGAAGGTCTATGGAAGCCGCGGGCCACTGTGGACCGACCGTAAGAAGGTCTATTGAAGCCGCGGGCCACTGTGGACCGACCGTAAGAAGGTCTATTGAAGCCGCGGGCCACTGTGAACCGGCCGTAAGAAGATCTATTGCAGCCGCGGGCCACTGTGGACCGACCGTAAGAAGGCCTATTGAAGCCGCGGGCCACTGTGGACCGGCCGTAAGAAGGTCTATTGAAGCCGCGGGCCACTGTGGACCGGCCGTAAGAAGGCCTATTGATACGGCCCCGATTTCTTGGTGTTTGAGTGAGCTGTCACCTCCCTCTAGCCCGGATATGCTTCTCTTTTTTACCCAGGCGCCGCTAGCCCCGCCGGGATTGGCGATAGTCGAACGAACCTGACATTAACCGCCACTTCGATGTTATCGCTCTCTGCGTTCTTGACTGAGAACTGCGAGATTACGGAGCGGATGACGCCGATGATGTCGTCGGCGACGTCTCCGTTTGATATCAGCTTGGAGAGGGCAAGCAGGGTCGTCGGGGTGAGACCTGGGAAGGTAAGGCATGGTTTACCTAAAGTTTGCCGATTTTGACGAGATGATGGTTTTACGTGGTTAACTCCAGGCGAAGTTGGTTTTAATGGGGTGACGCACAGGAATGAAATAATGTCGTCTAAAATAATGTTGTCTTTCGATAAATACAATATAGGGTTTTATCCAGTTGCAGAGACTTAGTCAGTTCTTTGATTTTATGATAAATTGTGTTTAGTAGTTGTATAAAGTATAAATGATATTACGATGAATATTCTAACCTAGAAGTGCCTGAAGACTGGCGGAACATTGTGTCAGTCTTTCTTCCGGGTCACTTTGAGGGAAGAATACGCTCGACGGAATACCGTTAGCAGCTGGTTCAAATCTGAAAAATAAGTTTAAATTATTTAATGAAAAATAAATGTACCAATGTGATAAATTCTAAGATGCAAAAGGTTGTATATTATCCTTGGATCGCATTACATAGTTATAGGTCTTTAACACAAGGGGCTTTCCGAAGGCGATTCGAGTTTGACACGCTTATACTACGCGTCTCTCGTAAGGAAGGTAAAGAGCAAAACATCCCCCAGCATTTCTAGTAAAATTAATGTTTCTGTTATCCCTAATAAAAAATATCACGGAATAGCGAAGAGTTGTTTAATGAAATTCCGAATTCAAATCTTGTTTATGATTTATTGTCACCTAGCAAGTAATTCCTGAAATGGTACTAAATTCGTTGTTGTTTGCACACGGTCCGACGGGACGACGAGCCGCTTGACGTCAGTCTCATGGTACTGGCAACGCCTTACACTTAGTCCCATACCGGGGCAGCATACCAGTATGAAGAGCATAGCAGTTGCGTATGCGCATCAACCTCGAGTTGTCTTCGGATAGCCCTCGTGCGGAAGCCCACAACTTGGTTTCAAAATACCCTTTATAAATTACGTTTTCCAATTTACCTAAATCCAACGCTCATCAGCAGTTCCTTCCACCCAGTGATGTTGCCAGCTTTATTCTCGATACTCTTCTGAGTGGTGTACATCGCGTTCTTCTGCCCCCGCACTATCCTCTGCAGGGACTTCTCTACCAGGTGCAAGCAGACGCGCAGCGAGTCCCTGATGAGGAAGAGAATGCGGGTGATGAACTTAAAGGTAAGGTATTAGGAATGACGATGAATCTGTGGTGTTGTTTGTGGTCGAGGATGTGCTTCCCAAGTGAGAGGTCCCGAGTTCGAATCCTGGGGCTGGGGAGAAAAATTACATTACAATTACACGACACAGGGTATCCTAGTGTGGGGCTAGAAGCACTGTATGTGCCTGTAAGTAAATGTTATGATGAGGGGGAAATGATGAAACGATAATGATTTATCTCTTCTTAGAGATAAACTGGCCTTTGTTCATTGTTGTTCATATGTTCTCTGGATAGTTTGTGATTTGTTTAGTTTTGTACATTAAATGTATATAAAACTTGTTTTTTTTCTCCCTATTATTAACCTATTAAGTAGTAAGTTATACATTATTCGAATCTATTTGAACAAGCTTCTTTTACGCAATTTCATAATAATATTCCTAGCCTAGTCTAAGTATTTTCTATTTTTATTTCCATATTACCTTAGTTAGATACAACTCTTTCTCAGCTGTGCACCCGCATTTGCCATCAACCCATTGCCACTAATGTTGACGCATTCCAGCGAGATGTACAGACGAGAAGGGGACCGAGTTGAAATTTTCTTGCCACTTATCCACTACTTACCGGCACTTTTCAGGCGAAGCCAGCAGCTCGCACAGCGCTTGCCCCATCAGAGCCACCTTATTACTGAGTCGCACATTGGCTCCCAGCAGGACTAGGCCGGACCAATGTGCCGGGTGAGCGAAGTGCTTCGTGTGACGGACTGTCTGCATCGCGTCACCCAGTGCCCTGGAAAATATTTTATGGTTAAAAAATTGTGATAGTTTTTGTAAGACCTTCTGTAAGACCAGCCAGAGATTGCGTAGTTCGATTCATATATAAGTATTTGTATTGAAACTATGAAAAGGTATAAATAGAATTTAAAATTATTATGTATCAATCTTATTTGTTTACACGTGCTAGCAGTTTTGAATAGTTTTGGGATTTTATACAAAGGCCCTTTCTGGAACTCACTTAGCCACTCTGCTGCCTTGAAGGAGCGCTGAATACAAAGACCTATACAAGATCTTAGTGGCCGTGTCTAAGGGAGCTGGCCACATCGTCAGCAGCACAGCATGCGCCCCAGCTGTTAACAGAGCTCGGCAGAGTTTTGAGACTCCGTCCCCAGCGCTGGTGATGTCCATGGAGTCCTCGGAGCCTTGCAGAGCGGCACTTGATGGAGCGCACGAGATGACCACCTGGTAAGGTATTTTAGTTTTTTGAAAATAAAGCCTCGAGGTAACTTACGACTGGATACTAAGCTTTATCATACCTATATACTCCAGAGTGATCTAAATTAAAAGTATGACTATGAATTTATGAAACCCATAGAAAGAGCTGTCGAATAAGGAGCTAGCTAGGTAAGGAAGAAGAGCTCCATAGTCTAAAGGGTTTTACGCTTGCTTCTCACACAGGAGATACAGGTTCGATTTCTGAACATGTACCAATGAGATAATTAATTTATCTTAAGTTGACGGACGTTCAGCGTTTCGGATGACACTTTAGGCTGTAGGCCTCGTCTACTATCGCTACGTGGTAGTGGTCGTTAAACCCCTCCATCAACTGCATCAACCCGCACTGAGCCAGCGTGGTGGAGTATGGCTTGATTTTACTCGTATCCGGGTAAAGGCTTGTGCCACTCGGTGGGGACATAATGGGCTACATTATATAATGGTAATGCTTATGTTTGCTTCTGAGGAAGTGGTTCTGTATCGATGGTGACGAGTACCTATAAAGCAGTAATAACTTACCAATCTTGCAGTGATTTTCAGATTCATTATTTCAGCGGCTGTCAACATGAACTCCGAATAAGGTGGCAGCTCTTCATGGCTGGCTGGTAATTCAGTATCTGTAAAGATAGCGGTTAACGAATTAAGTTTGCTGCACGAGTTTTGGAATATGGGCATCCGGAAGATGAAAAGATAGAAATGATGAAGAGCATCCGGAATACAAAGAGTAGAGAAGCATTCGTAATTTGTATGAGTAGAGCATCCGGAAGTATAGCTTGATCATATGTTATTGTGTTACGTACTTTCTTCTTCGTTTTCCATAGAATTATCAGCTGCCCCGCTACCAACGCTTGTGTTAAGCAGTCGTTTGGCTTGCGAGTCCACCTGCAATTAGACATTAAAGATTGGCTGCAATTGTTGTAGATAATAAAATAACTATCTTACCATCATAAGCCAGAACTGGATACTTACCACTTCCCCAGGGCTGAGTATAATAGCTGGAGTCTTCCAGCAGATGTGTGTAGCGAAGTGGATGCATTCTGCTTGGGCTAATTGTGACAACACAGCCTCTTTAGATGCCTGCAAGAGAGAATATAAGATTGTTATATAAGGGAGGTAAGTCATGAAACACCCGAGATATTTAAGCGCAAGAGCGAGCGAAGCGAGCGTGGTTGGGTGCTTTTGTAACTGAGCAATTACACTCGAGTGCAATTAATCAATAATGTGAGGAAATAAAAAACTTCTTTCAAAAAAAACAAAGGAAAAATACCTACAATTTTCCCATGCGATTTTCCTGATGGCCTGTGCGATCTTTTGAAAAAAAAAACAAAAAAAAAACTTGTGTCTCTTTTAATTAAGTGTCTTGCCAGAGTCTGCCTCGAATATCCTCACATTCGAGGCAGACTCTGGCAAGACGCTTCTTGCCCCAAAAAACAAACAAAGGAGCCTCGTTCGATTTTCAAATGAACTTGCCTCCCTAGGGTTGCAAATCGCATTTACCTCCCGCATATCGAGTTAAATACAACTATTTTTAGAGCATTAGTGATGAAACATACAATAATACTCATGGTCCTACATAATATATTTGAGCGGAATAAGGATTTTGGCACAAGAGCTTCCTTTGCTAATAAGAGTTCGTCCGTTGACTCTACTATATTGGTAGATGATTTACAATTTTTTTTGGAGATGCTTACGCCTATTTCTGAAAGGAAAATTAGCTGTGACAACTTGTTAAACTCTTGTTAAACGCATTTCAGCCAATCACATGCCGTTATTTTGAATAAATCGAGCTTGTTACATTTGGACACTATTTCGGAAACTGGGGATTACTGTCACATTAGGCTTATTAAAAAGAGAGACATGTGACGCAGCACGATATAGGGTATTCCACTGACTCGGATGAAATGTATGTATCTGTAAATAAAATTCCATTTCACCTGATAGTCAGTAAGCGGGGTGACCCTCAGCATGTCCGCTACCAGCTCGGCCTCTTTGAGCTGCGTGTGCGCACCGGCCCACTTGCCGCCGATCCGCGGCGAGCCAATCACGAGGCAGCGCATGCCTGAGTCTGTGTTGTTGGCGGCTGTGCCTGCGGCGATGTTGGAAGTTAAGAAGGGGTTGCTTTTACATTTTAGGTCTTATCTCGGGGCTCTAGGAGAACCACTACTTATGTGAAATACCTGCCTGCACTTTTATTACACTATGTATACACGATTTAGTCTTTGCGTAGGTAAGTTAAAAAATCTTACTTTGTAAACCAGTTTACTTTAGTTATAGATACATATCGGAGCTTGTAGAAGGACTTAGGCTACCTTACGGCAAAATAAAAGATAAAGGGGATGGAATAGGGAATAGTTTCTAAAAGGAACCTATAATCGGTTTTTCGTACCCGAAGGGTGCTAGACGGGACCCTCCAGGTCTATGTTACGGTACTAAGCCTCCGCTGCCCGTCTATCTGTCCACCCGTGTGTCAGCGTGCAGTATCTGCATTTCTGTTGCCGCTACAGCAAAAATATTATTCATATTCATATTCTTTATTGCACAGAAAACATAGATAAACAGACAGTTACAATAAATTTTATAGGCAAAGGCGAGCTTATCTCTAAAAAGAGATTTCTTCCAGCAAACCTAGGCAAGACAGGAGTGTTTATGAAAAAGGACAGTCCTAGTGCGCAATAAAACAGTATACATACGTACGAAAATTACTTTTAAAATATAAATAAAATATACCTAATAAAAATATATATATATCTCAACTATATAATACACTAGATAGCGTGCACATATATAAACTACAAAATATCATACATATACTTACATAAATATGATACTAATTACGAAAGAGAAAGGAAATACGCTTTCAATCTTTTCTTAAAAGTGAAAATTGAGGGACTATCCCTAATAGTGCAGGGAAGTGCGTTCCACAGTCGGATTGCCCTTAACCTAAAAGAGTGTTTGTAGGCGGCAGTTTTATGCCGAGGAGTTGACAGGAGAGACACCGTGTGGGATCTCCGATTACTATCCCTGGGGAAAAGAAACTCAAAACGTTCTCGAAGATATGTGGGGTATCGGGGATTTCGCAAAATATTGAATAGATAAGAGAGAATGTGCATATCACGGCGAAGACGGATCGGAAGCCATCCCAGCTCCTTGCGATACTGGGAGACATGGTCGTACTTGCGCAGCCCGTAGACAAACCGAATCCCAAGGTTTTGGAGTCGCTCGAGTTTATTCAGTTGTTCTTCGTTCGCACTGACCCAACAAGCATCCGCGTAGTCTATTAAAGGTAGTAGAAGGGACTGAACAAGGGTGATTTTAGTCTGCCGCGGCAGGAAGTACTGCAATCTCCGTAGGGAGTAAAATGACGCAAAGACTCGTCTGCTGACCTCACAAACATGGGGCGACCAGGACAGCAAGTTATCAAATATAACCCCAAGATTCTTAGCTTTCTCGCTGTAGGTGATTATCGTACCCTCATACATCACAGGATCGACGGGGATATTTTGTATTGTGTTAATTGAGTGCCGTGTACCCATAATCATGGCTTGAGATTTTGCCGGGTTTACAAGCAGCCCATATGAAATTGCCCATTTACTGATGTTATCGAGGTCAGCATTCATATTACTACACGAGATTTAAATAAATTAAAGAGTGACAGACGTATAAGAGACATTTTTTAATATTTTTGCTCCTGCGAAAACTCAAAACGTTCTCGAAGATATGTGGGGTAGCGGGGATTTCGCAAAATATTGAATAGATAAGAGAGAATGTGCATATCACGGCGAAGACGGATCGGAAGCCATCCCAGCTCCTTGCGATACTGGGAGACATGGTCGTACTTGCGCAGCCCGTAGACAAACCGAATCCCAAGGTTTTGGAGTCGCTCGAGTTTATTCAGTTGTTCTTCGTTCGCACTGACCCAACAAGCATCCGCGTAGTCTATTAAAGGTAGTAGAAGGGACTGAACAAGGGTGATTTTAGTCTGCCGCGGCAGGAAGTACTGCAATCTCCGTAGGGAGTAAAATGACGCAAAGACTCGTCTGCTGACCTCACAAACATGGGGCGACCAGGACAGCAAGTTATCAAATATAACCCCAAGATTCTTAGCTTTCTCGCTGTAGGTGATTATCGTACCCTCATACATCACAGGATCGACGGGGATATTTTGTATTGTGTTAATTGAGTGCCGTGTACCCATAATCATGGCTTGAGATTTTGCCGGGTTGACAAGCAGCCCATATGAAATTGCCCATTTACTGATGTTATCGAGGTCAGCATTCATATTACTACACGAGATTTAAATAAATTAAAGAGTGACAGACGTATAAGAGACGTTTTTTAATATTTTTGCTCCTGCGAATTACCTATAAATCATCATCAATCAATTATCATCGCAAATTCGCGATAACCATCATCCACGTCGGTGGCGCAATGGGTTAGACGTCGGACCCGCAGTCTGTAGGAACTGTTATCTAAACCAAGTTCGGGCATTTTTTCGGTGGTACGGAACCCTTCGTGTGCGAGTCCGACCCGTACTTGGCCGAATTATTAAAATGATCAATGTTACAGTAGGTGTGAACGCACCGTGCGCGTGCGCCGCCCGGTGTCGATGCCTGGCAGCGGGCAGTTGCGGCGCGGCGAGCAGCGCGTACCGCTCGCACAGCGGCTCCGTGTCGTGCGCGCTCAGCGCTCCCCACGGACACGCGTACAGTGCGCCCTCCAGGATGAGCAGCAGCTCGCGCCGACCGCCGCAGCCGCGACGACCGTGCGACGCTGGGGAGACAGAGGGGTTCATGGTTTATGGCGACAATATTACTATGAAAGGGGTAGTAGGTAAGGCCCGACATATGAATGGGGGTGTAAAACATAAAATGTTGTTAACTCGTGTTCGAAATAGTCGGCCACAGCTACCTGCGACTGCGAATTGAGGGACGGCAAGCGGCGAGCGGCGAGAGGCGAAAACAAATGTAGGAATTCACGTCAACAGAAGCTGAGGTATACTTCATACAATATCCTATATTTGTTTTCGTCGCTCGCCGCTTGCCGCGCCGCAATTTGAAGGTCATACGAAGCTGTGGCCGGCCTTTAGAGGGACAGAGAGAGAGAGACGGGTGTGATGATGTACGGTCCCTACGTGTTATGGCTGCTTGATGAAAACAAGTGAATTTACTGCATACGCGCACAGGCAAGAGCATATTGTTATGCAAACTGGAGCAGATTTATTTGTACCAAGGATAGCACCGATCAATCATGTGATAAATATCTCCATTCCAAAGAATGATATGCTCTCGTCGTATAAATCAGACCACGTGAGCATGCGCATGGAGGTTCTAGCAAGGATAGATGGAAAGATCAAGCGCCTGTAGAATAGTGATGTACTAAATACAAGCATTTCATATCACGATATACATCATTACGATTTAGGTTATACGATACTGGGAATAATCGCTATCGTCGGGGCAGCGCTAGCATGTCGTCGTTGCCGCACACGCAGCTGACCACGGGCGACAGCGAGTCCGGCGGCGGTCGAGTCCGCGGCGCCGCCCTCCCGCCGCCGCCCCCCCCCCCCCCCCCCCCGCCCGCGCGCCCGCGCCCTATACGGAGCGCGGCGCCCGCAGCACCAGTGAATGTATGTGAGAAGGTCAATCACGGTGATCAAGTGAATCTTAAATCTAGTGACTCGAAATCATATTCGCGAGTGCGTAGTGAGAACAAGGGCACCTCGCCTATCGTGAAAGACAAGCCAGTGTTTACCGTTAGTGAAAACGACTCAGTCTTGTGAGAAAAACACTGCTCATTTATCATGTCATTACATATTTAAGTTGAGATTTTTAATTCATTTAACATGTTCCTATAATTGTGTCTATTTAAGGTGAAATATTTAAGGTCACGAATACCCTGGGCATCATGTAAAACCACCATTTTAACGATTTATCTAATTCAAGTTTATTATTGTATACATCTAGGATTAGCAAGTTTTCTGGATGTTTTCTTTCTAGGCCCGGGAGCATGTACGGTCCCTACGTGTCACCGTACATTCTCCTTACGCGGCACTTTACGTTTAACCTAAATTCTACACTCGTAGAGCATTCAGTATTCATTTAGCAACCAAGATGTTCAGTGTTACTCATCCCCATTAACCATCAAGTTTATCAAGTTCAATACATTTCTTAATTTACCGAAACTAATTATTTTAATCAGCTCTGACATCTTTATACAAGAGTACGTCCTACACCATACAGATGATATTAGCATGTGGCATGAACCTGAGCTATGAACATACAAGTCACGTCATTAACAATCTGTAAGACCTAGAATGGCCAATATTATTGAGAGATACCGCTGATAGATTCAGATCGAGAGTCAGATTTAAAGCCTTGGCACACGGCGGTTTCTGACCGCGCGGACGACGCACAGCTGTCGCGATTCGTACGCTAAGAAAAGGCAAAGCCGTCGGCACAATAGACTTTTGACACTATCAAAATCACGCGGCAATAGCGCGATTTTTATCGCCGTGTGCAAAAGCTCTTAATTTGATCTTCAAAAGTTTTAATAACAGTACTTCTGTCGTTCATTCATACCGTGGTTGTTATTGCAGGAGGCCGGCAGCAAGTCCTCGAAGGGCGCGAGCAGCATCTGGTACAAGGCGGCGAGGCAGGGCGGGCCCTGCCATGTCGGCTGCTTCTTGCGAGGGCCGTGGATGCTGGACCTGGGTTGTGAGGTTTTAGTGTTATAAACATAAACATTTGCATACAGGCACGTACATTGCTTCTGGCCCCACACTAGGATATTCTGTGACGTGGGAACCAAAATCAGTTACGCCACAGACATATAAACATTCTTTTTTTTTCTTTTCCCAGCCGGGATTAGAACCCAGAACCCCTCGTATGGGGGGCAGAGCCACATACCGCAACATCACAGAGGTTGTCCAGAACGTCGTATAGAACGAACTTCTTTGAAAATATACCTTTAGCATTGATATATGTACTAAGGAAGAAGAAAAACAATACAAGAGGACTGTTTTATTGCTCTATGCCTTATGTTGCAAATGTAGGGCAATTTTGGTGAACAGGGTATACCTAAAGAGTGTAATTATATTATAAGGGATTACTGGTGCTATTATTGTGATCAAATTTGGCTAAGAAAGCGATTTGATCCGAGCAAATTGTTCATTTTTAAAACATCATACGTTTGAGACGTGTAGCCAATCGATGTCTCTGAAATGGAGATATATTTTTCAAAAGCTCGGATGCTCAGACCGATTTTGCTTGGAAGTTGGCAGTGACATCTGAGGTAAATTATAACGAGTATCTTCTTAGTATTTGTGCCTTACCTGGTAGAACCTTGAAGACTGGCTACAGATCCTGCAACGGAACCTCCGACAGATCCAACGCTGAAGAGGGAACTCAGGGAATAGTTGGACGAATTCAGAAGGTTGTTTCTGGTAACCTGGAATAATAGATTGGTAACTGTTACCTACTAAAATGCTGACACTAAGCTTATTACAGGAGTAAAGGGAACTATGAGGAAGAGAAGAGAGAGAAGAAATAAACAGAGTGAAGTGACTCACCATTCTAGCCAATCCAGTGGCGGGTAGTTCCTCAGGTTCCCATTGGCCGTCAGCGTCTGTTTTGCGATCCGCGGCTGACTTCAGCCAAGTCGACCATTCGCTGATACATCTCTCCAGTTTGCTGATGCAGTCTTGAAAGGTTTATGGAACTTTAGTTGTAATTTGGTAAGTTTGTCGATTGTATATATCGATAGATAATTTTATAAAGCCACAGTAACTATTATATTTGCCATTTCTTTGATCGGTCGATCTATTTCACATAAGTATAATAGTGATTAGTGAATATAATGTTAAGTAATAATCATGCTCAGAGTAACAAAGCGTGCGATTGAAACGCGCTGTTTTCGGTATGACGGGTTTCATGGGACTCTCTGTATTACAAATTTCTCGCAGCTGCATTGCTAACTCGCGCGCACGTCACGCGTTTGGTGTGCCGAAGGCTTAAGTATTCAATACTAATTATTAAACTTACTATTCGGTTGAAGGTCGTCAGGTCCGATGTCAGGTAAACTGTTATCGTTATCTTCCGCTTCCTCCACCAGTGATACTTGATGGAAGCGTAGTATTCCTGCAAACAAGCATACGTACTTTCAATTAGACTTATTTCTCAAGGTCTGCATGACTTATGTTTTGTATGTTTTTTTATCTTAAACGAGGTTTCTGTTACGTGTTTCCCTGTGAGTTTCTCAACTATTTCTTGAGATCTCGACCCTGAGTCGAGCTTATACAAGATATATCTACTTCGACATTTGCAACTATGCGGCTCTTACCCTTATGCGGCTGCAGCATCCAAGCATACAGTCTGCCGGCAGCGAGGCTGTAGTACAGCACAGGTGCCTTCTGCTTGTTCACGACTTCTAGAACCTGCTCCAGGTTTGAAGGACTCCAGGGCTCCGATCGTTCTCTTGCCGGTTCCTCTGCTGGGTTTCTGCTGGAAATATAAAACTTATATTAAAATGGTCCTCTTTGATTACAGTTGTATGGCCATTGGAGATATATATAAAATATTCCATGCTTTTTTTTCTGAGTTAAGTATATGTAGGATTCAGATGTTAAGTCCCAAAGGCAGGGAAAGTCCCTGTACAGCCCGAGAAGTCCCGTAATCAGTCTATCCCTTTATACTCGTGAGTTTCTTAACTTTGAAAAATCTTAACTGTGAAGAGATGTACACCTATAACTTATAGTAATAAGTCGATAGATAAGTTCAAAAATACTTTAATTATGTGGACATAAGTAATAACTAGTAAGACACCCATATGCTGCACTGGGGATGGTGATTATTTTGTTCTTGGGTGTAAAGGGCTTGTTCACTTTACTCTCGATCCATTTTATGCGCAGAGCAACGCTTGCTTCTGCCCTCGCCAACTGCAGAGCGACTCTTGCTTCCGCGCTCACCAACTGCAGAAGCGCGACTGCTGTTCGCAACTTCAACCAAATTTGTTTTGACCAACAAAATTCGCAAAAAATTTTGTTGGTCAAGATAAGCCAAGAAGTTGCGTGAAATGAACATGTTTGCTGCATCCATTATTGTATGTATATTTACCTCTGTGCACCATGAAGCTCCAAGTTAGCCTGGTTCAAGGAGTAAGGCTTTTCAGCAGAATACTCCAAGTTCCGACAACGGCCGCGTTCAGCAACCACCAACGCTTCAGGATGTTGACCAAGTTCTGTGAATTCACCATTGAGTTATTATTACTAGCGTATAGAAACGGTTTCTAAAACAAAAAACGTGTCGCAACTTGATGACACAGGGGAGCGGGGGGCGCGGCGACATTGCACACCACAGAAGTGACACTGTTTTTGTATTGTACCTACCTACAGTACCAATTTTTAATTTGAGGCCAGAAATGTAAGCAAACAACTGTCATTTTCTAGAACAAAACCCTTGACTTTGACATTAATATTATATATTTTGTACTGGAAAATGACAGTTCATTGTTTACATTTCTGGCCTCAAATTATAAATTCCACTTTAAACGTCATTGTAGTCGGAACGACCGGTACAATTTGTACCCGACCGACTACAGCGAAGCGGAAAAGAGAAGGGTAATTTGACCTGTAAGTAGGTATGCATATATGTCTGATTGTAGATACAATTGACCAGAAGGGAATAGTGATAACTGGTAGCCCGCCTTCGTGCTAGTGGCACTACCCACCGATCATGATTTTATGATCAGATTTCGGTGGAATCTGACCACGGTCAATTGGATCTAGGGATTTTAAGCTTGTATGGAGTTGTCAAAATATTTAGAGAATAGTGGTAACACGCCTTCGTGCTACTTATTGGTACTTAGTGGTTACGAACCCCAAAAATCTCAGATGAATAATACTCTTTGCTTCCAAAAATGTATAATAATGTAATTGACATATTATAATGGACAGTTGTCACTTCTGAGTACACCTCTCTCTAGGATTTCAGCAAAAAGTTAAAATTGATACAAAAGTTTTGCAAAAATGCTTACTTGCGGAAAGTCACTCATTTACTTTTATTGACTGAGCGAGCGAAGCGTCCAGTTTCGAGATTGGCCAAAAATGCATTTGTCCTTCTGTCTGTCGGTCTGTTCTCGCCTACAGGTCGCATTTCTCAACCGATTCTCGTGAAATTTTGTGAGCAGGTTCGATAATTATACTATTATTTTTTGTCAAGTCAGTTTTTAGTGTTTAAAAAAAAATACTTATGGCGTTACAATGTTATTGGTGCGGCTACTTTCATACTCCGTGTACGTAACCAGGTGCATTCTTAAGTTTGTGTGGTATTGAAAGAAAATCAAGTCGGGTTATTTTATTTATGATAATTCCAGCTGTTCATCGATAAACATCAAGGGGTCGGGGTGTCATGGGGGGAGAGGAGGGGGAAAGGGGGGAAAAGCGGGGAAGTTTGCTGTAATGTTATTCATCGATGGATTTCAATCAAATTTATGAGGCACACTAAGGACTTCATTCTAGACAAGATTTTGCAGAAAAAAAATCAAAAAGGGGAGTGGAGGGGGGAAAAGGGGTTGGGGGAAAGTTTGATATAGCGTAATATATGAACGTATTTGTTTTTTTGAAATTTAAGCGAGGTCTACTGTTCTTACAGAACCACTAGTTTAGTTTTCCTGTGTAGTTTGTGCAGTACCTCAGTACACATTAAGGCAATATTTACGTAACCCTTTACACTCCAATGCGTTGAGCTGCCGCAGCCGTCCGGCACAGACTGAGCGCGTTTGTTCCAATTGGCTTAAATAGGTTTTACAAGAAATCAAGCCGAGGCGTCTACTCTAGTGTATACATAATTACTCAAACGAATTCAAAAACAATTTTATTAGTTGACTGAGACTCTGGTTTCGTAAGAAAATATATTTTTTCGGGTATAATATTGTACAGATAGCTGGGCCGGCCTACACAACAAATTAGTATTGCCAGCGGCCCTTTGGCCCATTTCCTTGTCTTTGAGTATACAGCGTGATGGTTTAGTTTAATGACCTATGCAGTTTATATTAATTAGAGAGACTACGAAGCTACGTATATGTAAGGAGAATCAAAATGGTCATTTATAGAATGTATCTATTATAAAGAGCTGAACCCTGCCCATCAGCAAAACTTACCAACAAGAACCCGTTGCAAGGCGTGTTGTGTAGAAGTATAAAGCGCAGTTATCTTCTTATCTCGGTGCTTCTCCGTGCTTGACTCTAAAACTGCGAGTGCAGCTTGTAGCTGGTTCTTGGCTTCTTCCAGTTCTCCAGAGGCCCAGAGAGCGAATCCAAGGCGATGGCGCACTCGAGCCTGAGCAAGATTGGGTATTTATGCATGAGTGAGTATGTGATTATGTATGTTTAATAGTTATTTCTGAAGAAAACAATGAAGTAAAAAGGACGAATGATGATTTGATGATTGACTTCGATGGAAACGATGAAGAAATGGTGTTGAAGAAGAAGAACTATAAATAAAATGAAGTAGAAGAACAGTTTCAAGATGGACTAGATAAAGACGATGAAGAAATTAATGAACGATATAAAAACTATCGAATGTGATTAAGTTGAAAAGAAGCCATGAAAAAGAAATGTGCCAGAAACGTAAGGTAAGTATCAGTGTAGTTTACCTCTTCATCAACATCAGCCAATCCTTCGATAGCAGATAGCGCTTGTCTCAAGTATGACACAGCACTGCCGCATGCGCCCATAGCTAGGTGCGCCTTGCCGAGGTCGGCTAGAGCTTGAGCTCGCCCTCGAGGGTCGCCTGTAGAGGAAATAAGATTTTGCTTGTAATCTAGAAACTGGATAGAGAGTGTAAAGTTTCGAACGAACAACCACAAACGAAACACGAAAAACATAAACATGTACTTACTCCTTGAAGAAGGTGTTTCGGTAATGAAATGGGAATATGATTAGGCCATTTTGATCATTTTCTGAATCATTGATGAACTTTGTGAATAGACATAGAATTTTAAGAGTTAAAATTACCTGCTGCAGTGGCGTGCCGCAGCCTCGCCTCGTGCCATCTGGCAGCTTCAGCGTGCGCTCCCATGGAAGCGTGAGCCGCCCCGAGTCCGCCACAAGCTCGGGCCTGGAACATCGAATGGTCATTATACTGTTTGCTAAACGCATCGCCTCTGACGAGATAAATTTCGATACCAAAATACGATACGATATCAAAAAAATAAATTTGAAAGATTCATGGTTCGCCTATTTATATTGTCGGATTCGTCGTCTAATGCTTTCAGATTTACTCTCGCGTCATCTACCAACTGCCCCATTCAGATATACTTTGGGAACAAATTGTACCCTTTTAAATGGGTGTTGTTACCTGTAAGTGTGTAAGTCCCAGTCGGTGTGCTAGCTCTAGCTGAGCGCGGTGGTGTCTAATGGCGGCCGCATGCTCGCCCTGCGCCTGTTGCGCCACCCCGAGAGAGTGCCACGCCTCGCACTCCATTATTTGGTTGTTTAGCTCCCTGAAAAACAGACATTATTTCTCAGACAGAAAGACAAAGGCAAAATAATAGTAGATTGTACCACAAGGGCATAAAACACGCTATTTCACCCGAGACGTTGATATCTACCGGAGCGCAGGCAGGTGATGTGAAATGAAACATTGATAATGTAAAAAGGCAATACCTTCTGAGAATGTATTGCCTTGTTTGCCGCTTCTCCAGAGCTTGAAAAACAAGAAGTTTTGCAAAGAAAACAACGAAATAAAAGTTAAAAACAACTTTCCCGACACTGTTTTTGTTTTCTGCAAGTCATTACTAGCTTAAGTCGTACGCGATACGGCTGAGTCATACTTGTTTGTAAAAAAAAACTAAAAACTAATAAGTTTTTAGTTTTTTTTTTACTATGCAACATAGAATTCAAATAATTTAAAGTAAATGTATTAAAATAACAGGGTTATTCAATACAGTCACCTCCTCTGTTAGGCTGCATGGCGCAATTGTCTTAGTCTAGACTATTAACCTGTGGTCTAGCTAGATGCAATAACACTTTATGCACTAGTGCCTAATATGCGATTTTATGCAGCCTACATCCAGCATAAAGAAGGACTTTTCGAGCAAGAGAAGTGAATTAGTAGATTTCCTTCGAGTTCGCAAAGGCCTGTATTTACGAACTGAGAAGTTTACGGCACGAGCCGATGGCGAGGTCGTAGCGAGGTTCGTAAAGAAGCCTTTTCGAACGACTTACGAATATAATTTTTCCGCCAGAGAGCCCAAAATCAAGCGGCGAAGGTGCTAATTTTAGCTCAGAAGTCGGAAAAACTATTTATTGTCCAATAAGTGAACAAGAACATTCAGATGAAAAAAACTCGCTAAGATGGTACAGACTTACGGAAGATAGTACAGTGGAACCCATACTAGGCACAGTTTTTCTGCTGGTTTTGTTGTTCTTTTATGTTCAAAACTTTGAATGTTACTTTGGTTTTTGGGAGACTGGTGGTTGTGAGTAAAATCTAAACTATAATAGAGCAAATAGTTTGACATGCTTAACTAAGGTTAAGTTTGATTTCAACATAATCATTCTGATGACTTAGGACACATGTTCAGATTATTACGGTATGTACTCACTTGGCAATATTCTTCTGATGCTCCAAACATGATATGGCTTGCTCCAAGTTAGAGAGAGCTATATGAAGGCCTCCAAGCTCACCATAAGCCTGCGCCTTGGCTTCAGGCATGCCCAGCTCGTGGGAGACTACTAGCCGCTTCTCTAAGCAGACTAGAGCTTGTTGTAAGTTGCCTACCGATCTGAAAATAAAAATGTTTGATAATCATGTCCGAGAGACAAACTCATAGTCAGAAAAGTTTGATAAGATACAACGGTTTCTGAGTTTTGTTGACTAGTGTAGAGTATAGGATATAAAGAGTTGTAAACAAAACTAGTATCATTAAGCTAACTCCGGAAATCTAAAATACAAATTGTTCTTTCAAACACTTACTTGTGACTAAGTCCCAACCCTCTATATGCTCTCTCCTGCTCTCTCGCATTATCCAGCTTAAGAGCCGCTGCAAGATGTTGTTCATGGTACTTGATGGCCTCCTCAGGGTCACCCAAGGCGTCGTAGCAGTCGCCGAGCGAACCCAGGGCGCGTGCCTTGTCCAGGTGGCAGGTTGGAGTGGTCACTCGTTCTAATATTGCTAGTTGCTGTGGACGGAGAGATTAAGTAAGTATATTCAATTTCTTGGATATGCACTTGGTGCAAAATGTACATGGAGACCAGTAGCAACAAAACACATGGTTTTATAAGGGACAATATAGTTATGAGTTTAGGTATAGTTTTGAAGATGATCTTCATAATAGAAACAACCAGTAACGAAATAGAATGAAAGCATAAGGTGGGGAATCACTTACCTGTTCCAAATACCCGATGGCATCCTCATAATGTCCCATATTCAGCTTCGCGATACCCAAGTTCCCGTATGCCTGGGCTTCCAGGGTGCAGTCTTGCATCTCCTGCGCTCTTTCCAGCTGTTCTCTGTAACACCTAGCTGCATGGGTGTAATGGCCCAAAGCCATGTGGACCGCCCCTAAGTGGGAATGGGCGCGGGCTTCACCAGATGAGTCACCTGCTTCTTGGCGAAGAGTTAGCTCCTAGAAAGTTTAAGACATTTGAGTATTGAACGATAGTTTGGTTTGGATTGGAGGTCATTAATAGTTTATTTGGTAGGAGTTTGATGGCATACCTGTGTATGATGACCTAAAGCTGCGTCGAGTCTCCTCTGTAGTCTTCTAGCTAAACCCAGAGCACCACATGCAGCAGCTTCCAGCGATCGATCTCTTGCCTGGGAATTATTATAATTTTAAAATAATTACACCACGGTAACTGTATTCCGGGTTGATTGGGATACGCACACTGGTAGTTTACTTTATTGAATGTCTCGACTTAAATGTCTTTGTTTTCTCACCTGTCTAGCAAACCCAAGCTGCCTCTGATACATCTTCACGGCTTCCTCCACATCCCCCATCTTGATCAGCACATCACCAATGTTTCCCAGAGCTCTGAACTTCCCTTGCAGGTGTTGAGTCATGTGGGCGATGGCTAGGAAATACTTTTGGCATTCGAGAGCGGTGTCCAGATTTCCTAGTGCAAGGTGGGCCAGCCCAAGGTTGCAGTAGGCTCGGCCCATGTTCATCTTGTCCTGCAGGTCTTTGGCTAGTGAGAGGTCTTGATCGTAATATCTGTAATGTAAATGATTTTCTAAGAAATACGTCAGTTGTTTTTTGCGATTTTATACATTATATTGTGGGTATTTTCTAATAGCGTATTCTTGGATGTTTAGTTCTCTCGAAAACAAATTAAAATCCAAAAACCTTCCGATACAGAAAAAAATTTGGATTCATGTTACGTTCTCTAAACATTGAAGAGTTTTTATTTCTGTAATTTGATTGTTTGGTTCTTTTGTAAATGACGTAATAGTCAATTCTTACCGGACAGCCTCCCGATAGTTCCCCAAACAATAATGCGCATATCCCAGAAAGTGGCAAGCCTTGGCCTCGGCGGTCACATCACCAAGCTCCTGCGACAGCATGAGGTGTTGCTCGTAGTAGGGCACCGCTTGTGCGAACTCCCCTCGAGAAGAGAGGCAGTTGCCGAGGTTGAGGAGGGCGCAGGCTTCACCGGCTGCGTCTTTGAGCTCTCTGGCTATGCCTGTGAAAATAAAAAGCGTTTTACAGATTTGTTGTTGTGAGCCTTCTGTTTTTTTATATACAGGCACATACCTTGCTACCTACCCCACACTAGGATACCCTGTGTCGTGGGAACCAGAAACAGCGACATCACATACATATAAACATAGTGATTTCGATTTTTTTCTTTATCCCCCCTAGGGAATTGAACCGAGGACCCCTCACATCAGAAGAACTCAAGCAGAGCCACAACCACAGCGCCACAGAGGTCGTCAAATTGATAATTTTCATACCCGTAGCAATAGAGACATTCTAACAAACAGTTTATCTCCATTAACTGAATTTTGAATATGTTCTTCTTGAAATTATACAAAGCTGCATAAAGGTAGCTTGCAATATCCTCACCTAAATGTGCTCTATAATGAAACAGCGCCATATCATGCGCCCCCAAAGCCTGGTACGCCACAGCTAAGTTCCCGTGGGTCGAAGCCTCGGAGCTCCGATCATGGACCTCCTTGGAGATGGTCAGCTCTTGCTTATGGTACTTGATGGCTTGCTCGTAGAAGCCGGCTGCTGAGTACGCATTGCCAATGTTGCCGTAAGCGCGTCCCATGCCGGCTTTATCCTGGATGGAGTATTTTAAAAGGTTAATCGAGAAGAATAGTGTATCTTTGTTTGAGTAATTACTCTATATCAGCACTAAGGCGAGTTTCAAGCTGGATTTGTCTGTACGAACCTGTAATTGCCTGGCTATAGACAGATGGGCCTGGTGCAACTTAAGAGCAGCGTCATGTTCCCCTAACAACTGATACACGATGCCTAAATTCGAGCACGCTCTGCCTTCGCCAACCTTATCTCTAGCAGCTAAGGCTACATCAAGCTGCCTTTCATGCCACTTCTTCGCTTGAGTGTAATCACCACCGCATCTGAAACGTACACAGTCAAATCAATTGCAAATCACTAGACTGGTCTAGTGGCCCTCGTAGTTTGTAAGATGTTTGATAATTCTGAATCTCACCTAGCAGCATGTCCCAAGCCCGCGTAAGCTCTAGCCTCTATAGCTCGGTCGCCCAAGTTTTGTGATATTCGCAGCACATTCTCATGATGGGTTATAGCTTGCGAGAAGTTCCGTCGGTAGTGGTATGAGGAGCCCAGGTTGGAGTATGCTCTTGCTTCTTCCACCTGGATGCATTATAATCAATAAAATATTAGCTGTTCTAAGAAGTAGGTGGTCCCCTAAAAAGTTTGATGAATCCTTCGAGGCGTAACAACATCTATAGATGTGTGTTAATAATGCTGGAGGCGAAGATGATGATTGTAAAAAAACGGAATGTAGTGAGGAAAAGTGGTTTTTTATTGTGGGTCTATTAATTGTGAACCCATGCCCGGCTTAATACATAATGCAATGTAGACTCTATGAACAAAAAATACTTTCACAAACACATGCGCGCGCACGGCGCTACGGCGATGGGCTAGTACCCTATCACCCAAAATACAGTAAAATTAAATAGACCGACTTGTTTCTGGGTTCATGTGCCTTCTAATAAAAAAACACGAATTCGAACTCCACAACTTCGCAAAACAGACAAATAAATAAAACGAACATTGTGATCGAAGTTTTATAGCTTCGCAATTAATCGGCAAAACAGCTTTCCATCATAATCAGGAAATGCTAACAAGTTGTGAGATCGGGAAGTTATTGAAATTACTGACAAGCTTATTTAATGGAAAAAGCTACCTGACCGGTGCTTAAATAACTATGTGCCTACTTTGTGCTTTCATTTGCATGACTTAGTTGTTAATCTCGCGATCACACAAGCCCTGGCCAAGGGTCTAGCTAGCTGCGAGAATTGCAGTAAATAGTGCTTAAGATTCTTAAGTAATTTCAAGCAACATATCCCTGGCAGGAGGTTAGCAATCTTATCAATAGTACATTGGACCACCAGCTGAAGAGAAAAATAGGAGAAATATGATAATTCGCATAGATATACCCATGTACCAACAAGTGATTATACTGGCAAGTTCATATGAATGAATGAGTAGAGAAGTGTATTTCTTAGGTTACTTCAGCTGTTATCGAGTTG
This sequence comes from Argyresthia goedartella, assembly GCA_949825045.1. Lineage (NCBI taxonomy): Eukaryota > Metazoa > Arthropoda > Insecta > Lepidoptera > Argyresthiidae > Argyresthia > Argyresthia goedartella. The sequence continues at coordinate 20,640,236 of OX463828.1, forward strand.
TCTGCATTTTCCAGAAACATTTTTCCGCTGGCCCCACACCTTGTATTGCGTGCACCATCAGGCACGGCCACCTCAAGGACTGTACTATTTTCAAAACAACACGATTATTTCGGCCTGAACTAAGCAATTTTATCAGACTAGTCAGGCCGATTCATCAGGCGTCATAAAAGGGAGTTTTAAATAGGCTTATGTTAAAACGATACGCACCTATTTTACTATTAATAAATTAGAAATGACCGCCAGAATCAGTAAACGTGTTTGGATAAATTGTGTTTGGATAAATGATCACCAAAGTCCTTTTTATGTTTTGTGTACTTAAGTTTATGTTTTAAGTATTTTTTGTTGTTCTTACATGTTCAAACTAAACCATGTTCAAACCTATGCTACCGCACTATTTTACCCTAATATTTTCTGCAGCTTTTGATGATCATTTACCCATTTTGGGTAGTAAAAAATCACCTTGGTGGTGGTCAATTAAATTGTTCTCTTTTAAATATAATCAATGCTACAAGAGTACCAGGCGAGTGATGCAAAAGCTGTCGGATCAGTTGTCGGACGTACCTGATCATCCAATCTCCTAGCCAGCCTCAGATGCTGCGTGTGACAATCGACTGCAGAGTCGAACTCCCCCATCGCCAGGTACACCGCACCGACGTTGCCAATTTCCCTGGCCTCTTGCAAGCGGTCGCCCATTTGCTTGACTAGCTGCACGCACTGCTTGTGGCTGGCAAGGGCGTTGGGGAAGTCCCCTATGGCGGTGTACACGTGGCCGAGAGAGGTTAGAGCGGCGGCAGCGGCTTGGGTGTCCTGATGAAGAGAGCTCATGTTCAAAGTCGTTCTCGTGGTAATAAAACGATAGGTAAGATATAATTTAGATAGTCAATTGTTCGTACCACTGTACGAGTACTTCTGTTTTCCAATCATTAGAAGTGACAGTAACAATGATGATATCTCAGCTTAACTCAAAAATGTAAACTATAAGTTGCGTAACATTATACGGACTGATGATGTGCTCTATAAAAGACATCAACGGGATATGAGTTCTCTGCTGCAACAAAATAAATATTGTTGTGAATAAATGTATATACTTTTTTTTGTACTAACTAATTAATGAAACATACTTATTATGTTTATTTTAACGACACGACCGTAAATGTTCTAAACTCAATATATAACCGTTATTTACAACAATATTATTACCAAGAATATTGAAGGAATCTTTATACCTATAGTTAATAGTAATGAAATTATACAAAGACTTGATCAGAAGAGTCGTTGAATATCCCTTGTGAGGTTCTATTCAATTGAATATTTTATAGGTTAGGATTAATGTCATAGAGTTTATTTTATGCGTAAGCGCATGTTCACCGTTAACTTGGCAGGGAATGGGAATTACAGACTGCTAAATACAAAGATAGAATGCATACGTTGTATTACGGATAAGGGCGGCCACAGAAGTGTAGCCGAATTATGCATTTATGATATCAATCGCAATATCTGTCAAAATGCAAAATCGACGAATTAGAACACGAGTCGCAATCACATTGACAAGCTTAGTCGCAATAAAACTCAGCTCGTGTCAAATAATCGCGGTCTGGTTGGTCGATTGATATCAAAATTACATTTATTACGAAATTCTGATATCGACAGACATATATTTTATTATTACAAGTCTGGCTACCAGCGCAGAGAATGGCTGAGCCACTGATATCTTTAGATGATAGATTATTTATTTTTTATTTTATTTATTTACTTAGGTAATCAACAGCGTTACAAAAACAGAGATATCCTTGAGATAAACACCAATTGCATAGCAAATTATAGATAACCCCAGAAATATCCTTTTATAAAGATACTTTCAACAAGTGAAATGAGATGAACTGAGTATTAGGTCCAAAAAAGTTATTATTATGCTTCCATTTTATTGAATTTATAAATATATACATATATACATAAATACATACAATGTCATATATACACAAACAAACAAATATATAGATATATATACAGTGTGTATATTTGTTTCTATAGGTTTATAGTAACAAGTTATTTAATAAACAATAATAATATAATATCAATATATGTACCTACATATTCAGTATATTTAGGTACATATACAAACTGCTCAGTTACCGAGCAATGAGTTACCTTAATAGGATGGCAGAAGCAAGAATATGTACTCGTTTAAGCATAAGAGTAATAAAAATAGAAGGTTTAAGCTTGCTGGCAATTTACCTCCAATGTCTAGATCCCAACACTACGGGTGTAGGACTAAGCAGGCACAACACTATACAATACACACATACACACAACCTAGTTAATAAACCACATACACGGGTACACACCTGTGTATTAAAAGCTATACAAACCTTATTATTTATTTATTTATGAACACATGCTCAAATGAAAATCTGTTATTGTAACGTAATCGTAACTATGGATTTACCTGTGGATTTTTTAAGACCAAAACAAAAATAAAAATAAATAAATTCTATCCCCGTTTATGACTTAAGCCCTAGATATCAAAGCTCAAACAGTGATTAGGACTGGTGTCAAGACATCGACTTATAGCGAGGATTACTGGATACTGTTGCTAACGATATTATAATGTATATCAAAGGCTTTTTATTACTTCAGAACTGTGCCAAATGAGACATCAAATCCTGAGGATTTTATAATGAATACCTGCGAGAATACACGAAACTCTTAATCAAATATTCCGTCGGGTCCGAGGCAAATAAATGTGAGAATTAAAATGAAATAAAATAAAAGGTGCATAGAATGTGCCGGGTCCCTTACTTACTGAGGAAATGGAAAATAAAAGAAAAAATAAGAGATCCGAAGACAGACCGCCAATAGGGTCTTTGTCTCAGCGAAATGCGGTAGTGCTTGCGTCAGATCGCAGTTGAATATCGATATGATAAACTCAAATCCTTAATGAATTTCTGAAACCTGTACAAGTTTCTACATAATTAATATTACAAGTAGTATCTGGTATATAGGCTTTATGTTAGGCAAGCCCAGAGCTAATATAAGGTTAGGGTTGTATAAGGCTAGATTTGCTGGATAATATCTTAGAGATGAGCTGGTGTTATACAAATATACATGCATTTTTCATTTTAATATGTATTTCATGGTGTTTTCTTGTGCAATAGAGGATATTGATAAGCAAGTTCCTTGTTTTTTTTTTTTTAGTCTATCGCGATTTTTGATTGGGGATAAAATAGGGGGGTAAAGGGTGAAGTTTGCTGTATCTTTATTTATAGAAGGATTTTAATAAAATTTGAGAGGAACAATAAGGACTTCATTCTGCACAAGATGTTGTGGAAAAAAATCCAATAGGGGGAGTGGAGGGGGAACTTCCGGGTATTTTCGACACCCCTGTAACCATGTTGTAGATAAAGCTATACACCTGAATTTTCTGTGACTTATAGGTCACAGTTTAAATAAAAGACAGATAATTTCATCAAATAGATTGGAAGCGACAGCCGTTCAAAGTTCCGTCACTTTGTCACTGACTGACTCATCATCGATCATCAAAATTCTAAACAAGCGAGGTCTATTGTTCTCACAGAACCATCAGTATAATAATTATAAGGTAACGCGATAATTCCGTAATTTGTCGTAATCTCAAAAATATCTAATATACACTAGGTACTTAGAGATGTTATTTGAAAAACAAGTCTCACACAAAGTGTCGATACATTTCATCGACATCCTCACCCGAGCAGCAAGAAGCCCTCACTAACAGACAAAGTCGGACGGGACAGCGTACAACAATCTAGCTAATTAAGTATGTGCAACATGATACGATAACGCAGGATTTACATACAACCCTCCCCTATACATATAAATAATAATACTCGTAGTGGAATGAGCCGCAGCGTTTATCAAGTTTTATTAAGTCCTGCTTTGAGGATGTTGTTTTATCTGACACTGGTTGAATACGAGTGGGTTCTTGCTAATAACGAGCGCGCTTTGTGCCTTGCTTGTGATTCGACGTATAGGTACGTGGAAGGTGCACTCTCACACATTTCCTACATACACTAGATAAATCAAAGGCCTTTCCGTGTTTCGGGTGAAACATCAGAGCCGTAGGTCCCGGCTACTATAGCTACTTGGTAGAAGTAGTCGTAATACCCCTGCACCAACCCGCACTGAGCCAGCGTGGTGAAGCAAGGCTCAATCTTACTCGTATCCAGGTAAAAGCCTGTGCCCTTTGGTGGGGAAATTAAATGTATATACATAGTCAGGTCATAAGTTCTGTCACATGTGCAATATGAAATAATTTAGACATGTTTATTATTTATGTAAACATTTATATAGCAAAATGAACTTAATAAAACATAGATTCTTATGGTAATAAAGTTTATTCAAAATGACGCCCGCGATTTGGAAAACAGGCCTTTATTCTGCGCGGCCAGTCGTCTATCGCAGCACGAACGAGGTCCATGTCAATATCGGCGGCTGCCTTAATCAAGGATGCCTTGAGTGACTCCAAATCAGGATGAGGCTTTGAGCAGGCCTTTTCCTCCAAGTGTTGCCATATCTTGTAATCTAACGGACTCAAATCTGGACTGGAGGAGGGCCAGTCTTCGTGCCGGATGAAGTCGATTTCACGCGACGCCAGCCAGTCTTGTGTGCTTTTCGCTCTATGAAATGGCGCAGAATCTTGTTGGAATACCCAGTGCCTGTTATTAAACATGGTATGAGAAACAGGTTCCAGAAGGTTCTTGAGGACTGTATTTTGATACACAACTGCATTCGTTTTTACGCCTTTCTCACAAACATGTACCTCTGTTAAGCCCCAATAAGAGACTCCCAACCAAACCATGAGCGAGGATGGAAAATGACCTCGTTGGACACGCGGAATACGGTTGCTCGCTTCTTCACTGCTGTGTGCGTACACCTTATCATTTTGTTTGTTGTAGCTCTCTTCCACGGTGAAAAGTTTTTCATCCGAAAAAAGAATTTCCCGATGCTTTTTTACCGCGTACCGCTTCAACAAAGCGCGGCATCTCTTCAGTCTCAGGTCCATTAAACGAGCGTCCAAACGATGTCCTGTTTTTCTTCGATATGCCCTAAGCCCTAAGTCTTCATTTAACACCCTTTTCACCGTGGTCCTGCTTACCCCATCTGAAGGGCCAACAGTTTCTGCTTACGTATGGGATTTCTTTGAATTCGCGCCTTCACAGCTTTTATCACTGCTGGAGTCCTAACAGAGCGAGGGCGACCACTTCTTGACCTGTCATCTACACTAGAGTCTTCATTGTACCGTTTTATGGTACGATAAACGAATCTTTAGGTTATATTCAAATTTTTCAGTAAGTCGAAAATCTGAATTGGCACGTAACCGCAACGATGCAACGCAATAACTGCGACACGGTCTTCTTTAAGTGTCCACTCCATATTTAAAAATGAGGAAAATTCTAAAAAGTAATTATTTTTATTTTCATGAAAAATTCGAAATTCGAATTCAATAAACTTTTTTGTGGCCAGCGTTCTAAATTCAAAAGTTTTTATTGTGTGACAGAACTTATGACCTGACTGTGTATATATTAAGGCCCAACTATGTCTCTGCCACCCCGTATGGGAAATAGCGTGAAACTTTGTTTGTTTTGCTTGAAAACAATCCTTTCAAAGCAAACCAAAACTTCTCGGGGTCAAAATTATTTCACTACCACGAGCGTAAAAACTCTATCATGACTTAAAACATTGAGCATTTTGTTGCTATACATTTTCCGCAATAACTTCTGTTTTGAATGCAATACGGTATTTGACAAGGTAGTCCAATAAATCTAAAAACGTGTCTCAAGCTGAATCTATTTCTACCATATTGCATTGTATAATTCCAGCAGTTGTAGTGTATGTATAAACAAAAATTTGTGTTAAAAAGTCGGCATTTGACTAACGTCACATGGTATTATATCATAGAACTCGTGAACAAAATTACCGTTTCGACAGTTCCTAAAAAGTATCTATTTTGACTAGCAGCCAAATATTTACCATACAAAACCAACGCATTTACATTAGCGTAAAACTATTTTATACATTTGGAATAGGTAGCTGTTATTCGTATGCAGTTTATCAAAGATATACTTGCTACAGCGCAAATGCGCGATATTTCAAGAATCCACTAATGAAGGATGCTAGTGGCGGCAAATAGGGTTATTCTCAACTCAACATATCCAGTGCACAAAAATATTCCCAACTCAACTAAACTATTCAGCCTTCTGCTGCCACTGCTGAGCTTTCTAGGCCCCGGATTTACGGATTTCTGTACGGTCTTGCGCCAGCCTATTGCGAATATTATTCGATGGGTGTAGTAGGGAATGTGTTGGCGACTGGCTGGGATGCCACCTTTTGATATACATCTTTATATTTCATACTGACAGCCTTTTATAGAAGAATTGTTTGAATATTCGTTGTCATGTGTCAGTGTGTGCCGATTACGTAAAAACATAGTTTATTGTCCCATACTTTATTAATTAAATAAGTATTATTTATTCGCAGTGTTTCCATCATACTCCCTTCTATCCATTCCCATACAGTCCATTTAGCTCACCATCAGAATGCATGTGGATTTTTAACTGGCTTGGGTTGGGAAATGCGTTTAAATAGAAATGACCCTTAAGGTGTGAGCACACCAGCAGCCGTAGCAGACTACGCAGTCTAGGCTGCGTATAGGTGTAGGTGATGCTTTATTAGCACATCTTTCTCCATTGCGGTGGTATATTCGCATATCGTAGTTAACAGAATATAACACTACCACTCGCCCGTCTACCGCTATTTCTTACAACTACTTGGATCAAAGATCAAGCCAACCTGTACTAAATACATGACTTTACAACACTAAACAAATATTTGAAATTCTAACACCATGAATATATAATATAATCTATCCCGGTCCGAGGCTTATCAGTTACTTGGCTTAAACTAAGAGTCACTTAAATATGATACTGGTGCTGCCGTCGCAGAAACACGGTTATAGGCATTATATAATTATGTCCCTAGGGATCCGTGGTCTAATGGTTTTCACGTTTGCTTCTCTTACAGGAGATGCAGGTTCAATTCCTGACCATAAACCAATGAGATAATAAAGTTATCTTAAGCACACTATACGGACGTTCTAACGGTGATGGAAAACATCTTGAGGAAACCTTCATTGCTCCATAGCTACAGCGATGGGCTAGCCCCCTGTCACGCAAAATGGATTATTGAATAACTGGCTCAAAGTGGGCACAATTGTGCCTCTAACACCCTGGATGGGAAAAGGCGTGACGCGTTGTTATGTTATGTTATGTCCTTAGGGATAAAATTATATACCGTTATATAATCTATAAACTTTATATTTATAAACTTTGTATTTTTTTTTGTATGCAACCATTTGTTTCTTAATAAAATAAAAAAATATAATAAATAACAACACAGCATAACAAAGCGTCAAGCTTTTTTGCATAAGGGGTGGCAGAAGCACAATTGTGCCCACGATTTACGTGTAATTCAAAACTCCAAAAATATATAACACCGTGATACATAGGGTATAGGGAATCGGTACTTAACTATTACACTAGTGCTTATAACTATGATACGCTTGCAGTCTAGTTATATATCCAGCTTACTAGACTGATCTGTCTAACTAGTTATATATCAAACGAAGAGACAATAAAACAACGATTTTTTGTTATATTAATATAAAACAGCTTTTATGACAATATTGTTCAGTTAAAATAAATAAATAAATAATCTTATCAAATGCGTGTTAATATTTTTTGCAAAAGACTCTCTTTCGTTTTTGTTTGGGCAAGCTCCAGAATCATAATATGGACATATTATGAACAGCACAGACTCGAACTATTCATAAAAATGCATCTAATAGAACACTACACTTTTGATGTTTTAAAGCAGGAACATAACATGCTATACGTATATTTTAGCGAATAAACGATTTTTATTTTCATTTTAATTATTTTTATTTAAAATATATTTAATATATTTTAAATAAAAATAATTAAAATATTTAATTATTTTTATTTAAAATTATTATTATTTAAAGCCTTGGCCGCGAAAAGCAGATAACTTTTGTCATATTGCTCTCAGCGACAACTCTTCATCTGGTATAGGGTCATTCATGGTAGCCAATCTTTCAATATGCTAACTGAACGAATTGCCAATTTTAAGAATTTTATTGCGTTTCGGCAACATTACCCACTTTTTTGGATCCAAAAGTCCGGGATATTATTTTGGTATCCCCGTACCCCGCACTTCAGTGCAACAATCACCTCACTAAAAATCTTATATTAGATACTATATAATATAATAATATCACTAAACTACATCAACTACTAGCTGACGGTCCTGGGTTCGAATCCCGGTAAGGGCAATATTTGTGTGATGAGCTTGAATATTTGTTTCTTAGTCTTGGATGTTCTCTATGTATTTATTTAAGTATTTATCTCTATTAAATATATCATCGTCTAAACTATTACCCATAACACGAGCCTTATTGAGCTAACTATGAGGCTAGTTCGATTTGTGTAAGATTGTCCTCCAATATTAGTTTATATCGGGGTCATAGTTTATCTCTAGAGTTATATTACGGTAATAAAGCTATATCCCTAGGGATATAAATTTATTACGCCCCTTATGCCCGATTTCACCAACAGTTAAGGGACACTTAGCTCTTTTTCTTAGCTGTCTAGTGATTGTTTCGGTGGCCGGACTCTTATATTTAGGGGGTCCCCAAGGAGCCTAGATGACCCTTACACTTAGGGCAAATGGGAAAAACCGCTAGGTGGCCCCTGGAAGAAATAAAGTGTCCCCTAAAAGATAGGGATCGTTGGTGACACCGGCCATTAGTATCTTACTGCGACACTGCCGTTACCCGAGTGGTCGACGACGGTGACACCATGCCTTGGAGTCTTCATCCAAATTTGAGTTGTCCTGTGTGCATCCCGGCCATGATCTGTCACTCTACGTCTTTATAGTAGTTTATGTGACTGCTACATAATGCCTAATTATGTACAGTTACATACACTAGTTTATCTACACACATATCAGAAGCTCTCTTTGATGTGTTCAGGAACCGCATGTTTGACCGGCATTGTGGCATTTATCATCGCTCTGCAGTTGTTTAGCTTGTTCTGTAGTACCAACTTCACAGACAAACTATGGGCGGCACGCAGGCGGGCGTCAGCGTTCGAAATTTGAATGTTTGACCGGCATTATAGCTCTGCAGTTGTTTAGCTTGTCTGTAGTACCAAACTTCACAGACAAACTAGGGGCGGCACGCAGGCGGGCGTCGGTGTTCGAAATTTGAATGTCATAATATGTAGAAAAATTACACATTATGGTCATAATCTGTAATTTTTCGGATAAGAAATGAGTTTTTACTAAATAGTTTAAAATTATGCTGATCATAACGTGCGGTTTTTGTACGCAGTAAAGAGGGATTATGATACGTGTGTAGATAAAATTCTATAAAATATAGTTACAGAACCGACTGGTATACTTTATTACCACTGTAAAAGCTGATGGTAACTCACGTGTAACGGGGTAGAAGATGGTAGAAGTATCTTCCTACTTAATACATCTTGACCGGTTTTTTTAATCAACAGGCGGCAGTGATATTATACCTAGTGTATAACAAGTCGTTTTATCTGATTGTGTTATACAGTGAGTACTAGTTAGGGCGGTTACTGGTAAGATAAGTACCTGATGCTTATTAGATGAAAGCCACATTTATTTTCAGTTTAATGGTTAAATTTAAAAGGCTAGTTTTTTACTCGCACATCAAAAATACTGATTTGCACAGCAAAAAGGATTAATTAAACATTTTTTATGTTTTAAATATTTTACGTGTACTTAAGTTTATGTTTTAAGTATTTTTTGTTGTTCTTATATGTTAACACGAAGGATAAAGGGGGCCTAAGCTTCCGCAGCATTGAAAAGATTTAAAAGATTTATTCACAGTTACTGTGTCACACTTACAGTCTTTCGACCAAAACGTGTGACCGTCACGAACAAACAAAACATATGTACACAGATAAAATTAAAAAAAATCCGGTCAAGTGCGAGTCTAAATCGCGCACGAAGGGTTCCGTACCACCGTTCAATGGAAGCGATGGTGTGGAGTGAATAGTTTGGATTTTACACAGCAAAATATTGTTTACAAAGTTATTGGTGCGGTTACTTTCACACTCCATGTAAGTAACCAGGTGCATCCATAAGTTTGTATGTGGTATTGAAAGAATTGTTGTATGGGAGCCCCCTTAAATATTTCTTTTATCCTGTTTTTTAGTATTTGTTGTTATAGCGGCAACATAAATACATAATCTGTGAAAATTTCAACTCTCTAGCTAGCTAGGTTCTTGAGATACAGCCTGGTGACAGACGGACGGACGGACAGCGGAGTCTTAGTAATAGGGTCCCGTTTGGAACCCTTCGGGTACGGAACCCTAAAAAAGTACTCAGAAAAATAAAAAGTACACAACAAAACAAAACAAAAGTACACAACAAAACAAGAGTATACAGACAAACAGAGGAACAGTATTTACTTATCATATCATTTAATATAATTATTTAAAAACATATACACAGTCTAATAAACATAAAATTGTGCATTGTGCCCTGATATTTTCTGTGCAAATCAGTATTTTTGATGTGCAGTATAATTTTTCCCTATTAAAAACATACATAAGTTTAATGTTCGATACAGATATATTTAGGGAACAGTTATTGAGGATAAATATATAATTGTTAGCTTTAAAATGAGCACAGATTCAGGTACATACAGTAATAATAATAATAATAATACCTTGGACACTATTTACACACATTGATCTAGCCCCAAACTAGGATTCCCTGTATCTTGGGTACTAGACAACAATACACATACTTATATAGATAAATATTATACTTAGATAGATAAACAACCATGACTAGGGTACAAACATCCGTTCTCATCAAACAAGTATTTGCCCCCACCGGGACTCGAACCCGGGACCCTTGGCTTCGTAGGCAGGGTCACTGCCGACTCGACCATTTGGGTCGTCAGTCAGTCAAGTATCGTACATAGTACTACATTCTTCAGTGAGATTGCTAGTTGTGGTTATAACGCAAAAGCTGTCTATATAATTTTGCTCATTTATTTTGTTGCCCCTTCCATTCTCCAGAATACATTTGAATATAAAAATTGCGGACCACTGTATTTGTTGCAAGGTTCAGTGAATATTTTTTACGGCTATTTGTTCCAGTGATTGTTCCTCGTGCCCTCGTCGATTGTTCCTCGTGCCCTCGCCGATTGGTTTCGTGGCCCGAGCCGTATAAACACAGGAATGTGTGAACTTATTGCCAGAGACCACTTTATTGTACTTATTTACGAAACGGTGCGCTGTTAAAAAATATGTGTATTGCAGTTTAAACATTTACTAGTTTCAATAAAACAATTGGGTTGTTTTCATTTAGTTAAAGGTGTATAGGTCGCTGGGTAGGGTAAATATGTAATGTGAGCAACGTATGAAATAATGAATGGAAATAAACATTTCAGATCACCTGAACGAAGTCGTATTATGCGCTTTGTAAAGTTTTCGTTGTTTAGTAGTTGTTTTCATGGAGCGATTAATACATATATCGCTGAGCTTAAGATATTAGACTACCAGATTGGGTATTGCCATAATCTAACTTTCTGATACACCCTTTAAATAGTGAAATACAGATCAGTTAACTAAAGCTGGCAAGTTCAACACGTTGCGCTTGTGTAGTGAATGTGAATAAGCGCGCGGCGTGACATTGGATTGGCATCAAGAATAGTCTCTCTGTCTCTCTCACGCGCGGTCAAACTTATGAGTATGAAGGAAACAGTTATTGTTTTGCTTTTTCTACTGCTTGTAAATATAGAGTGATATTTTTGAATTTGTGTCACGTGTCAATCGGCAGGCGTTATCGTGATAGATTACTTTTTTAATTTTAATTATACTGTATAGTGAAGTTGCATTAGTGTGAGTACTGTGAACGTGCCAGCTTTAGTTGACTGATCTGTAGTTATGTTTAGCCAGCCAGGTACGTAGGCAACGCATTATTGCAAAATGCAAAGAAGAAAGTAAAAATAAGGTGTAAAACTAAATAAAATGTGCATTGAAATTGAAACACCACATGTGAGAACACAATGTTTTCATTTGTAAAGCAATTGTTATGAAATAGGAGACTTTCGAGCCATTATTTATGTAAATATCCCTTTGTGTTGAGAGGTAAGCCTGTCACAGTATGAGAATGTGCTGGCGGGTGGACTGCTTGAAACTTTGTCGCAGAGAGTCATCGCTTACTATTGTTTTATGAATTTATACGAACTAAGAATTTATACGATTATAACAGGGTTATTACAGGGTTACACGAATAGTGCCAAACGGGACCCTATTAGGTAAAGACTCCGCTGTCGACGGAAAAATTTACGAAATGAATGTTGCCAAATTCGAAGAACTTCATATTGACTCACATTTGTCATGAAAACTACAGATAGAGCATGTATGCAAAAATTAAGTCAGTTTTCCTAGGCTCTGTAAAAGCTTGCCAAAGTCACTGGGCAATCGGCTTTACTAACGGTGTATCACGCTGTTGTCGCCTCAACTTTAAGGTATGGCATTATTTTCTGGGGGGACTCAACCGACAAAGATAAGGCATTTAGAGCACAAAAACGGTGTAAAATGGCAATTTGTCAATTGAAACCTACAGATAGTTGCGCACCTCACTTTGGAATGTTAGGTGTATTGACAATGCCATCACTCTACATCTACGAAACTGCTATATTTGTAAAAACAAACTGGAATTTATTCAAGAAAATGAACAGTAATAGTAGTTTATGTGACTGCTACATAATGGATGGCATTAATACTCGAGAGTGGGTTTTTGAAACGAACCGAAGGCGAGTTTTATGATAATATCACTCGAGAGTTTTAATGCCTAATTATGTACAGTTACATACTCTTGTTTATCTACACACATATCATAAGCTCTCTTTGATGTGTTCAGGAACCGCATGTTTGACCGGCATTGTGGCTCTGCAGTTGTTTAGCTTGTTCTCTACCACCAACTTCACGCAGGCGGGCGTCGGCGTTCGAAATTTGAATGTCAGTACCAACTTCACAGACAAACTAGGGGCGGCAAGCAGGCGGGCCTCGGCGTTCAAAATTTGAATGTCATAAGTAGAAAAATTACACATTAATGTCATAATGTGTAATTTTTCAGATAAGAAATGAGTTTTTACCAAGTAGTTTAACATTATGCTGATCGTAACGTGCGGTTTTTGTACGCAGTAAAGAGGGTTTAAGATACGTGTGTAGATAAAAGAGATAATGAATTAAGTGCACCTCCCCGCTCTACTGCTTTACCTATTTAGCTAAAGTATATTTGGTATGGCGCTGATAGTAGTTTATGTGACTGCTACATAATGGAGGGCATTAACACTCGAGAGTGGGTTTAGTTTATCTACATACATATCACAAGCTCTCTTTGATGTGTTCAGGAACCGCATGTTCGACCGGCATTGTGGCATTGATCATTCCTCTGCAGTTGTTTAGCTTGTTCAGAAGTAACAACTTCACAGACAAACTAGGGGCGGCACACAGGCGGGCGCCGGCGTTCGAAATTTGAATGTCATAATATCAAAAAATTCGGTACATTATGGTCATAATTTATCAATATTCAGATAAGAAATAAGTTTTTACCAAGAAGTATATCATTATGCTGGTCTTAACGTGCGGTTTTTGGACGCAGTAAAGAGGGTTTATGATACGTGTGTAGATAAAAGTATATAACAAGCTGCCTAAATCCATTAGAGGCATTGTGACCAACTACATTCATACAAGGCTGGACTTAGATATTCCTTAATCTAAAAATCATACTATAAGTTAGAGGACTTCTTGGGTGACAAATGTATCTAATTTTATAATTATAATGATACATAAATAGATAAATGACATGATGATAAAATAATTAATTTATTGTAAATAAAAAATGCTTTTAGACATTTTTAGATAGGTACTTTTTTATGTTATTTTTTATGTTTTATGTGTATTATTATTTAATAAAATTTTATGATTATTGTGTTGTACATAATAACATTTGCACATCTGCATGGCAGAATATATTGAAACATAATTTAAGTGACATGATAAAATACTTGATGTTCACCTTTATTCATGCAAATAAACATTACTATACTGTCCGTCTGCCCGTCTGTCTGTCCGTCTGTCTGTCCGTCTGTCTGTCCGTCTGTCTGTCCGTCTGTCTGTCCGTCTGTCTGTCCGTCTGTTTGTCTGTCCGTCAGCGGGCTGTATCTCATGAACCGTAATATGTAGAGAGTTAAAATTTCCCAGCATGTGTATTTCTGTTGCCAGAACAGCAGCAAATAATGTACTACACAAGTAATTTTGTGCGGGTCCGACCCGCCTTTAACCATTTTTTAAGGTTAGTATCAATGTTCTCAAAAACCCTGCACCATTTGCTTAGTTGGTCAGTTCAGTCCATGACAACATTCCTACACATAAACATAAAAACTAAAAAAATGTGCCATCCCACGCTACAAATTCCGGTTTATCAATTAAACCGCCTACTTTATGCGCCATCTTGAAAACACAAAATTTTAAAATGTCCGCCATAAGATCTCACCTTGCACTTCATAGCCAACACGAGCTGGTACCGGTGTGCTGTCAGCGCCTCCTTATACTCCCCCTGGCTGAAGTATGCTGCCCCCAGGTTCCCGTGGGCCCTGCATTCTCCTGCCGTGTCTCCCAGGGACTTGGCTACGGCGAGGTCTTGCTGCATGTAGTTGATGGCGGCGTCGAGCTGACTGAGAGCCCAGTGCGCGGAGGAAAGGGCGCTGAAGACTGACCCACTGCCAAAGGAGAATTTAGGTTAGATTATCAGGTTGCCTTAGTATATTTTCTGCTAATAATATGATCAATATTGGAATGCTAAAAGCCCCACGTTGAGGACTGAGTGTCATGAATCCAAAAACATTTTGAATTACACAAAATTCATTAATTTTCGTAACTTGATGGAACGATGAAAAAGCAACTGACTATTACGTTATATTTTTAAAACGTTCGTGATTGCCTACGATATATGGGATTATTAGATTATTAGGCTGATTGGGAAATCAGCCTAATAATCTAATAATGTTGATCGCTTAGTTTCCAGCGTTACCCCACAATGTAGCGTAGTCTTATCTCGTGTGAAAGCGATAAATATAATTCGAGATAAATATTTTAATTTGTGCCCTCGACGTTAATGAATCACGCTGAAGTGGTTAATTTGACACGAGCCTTTATAATGGTAGCTTTGACATCGGCCGCAGCCGTATTCCGAAGGAGATGTTTCGGTAGGTTTACTAAGAGAGTCCAATCCAAAGTGATACCTGGTACTGTATGCAGTTTTTTATAAGCTGCATAACAGAAGCCTTTGAAATTAAGGTTCCTATAACGGTACTTTGCACTTTTTGCATTTCTTGCATTGCATTGCATGATTTCTGTGTAAACGTTACTGAACTATCACATTCGGTGACGCTGTTTATGGTACTTGGCTCCAGTCGTTTTAAATAACACCTTGGACACGATTTACACACATTGATCTAGCCACAAACTAGGATTCCCTGTATCTTGGGTACTAGACAACGATACACATACTTATATAGAAAAATATTATACATAGAGAGATAAACAACCATGGCTAGGGTACAAACATCCTTTATCATCAAACAAATATTTGACCCCACCGGGACTCGAACCCGGGACCCTTGGCTTCGTAGGCAGGGACACTGCCGACTCGGCCATTCGGGTCGTCTAATATCTATAGTATAATATCTGATAGTAGGACTTTAGTTCACCTTCATCATGCTATTCGAAATTCTAAAACGATAGCGATGAATCCGTCCCAAAAAGCATCCCAGAATTCCCCTGAATATAGGCTGAGATCCGATCCATCAAGCGCAAGATAAGATCGCGGCGAGGTGTCGGTTTCGTCGCCCGCCCTGGGTTCGATTCTCAGTCGGGGTAATGTAGAAATATTACCGTAGTTAACGGCCAACCTACTGAGTTTCGGATACCCGCGATCAATTGATGGCCCGATTTATTTTCTTGGGTTCGGATTCGGGGTTAGGTCAAAAGACCCGTTTGGTGTTGCCAGCTGATTTTTTGGTTGGTTAATGAATGTCACTGGTTTAAGTTTCCAGTAGAATAAGGGATCAGACTAATAATCCGCTTACGTCCGCTCTGATACGGGCGTGAGTTTTGACTTTGAAAAAATCTACACCATACTAGACACTACTTTTGTGAATGCAGCCGTCGTTGATCGATCGTGAGACTATGTGAGAGCTTTCTGAAAATACTTTGATGGTGTGGGCATAAGTAACAAGTAGTCAGACACCATTAGATCAGTGGATCACACTAAGGATGCCTGCGTTTTTTGACGGCGCGACCCGCTCGAGAAAGTACCTTATATT
Source organism: Argyresthia goedartella (assembly GCA_949825045.1). Classification (NCBI taxonomy): domain Eukaryota; kingdom Metazoa; phylum Arthropoda; class Insecta; order Lepidoptera; family Argyresthiidae; genus Argyresthia; species Argyresthia goedartella. Next base: position 20,656,731 of record OX463828.1, read on the forward strand.
TAATGTTTTAAAGTAGATTTTAAAAAGCTTATCATATATTCTGTTTGTTTATGAGTTGATACTTTTATTTTTTGTAGTTAACTTCAATAGCTTGTCTAGAATCATCCTTAAAATTTAAGCACGGACGATTTGACCGTTTGATTCGGTCGTAGTTATTTGAGACAAGTTTTTTTATCATTATTTGGCATACACTCACAACGGATATGATAAAAAAAAAACTTGAATTTTGTTGAAAAAGATAGGAATTTGAACAATCTTGGAGCTGAATTTGATCCAGAAGAGCATGACGAAATGATCTCGAATAGGACTTCTGAACGACGGAACAATTGTTATTGTGACAGCCCCGTCGATTTGTTCACTTGATCATCATCGTGGGGAAGGAAACAGAGCATTTACCCTGATTTCCTCGTTGATATTATGCTTGATTTATAATGTACAGCAGCAATGACATCGGAATCTTTGGATTGGATTTTTTAGATCGGAATTACTGGAGACCAGCTCTAACATGTTTTTTGTGTGTTTCTCCGTATATATAGGCCTTAACGAACGAACAAAATAACATGTTAATGATAAGATTTTTTATACACCGTATGTGCCGGCCAGTACGCCCGTCACAGATATGAGGAAATCTGTACGTCATTAGTAACATGTACCAACCTAGTATATAAGCTAGGTCCCAATCAAATAGATAGGTATTAACTGAGAATGTAGTGACAAGCCTTTTATTTCGTCTCCCGAAGGCTGCCACATTGGCGACAAAGTGGACACCAACAGTGAACATCGAGCAATCTTATCGGTAAAATCTTCGTCGAAATGATGAAATAAGCTGGATTCGCCTTCAATAATGGTTCCGCAATGGAGACTCAGGCGCCAAGAAGACTGCATCATCAAGTTACCGAGATATCGGTGAAATAGTTCCTGCCTTCGGTCGCATATCCCAAGCCAACCAAGCAGCACTGGAAAATACGCATCACACCAGCAACATCATATCCTAAACTGTGGACCGCAGGTCAAAGATTGGTTGATAGCGAGTTATGAAGACACCCCACCACATAAGATCAAAAGGTGCGGAGATAGCCAAGTAGAGGAAGAATAAGGAACAAGCAACGCTGTGTTCCATCGCAATCATCATCATCATTATCATCAGTCATCACATCGAGCACCTCGCCATGACACAGTACAGTGACTAGCACATGGAAAAGCCTATCCATGAACGCTGGCCATGGTCCCCAGTCTATGAAAAAAGAGACGACATTTTGAGGATATCATACAGCAACGGGTGCAACATCAACCCCCAAATGAACGAGGAGCACAACATGGAGCACAACCATGGAGTCAACGTCACAACCTAGATAAAGTTAGAACAAAACAGTACCATACCCTAAAATAACAATACATGCATCGTCGAGTTAGGAGCGCAAAGTCAAGTCAGCTGATAACTACATTCCTGACCTTGCACGCAAGAAACGTGATTTCAAAAGTACGCAAATCGGATGACATTGTCTACAAAGGATAATATGCAACTGCTGGAGTCACAACAATTAAGATCGAACTCGCGGTATCTATATCGAATTGGTATCACGTCTGGTATAATTTTATGTTACGTTTTGTACTATGTCATATGTACGTCATTCATTAGTAACATGTACCAACCTAGTATATAAGCTAAGTTCCCAATCAAATAGATAGATATTAATTGAGCATGTAGTGACAAGCCTCTTATTTTGTTTCCCGAATACTGCCACATTATCGGCAAACCCGAGGGTGTAAAAGGTTATATGAGTAATCACACATCCAAAATGTAAGGAGTTGAGCTAATGTATACCTATATATACTACTCAAAAGAAAATAGGGGCCACTAAGTATTTTGATTGCTACGTGAAAAATATAGTAAACAGTAATGTATATTTATTAAAATAACATGTAACAAGGCTTTTGTTTTAACTTATGCTAATAACCATTTAATTGTGTAGTCAATTTTTTCACTTATTTCAATTAACATGAAATTAGTCCATTGTCAACAGCAAAAACTAAACAGAAACTCTTTGCAAAACAAAACAAAAACTGACACAAGCTGTTTTTTTAATGGTTTAGTAACGGGTGTGTCCTCCTCTCCTGTTTTCACACTCCTGGAGCCTTGAATGCATACTCTCGATTAAGTTTCTGATGTTTTCATCAGGTATCTCTTCCCACGCACGTTTCAGAGCATCCATAAGCTGTTGCTGGTTGTGAACCTCTTGCTCATGCTCCCTAACCCTTCGTTTTAATTGGTCCCACATATGCTCTATTGGATTTAAATCCGGACTATACGCTGGCCATGGTAGGACACGAATATGGGAGTCATCCAGTACAGTCTGAGTGGCCCGAGCTGTGTGTGGGCGGGCATTGTCATGCATTAACCAGAACCCTGGCCCCACTCTCTGTGAGAATGGAATCACATGAGGCCTGATGACTTCATCGATGTACCGTTGTGCAGTTACTGTGCCTTGATTTAAGAAAACCAGCTCAGTTTTGCCTTGTAAGCTAATCCCAGCCCAAACCATCACACTAGGACCTCCAAAGCGGTCAATTTCCTTGATGCAGACGTCGGAAAATCTCTCACCCTGTCGTCTCCATACTCTAATCCGCCGATCATCACTGCAAAGCTTCACTTTAGACTCATCTTTGAAGAGCACCATACCTCATTGATTCATGCTCCAATCTGAATGTTCGCGGCAAAAACTTAAACGATTTCGACGTTGAACCCTAGATAAAGGAATTCGTATTACTCGGCTTCTGGACCTTTGCTGGTCTTCATGCAGTCGATTACGTATCGTTTGGTCACTAACACGAGTCCCCGTTGTCAACCGTAGGCGATTTTGTAACTTACGTGCCGTCACAGAGCGCTCTCGACGGGCACTCAATCGGATGTAGCGATCCTCTTGTGCCGTAGTCGCTCGCACCCTCCCGATCCAGGCCTTCTTGCACACTGCCAGTCTCTTGGAACCGATCCCACACATTGTGGATGGCTCGGCGAGAGAAACCCAACGAAAAAGCTACAGACCGCTGTGAATGACCTTCAGCAATCAATGTAACGGCTCTGGTGGCAGTAATGGTATCCATATGCCTTCGTTGACGTGGCATTATTAACAAAAGATGTTAAAAGAAGCAAAAGATGGACAGAAATAGTTTTTTAACAGATTAAAATTGTGATTCCATCTGAAAGGAATTTGACCTGAAACTCGTTTTTTTTATTTGCTTCAATTTCTGGCCAGCTGTAAGACTTAAACACCAGCATTAAAGAGGTTGGATACTGAAGGAGCCCGGACATCATTAATTAGTCACTTATTAATTAGTTAACATCTAAAAATTTACTCAAAAACAGAAATATGTAAGTGGCCCTTATTTTCTTTTGAGTTTGATGTTAAGATAGTGAGGATGTATATCAACAACGAGTAGAAGACTAGAAACATCCCAGCTAACCATCTGACTAGACTGTGAAGTCCGCTTGTCAGTTGAATACGGAGAGAGTGTTGAAGTCTTAGAGAAAAATACTGGGTAATTGATATAGGGCTGGATTCTTTACAGTTTATGGTGATTCCCATAAGGCTCCCATTCGTTTCCTTTTACGATTCGAATAATTGGACTACACTATGCTTCCTCTCCATCTGTACTGTTTATGTAGAATGTCATGGTATGTATCTATAGGTAGAATGTCGTGGTCGACCTATTGGAATTGAGCAATGAGCTAACATTAAAAATATGTTTTACGGATATATGGTACAAGTTGTTAAATGTACAATCGTTTATGGTGCTAATTGGGACATCGTTATGAACAATTGATCAGAGTAAATTATTTTTTCACTTCCCCGTTATGTAACATTTGTATAAAAATTTTGTTATTAGCTGAACCCGCATTGTTTCACTGCACATACTTACTGGGTTGGCTGGAAGAGACTTCTTTAGGAATAATCTTTAGGCCGCCTTTGTATTCCCATATCTTCATGTTTCCCACTGCGACAATTGTTTTTACTGTTGTTTGATACAATAAAGGATATAATATAATATAACTACCTAAAATTTTGGGCAGGACTGGATATGTAGTACTACAAAAAGTGTTAGACATAGTTTAACCTCAAAACGAACGTCAAATCCAATATTTTTTTTTCTTTAAACAAGGGTTGAGCAGGAGTTTATTTTTTTGTGGTAAGACACGATGAGTTTAATGTCATTCATAAGAACTTTTTTATTGTATATGTCTGTCTGTATTTTTCCGAAAAAATTACGAGTTGACCAGCCGAAAGTACCTACGAAATCGCACAAAGGGCTCGAACAGATGGGTAGCCTCAGATCATTAACGGCGGTTTTAATAGGGCCATAAACATTCGAGTTATCTCAGTATGAGAACAGATACTATAACACTGTAGGAGCGGGTCGGTTCGGTATGTCTGCTCTCGTGATCAGGCGCACTAATACAAGTTGCGGAGTTGCCGCCTTCGAGCGGACGGGCTAAGTTTAAATGGTGATTACAGATATCGTGAATATCGATGCGATGCTCGGATTGCATATGAAAGGGCTTGAATACTTTGATTTTGGTTGAAATTTGTCACTCTTGATTTAGCCATTTATATAGCAATACGAATAAAACTTCTTTCAAACTGAAACGCAGACATTCTTTATTACTGTAGATATTTTTAGGGAAATATTAAACTGCACATCAAAAATACTGATTTGCGCAGCAAATATAAGGGATATTTGCTGCAAATATAAGGGATTTTGGTAGCTTAGGTGAAGGCCCTTTATCCTTCGTGTTAGGTTCAACATGTAAGAACTACAACAAATACTTAAAACATAAACTTAAGTACTCATAAAATATTTAAAACATAACACGTGTTTTTGCTGATCTTTTTTTGCTGCGCAAATCAGTATTTTTGATGTGCGATTAAACACCAGCCATATTTTTATATATTACATATATTTTTATATATTACATAATATCATCATATTACTCGTCAGTTTTTTTTTGCGTCTTCTCTACATTGGACCACTGTGGGAGAGCATGGAGAGGAAACTCCCACATGTCGATTAAGATTTCTTTTAAAAATAGGTATAGTTTAACTAATACAATATGTACATGTAAATTAATAATTAGAATGTGATCTCATCTGACTTATGTTATGACTTGAAACTCTCTATACACGATCCGATCAAGGGCTATATGGAGAGTGACATAAACTAATCATACACTAAGCTAATATACCTAAGCAGTTAAGTGTTTATATTTATCCATTTACCCATTTATTTATGTGCCTACAAAAGCACTGAACCGTATCTCGGTCAAAATTACTTAATCGTGAATTATCGCCAACAACACTTTCAAAATTATCTACCGGTCTAAGAAAAAAAGTCTATAGCCGAACTCTCTGTAAGTTTCAACACCTCACACGAGTCCCAGCAATTTCCTCGAAGGTGTACAGCCAGCATGACAATTCTATAAACTTTTATTTGTAATCTCAATCAAGGCAAGATGAACAGTACGGAGATTACAATTTAAAGCTTGAGGTTCTGATGAAAGCACCGCAATAATCATGACGAAAGAGTTCGAATTATGGTAACTTCGGCTTTTCTTTATTTGCACGGTTTCTTATGTCGACGGTACACGCTACGGTAACCTGGATTTTGGACGAAATTGCACGCTGTTTCACAGAATTACTGGCAATTGTCAGTTTCGACGATTCCAGTGGTGATTGGTGTCTTCAAAGTACCTCGCGACAGAGATCAGATACAGAAAGTTATTGCTTCGACGGTTCGGCAACATTTTTCAAAAGGTAAAAACTTAATAATAAAATAAAACCTCGAAAAGTTAAGCCTTCTCATTATTGGATAATATTCTGAAGTTATTCCTTTTTGGATGTCCGAGCGAAGACGAAACAAATGTTGAATATGGCGTGCAGACTTTTAAATGTACATTTGTACGGTGCCCTTGGAGACCACTACAATACAACACGTTCTTATTAAAACCAGAGTGGTGTACAAGTTGTGAATTATTTTCTACCGACTCGGTCGTTTATAAATCAAATGTCAAAATATCGTGCAGATAAAGCAACTCCTTTAAGTAGCCATTAATTATGTAGCAGTGTCAAACTGTCCTTATTTAGGATGTTAATTATAAAAGCTGTACATATGAAAATAAAAACAATGAATTTTGGCACTGACCGATACAGATATGTTCAGTCAGTCTTCAGACCGTACTCCAGAATATACCCTAATTATTGTCCATTCAAAGTTTTCCATGTGTAATGTGCCGGAATCTGGATACCATCATAACTGTGAGTGACGCCTCCATCATGCTGTAGGCATGTAGCTGTGTCTTATTAGGAAAATCCTCAGCAAAAATTTGTCATTGTGATACTTAAGTAGCAGTTACCGCCTATAGAGGAATATTTACCAAATAGCAGACAAACTTTTCTAACTTACCGAAGCTTGAGAGAGCACGATCCTATCCTCAGCGCCGCTTCTAGTACCGTGACAGCTGACTGGTACTGTCCAGCTGCTAGCAGCTCTTGACCTACCACCTGCCGAAGAATAACACGACTATTAGAACTCTCTGTGAACCTCTAGCATGTAACGAGTAGAATAGAAGAGAGCCCTGCATAAGTAGGTATCTGCTCTGCCCAGCTAACTACTAAGTAACTCCACAGCCAAATCGAGGCAATTCGAAGTGAATAAGGAAGCAGATCAGAGCATCTTAGATTCTTTTAGCATCCTTGGGTAGACAAATCAGGGTAAAAGTTTACAGGAATTGTCATGAGAAAGGTCTTGGGTTTGGTGGGTTAATAATGATGCTGTGGTGGGACTCCCGCTGAACCGGAGGCGGGTGATCGCTCCTCTATAGTGACTATTCACCGATTTCCCAGTGTTTGGGCACTGGTTACTGTTGGTTCAACAGATGACCCTCCCTAAATCTTCTTGTTCGCTTAATGAATTCTAGAATGTCGCTAATCTTTAAGTTTGACAAGCCATCTACTTCAATGCTATCCATCCCTTGTGATCGCCATCTTATGTTTGAATACATTACGCATCCTCCACTTCCTTCCTCCAAGCCACAGTAAGGGCATGATGGGTGATAACATCTTGGTGATAACACCTAAACATTTTCTTTTAACCTACCTACCTATTTCCGTACACAAATAACTCGTTGAGGCAACTTTACAGGTCCCGCCACGTAAAACGAACGTTGGCCGAAGTTATATTCTGTTCTTTGCCCAGTGTATGAATAATAAAGCTCAACACAATTACCTACCGGCCTCCAAAGTTGTCTACTAATTACTTAGCCGGGAGGCAAATCGGTAGTTTACATCTTTAAGTGCCTACTGTAATGAATGATGCAGAAGCATACCGAATTGTGTAACTTTAGGAATGCTGAGCTATAAAATATTACCACGTTTCTTTAACATTACTTAACCCTCAATGGGATAACTATAGTCGGGATGACGGCTGTTAAGTATCGTTCATAACTTATCAGTAATCAGGTAAGTTGGTGGTTTGCCGTGGGAGACGTGTGCAAACAATACGCTCATTTTCCCTTCATTATTATTATGCAAGAGTGACCATAATCGACGCATTGATATCTTCATGATGTGAAAATAACGTGGCAATGCAACTATGTAAAACCGGCAAGAGTGTCCCGATTTTATGGGAATTTCCGTGGTCGCTGTGAGGTTAAGGCTGTTTGAAAATCCCAAAATTTGTATCAAAACGGACTCCGACAAGTTCGAAAGGCGAATAAAAAGCTTATCGAATGTGAAACCCGTTACGCTGTCATTACCACTTCAGCAATAAACATTTGCAAATGATTTGTACTTATCTCACCACACTGATATGAAGCCATAACATTCTCGACTTTTGGAGAACACCCAAGATGTCTTCTTCGAGTTGGCAACGACGACAATAAGCAAATCCACAAAAACCAATCCAAAGGACTAAAGTTTGCCGCCGAATACAAAATCAGTTCAGCGGATTGTGGGATAATACGTAAATAATTGAAGGGTTAAAATATACACATCAGTCTTATGAACTGGTATCGAGTATTTAAATGGGAATGAAAACGTTTTTATCGCTTTCTTCGTCCAAAATTATCATTTGAACCGTAATATCCGCCAAATGAAGCTCCAGTGCAGTGGCCGGTAATGACACCATTAATTGAAGTTTTTATGTTAGTTCTTAACTTTTAGTAACGGTTAGGCAAGTACCAGTCATCAAAGGAGTCATATAAACATATCTCACACATACACACACTCTCTCATACCCAAGAAAATACCATAGCACAAGTCTTAGGCTATATCTATAATCAATTATTACCTTTTTACCTACAAATTTAATCAATTAATTTATAAAAATAATTCATACTTTTAATAAATATCATAGAAAAATGTATCACCTAAATAAATATATGTCTATAAGCAAGAGCATAAAACACAGTCGAAGAGAGACGCTGTAACCCTACTATACAAGTTTTACTTAGTGTAGGGGACAGAGCTTCCCTGAGGTAAGCAAAACGAACAACACTGTGATGATTAAATTCTAAACTTATTGTACCTTTAAATGTAATTTTTCAGCATGAATAAATAAATGAAATAAAAAATAAACAAACCCACACCAGTTTAAATACACTTCTACAAATATACTTGTAGGCACGTCTGTTCTTCCCTAAGGGATAGTTAGTATTATCTACAAAGGGTAAAACATGTGCCTAAATTAGCTCAGAATTATATTACAGGGAGGTTATTTATGCTAGATGTAAATAACAATAAGTGACACTAACAAGTTGCCAGCGCATCGCCTGACTGAACTTTAAGCAACTGATTCAGCTAACGTATTGTACTAATGTCGAAGGACAGCACAGCAAAAACAATAAAACCACTCAAGTGCGAGTAGGACCCGCACATAAAGGGTTTCATACCATTGTAAACGGAAAAACGTGAAAAGACAGTCTTTTGTACGAGTACATATACCTATTTGATTTTTAATAATAAAATATTAAATACTAGGTAGGAATACATTCAAGGCCGTACATCAAAACATTGAAAAATAGTTTTGTGTATGTAGTATGTAAGTATTGAACTGTGTACTCAGGGTAACGAAACTGTTTGCTCATTGAAACCGGAAGTGGATAGAAATTGAGTAACTTATTTACAGAAATCAAATCAAATATGATAAAAAACTTAATATTATTTATTATAATTCAAATGATCAATTATTAATCATATAATGACAAATAACTAAGCACAAAACTCAATACCTGCAATTAAAAATCTTTTCCGATAAGATCGGCTAAAAATGGCTAAGAAAATGGCCCTACCAATAATTTCTTCTATAGATACTTCTTTTAATTCTTGAAAATTGGCATGTTTCATTATTTGTTGCTTTTGCGGCAACAGATATGCACATTCTGTGAAAATTTCAGCTCTCTACCTATTTCGGTTCCGATAGATCCCGTCCGATGGACGAACGGACAGACGGACAGCGGAGGCTTAGTAATAGGGTCCCGTTTGGCACCCTTCGGGTACGGAACCCCAAAAGCCAACACAAATAGGGAGAAACGAGTAAGCTCCACCATTTTGCGGTGGCGACGCCGGCCGATTCGGCCATCGACGTCGCGCCGATCAACTGTCGCGCAGATTGTATGTAAATGCGTTGCATGGGACGGTCCCGTATTTATGGCGCTTTGATAAGTCAGCCCCATTGTCTGTTCAGGTTAAATGCGCCGAAAAATGTGCGGAGCTCGGAATGCATGCAAATGGTCGGGATTGCAGCTCGGATGCACGGATTGAGTTTTTTTCGGCCCGGCCGTACCTCGGCTTGATATTGCGACTATAGTGACATGAGCATCTAGTTTACGATTTTGTATTCACAGAAGACTAAAGACACTATAAAGTGCTGTAAATAGTGACACGTTTATCTTTCTCTTTGTAGCTTTTTTTCACTTGTTTCAATGTAGCTCGCAAACTGAGGGGTTTCTTTTGAGCAACGGAAATGTCTGTCACAACGTTGGATAAGTATTCGACATTTACGTAAACCTTGTACTAAAGTATGCATCCTACCTATACCTTATAAACGATGATCGACTAGAAAAAAATGGATTTGTAGAGCGCCTCTTCTGACCCACTTCTGCGGTGCTTTTACGTTATCTTTCAACGTCCGAAATTCATCCATTACCGCTCTGTATGTCGTAGTTTTCGGTTGTAAGGGTCACGTAAGTTCCTTCAATCAGAGAACACAATATCGGATGGCACGCAGGAAGCTTGTGGCTTGAAAAACCTTAAAACTCGAGCCCACAGCGTATCCTTGATTCTCACAGTATTTATGCCGACTTACTTACGACGTGCTTTTTTGTGAAGGGGCTGTCTGTTTGCTTAAATTATATGGTTTTATGGGGGCAGCTACAGTTTTTACTTACGAAAAGATATATACGATTCTCCAGTTTTATGTTTAAAGTCGTAACCACAGATTGTGGCTTTCTTAGCTCCAGTTAATGTGTGTGAATGTTTGTTAATTTAATGAGCAAGATGGATGGGGCAGATTTTATAACTAATTGAAAACATGACGTTGCTCTCATGATAGGTAGATACTGATCTATCATGACATGACCACGACTGCACCGCCAGAAGCAAAGTTTATAAACACAAACATAAAAATGTATATACAGGCACATACATTACTTCTGGCCCCACATTGGGATATCCTGTATCGCGGGAACCAGCGGCAGCGAAGTCACACACATGCGAGCTGTTTTTTTCGTGCAAGGTGCAAGAACGATACCACGCGGCAAACTTATGAGGTAACGCGTCCAAGTGAGATATCCATCCCACATACTAATTGACCATATCTACGGACAATATATTGCAGTTCTTACCGAAATCAGCACAAACGGCGACTGGTCCAACTTCATAGCTTCTAACTGCCTGAAGGTCGGTTCCAGCGTCTTGCGCAGCGGGGACTTGAGGGAAGCCTCGACCAGCGCCGCCAGCAGCTGACGGGAAGCAGGCTCCACGCCCAGACCTGAGCTGAAGGCAGCCAGGGCTTCGCCGTGCCGGCCGAGGCATTGAAGCGCTACGCCTGTGGTACAAATGAGTAATTAGTGAACTAGCGTGGAACTTAAAAGGCTTCTCTGTCACTTGCCTATTGCTCTGTCACAGATAAGCAAATCAAAACAGTAGTAAAGTGTCATTATTATGATCTTTAGTCACCCAGTAGAAGATAATGATCTTGTATAACACAATAACCAAAACAAATATTACCAGACTGAATGCTCTGTAAAAGACGTCGACGCGTCTTCAAGTTCTATAATTCTTGAGCTATTCTACGATTACTATTCGAAATCGAAGGTAGTTATACTATATATTTATTTTTTCCTACAAAATGCAACTGTTTCACATTCGATATTAACATTTTGTAAGCTACGAGCAGCTCAGCCTTCTCTGATAAGGATATTATTTGGTGCAGGTGTTTGTGGCCGAAAGAGGTAATTATTAAAACATGGAATTAAAGACAGTAAATTGCGTTTAAATTGGCAGGTTCTTTATTCAAGTAAAAAAACATGCGTATAATTAGGTTTGGATTAGAGGCATTTTAGTTTTTAGATGTAATGATCTATAATTCGGTATGTTTCGTTGACTTTGGCACAAAAAATATCTTCTTCTTTGTAGTTGTAAAATAAATATAGATCCCCTGTTTTGCTTCTGTCTAAGCTACTTTGCTTACTATTTAAGCTATCTCAACTAGTCAAACTAAAAAACTTTTTAAAAATAATTTAAATCCACGGAAATTAAACCCTGAGGGCCTTACCACAAAAAAATAAACTACTGTTCAACACTTGTTTAAAAACAAAAACCTTGCTGTGCTACCACAACAAATATTAAACAGCGTTTAACCTCAAAACAAACGTCAAATCACATACATTTTTGTCTTTAAACAAGCGTTGAACAGTAGTTTATTGTTTTGTAGTAAGGCCCATGGGATTTGACGTTTGTTTTGAGGTTAAACGCTGTTTAATATTTTTATGGTAACAGTAAATAATGACTGCTTAGGTAACATTGTATCTGTATAATGCCTCATCAAATTGAATAGAGTGCAATAATCATAGTAATGACTGTAATGACATTGGTACCTCGGTCCCACTCCACACCGCATAGAGAAAGTGAGACGGCCTCAACAATGGAAAGTATAAGTAATATCATGCAATTGCTATTATGTATTTACGCATCATCACTTCTTCAACCGCAGGTACAGCACGCAGCACGCAACGCAACATGAATATGACTATAGCTAAGTTATACTGGATAGTTTAAAATTATATTCGCGTTTGTTATTTTTCAAGAGGTTATTTTATAAATAAAACCGGTCAAGTGCGAGTAGGACATCGGACCCGCACACGAAGGTTCCATACCATTGTACACGGAAAAAAGTAAAACGACAGTCTTTTGTACGAGTACATATAACTTTTTAATTTTTAATAATAAAATATTAAAGACTAGGTAGGACTACTTTCTAGGCCATACATCGAAACATTGAAAAATAGTTTTGTGTATGTACGTATTAAACTTTGTACTCAGGGTAACGAAACTCTTTGTTCGTTGAAACCGGAAGTGGATAGAAATTGAGTAACTAATTTACAGAAATAAAATCACATATGATAAAAAACTTAAAATTATTTATTATAATTCAAATGAGCCATTATTAATCATATAATGACAAATAACTAAGCACAAAACTCAATACCTGCAATTAAAAATCTTTTCCGATAAGATCGGCTAAAAATGGCTAAGAAAATGGCCCTACCAATAATTTCTTCTATAGATACTTCTTTTAATTCTTGAAAATTGGCATGTTTCATTATTTGTTGCTGTTGCGGCAACAGATATGCACATTCTGTGAAAATTTCAGCTCTCTACCTATTTCGGTTCCGATAGATCCCGGTGACAGACGGACGAACGAACGGACGGACAGACAGATGGACAGACAGATGGACAGCGAAGGCTTAGTAATAGGGTCCCGTTTGGCACCCTTCGTGTACGGAACCCTAAAAATATACACAGTTCCTCAAATCAGAGCCATACTCACTATCTTTCATCGCATTTTTAATTAGTAATGAAGTTATACCCAACCAGGCTTAGCTGTCGGTTTCGTCGACCTGCAGAACCTCATGCGCGCGCAGCACAACATTGTTAAGACAGACTTGTCTTGTTATGTACATTGTATATATGTGCGTACAGCTTCAGCTTAAGATGCGATATCTTCAGTTCTGTACATGCTGTTCGTTATACCAAATATTAATAAACAATTAAGTGTAAGTTACCTTGTCTATAATATGCCTTCGGCCAATTTGGGCAAAGCTCCCTGGCCCGCGTCGCGTCTTGCAGGGCGGCCGCAAACTGCCCTTGTTTCAGTCTCGCGGCTGACCTGGCAATACACCACATGCATCTTGAGACAAAACTTATATTATAACAGTAGATCAGTTTAATAAGGCCCGACAAGCGAGTCAGCAGCGGGTCGACTTTTAAATTTACACAATTACATGAATTATTCCAGGAATAAGTAACATTTGTCTAGAGGGTGAACCTTAGAATGTGAGATAATACGATGGAAAATTGCATAAAATCTTAATTTGGGCATCTTAATGTTGTCTAAAAAGTCATTATAAATCACGTGTATTAAGTTATGTTAGGGAGGCAGCTGCTCACTTCCGAAGGGGATACTTGGAACCCACAGCCCTTCCCGTCCTCCCGGGTAGTGCGAAGGAGCAACAAATTAACACTAAATTTCCGGGCTCTCGAAAGAGCACCTGTCCAAATACAATGAAATCTAGAAAAATACGAGACATTGGTGAAATTAACCTAGCTGTTACCGCCATTAATTAAGAAATAATAATAATAAGTTAAGTTACGTTTTTTGGTTGTGGCTTCTATCGTGTGTTACCACAATAATTTCGCCAATGTCACGTGATGAGACAGGAACACAACAGGAAATCACGTGGAACAGTTAATAAAAAGAGAACCTTAAGCTGAGATTATAATTGAATATTGTTGGTAGATATAGATTTGTTAAGTAAAATTACAGAGGATGGGTGAGATAAGGTGAGAAGGAAGTTTAGATTGACAGGACGAGGGAATTATTTAAGGCCAAGAGTATATTTTTTTCAAATATTCGATCATTTCAATGAGGTTTCAATCTTCATAACAATCAAAACTACATATATACTGCATACTTCTCAAAAGTCACAATAAAACACGTATCCGCGTCATGCGTATTTGTGACGTCGCTGTTTCTGGTTCCCTCGACACAGGGCATCCTAGTGTGGGGCCAGCAGCATTATATTTGCCTGTATGCAAATTTTATGTGGTATGCTCAAAGGCATCGCGTATATTTGAGCTCGAATAACGTGAGACGCTAACACTTGATTTATTGTGACGTTTGAGACAATATTTAGAGATTCATCCCCTACCATTCTTGGTGAAAATATCATTGGAACGATAGGGAGCAAGATATCTGCAAAAATCGATTTTTGACGTGGTGTAGGTCTTCGACTTCTCTTTCACTCTAAACACCTACCAAGAGTAGAACAGTTAAGAATGTTAGGATGTTTGGATGTTTGGATGTTTGGATGTTTGTGTGTTTGTGTGTTTGTGCCTCAATCACGCTAAAACGGCTGAACGTATTTGAATGAAATTTGGAACAGAGGTAGTTTATGAGCTAGCTTAACATATAGGATAATTTTTATCCGACTGCTACAGAAGGACGGTAACGTTATCTCGGTTAATAATAATTCCTAGGAACACGCATATGAAGTTGCGGGCATCAGCTAGTAGGGAATAAAGAAATGTGGTTTTCCACTAAACTAGGGTAAAACTATAAATTTAATGAACCATGATATATATATCCGTTATATATTCAAGTCTCAAGTTGACTTGCACATTCTAACTATGATGTGTGGTATCCTTCATATTTTATTGTTTTACTTTGTTTTGTTGAAATCATCGTGTGTATTGTGTAGGTAGGCCCAGCACGTCGGGGCGGGGATGTGATAACATCGGCGCTTCAAAGTTCTGTTGTTCCCTCACGCTGGGCCGACTGATTTCGTATGCATACATAGCGGGTAAAGCCAGCAACAAAACTAAGTTGAATGCTCTTCAAAGAAAGGTCCTAGTGATCAAGTGGTTGTATTTTAATACTGAGTGTTTGGTGTCCTTTTTTAACAATGAACACATTTTGCTAAACTTAGAAATAGGAAAATATACACGGTTATTTGTTTATCTACATACGTATCATAAACCCTCTTTACTGCGTTCAAAAACCGCACGTTACGATCAGCATTATGTTAAACTACTTGGTAAAAACTCGTTTCGTATCTGGAAAACTACACATAATGGTCATTATGTGTAGTTTTTCTACATATAATGACATTCAAATTTCGAACGCCGACGCCCACCCGCGTGCCGTCCCTAGTTTGTCTGTGAAGTTGGTACTGACATTCAAATTTCGAACGCCGACGCCCGTCTGCGTGAAGTTGGTACTAAAGAACAAGCTAAACAATTGCAGAACCACAATGCCGGTCAAACATGCGGTTCCTGAACACATCAAAGAGAGCTTACGATATGTCTGTAGATAAACCAGTGTATGTAACTGTACATAATTAGGCATTAAAACTCTCGAGTGATATTATTATGAAACTCGCCTTCGGCTCGTTTCATAAACCCGCTCTCGAGTTTTAATGCCCTCCATTATGCAGCAGTCACATAAACTACTATTATAATACACTAATTAGAGTCAAAAAGATTTCTTAGTAGAAACGGCTTCAAAGTAATTACACCAAGTATGGCAGGCGAATAACTAGTGTAGGTTCGGGAAAATGGCATGTATATCAATAACTCGGAGTTAGTTAGTTAAATCAGACACTTAACTAACACCATAGACCGTTAATTAAAGACCGACGTTTAACCAAGTCGCTAGAGTTCCGTCAGACAAGTGAGTGAACGAAACGTTTAACGAGTTGCCTAAACGTTCCTAGGCAACAAGACATACATATACAATATTTAAGTGCACATATAAAAATATTTTATGTTTACTTAACTTTATGTTTTAAGTATTTTTTGTTGTTCTTACAAGTTCAACCTAACACGAAGGATAAAGGGGGCTCCGCTTTGATCACCCCTATTACCCTTCACCTAAGCTACCGCAATGTTTTGCCCTGATATAAGCTGTGCAAATCAGTAGTGAAAAGATAGACTCTGAAAGTAATCAGCTGTTGTCGTGCCGCCATCTTGTTTTACATTATTTAAACAACACGCCGGATTTCGATAAGACAGATTGTTTAACGTATTCGACGATGCTTTATTTAAATCAAAATGACTTGGTTAAACTTCGGTCTTTAATTAACGGTCTAGGGTGTAAGTTAAGTGTCTGATTTAGCCAACCAACTGCGACGTATACATATGTATAGTGCACCAACCTGTTGCTATAAAGTATATGATTCGCCGGGTCCAGAGTCAGGGCGTCGGTGTACAGAGCCACCGCCGTAGAGAAGTCCCCAGCTTGGCAGGCCGCGTTGGAAGCCCGGACCTTCTCCACGAAGACTGCCCGAGATGCGGCGCCGAGGGAGGCTGAGCCAGTCGGCTCCACCTAGGAGGGAACGTGGATTTTTATCTGTTATTGTTTTTGATACTTTTTCTGGGTATAATTTTATTTACAAGCTGCTGAATCAGTCTGTTGAATCCTTTGATAATAAAAACAACATTTATTGATATGAATAGATTTTTTTGTTGCGAAATTTATGTAAACATAACCTCAAATTGAAACAAAATTCATTTATTTCTCAAAAACTATACATTTCCTCGCAATAAAAACTATAGGTACTAGGGGAACAGGAGAGTTCCAAATAACCCTCCTCCATTTAGTTCACAGTATGTGGGAATTACTGAATGAACTGCCGAGATTTGATAGAATTGATTGTTGAATGAATTACATTAATTAAATGATATATATTATATGGCGTAGACAGAGAATAGTCTCTATTCCCTAAATATATAAATGATTTGTAGATTGATGAAGGTCCTGATTCTATTCAAATAAAAATTAAAAACTATTTTTATTTCCAATAGCTGAATCTCGAACAGTATAAGGTATCGTTACATAATTATTAAAAAAAATACTTGTACTAAACAGGAAACAAAATAGTAACAACTTCAGGGTTTAAAAAATATGTTTATTTTATTATAATAATATTTATATACTTTGTGAGCATATTGCAAAAAAAACGATAACTAGCTAGGAAAAATATAAAACAAAAGAAGGATCGCTTCGCGCGGCTACCTGGTCCTCGCCAGTATGCAAGAAGTACCGCGAATAGAGGATGCAATTAGAATCGAAAGAGGTTGCATGCACGTTACCGGCTATTATTCAAATTATACTTTACCACATCTAAGTAATTAAGCAGGAGTTAATATGTGGGAAAATATAAGCTGATTGAAGAAGATAGGTGATTCTTGGCACTTAGCATCAGGATTTGGGGTAAGCATGTCTTTTACCAACTAGATAAGTCCATATTCTCTTTGCACTCAAACACCTTCAGAAGAATGAGATTATAGTAATGGTCTTTTGCTATAATTGTGGATTGCATTCATCGACTTCACACGTAATAATGCACATTGTAAAAATAAATATAAAATATCAATACAACTCGTGACTTTTAGACTCGCTATCAATTTCAATTCGATTTATTAGGGACTCACGCGTCCCATGGCATTTAAAGGAATGCCATTTATCGTTACAGGTTTTGAATTTTATTACCACGGCATAAAGTTCAAAATCGCGATGCCTCGCTCGTATAGGCGCGGTAATGGACCGGTGCAACAATGAACCTAAATCAATTAAGAATAGTGGTGATATCTCGCAAGCAGTCGTTAAAAGTAGGTAGGTAGTGAGTCGAATAATTGTGATTGGGAAGAGAACTGCACGATTTAATGTCTTTAGTTAGAGTGATTAGTACAAGTTGTTGGGAATTAAATATGTCAATTTGCAAACGGTTTAATTAAGAGAAAGATGCTAAATAGTTTATTGCTATTGGAATAGTTATAAGAGATAAAAAAGACGGCAGAGATTTATGGTAGACGAAGTGTACCGAATATGATATATCTAAAGAAAAACCTTTATAAAATCAAGATAACATTTATTTATTAATCGGTCTTTTCATTACAGCCTTATTTCTTAAAATAGGTTTATCTACACACGTATCATAAACCCTCTTTACTGCGTACAAAAACCTCACGTTACGATCAGCATAATCTTAAACTGCTTGGTAAAATCTCATTTCTTATCTGAAAAATTACACATTATGACCATAATGTGTGATTTTTCTACATATTATGATATTCAAATTTCGAACGCCGACGCCCGCCTGCGTGCCGCTCCTAGTTTGTCTGTGAAGTTGGTACTGATATTCAAATTTCGAACGCCGACGCCCGCCTGCGTGAAGTTGGTACTACAGAACAAGCTAAACAACTGCAGAGCCATAATGCCGGTCAAACATGCGGTTCCTGAACACATCAAAGAGAGCTTATGATATGTGTGTAGATAAACTAGTGTATGTAACTGTACATAATTATGCATTAAAACTCTCGAGTGATATTATTATGAAACTCGCGCTCGGCTCGTTTCATAAACCCACTCTCGAGTATTAATGCCCTCCATTATGTAGCAGTCACATAAACTACTATTAACATGGAAAATCAGAAATTACACTTACAAAAATGTGGCCCAAATATGGAATACGTAAACCAAATGGGGAAAAATTCAGAATTTTATCCATTAAGGCAAAAATTGCAAAAAAAAACATGAAAATTCAGCTCCTGTTTTCTTTCCTTTTTACAAAAAATATTTTTATCTGAAAAAGTTCGGAATTAATTCTCAAATCGATAAAATCAGACTCAGAAAACCACAAAAAAGAAATCACCGTTCAACACTTGTTTAAAAACAAAAATATATGGGATTTGACATTTGTTTGGAGGTTAAATGCTATTTAATATTTTTGTGGTAACCCGGCGAATGGCTGCCTACTTAAAGTTTGCCTTTGACTCCGAGGCGACTCGGGTTTGATGCATATTCCACCCGTGCCTCTTAAAACGCCGCTGACGTCAAATGCGTCATCGACCCATCGGACTTTTTGTAGTCCCGTGTGCGAAACACGTGGTCACGCTGGCGCAGAATTTCATTAGCGATATTTGAGTCGGAGCATATACCGCCTCACTGACCAAAGAATTGACACAACTCAACACCGCAGGGAACCTCACGCCTCCTCCCGACTCATAAACAAACGCATAAACAGATATTTATTAACATAAACATGAACAAATATTCTGTGACGTCACGGGAGGCACAAAGGACTGTGGATAGAATCTAATAAAAAAGACAAATGACAACCTGCTACTGAATTTTTAAATCCTTTTTATGGTAAAAAAGGGCCGACGGCATTCACGATTCACGACGGTAGTAGATTTGGTTCGGTAGGTGTATTTTTTGTTTATTGTAAAGCAACTCTTGGGAATGGTTTGGAAGTTAAGAATCGCGCTTCAGACTAGAAAAACTTCGTTGAGCAGTATATATTTATGTAGATGAGATGTGTCCTATAACTATTGTGTTTTACAAGAGAATTATTAGCAACCGATCCTATAAATAATATCTCCCCTTCCTTGTGGAGATTTGTTGCAACCCATTTGTTCGGCATGTCAGTAAAGTATACGAATACCCCGAGAAATTACCTGTCTTCACAACAGACGTTAATCCGCGGCGCAAAGCAAAGGAATGATAACTCCATTATCTACGGAACCATGGAAGTCAACTCGAACATTCTGAATTTGAAACGGGCTGGCAGGCGGAGCGGCGCAGGAGTTAGTAGCCTTAGCATGATACTTTTATTTTCATTTTATTTCTATCTCGTGCCTTAGTTGGCCAATAGCAGCACTCGATGTTATCGCCTTTTCATTACGTAGGAGCCCGATACCAAGACTATCGCTATTGTGTTAGCCCTACAGGAGTTGGAGCGCGCTGTCGTCAGTCCGTGAGGTGCAAGACGCATCTCAAGCAGATATTTAATAGAATGCTGATAGGTACGAGAAACCTTTACGTCCATACGGTTTAAAAAGTTGCTCCTTGCATTTAAATTTATTTTTTATGGCCTAAAATTGTATCTAGGATTGTTACAAGAGGGAGCTTCCTTCAGGGTTTAAGGATAATTAAAGCTACATCTTCCAATGCCATGCCTTCGCCCCATGCGATTCTCGTCAGACCCGTGCGGCATAAATCGCCCATTATTTGGTGCAAGGATCATAATGGCGGAACTCTGGCGAAAAATGGCCAGCGTAATCGTTTCTTATACGGTTTATTAAAAATTCGTTTAAACCGGCGCCTGATGGCTGCCCGACTCGACATATTGGATAATTATTTTTTCTTTAAACGACCTTCCATTTATTATCTGGAAACGTAAGTCCAGAAAATGATGCGGACCGCCCAACGGTGGAGAGCGTCACAAGTTTGTAGCTGCGGAAATAACGGTGTTTGATATTTATAAGTTCGATACATACTAATGTTTAATTACTTTTTGACTGATCCGAGCAAATGATAAGTTTATTTTTATATGTTTCCTGTCTTTAAATATACTGGCCGCAATTTACCTAGGTACTTAAGCAAGTAAAATTACCCTACCTTTTTATGCCTCACCTTACCAACTGTTAGCAGTCGCTGACTTTACGACTGATTATAAAATCTTTGTATACCTGAGGTTGGTGGTTTTTTCTCATCTTTGAATTCGTAGCACGTAACGTTGTCGTGAGCGTGAGCTCGCTGACTCGAGCGAGATCCTAGTCATGCATGATGCACGCTGATGCACCTGATGATATTAAAAAACACTGGATTTTTTATACCTTGGTCTTTGCTTAGAATTTATTATTATTCTTCCTGTGTTAGTATTTTTTACGAGAGTACCAGCGAGAGTAAGGGTTTTGAAGATGATAGCATATAATTCTTTACTTATTTCAAATTGACGACCCGAATGTCCGAGTCGGCAGTGACCCTGCCTACGAAGCCAAGGGTCCCGGGTTCGAGTCCCGGTGGGGGCAAATATTTGTTTGATGAGAACCGATGTTTGTACCCTAGTCATGGTTGTTTATTTATCTAAGTATAATATTGATCTATATATGTGTATCGTTGTCTAGTACCCAAGATACAGGGAAACCTAGTTTGAGGCTAGATCAATGTGTGCAAATAGTGTCCAAGGTATTATTATTTAATAAAATAACATAAAAATCACGTTAATTTTGTAACTCTACGATGATGATCATATCATATTGTCGTGCTAATATTGACAATGTTGGCCTTAATTGTATCAATCTGGGAAAAAAATATCTTAATTACTCTACATAAACTACTCCATTATACATCTTATTATGCATTATATACTTACTCAAAAAGATACCAGTTTTTATACAATCGGGCCATGATAAGATCGTATCACACTTAAGTTTGGATGGAGCCCAACACCCACAGCTGATGGGGCAGCACTCGGCAGCAGCAGGTACAAAGTAGAGGTTGAAAAAGAACAAAACCCGGCGACGTCGGTTGGTCTTTGTCTATTTTTTTCCCGTAATTTTCGTTTTGCGGCGCAGGATCATTACGATAATCTACCTTCGGAATAAAACAATTAACTTTTGTCTGTGTGGGGACCGAGGCAAATCACACAATCATTTGGGACCGGATTTTAGTTATTTTTGATAGTTTTCGACAGTGTTTTTTACGGTCGGGTATTTTTTATGGTGCTTAAAACGTGCTTGTTCCTTATACCATGAAATAATAAGCGTATCTATCAATATCCGTTCCGGTCTCAACGTTTGTTCTTCAGATCGATCCGTTCTCACGTAATCAACGATGAAGAGTTTTGAATTGAATCTGACACGCAATTACACTCAGTTTATTTGCTTACAAAGTAATAGCCATCAGGGAAAGCAGGCGTCGTTTGTCAAACAGAATTGTTACCACGAAAGTCCACGCTTCAGGCCCTTCCATTAAATCGTACGTTAAAAAACCTTGTGTTCTGACTTCCGCGCATCTGTTCAGACCGCTTCGAGGCATTGGTACCATCACGACTCCCAATGCTTATTTACAAAACCCGTCCGGAGGGAGAAGTCCTGTTACCGCGCCGTGGCAACCCGATACGGCTTTGTTTTGAAAATCGCCGGGTTATAGTTGCGAAATCGCACACGAAACGTGTGGATTCCAGGCATTCTTGGACAATTGCCTTTTCGTGAGTGACCCCCCGCCCCCCGCCCCGCTGGTGTTCCCCCCTGCCCGTGGGCGCGGTGGGGGATCTGACATCTCACCTAGACCCTCGCTCGGAATGCTAATGTTTGGACATCGGTGGTAATGATTGGCATCGATCCAATCGCTGTAAGCAACTTCGTAACTGCAACCGATTCGGCGCAGATCTTCTCCTAATACGGCATTATACAAAACATGCAATACATAATATTGTCGACCTAATTTCTACTCTCAATTTTGCTACCCATGGCTATCTAGAATCTTGATTCTACGAAAAGTTTGAGAATTTATGAAATGTGAAAAAGATATGAGATTCTTTACCTTCCGCCACGTCCATAAGCGGCAAGCCCCTCACAATGACTAGCATACCTGTCAGTCACCGGTAGACATATGGCCAGCGCGACTGACATTTCCTATAACTTAAAGGCAACTAGCTGATGACGGTAACATTATGTCTGACTTCGCGGTGGAATTGCTCGTATCATAGTTTTTGTCCCGGCACGCGACTGGCTCGCGAGGAATGCTCGTGTTAATCGATTTCGCGCTCAATCTGTGCTGACATTTTGTTTTTGCTGTCAGAGTGTAAAAATGCTACCGAATGACAGACTTGAAAAAATTATTGAACGTAGAAATTTCTATCACTCCGTACGTTAGCGGATAATTCATTTACTTACAAGTAGAATTATACAAAAACTATGCAACACAGAATACAATTTAGTCAATATAAAATAGGTTTGGTATTAAATTACAGTAGGTAGGTATTTAATTACAGTAAAATATGTTTATATTTCTTTTAATTATGATTGAGTCCCTCTGAGACTCAAAATCAGAGTCTCATACAACCAATTTTTCAACAAAATAAAAAAATTGTATTTACAGCTAAGTATATTTTACTATTTGCAAATAAACTAGTTTATACTATGGGATATATAAGTTATGGATCATGTAATTAATCGGTCATTTCATTATATTTAATGTCCGCGCAGTTTGAATAATGCACAAAATGAGAGAGCAGTGTGATAACAACTCTTAGAATAATCAAGTCGCCTGGACATAATGCCCCTCACCTATCGGGCAGACCGACGTTTCTTTTCATTGGTACTCTGCTGCCCTATGATAATTTTATTGTTCTTAGATGTTCAACCTAACACGAAGGATAAAGGAGGCTTCGCTTCGCTCACCCCCTTTACCCTTCACCTAAGCTACCTACCGCAGTGTTTTCCCTGATAGTATTTTTGTGTTATCAAATTGCCCGAAACCAACATGGCAATATTCATAATGTCTGGGCAAAGTGATAAATAAGGAAGTTCAAGTTATAATTATTCACTTTGCCCAAAGTAATTTGTCATTATTCATAATGTCCCGTATTTGTTCATAATGCTTGGATTTATCACTTGGTCCATGACTTATGTATATACAGCCTATTTAAACCTTCAGCTATTTCCAGCATTTTCTGTTGATGGAATGACGAATGCGACGGACGGTGAGCGAGAGCCTTAAATTAATGATACGATTAAATCAGATTTCTGATTCCATCATAATTAAACGCTACATGTTATTACAAACATTATCACGTTCCAAAAAAGCATAGTTTATTTGTTAGCTGTTCGCAAACCAGCCAGCAGGGCGTGGTAGACAGCTTGTACTTTATTACTGGCCAGCACTTTTTGACCAGTCCCTTCGCATTTTTCTATAGTAAAAGGCGAAAGGAGTATTTATGCCGGAGATCTCATTTAGCTGGCCGCGCTACGATTGCGCGATTAATAAAAAACAAACAAATTGTAAAAGGTCGAAAATTACATTGCTCCATTCTGTTTTTGAGCGGGCAGCGTAATCGTCTGAAGTTAAACTTTACATAGTCGGTCCTTAAGTTCTGTCACAAGGTTTTTGATAGATAAAACTCAGCAATAAACTTTTTCTTATTCGTATTATACATGATTAAAAAGCTTATTTTATACGAATCAAATTGCAATACAATAAATTTTGTACGATTATCGCAATATGACAAAAAACCTTATAACTTGAGACAATCGCGAACCCCAAAACACGCCGCAACTGACAAAAATACCACTTACCACAAATTTAATAAAAAAACAGTGTTCCAGATAACCAACAAGGATTTTTTTATTTATTCTGAAACCTCGATTTTAGACCATGGTTAACAACTAGCATTTGATTTTCTGTTAGCTTTCAGTTCCAACTGCTCCCAAAGAGAACTTTACGTACTTTTTACGTTTTCAGAAAAACTTATAAAAATGATCTTGTGGGCAACAAGTACACTACGTAAAATGTGAATATGAAAATTAGTTTTACCCAGACTTAGTTATCTTATGCTTCAAAATGAAGGTAACGGGTTCAGGGAGGGTTCTGACTAAAATCTCACGTAAGTTTGAAAGGTTTTATAAAGGTCATGGAAAAAAGATAAAGTGAATCACGTCCGTATTTTTGATTGGGTAAAAAAGTGCAAAATCTCTGAAGAAACTAGCATTTGTGTAATATGGCTTTAAGCATTTAAATCCAATAATCGTTTTAATTTATCAGTATTTAATGAGCTATCAAACCATATATAGTATTAAATAAAATAAAACTTGGTATTATTTACTATCCGGCAAAATATTTGTGACAGAACTTATGGACCGACTAGGTATAATATCGCGTTACGAAGATTATCTGAAACGTTGAGTACAGGGGCGCACTTAGATAGCGAGCCTTGTGAGACTTAGATGAACATAATCATCTTCATCAACAAAACACTCCATAAAACACTGGCAACTCACATACTTTTTTCACACCTGTACAATGCTACAAATACGCTCATATATAATGGTAAGAGGTGATGGAGCGTAAACAAAACGTAAACCAATGGAAACATTGAAATAGTCTTGTGCTAGTCGTTTTAATAGACTAGGTACCTTAGGTGAACATCTAACGTTATTGCGTCTGCTAATCTTACATGCATTCATAACAGCGGATGCAGCTTGTTGATCACATAACGTAATCTAAGAAGTTCGCAAGGTGAAAAGTGATAACGTACGTGACAAACCAATATATGATAAAAAATATAGCTCTCACTCACCGATACTTCATATTGGTAAATGGTAATATTGGTAAAATGGTGATACCGGTAAAACGATTTTGGGTAATTATTCCCGCTTGATATTAAGATGAACCGCAGACGCACCGAGAAGATTTGAGAAAGAGAGAGATAGAGAGAGAGAGAGGGAGAGAAAAAGAGAGATATAAGAAGAGAGAGAGAGAGAGTTGAATCAAACAAACAAATAATTAATAATAATAATACCTTGGACACTAGTTACACACATTGATCTCGCCCCAAACTAGGAATCCCTGTTTCTTGGGTACTAGATATTATACTTAGATAGATAAACAACCATGACTAGGGTACAAACATCCGTTGTCATCAAACAAATATTTGCCCCCACCGGCACTCGAACCCGGGACCCTTGGCTTCCCCACTGCCGACTCGGTCATTCGGGTCGTCAAATCGTAATTAGGGTGCGGAAGGGCCTCCCTCCTAAATCATTGCTTCAGTGATTTTCAATTACTACAAACATAAATAATGGCTGGTATTAAAAGAGTATTGTAATGTACTTATGTTCGATCAAGGAATCTCTAATGAGAAATCATGTTGTACATAAATTAGAATAGACTACAGACCCATTTCGTGGATTCTAAGCGAGTTGCAGTGATTGAAGATACAACTTTTATCAGAACATTAAATGCGGAGTGAAATGTTTGATGATGGTAGTAAAGAACTGCAGATTTGTGTATCTCAGTTAAACTATTATTCAAGTAAGTTGTTACATAGCGGCATAGTTGTAAATATCTTTACCCTAAACATTTTTATACAGGCACATTTACTTTGACGGAAATAACACTAGTTCAAAACCCGAGGAAGTCTATAATATATTGTTGTCGCTGGTCTGATATTTGTTTTAACTGTATTTACTTAAAATTAAGGTTCGTGTAATGCTTAAAATGGCCGTGATATTCACACGAACCTTATCGTGTGAATATCACGGCCATTTTAAGCATTACTATTTGGATATTTTCGTAATCTAATCTATGTTAGTTTTTTCATACCTTCATGTAAAAAAATCCTTCAGATCTCGTGATTACGTTTACAGGATTCTCAATCCTCAATACAGCCCTGGATTCGCAAGCCCTGGCCCCAGATGGGCTGGGCTGGCTTAATTAGTTATTAGACGCGCAAGAATGTGGTACGAGAGTGTACAGAGTATAGCGAACAATGCAGTATGGAGAGCCATTCTCAAAACTGACATACACAAGGTGGAAATATGCTGATGTAGAGAAATGTAAAAACATCTTGGGAATGAGGAGCTGTAAATTTGAATTCTTAGATTTAGCTTCTTTTTCACATATTCTGCATTGCATATAATAATTAAAATATTTACGAATGAACGAACGAACGAAATGTAAGTACCACTCCAGCCAGGATTATACCTATTCCGGTCAAATTGCCGGCGTACCAGAGGGCACGCTTTTTGAGGGGGGGGGGGGAGTGACCAGCTCAAGTGATAGGGGGAGTGTAAATAGAATCGACCGATTAATGCAACCTATATATATGCATATAATAATAAAAATATTTACAGTAATAAATTAACAGGATCATCATATAACATGGCGGGTTTATGTCTTGGAAATGCTACAAACATATAGTATGGGCGCTTGAACTCCCGTTGATGTGATAATAACTACAACTTAAGTCGTCCAGAATATCGTTACGTCGAGATCGCAAGACCACCAGATCTACAAACTACTAGATCTCAGAATGACTTGGTAGCAAAACTATTTTTATCATAATTACCATGCCGTCCTGAAGGCTCTGTTTACGTTAACAAAGGAGCTAAGACTTTTTGATAATCGAACCAACCAATGACTATGTGCATCTCCCAGAGAAGACTCTACAACCAATGACTATGTGCATCTCCCAGAGAAGACTCTACAACCAATGACTATGTGCATCTCCCAGAGAAGACTCTACAACCAATGACTATGTGCATCTCCCAGAGAAGACTCTACAACCAATGACTATGTGCATCTCCCAGAGAAGACTTTACAACCAATGACTATGTGCATCTCCCAGAGAAGACTCTACAACCAATGACTATGTGCATCTCCCAGAGAAGACTCTACAACCAATGACTATGTGCATCTCCCAGAGAAGACTCTACAACCAATGACTATGTGCATCTCCCAGAGAAGACTCTACAACCAATGACTATGTGCATCTCCCAGAGAAGACTCTACAACCAATGACTATGTGCATCTCCCAGAGAAGACTCTACAACCAATGACTATGTGCATCTCCCAGAGAAGACTTTACAGTTGTCGGCAATTTAGAGACTGCGCAACCATTCCACATAGTCTTCGCGGCCTGGGACGATGTTATCCTGAAATTAGCTCCATCCGACGAAATTAGCGGAGTCGGCAAACGGTTACCTTCCGTTCCTCAGCTTTATACGTCATGGCCTGTAAAAAGCATTCTTATGGAGAATAGAAGCATTCTCAAATGGTGTAGAAATCTTGACGCTTTCTAACTAACAAACAAAACTGACAACTTGATACCCAACAGCTCTTATCCGGCTGCCATAAGTTCTATTTTCAAACCCCATTTGTCTCCGCCTCTGGAATAGGTCTCAGTGTCAGTAAAATACAGATCAGGTGGTTACCACATAGTCAACCATTCTACTTTCCAATGTATGATGGAATTGGCAAAATTAATGCAGTTCTTTTATATTTCGGGATGTTTAATTTTGCGAAGTTAAAGTTTATTTACTCCCTCCCGACCTCCTCCGGTGTGAGCGCTCATAGGGTCCTGTTTGGCAACCTTTGGGTACGGAACCCTAAAAAAAGGCATAATTGATTGAAGACTATTAGCAAACTCCTTTATTTATGGATGCTTTTCTGACGCCTTACGGCGATGGGAATTAAGAATTGTTTTAGTTGTTAAAATACCAGAATGAGAAACGGTGAATGTGAGCAAAGGTTTGCCTATTTTATTAAAGGCAAGTAAGCAGAGAGAAGACAACAACCACCTAAGCATTCAAAATGTCGACAGTGTTTATGTTAACGCAATTTACTGATGTTTCAAAAGAACGTTGTTCTTGACAAAGACTACAACGGGCCCCCGTAAGCTGTTCTGGACAAAGACTACAACGGGCCCTCGTACGCTGTTCTTGACAAAGACTACAACGGGCCCTCGTACGCTGTTCTTGACAAAGACTACAACGGGCCCCCGTAAGCTGTTCTTGACAAAGACTACAACGGGCCCTCGTACGCTGTTCTTGACAAAGACTACAACGGGCCCCCGTAAGCTGTTCTTGACAAAGACTACAACGGGCCCTCGTACGCTGTTCTTGACAAAGACTACAACGGGCCCCCGTAAGCTGTTCTTGACAAAGACTACAACGGGCCCTCGTACGCTGTTCTTGACAAAGACTACAACGGGCCCTCGTACGCTGTTCTTGACAAAGACTACAACGGGCCCTCGTACGCTGTTCTTGACAAAGACTACAACGGGCCCTCGTACGCTGTTCTTGACAAAGACTACAACGGGCCCTCGTACGCTGTTCTTGACAAAGACTACAACGGGCCCTCGTACGCTGTTCTTGACAAAGACTACAACGGGCCCTCGTACGCTGTTCTTGACAAAGACTACAACGGGCCCTCGAGCGCTGTTCTTGACAAAGACTACAACGGGCCCTCGTACGCTGTTCTTGACAAAGACTACAACGGGCCCTCGTACGCTGTTCTTGACAAAGACTACAACGGGCCCTCGTACGCTGTTCTTGACAAAGACTACAACGGGCCCTCGTACGCTGTTCTTGACAAAGACTACAACGGGCCCTCGAGCGCTGTTCTTGACAAAGACTACAACGGGCCCTCGTACGCTGTTCTTGACAAAGACTACAACGGGCCCTCGTACGCTGTTCTTGACAAAGACTACAACGGGCCCTCGTACGCTGTTCTTGACAAAGACTACAACGGGCCCTCGTACGCTGTTCTTGACAAAGACTACAACGGGCCCTCGTAAGCTGTTCTTGACAAAGACTACAACGGGCCCTCGTACGCTGTTCTTGACAAAGACTACAACGGGCCCCCGTAAGCTGTTCTTGACAAAGACTACAACGGGCCCTCGTACGCTGTTCTTGACAAAGACTACAACGGGCCCTCGTACGCTGTTCTTGACAAAGACTACAACGGGCCCCCGTAAGCTGTTCTTGACAAAGACTACAACGGGCCCTCGTACGCTGTTCTTGACAAAGACTACAACGGGCCCCCGTAAGCTGTTCTTGACAAAGACTACAACGGGCCCTCGTACGCTGTTCTTGACAAAGACTACAACGGGCCCTCGTACGCTGTTCTTGACAAAGACTACAACGGGCCCTCGTACGCTGTTCTTGACAAAGACTACAACGGGCCCTCGTACGCTGTTCTTGACAAAGACTACAACGGGCCCTCGTACGCTGTTCTTGACAAAGTCTACAACGGGCCCTCGTACGCTGTTCTTGACAAAGACTACAACGGGCCCTCGTACGCTGTTCTTGACAAAGACTACAACGGGCCCCCGTAAGCTGTTCTTGACAAAGACTACAACGGGCCCTCGTACGCTGTTCTTGACAAAGACTACAACGGGCCCTCGTACGCTGTTCTTGACAAAGACTACAACGGGCCCTCGTACGCTGTTCTTGACAAAGACTACAACGGGCCCTCGTACGCTGTTCTTGACAAAGACTACAACGGGCCCTCGTACGCTGTTCTTGACAAAGACTACAACGGGCCCCCGTAAGCTGTTCTTGACAAAGACTACAACGGGCCCTCGTACGCTGTTCTTGACAAAGACTACAACGGGCCCTCGTACGCTGTTCTTGACAAAGACTACAACGGGCCCTCGTACGCTGTTCTTGACAAAGACTACAACGGGCCCTCGTACGCTGTTCTTGACAAAGACTACAACGGGCCCCCGTAAGCTGTTCTGGACGAAGACTACAACGGGCCCTCGTACGCTGTTCTTGACAAAGACTACAACGGGCCCTCGAGCGCTGTTCTTGACAAAGACTACAACGGGCCCTCGTACGCTGTTCTTGACAAAGACTACAACAGGCCCCCGTAAGCTGTTCTGGACGAAGACTACAACGGGCCCTCGTACGCTGTTCTTGACAAAGACTACAACGGGCCCTCGTACGCTGTTCTTGACAAAGACTACAACGGGCCCCCGTAAGCTGTTCTGGACAAAGACTACAACGGGCCCTCGTACGCTGTTCTTGACAAAGACTACAACGGGCCCCCGTAAGCTGTTCTTGACAAAGACTACAACGGGCCCTCGTGCGCTGTTCTGGACAAAGTCTACAACGGGCCCCCGTAAGCTGTTCTGGACAAAGACTACAACGGGCCCTCGTACGCTGTTCTTGACAAAGACTACAACGGGCCCTCGTACGCTGTTCTTGACAAAGACTACAACGGGCCCTCGTACGCTGTTCTTGACAAAGACTACAACGGGCCCTCGTACGCTGTTCTTGACAAAGACTACAACGGGCCCCCGTAAGCTGTTCTTGACAAAGACTACAACGGGCCCTCGTACGCTGTTCTTGACAAAGACTACAACGGGCCCTCGTACGCTGTTCTTGACAAAGACTACAACGGGCCCTCGTACGCTGTTCTTGACAAAGACTACAACGGGCCCTCGTACGCTGTTCTTGACAAAGACTACAACGGGCCCTCGTACGCTGTTCTTGACAAAGACTACAACGGGCCCCCGTAAGCTGTTCTTGACAAAGACTACAACGGGCCCTCGTACGCTGTTCTTGACAGAGACTACAACGGGCCCTCGTACGCTGTTCTTGACAAAGACTACAACGGGCCCTCGTACGCTGTTCTTGACAAAGACTACAACGGGCCCTCGTACGCTGTTCTTGACAAAGACTACAACGGGCCCCCGTAAGCTGTTCTTGACAAAGACTACAACGGGCCCTCGTACGCTGTTCTTGACAAAGACTACAACGGGCCCCCGTAAGCTGTTCTTGACAAAGACTACAACGGGCCCTCGTACGCTGTTCTTGACAAAGACTACAACGGGCCCTCGTACGCTGTTCTTGACAAAGACTACAACGGGCCCTCGTACGCTGTTCTTGACAAAGACTACAACGGGCCCTCGTACGCTGTTCTTGACAAAGACTACAACGGGCCCTCGTACGCTGTTCTTGACAAAGTCTACAACGGGCCCTCGTACGCTGTTCTTGACAAAGACTACAACGGGCCCTCGTACGCTGTTCTTGACAAAGACTACAACGGGCCCCCGTAAGCTGTTCTTGACAAAGACTACAACGGGCCCTCGTACGCTGTTCTTGACAAAGACTACAACGGGCCCTCGTACGCTGTTCTTGACAAAGACTACAACGGGCCCTCGTACGCTGTTCTTGACAAAGACTACAACGGGCCCTCGTACGCTGTTCTTGACAAAGACTACAACGGGCCCTCGTACGCTGTTCTTGACAAAGACTACAACGGGCCCCCGTAAGCTGTTCTTGACAAAGACTACAACGGGCCCTCGTACGCTGTTCTTGACAAAGACTACAACGGGCCCCCGTAAGCTGTTCTTGACAAAGACTACAACGGGCCCTCGTACGCTGTTCTTGACAAAGACTACAACGGGCCCTCGTACGCTGTTCTTGACAAAGACTACAACGGGCCCTCGTACGCTGTTCTTGACAAAGACTACAACGGGCCCCCGTAAGCTGTTCTTGACAAAGACTACAACGGGCCCCCGTAAGCTGTTCTGGACAAAGACTACAACGGGCCCTCGTACGCTGTTCTTGACAAAGACTACAACGGGCCCTCGAGCGCTGTTCTTGACAAAGACTACAACGGGCCCTCGTACGCTGTTCTTGACAAAGACTACAACGGGCCCTCGTACGCTGTTCTTGACAAAGACTACAACGGGCCCTCGTACGCTGTTCTTGACAAAGACTACAACGGGCCCTCGTACGCTGTTCTTGACAAAGACTACAACGGGCCCTCGTACGCTGTTCTTGACAAAGACTACAACGGGCCCCCGTAAGCTGTTCTTGACAAAGACTACAACGGGCCCTCGTACGCTGTTCTTGACAAAGACTACAACGGGCCCTCGTACGCTGTTCTTGACAAAGACTACAACGGGCCCTCGTACGCTGTTCTTGACAAAGACTACAACGGGCCCCCGTAAGCTGTTCTGGACAAAGACTACAACGGGCCCTCGTACGCTGTTCTTGACAAAGACTACAACGGGCCCTCGTACGCTGTTCTTGACAAAGACTACAACGGGCCCTCGTACGCTGTTCTTGACAAAGACTACAACGGGCCCTCGTACGCTGTTCTTGACAAAGACTACAAAGGGCCCTCGTACGCTGTTCTTGACAAAGACTACAACGGGCCCTCGTACGCTGTTCTTGACAAAGACTACAACGGGCCCTCGTACGCTGTTCTTGACAAAGACTACAACGGGCCCTCGTGCGCTGTTCTTGACAAAGACTACAACGGGCCCTCGTGCGCTGTTCTTGACAAAGTCTACAACGGGCCCTCGTGCGCTGTTCTTGACAAAGACTACAACGGGCCCTCGTGCGCTGTTCTTGACAAAGACTACAACGGGCCCTCGTGCGCTGTTCTTGACAAAGACTACAACGGGCCCCCGTAAGCTGTTCTGGACAAAGACTACAACGGGCCCCCGTAAGCTGTTCTGGACAAAGACTACAACGGGCCCTCGTACGCTGTTCTTGACAAAGACTACAACGGGCCCTCGTACGCTGTTCTTGACAAAGACTACAACGGGCCCTCGTACGCTGTTCTTGACAAAGACTACAACGGGCCCTCGTACGCTGTTCTTGACAAAGACTACAACGGGCCCTCGTACGCTGTTCTTGACAAAGACTACAACGGGCCCTCGTGCGCTGTTCTTGACAAAGTCTACAACGGGCCCCCGTAAGCTGTTCTGGACAAAGACTACAACGGGCCCTCGTACGCTGTTCTTGACAAAGACTACAACGGGCCCTCGTACGCTGTTCTTGACAAAGACTACAACGGGCCCTCGTGCGCTGT
This sequence comes from Argyresthia goedartella, assembly GCA_949825045.1. Taxonomy (NCBI): domain Eukaryota; kingdom Metazoa; phylum Arthropoda; class Insecta; order Lepidoptera; family Argyresthiidae; genus Argyresthia; species Argyresthia goedartella. Next base: position 20,690,184 of record OX463828.1, read on the forward strand.
TCTTGACAAAGACTACAACGGGCCCCCGTAAGCTGTTCTTGACAAAGACTACAACGGGCCCTCGTGCGCTGTTCTGGACAAAGTCTACAACGGGCCCCCGTAAGCTGTTCTGGACAAAGACTACAACGGGCCCCCGTAAGCTGTTCTGGACAAAGACTACAACGGGCCCTCGTACGCTGTTCTTGACAAAGACTACAACGGGCCCCCGTAAGCTGTTCTGGACAAAGACTACAACGGGCCCTCGTACGCTGTTCTTGACAAAGACTACAACGGGCCCCCGTAAGCTGTTCTTGACAAAGACTACAACGGGCCCTCGTGCGCTGTTCTGGACAAAGTCTACAACGGGCCCCCGTAAGCTGTTCTGGACAAAGACTACAACGGGCCCCCGTAAGCTGTTCTGGACAAAGACTACAACGGGCCCTCGTACGCTGTTCTTGACAAAGACTACAACGGGCCCTCGTGCGCTGTTCTTGACAAAGACTACAACGGGCCCTCGTACGCTGTTCTTGACAAAGACTACAACGGGCCCTCGTACGCTGTTCTTGACAAAGACTACAACGGGCCCTCGTACGCTGTTCTTGACAAAGACTACAACGGGCCCTCGTGCGCTGTTCTTGACAAAGACTACAACGGGCCCTCGTGCGCTGTTCTGGACAAAGTCTACAACGGGCCCCCGTAAGCTGTTCTGGACAAAGACTACAACGGGCCCTCGTACGCTGTTCTTGACAAAGACTACAACGGGCCCTCGTGCGCTGTTCTTGACAAAGACTACAACGGGCCCTCGTACGCTGTTCTTGACAAAGACTACAACGGGCCCCCGTAAGCTGTTCTGGACAAAGACTACAACGGGCCCTCGTACGCTGTTCTTGACAAAGACTACAACGGGCCCTCGTGCGCTGTTCTTGACAAAGACTACAACGGGCCCTCGTACGCTGTTCTTGACAAAGACTACAACGGGCCCCCGTAAGCTGTTCTTGACAAAGACTACAACGGGCCCTCGTGCGCTGTTCTGGACAAAGTCTACAACGGGCCCCCGTAAGCTGTTCTGGACAAAGACTACAACGGGCCCCCGTAAGCTGTTCTGGACAAAGACTACAACGGGCCCTCGTACGCTGTTCTTGACAAAGACTACAACGGGCCCTCGTGCGCTGTTCTTGACAAAGACTACAACGGGCCCTCGTACGCTGTTCTTGACAAAGACTACAACGGGCCCTCGTACGCTGTTCTTGACAAAGACTACAACGGGCCCTCGTACGCTGTTCTTGACAAAGACTACAACGGGCCCTCGTGCGCTGTTCTTGACAAAGACTACAACGGGCCCTCGTGCGCTGTTCTGGACAAAGTCTACAACGGGCCCCCGTAAGCTGTTCTGGACAAAGACTACAACGGGCCCTCGTGCGCTGTTCTTGACAAAGACTACAACGGGCCCTCGTGCGCTGTTCTTGACAGAGATTTGACTTGTAAGACAGAGATGTGACTTGTCCCTTTTGCAAGAAAACCCGGATGGCGTCATAAAAAAAATATGTGATTAATCAACATAAACATTTACATACAGGTACATACATTGCTTCTGGCCCTATACTAAGATACTCTGTGTCAGGGCAACCAGAAATAGCGAAGTCACACACATATAAACATCCAAGATCTGGTTTTTTTTTTCTGTATCCCCAGCCGGGGATCGAACCTCGCATGGTAGGCATAGCCGCAACCGGAGTGCCACAGAGGTCGTCAAGGATAATCTCGTTCTTACACAGTTTTGATGTATCGTGTGCGGTTTCTTTAAAACTGTAAAAACCCTCGGGAAACTTTCGGAGCAGTGAAGGGGTAACACAACCCGCAGAGGGGGGTGGGGGGGGGTGGGGGGGGCAATAATTGAATTGTAACTTCGCTCTTAAACCTACACATCACAATAGATAAAAGGACTGCATTAATTTTGTTTTTTTTTTAGATAAATTCAAACTATCAACGTTTATAGCAATTCAAATTATGTTCAAAACAAATCATCGCTATGGCAACCATTCCCACTCCAATACGCCATAATGGGCTTTATTTACCTAATACCAAGAAATATTTTATAGCAAGCCAGCAAACTGAGTACGGCAGGCCTTGAGGTTGGACTAAAGATGAATCGGTCAAAAACTCAATTGATAACCAACGCAAAGCGTAAGGTAACTATTGATGGGAGATATAATATGTTGACGAGTTGAAGTTGTACTTGAAGAGCTTGCCTCGAAGAGTTGCTGGTCCATGAGAGAACTGATGAAGGGCAACCTTCCACTGTCGTTGAAGCGCAAACTCGTCAACATGAGTCGTTGACCAAACATCAAAAGTGCCAACTCAAGGTTTGCCAACGTGCGAGAGAGCGCAGCATTTTAGGTGTAAAATGAATAGACTTGAAAAGAATGGTGGTTAAAAACACCATACTGCATTCTGTAACTGGCGTCGCTGATGTGGGCGTGCAGACCGCCACACTCAAGTGGAATTGTGCAGGCCATGTGTGTCGAATGCACCAGGCAGGTGGGCGAAGATCGCGACTTATTGGGCGCCTACAGACGGACACCGGCGCAGAGGAAGGCCTAGAAAGGGGATGGCGGGTCGACCTGGACAAGTTCCAACCAGAGTAGGTCTATGTCAAGAGATGTGTGGGCTCGAAACGGGGAGGCCTTTGCCCAGTGGTAGGACACCGTATAGGCTTAGTAAAAAATACTTGTTTTATGACGGTCATGGGAATTTAGCGGACCAGTTTTGGTCCCTTAACTGAATCAGCTTAAGACGTTGTTGTAATCCCCCAAGGCGCGAATAATTGAAGCTTGAAAGATCTACTCCCCGTTGAACATTTAGGGTAAACCGCAAAAGCTCTGAATCGTCCAACCACACGTACTTACCGATACGTGAGCTTGAAATGAAGTACCACTCAACAATATCGAGTCTACTGCGCCATTCTGCTCAAAAGCTAATAAACATACACAGTATAGCGAGACGCCCGGGTTGGCAGTTATTCAATACTCCATAAGGCGATAATGACTACCCCAAAAATAGGAGCTTTTACTTACAACTTATTTATACTTTACCAAAAACTTAAAAACAACAATTTTGCCTCTGCGACTCCATATGGAAAAGGGCATAATGCAATGACCAATGACAGCCGTGCATAGAAATAGCGGATGCAGGCACAATATACCTATATACTGATTTACACAAAATGTACGCAATGAGACAGAGAGACAAACTCTATTTACCAAAAAGTAGACTGGCGAGATCTGACATGCCTAAATGTTATGGGTCCTAAAATATATAATTCGCTACCATCTGAAATTAAATAAGTAGGTAGTGATGCCATATTTTTAAAACAACTGAAAGTCCAGCTGTTGAAGGGAACCTGCTACCTCATTAACGGCTAATTTCGGACGTGACTCGTTTTATCAAACTATTTTATTTTAAAATCCAAAATACCTGTATGTACCTAAACATGAAATTAATTTTATTAATGTTAAAGTGTAAATAATTATATTAATTAATGACATTCAATGATAAAATTACATGTAAATTTACAGTACACCAATAAACACTTACTTACTTAATTAATTACGAAAATGAATCTACCATCTGACCGTCAAATATTTGTGTATCAAACATGTTTCTAATTATATTTAATTGGTAAGTTTTATTAACGAATCTTATAATTCAGGTGAATTAGCGGATATTGATATTATAGTGTTTCTGTGAGAACCGTAGACCTCGCGAGCCCTTATAACCATTAAAAATCTAAACATTTCAGAGTTTCGAAACCAACCTACCTATGTTGGAGAGAAAGTAGAAACGACCCATCCCCATCCCTCCCCAACAAACACTAATTCTAGATAATTATCGAACCTGCTCACAAAACTTTACGAGAATCGGTTGAGAAGTGCGACCTCTAGGCGAGAACAGACACACAGAAGGACAAAGGCATTTATGGCCGATCTCGAAAGTGGACGCTTCGCGCGCATCGCTTGCTCGGTCAATAAGAACAACAACTTTGCAGGTCTAAGTAACACCCATATTCTTAGTCATTTCCTCGAGATTTCCTCGACTCGACTCGACCTCACTTGAGGAAATTTGTATGCTTAGTTGATAAATATCTCCTCGACTTGAGCGATTCCCTTACTCGAGTCGAGGAATCAACTGTCAAACTCAAGGTACCTCTCGACCAGCTTTAAGGCGTCCTCAAATTGTAAACGATGCTTTCAACGCACTTCGTCGTCCAAGGTTAAACGTTATTGTTCTTAAAAATGTTTTATGAAGATTTTGAAGAGTTTATTGATCATGTTTTTGATGATGCGTACGACTCGACGTTATTTACGCGACGCTTCAAATCCATGGAATGTTATGACGAAACTCGAACTAAGGTCAAGGTTATGACTGTGAATATCGTTTTGAAGGTGTTTTTGAGAAGTTCCTTAAGGAAGCCTTGGCTAAGTTTGAGTCGAGGGGGCTCTAAGGAAACGACTAAGAATATGGGTGTAGGTCTCGAAGATAAGTAGAGTGCTGTTATTTATTCGTAATTTCTTTATTTTATAGCTAACAGATATACAAGTAAAATTAAATTTTAATAGATATACCATGTACAAACGAGAGTTTATCTCTAACATGTATTAAATAATGTTAATATACTAACGAGGAGTCCATGTAAATATCATTCGTTTAGATACGTTCGCGCCACCTTCGCACGTGCCGCCTCTTGTCAAAGGATATATAAACTTGTCCATTAAAGTATAGTAACCACATTTGCGTGCAGGTCGACGACATTATCTAAGCGAATGGACTTTACCTGCACAATTCTTGAGTTTCACCGCGGCTACGTAGATATTATTGTTGTGTGGTGATAAATAACACCAGTATTGTATCTAAGTAGTGTGCGGATCTTGTAACTTGTTATTACTGATCCACGGCGGATGGCAGGCGCGGGCGCATGGAGGCTATTCTTGTAAAAAGGAGAAAAGCTATTCTCGAATTTCGTTCTCCTTTGAAAAGTCTTGCGTCTTATTACAATAGTGCTTTGGATCCTAAGAGTTCATACAAAACTTTAAAAAGTTATTTTTAGCGTTCGTTGGTTCGTTGTCCGTCTGTCTGTCTGTCTGTCAAGATCCTTTCTTAGGGACCCCGTGGAGGTATTAATAATGAAATTAATATCTATCAAAATCTCAGGTCTGAACTTGAAGTTGTGAAAAAATCAACTTTCGACTACTTCATAATTTCATAATTTCTTTATTGCACACAAATAATTATATTGACAAGATATACATTAAAATAGTGTACAAAGGCGAGCTTATCTCTAACAAGAGATCTCTTCCAGCAAACCATGTCAGGATGAGATAGGTTAATCACAGAGCACGGGTAGACCGATGTGAACAACATACCTTAAATTACAACTCAATAAACTACATACATAAAATATACATCCTAAACATAAATAAATATTAAATATATATACATATGTAAATTATAAATACTTACATAAATACTACCTATATTTCTAAAGAGATAGGAAGTGCTTCTTCACACGACTTTTAAAGATATTGAGAGTAGGACTATCCCTGATGGTGCAGGGGAGTGCATTCCACAACCGAATGGCCCGGAGTCTAAACTCGTGCTCGTAAGATGCGGTGTTCTGTTGTGGGGTCGTGATTATAGAAACTGTGTGGGTCCTCCGAGGCCTGCTGGAAGAAACAAATTGAAATTGGTCTCGTAGGAAGGTTGGATAGCGTGGATTCCGCAAAATGTTGTAGGTGGAGGATGTGAGAATCCCGACGAAGACGGATCGGAAGCCACTTCAACTCTTTGCGATGCTGTGATACATGGTCGTATTTGCGCATCCCGAAGATAAACCGAATCCCGAGATTTTGAAGTCGTTCGATTTTGTTCAGTAATTCTTCGTTAGCACTAACTCAGCAGACATCAGCATAATCGATGAGGGGTAGAAGAAGAGACTAAACGAGAGTGATTTTGGTCTGTCGAGGCAAAAAGTATTGAAGTCTCCTGAGAGAGTGAAAAGTAGCAAATACTCGTCGACTGACCTCGTTGACATGAAATGACCAGGACAGCTGGTTGTCGAAGATGAGACCCAGGTTTTTAGCTGAATCGCTATATATGATGGTGGTACCATTGAAAGTGAAAACTGGAATAGGCTGTTGCTGTAACAGTTTTAGAGAATATCTTGTACCTATAATCATAACCTGGGACTTACTCGGGTTAACCAGGAGTCCGAAGGATGAAGCCCAGCTTTTTACACCCTCAAGATCTGCGTTTAGTGCCTCCACAGCAGAGTTTACATCATTAGGAGAAAAGTGGCGATATATCTGGAGATCATCAACATAAAGATGATATGAGGACGACAGGACATCCGAGATGGAGTTAATGAAAATCGAGAATAGGAGTGGAGAAAGTATACCGCCTTGAGAGACGCCTGTAAAGAGGTCACACCATTCAGTGGAAGTCTCCTCCGACCTGATACGCTGTTGCCGATCCCTCAAATAAGAGTTGAACCAGCTGGCAGAGGAAGAGGAGACGTTCATGGATCTAAGAACCTCAATGAGAATGTCGAAATCTACGCAGTTGAAGGCACTACTGAAGTCAAGTAAAGCTAAGACGGAAAGCTGTTTGCAGTCCATGGCTAGTTGGATGTCATCTGTGACTTTCAGCAAAGCCGTGACGGTGCTATGTCCCGATCTTCCTGGAATCCTGACTGGAAAGTGTTTAGAAGATTTTTGGAGGAAAGGTGATAGGAGAGCTGGTTATGGACAATGGTCTCAATGACTTTGGAGAGGATGGGCAGGATTGAAATGGGGCGATACTCTTTTAAAAGAGGCGGGACAGGGAGTTTTGGGTAATGGGATGACTAGCGCTCTTTTCCACACTGTGGGGAGCCAATAATGCCTACTTGACCGTTTCGATTCCAACATTGCTTAACTTGAATGGTGTGGTGTCTGGTAAGGTCTTAGAGCGAAGGCTCTAAAGCGTAGAGTGTTTGACAGCGGGATGCATCACAACAGGCGGGGCAGAAAGAAACTGGTTAAGACCATTGAGATCTACATTACCAGCTTGTAGGTCCTGGGACTTACCCACACCAAGCGTTCGTAAAAATTTCCACACCTGGGCTGGAGTATAATTCTCAATGCATTCGTGGATGTGCCGACGTTTAGCATCGCGACAGAGACGGTTGCAACGATTGCGAAGCCATTTGTAGGAAAGGAAATTGTCTTCTGTCGGATTCTTGCGGTATCTACACTTGGCAGAGTTCCTCTTGGCCATTAGACGCTTGATAGTGTCTGTTAGCCAAGGGGCAGGCAGGTGTTTCACTCTCACTCTTTTTATGGGTGCGTGCTTGTCATAGAGACCCAGGACCACAGAATTGAAATTGGCAATTTTATTATCAACGTTCTTACTTGAAGTGACAGGGGACCAGTCAATCGACATGGCATCCGACATAAGAGAGTGTTAGTCGATATGTTTAAAGTTACGGATGTAAAGAAATTTCGCCCTGCTCTTGAGAGGCCTAATCTTATACGAAAGATAGACGAGGTCATGAAAAGAGAAAGGAGAACTTAGTTGTCCGTGTAGGGCGACCTTGTCCACATTGGAAGTAATCATAATATCGAGAAGTGAGGGAGAGCAAAGAGGTTGAAAGTGGGTGGCTTCAAGAGGCAGAATATGCAGATTGAAGCAGTCGACTACGGACTTGAGTCTACTTCTTGGTCAACGTAAACTAACGTGCTCACTCGGGTATTAACACCTTCCATACACTTAACTTTTCATAGGGTGTGAACTCTAATAACATGGCATAAGGTTCAAAATCGCGATGCATAAAAAAATATATGCGAGCGAGAAGGTTAAAGATACACTGCTGTTCATGTCGCTTTTGTATTCGCTTGATACTCGCAAGGGAATCAAAACGTTTAGGGTAGTTGAGGTACCAGTTGAAATTGAATCACGAAATTAGACAAGAACGTAACGACTTACAGCACAAGTAAAGGAGACCATCCTAAAACCGGAAAGTAGTTCTATCACATAAAAGTGATTTGTTCGGAACCATTGGTGGCCTTGGCTTGGGGTCCGCTTCGCACTTGGCCGGGTTTTTTTTAACTTTACATTGTTGTTTATGCCTCAGTGGTCTTTATGATTTTGTGATCTAGACCACCACCAATACGCAGTGGCTGTAAAAATAGTAACTACTTCGATATCATTTTATTTATAGTATTACTGTAATTCATAGCTTATTCCTATTCCCCGTTGAAATGCGTTTAACTAGAATAGCCGCTTCCAGTGAACGCAAGCGTAGTAATTGCTAGTCAGCTGCCTGAGAACGCGGAGTGGCGCCAGCTCTCAACCAGATCCGAGGTGGAGGCTGCCAGGGAGAATGTCCTAATACACCCACTGCCCCCCAAAGTAAGTGCCGCTTAAATGTCATACTGACGCTGTCACTTCACGAGCGAGGGACAAAGATAGCTGAACTTTAGTGTTAAAAGATGAGAGGTTGTCTATGCATATGGGCCTATAAAGGATTTTGTTTACGCTAGACGTAGACGACCTAACACGGTGTCAGTACAAGATAGTAACAGCTTTGAATACTTTGTGCACACAAAAGACATAAAAATGGAAAATACATGTGCAACGGATTCTAACAAGAGATTTTTTCTGGCAAACCTAGGATGGAAGTAATTAACAACGGTAGTTAGAGCTAGCTTTGTCGCAACTCTGTAGTGTCAGTTCACTATTCACATTCTTCAAAGGAAACGTGACCTTAACACTACGCCAAAGACTGTTGCAGTCCGCTCATGAGCATCTGAATTCCTATAATTATTATTTACTTTTAATAGTTACTTAACGATACTGCGTTCCTGGCAATACTGTGGTCTGCATATTTGCGTCTTTTATAGGCTTTAACGTTGCGAATTCTTGAATGATGATTTTATTTGAGTTTATTACTAGTCGGCCATCTGTAAATCGGCATGTGTCGGCCTGAACATGATATTAACTTAGTATATAATCAATTGAATGCCCGTAATAGTTTTCTGATCCGAGATATATTCTTGCTGGGATATCATTCTCAACTGTTTTTACCACGAAATCTGGAAGTGTACTCGGCAGAAAAAACCGGCTTCTAAAGTTTCAGTTCCATTTGACTTAGGTAATTAATAATACTCGTAATTAACAGACTTCAATCTACACAAATAATTAATGATAGAATGCGACTCGGCAGGAAAAATGTTGTTACTTCCGTAGAAAGTGGTTCGAGGGCGAGAGAATTGCGGCGCATCTTGTCTGATTTATTTATTTGATATCTTGCCGTGTGCCCCCCCCCCCCCCCCCACCGGTCGACCTGAGATGAATTTAGAGTAACTTTTAAGAATACAAATATGTAGAACGCAAGAAGTTTTGTCGTTGTTTTTTATATTGTTTTATTTATATAGACTTATATGTTTGTTGGTATGAATGAATGTTGTTGGGAAGGAAGAATTAAATGTTATTATGTTAAATGAGTCATTTTGAACTGCGTCTGGTGAGAAATTAAAGCAATGTCTTTGAATATTAGCCATTGATGACAAAATGTGCTAAAGAGGTGCCATTTTATTTTTTAATCTACTAATTTCATCAGATTACGCCAATCTGCAAATAAAATTATATTTCTCGCTTAAGCAATTAAGATTTGAGCAAGCGCTTAGACGGGTTTAGCATGCCACATTCCGCTTAGCTGTAAATTTATATCTTAACACTGTTACTGTTTAAATGTTCTAAAATGATAATCAGAATGTAAATTTTCTTAATTAATTAATAAGACCCTCTACCTACCGCTTTTATATGAAGATCGTGATATTTCGACATCACCTAGCAATATTTTAACTACAGGTGTAGTATTTTAAGAGGTAATTAACTATATATGTGGGTTATTCTTATAATAACCAGCACCCAGGCAATAATAAAACGCAGTTTGAATATCGTTATAAAGAACAATAAAAAACAAAAATACAATAAATAACAGAAAATAAAAAAACAACAAACCTCGGAAAAGTCCCTCTGCGACATCTCGGGTTAGGCTGGCTCCCAAACAAACTGAGGACAAGAAAACATATAGTTAAATGTTAAGAAGAACTGGAAGCTGTCAGCGATGATGGCCGAATATTTAGCCAGAGCTGCTGGATCACAAAAGAATTTGATACCCGCGTTTAGTAAATCACCTAATTGCAACGTATATATAATGTCTCAGAAGACCATCGGTATTCGGTACCGATACCGAATACTAGTAGCGATTGTCTTCGGAGATTGAGATTTGTTTCCATTTAATACTAGTATTATTGAATTCATGAAATTAACTCTCAAGATAACCGTCTATTATTGAGAAATTTGTAATTTCTGTGTTCCCAAATGATACTTCTATATGTTCAATAGGATCTTCAATGTAAAATGTTAACATTTAAGTCTTTGTCTAAGTCGAGATACAAAATGGATCTACAGACATCAGACCCTATTTGCTGTGGTTAGATTATTATGAGTGAGCTTTTAATACGTTGCTAATTCACTGAACAAAGTAGATAATTTTATTACAATATTCATCATCTTTGCTGTCTCACGGATTTCCTTTGCCACCTCTCCGTCGTTCCATACACGCTCTATTTGTTTATGAAATAAAGTCTATATTCTCATAATACAATCTCACAGGATATCACGGTTCTGTGGTCGTGTGGGGCCAATAATCCTGAGCTTAAAGCTTCCGCCATCGGTCGACAAACTTTGCGAGACGTCAATAAAAAAAATGTTTTTAAGAATTCAAGCTCCTGCTAAAATTTTAATCGTATGGTTGCATGTTGATCATGTTGCAGCTGAAATCGAGTAAAAGTCTCTCTCTAGTACACTGTAATCAAACTTAGAAATCCTTTCACTATAAGTATGAGACATCATGGTAGACCCATGGGTAACCACGTCTGCCTATGATGTCTTAAGCAATCCCAAACCACAGTCACCCAAAGTTCCCAAAAAATATATGGAAGAGAATGTGAAGTGAACAAATTCAACAACAACCCTTATTATTCACGTTCTGTCCCATACGTGGCGGCAGAGGCGTAATCATGCCCAGGTTTAGCTAGTAAAATACATACACTGATAGCTGAGTTCCCATCATATCCAATTTTATCAAACCCTCTTTACTGCGTACAAAAACCGCACGTTACGATCAGCATAATGTTAGACTACTTGGTAAAAACTCATTTCTTATCTGAAAAATTACACATTATGTCCATAATGTGTAGTTTTTCTACATATTATGACATTCAAATTTCGAACGCCGACGCCCGCCTGCGTGCCGCCCCTACTTTGTCTGTGAAGTTGGTACTACAGAACAAGCTAAACAACTGCAGAGCCACAAGCCGGTCAAACATGCGGTTCCTGAACACATCTAACAGAGCTTATGATATGTGTGTAGATAAACTAGTGTATGTAACTGTACATAATTAGGCATTATGTATCAATCATATAAACTACTATAACGTTCGCTTCCGGGTAAAAGGTGAGTAAATATGAAATCTTTCATCCAGTGCTCACGGTATGATGTATAACGAGTAGCGCAGATTGCCCGATGACGGGGGGGGGGGGGGGGTACTCTGAAACGAGGTTGGGGAGGGAAGCGCTGGAACGCGTAATGACCTCTGTGGCGCCGCGGTTGTGGCTCTGCCTACCATGCGAGAGGTCCCGGGTTCGATCCCCGGCTGGATATGAAAAAAAAATCCAGGTCTTCGACGTTTATATGTGTGCGACGTCGCTGTATCTGGTTCCCACGACACGACAGGGTATCCTAGTGGTGGGACAGAACCAATGTATGTGCCTCTATGTAAACGTTACAAGGAGGTTGCATTTTTTTATCGTCAGTAAAGAGGAGCAAAATTTAGCTTAATTCTGTGCCGGTAAGATTAAATTTAACTGTGCAGATTAACATGGGATAGTAATATTATTATGACGAAAAACAAATAATCATGTATTACCTTTATTACGAAGTTATAAACAGAAATTAAATAACATTTTGACTGGGAGACAGTTGCTCACGTCCGAAGGAAATTCATAATCTATCAAACACAATGTCGAGCATTAGCAAAATTAACCTAAACCATAAAAAAAATGTCGGTTATTTTAAGATCCAACGAAAATGACAGAATAAATTGTTTATGAATAATGAATTCACACCTCTTCATTTCAGAGTAGCACCCCGGCTTACTTGTGTTCCTCGAAGTCGACTCGATCTCGACTCAATCTTGTTCGCGGAAATGGTGCGTGTGCGACAACTTTACGACGGTAATGGAAACCGTGCTGATGGCTCAGCGATGGCTAACTTTAATACTAACATTTAAACGGTCCATGGTCGGTTTAATTCGATAATGGCCTGCCTTACTGCTTGTACCGCACAAGTAATACTGAAGTATATATGGTGTACTAAAGAAGCATTATAAAGTGCAAATAGGCAGCTTAACTGACCTGGACTAGGGAATCTATAAGGCTAGTATTTATACGCACATCAAAAATACTGATTTGCACAGCAAAAAAGGATCAGTAAAAACACTTTTTATGTTTTAAATATTTTATGTGTATTCAAGTTTATGTTTTAAGTATTTTTTGTTATTCTTGCATGTTAAACTTAACACGAAGGATAAAGGGGGCTTCGCTTCGCTCACCCCCTTTACCCTTCACATAAGCTACCGCAGCATTTTGCCCTGATATTTGCTGGACAAATCAGTACCTATTTTTGATGTGCAGTTCAATATATCCCTATCTAAAAGTGGAGCTATTTTCAGAACAGAGTATTTGTATATGAAGGGAAACGAAAAACCCGGTGATTTCGGCCACGGAATTTCCCGCTGATATTCCATACTACCTTTGCATGTGTTATTTTGCTAAAGTAACTAAGGGCAACAAATATAATGATCACCAAAATATTTTTTTCTTACACAAAATGGGTAAATTATCCCCAAAAGTTGCAGAAAATATCAGGGCAAAATACTGTGGCAGCTTAGGTGAAGGGTAAAGGTGGTAAGCGAAGCGAAGCGAAGCCCCCTTTATCCTTCGTGTTAAGTTGAACATGTAAGAACAACAAAAAATACTTAAAACATAAACTTGAATACACATAAAATATTGAAAACATAAAAAGTGTTTTTACTGATCCTTTATCCTTCGTGTTAGGTTGAACATCTATAAGAACAACAAAAAATACTTAAAACATAAACTTAAGTACACAAAACATAAAAAGAAGTTGGTGATCATTTATCCAAATACAATTTCTGGCTGTCATTTCGAATTTATTGGTCGTCAATTTTCGAATTTTTTGGTAATCGTTTTAACGAAAGCCCTAACTAAGTACCTTTGTTTAATATTTAAATTTACCGCAGCAACCTATGTAGGTAGTATTGTTTGACGATGGCATTGTATTACGATATCGCATTACATATATTGATTTCTACTTTAAATAGAAATTTTAAAAGGAAATTCATTCTGGCTAGATACTGAAGAGCTCCGTGGTTTGCTGGGTTTCACGCTTGCCTCTCACAGAGGAGATGGAGGTTCGAAACCTGACCATATAGCAAGGATATAATTAATTTATCTTAAGTACATAATCGGACGTTCAGTGTTTCGGATGATACGTTAAGCAGGTCCTGGCTACTATCGCTACGTGGTAGTGGTCGTAATATCCCTCCACTAACCCGCACTGAGCCAGCGTGGGGGAGTATGGCTTGATCTTACGCGTATCCGGGTAAAGGCCTGTGCTCCTCGGTGGGGAAATTAATGGGCTACTGACGATCTTAGGAATAGCTGTTTTTATAGATGCTAGAACTTATTGGACTACCACAACATGCAAGTTTATTATGTACATGCGAATAACAACTGAAATGAACAACTCGTTATAAAATTGTGTTTACTGGTTAAGTATAGTTTAGTACCCTCTTGTGACATTTAGGTAGCAGTGTTTATTCTCTTACATTTAAACCATGTCGATTCAAATACTATCATCTTGCATGGCATAGTTAGAGTTTTGTCATTTATTGATAACAATTAATAAATGACAATGCGGTATTGGACTGCTAGTCAAAATAGATACTTTTTAGGTACTGTCAAAACGGTAATTTTGTTCACGAGTTCTATGAAATACTAGCATGTGACGTCATACTCAAATGCTGTCGTTTTAACACAAATTTGAGTTTATAAAATACAACTGCAGGAAATATACCATTCTGATATTGTCAAACGTTTTTGTTGAAAAAGGTTCAGCTTGAGACACATTTCTAGATTCTTTTGACTACCTTGTTAAATACCGTATTGACTTTCTTATTACATCGTAATAAGAAAGTCTGTAATCAGGAGAGCCAACCTACCAGAGTAAAAAATAATCTTAAAAGTCATCAAAAAAGTACAGTTGCGATCTTGTTCAATGTGCCTAACCTGGCTCTATACCTTACAAGCGTCAAGGGCGTAGCCTGTAGCTTGTAGCCTGTAGCTTGTAGCCTGTAGCTTGTAGCCTGCAGCTTGTAGCCTGTAGCTTGTAGCCTGTAGCTTGTAGCCTGTAGCTTGTAGCCTGTAGCCTGTAGCTTGTAGCCTGTAGCTTGTAGCCTGTAGCTTGCAGCCTGTAGCTTGCAGCCTGTAGCCTGTAGCTTGTAGCCTGTAGCTTGTAGCCTGTAGCCTGTAGCCTGTAGCTTGTAGCCTGTAGCCTGTAGCTTGTAGCCTGTAGCTTGTAGCCTGTAGCTTGTAGCCTGTAGCTTGTAGCCTGTAGCTCGTAGCCTGTAGCTTGTAGCCTGCAGCTTGTAGCCTGCAGCTTGTAGCCTGTAGCTTGTAGCCTGTATCTTATAGCCTGTAGCTTGTAGCCTGCAGCTTGTAGCCTGTAGCTTGTAGCCTGTAGCTTGTAGCCTGTAGCTTGTAGCCTGTAGCCTGTAGCTTGTAGCCTGTAGCTTGTAGCTTGTAGCTTGTAGCTTGTAGCTTGTAGCTTGTAGCTTGTAGCTTGTAGCCTGTAGCTTGTAGCCTGCAGCTTGTAGCCTGCAGCTTGTAGCGTGTAGCTTGTAGCCTGTAGCTTATAGCCTGTAGCTTGTAGCCTGTAGCTTGTAGCCTGTAGCTTGTAGCCTGTAGCTTGTAGCCTGTAGCTTCTAGCCTGTAGCTTGTAGCCTGCAGCTTGTAGCCTGTAGCTTGTAGCCTGTAGCTTGTAGCCTGTAGCTTGTAGCCTGTAGCTTGTAGCCTGTAGCTTGTAGCCTGCAGCTTGTAGCCTGTAGCTTGTAGCCTGTAGCTTGTAGCCTGTAGCTTGTAGCCTGTAGCTTGTAGCCTGTAGCTTGTAGCCTGTAGCTTGTAGCCTGTAGCTTGTAGCCTGTAGCTTGCAGCCTGTAGCTTGTAGCCTGTAGCCTGTAGCTTGCAGCCTGTAGCTTGCAGCCTGTAGCTTGTAGCCTTTAGCTTGTAGCCTGTAGCCTGTAGCCTGTAGCTTGTAGCCTGTAGCTTGTAGCCTGTAGCCTGTAGCCTGTAGCCTGTAGCCTGTAGCCTGTAGCTTGCAGCCTGTAGCTTATAGCCTGCAGCTTGTAGCCTGTAGCTTGTAGCCTGTAGCTTGTAGCCTGTAGCTTGTAGCCTGTAGCTTGTAGCCTGCAGCTTGTAGCCTGCAGCTTGTAGCCTGTAGCTTGTAGCCTGTAGCCTGTAGCCTGTAGCCTGTAGCTTGTAGCCTGTAGCTTGTAGCCTGTAGCTTGTAGCCTGTAGCCTGTAGCTTGTAGCCTGTAGCTTGTAGCCTGTAGCTTGTAGCCTGTAGCCTGTAGCTTGTAGCCTGTAGCTTGTAGCCTGTAGCTTGTAGCCTGTAGCTTGTAGCCTGTAGCCTGTAGCCTGTAGCCTGCAGCTTGTAGCCTGTAGCCTGTAGCCTGTAGCCTGTAGCCTGTAGCCTGTAGCCTGTAGCTTGTAGCCTGTAGCTTGTAGCCTGTAGCTTGTAGCCTGTAGCCCGTAGCCTGTAGCTTGTAGCCTGTAGCTTGTAGCCTGCAGCTTGATTGTGGTCTCTGACAACTATTCGGATCACTTTTAAATTTACACTTTGAAAGATATTCGCCGACTTCAGAGCAGAATCAAATTGTGTTTTATAAAATTGGTTATAAATTTTACTGCGATGGTTCTTGGGTGAGTTTTATTAAAAACTGGTCAAGTGCGAATCGATTTCGCGCATGAAGGGTTTCGTACCACCGTACAATGGTAGGGATGGGTGGAGTGAATAGTTTGGATTTTACTTAGCAAAATGTTGTTTACAAAGTTATTGGTGCGGCTACTTTCACACTCCATGTACGTAACCAGGAGTATTCATAAGTTTGTATTTGGTATTGAAAGATTTGTTGTATGGGAGCCTCCTTAAATATTTATTTTATTCTGTTTTTTAGTGTTTGTTGTTATAGCGGCAACAGAAATACATCATCTGTGAAAATTTCGTCTGTCTAACTGTCACGGTTCATGAGATACAGCCTGGTGACAGACGGACGGACATCGGAGACTTAGTAATAGGGTCCCGTTTGGCACCCTTGGGTACGGAATGCTAAAAATTGGTTCAGTCGTTCTAAAGTTGTTTGCTTAAGAAGGAAACAAGTGAACCACAAATTTCGATATTTTTTATAAAATAAAGTTTCAGTTATTGTGTCGGTTGGATATTTTATTTTGTTTATCTACACACGTATCATAAGCCCTCTTTACTGCGTACAAAAACCGCACGTTACGATCAGCATAATGTTGAACTACTTGGTAAAAACTCATTCCTTATCTGAAAAATTACACATTATGACCATAATGTGTAATTTTTCTACATATTATGATATTCTTGCCGCCCCTACTTTGTCTGTGAAGTTGGTACTGACATTCAAATTTCGAACGCCGACGCCCGCCTGCGTGAAGTTGGTACTACAGAACAAGCTAAACAACTGCAGAGCCACAACGCCGGTCAAACATGCGGTTCCTGAACACATCAAAGAGAGCTTATGATATGTGTGTAGATAAACTAGTGTATGTAACTGTACATAATTAGGCATTAAAACTCTCGAGTGATATTATTACGAAACTCGCCTTCGGCTCGTTTCATAAACCCACTCTCGAGTATTGATGCCCTCCATTATGTAGCAGTCACATTAACTAGTATTTTAATTAGTTATTTAAGGATTTGATTGAACTAAATCGCCAGTTTGACATTGTCATTGCTCAATACCTGTCATAGATACAGAGTGTAGGTGCTGATCATGACCGCACCACCTCAGGGCAACGAGCAAGCGGTAGCAGCTGTGGAAATTCTAATTCGAATTGTAACCAAGTTTCGGGATATAATTACGCGCACGTGAGGTGGCGTGCGCGCATCTAATCATGACGCCCAATTAGAGTAGCATTTTACGATAATATCGTAATAGCTGGGGCCACAACCGAACTTAGTGAGAAGGTGAGGCAACAGAGAAGCAACAGAACTAAACTTAAAAGTTAAAGACGTTTTACTAAATTAACTATACATAAATTGAAGGAGACAGTCTAAGGTCTAGTACCTATAACTACATTAAAATATAATGACATAAATCCGCCAAACGCTTCGTCATAACTAAACATAAAAAACAAAATACATATCTATAAAAATAAACCGCCCCAAGAAACGCCCGCATCAAACGTGCCCATTACACTGGCAGCAATGGATAAAGTTAAATGGATAGTTTCAGAGCAGGCTTTTATGGGTTCCAAAAGGATCCTGTAGTCCCTTTGTCCCCCTTGCCTCTGTCCCCACTATGGGGACAACGTGCCTGGATCACTCGCGTGCCCGTCCGTCCGTCTGTCCGTCCGTCCATCGCAGGCACTTTTCTCAGGGACTATAAGAGATGAAGTCTTGAAATCTTTTGCAAAAATACTTATCCTGATTACCGCAACATAATTCAAATTTAATATGAGAAAAATATTGCCAAGAAAAAAGTGAATTGGGTAAATTGACAAAACGAAAAAGAAACACCGTAATGAGACATGTGGGGTATCGATAAAAAGGACTCTTTCTAAACTTTTTAAAGATATATTTATTTTATATTTATGTAGAACTTAAGCCAAAAATTATAGGAAATCCCCGGAACTGCCAAGGTTTTTAGGGTTCCGTACCCGAAGGGTTCCAAACGGGACCCTATTACTAAGACTCCGCTGTCCGTCCGTCCGTCTGTCACCAGGCTGTATCTCACGAATCGTGATAGTTACAGTTGAAATTTTCACAGATGATGTATTTATATTGCCGCTATAACAACAAATACTAAAAAACAGGATAAAAGAAATATTTAAGGGGGCTCCCATACAACAATTCTTTCAATACCACATACAAACTTATGGATGCACCTGGTTACGTACATGGAGTGTGAAAGTAACCGCAATAATAACTTTGTAAACAATATTTTGCTGTGTAAAATCCAAACTATTCACTCCACACCATCGCTTCCATTGAACGGTGGTACGGAACCCTTCGTGCGCGATTTCGACTCGCACTTAACCGGTTTTATTTATTTATCTGTAAACCACATACAAACTTATACATGCACCTGGTTACGTAAATGGAGCATGAAAGTAGCCGCACCAATTACTTTGTAAATAACATTTTTCCATCTAAAATACAAACTATTCACTCCACACCATACGTCCCTGCCATTGCACGGTGATACGGAACCCTTGACTCGCACTTGACCCATTTTTTCCCTTTAGCGAATAATGAATCTAATAAGTATTTATTTATTTATTATGTTTACCAACAGATGATACATACCTTAGACATAAGTCTATAGACAAGTAAAGTATTAAAAAGAAGTATGGGTACACCCAATTACAGGTAAACATTGCATGCACAGGTAACATGAAAAGTGGAATATGCATGAAGTATGCATAAATGAAACTTAAACAAGTAAGAAATGTTTGGTAAAAATAAATAATAATTATTAGTATTATTTATTTTTACCAAACATTTCTTGGCAAAGCTTGCTATGAGCCTAGTTCGATTTGTGTAAGATTGTCTTCAATCGAACAAGGCTCATAGTAAGCTCAATTAGGCTTGTGTTATGGGTACTAGAAGACGATATATTAAATAGAGATAAATACTTATGTAAATACATAGAAAACATCCAAGACAAATATTTGCCATTGCCGGGATTCGTACCCAGGACCGTCAGCTTCGTAGGCAGGGTCACTACCCGCTAGGCTAAACCGGTCGTCGAATATTATCTTACCTTAAGAGTGTTTCGTTAGCAAGATATTAATTGAAAGCAATTATAAATGTTTGAGAACATCGATTCTTTAATTTCAATTGTCCCACAAAGGTGACACTTTCAGGAACAATATTACCAATTTTTTTTTTGTTTAGGTATCGTCTACCCACATTTACCACATTCATCATGCGCCAAAGGAATACAATGGTAGGGCCTTCTTCAACGCCATCTATTGGATTTTGAAAAAGCCGGCTCTGGAAGTATCCCGCGTTTGAAAATCGAACCTGTAGGGCTGTAAATGAGATGTCGGATTTCAAGGTGTCAGTTTAGTTATACAAACTTAGTAAATTTTTACTTTTTCAGAATCGGACCCCAATGTTGCAAATTGATGAATTGCGCCCTAATGTCTTGCCAAAGGCACCTTTAGTCAGATTGTAATTGGACGCTCCCGCCAGTACGAGCCGTTTCGGTAGAACTTATTTAAACCTGGACGCAACTGTGCCTCTGCCACCCCTTTGGGACAAAGCGAGATGCTTTGATTTGTTTGTTTGTTTAAATAAAAAAAAAAAAAAAACACATTTCGATATGGTTGCGTGACCCCCAATGTCCGACGCCGCGCCGTCTCGAATTCTCATACAAAATATACCTATCCAACTAAAATAATAATTGTGAAAGTAGCGATGTTTAGATGTTTGGATGTTTGTGTGTTTGCGCCCCAAACACGCTACAACGGCTGAAAGGATTTGCATGAACGCCCGTTTTGAATTCTCATACAAAATATACCTATCCAACTAATATAATAATTGTGAAAGTAGCGATGTTTAGATGTTTGGATGTTTGTGTGTTTGCGC
The DNA here is from genome assembly GCA_949825045.1 of Argyresthia goedartella. NCBI lineage: Eukaryota > Metazoa > Arthropoda > Insecta > Lepidoptera > Argyresthiidae > Argyresthia > Argyresthia goedartella. The sequence goes on from OX463828.1 coordinate 20,710,249, forward strand.
CCCAAACACGCTACAACGGCTGAAAGGATTTGCATGAACGCCCGTTTTGAATTCTCATACAAAATATACCTATCCAACTAATATAATAATTGTGAAAGTAGCGATGTTTAGATGTTTGGATGTTTGTGTGTTTGCGCCCCAAACACGCTACAACGGCTGAAAGGATTTGCATGAACGCCCGTTTTGAATTCTCATACAAAATATACCTATCCAACTAATATAAGAATTGTGAAAGTAGCGATGTTTAGATGTTTGGATGTTTGTGTGTTTGCGCCCCAAACACGCTACAACGGCTGAAAGGATTTGCATGAACGCCCGTTTGAATTCTCATACAAAATATACCTATCCAACTAATATAATAATTGTGAAAGTAGCGATGTTTAGATGTTTGGATGTTTGTGTGTTTGCGCCCCAAACACGCTACAACGGCTGAAAGGATTTGCATGAACGCCCGTTTGAATTCTCATACAAAATATACCTATCCAACTGATATAATAAATGTGAAAGTAGCGATGTTTAGATGTCAAAATTAACCTCGAAAGAGCTTAAACACGCCACGTGCACATTGTGGCTTTTTTCTTTCATCACATGCAAGCGTTATTATATCGCATTTAATGGAGAACGTGAAGTATGTCCTTGGAGCAATGAATAGCTAATGTTTAAGTAAAGAAGACTTGCAAGCTCGCCTTTGTATTGTACATATAACTAATATTATAAATGTGAAAGTAGCGATGTTAGGATGTTTGGATGTTTGTGTGTTTGTGTGTTTGTGCCTCAATCACGCTAAAACGGCTGAACGTATTTGAATGAAATTTAGTACAGAGGTAGTTTATGAGCTAGATTAACATATAGTATACTTTTTATCCGACTGCACCAGAAGGGGGGTAACGTTATCTCGGTTAATGATAATTCCTAGGAACACGCGGATGAAGTTGCGGGCATCAATCATCAAAGTTGTTTTTGATTTTTCGAACGTTTGTTCCTTCCTTCCTTATTGTTGAATGGCCGAGTCGGAAGTGACCCTGCCTACGAGGCCAAGGGTCCCGGGTTCGAGTCCCGGTGGGGGCAAATATTTGTTTGATGAGAACGGATGTTTGTACCCTAGTCATGGTTGTTTATCTATCAAAGAATAATATTTATCTATATAAGTATGTGTATCGTTGTCTAGTACCCAAGATACAGGGAATCCTAGTTTGGGGCCAGGTCAATGTGTGTAAATAGTGTCCAAGGCATTATTATATTGATATTATTATTATTGTTATAAGTGTGTCCACCTTATGACTGCATTCAAATCGGTTCGCCGTTTTTTTTAGACATTTTTAGATATTTATATATCGATGTAAATACGTGATTATAATAATGACTTAATGAGAAGTAGATGCCGCATCTGATGGCTCATTTAAGCGGAGTCTCGACTTCATCACTGACATCTCACTTCCTTCACTCGCACCTCCGCCTCTTCCTGTTATTCCTATCCCTTTCTATAAAAAACGTGTAAGGACCTAACTACCAGTTAGTTAACGGCTAATTATTAGTTAGTCGCAGTGGTAATGGTTAGTTACTTATTTACTAGCGTGTAAAGTAACAACAAGATTGGTATTATCAATGTGGCAGAGGCATGCGTCGGGCGATTCGTTAACTGTACCTGATATACATACACATACATAGAGACACCTATAAGTTTTAAGTTCATACTCGATGGGATTCCGACGACATCAAAACTATCTATTAACCCCTCAAGTGTGTTCGTCCAGCCTACGGATGAAAACCCGTTATAGGTTTTTAATTTTATTATTCATATTCATATTCTTTATTTGCACAGAAATCTTAATAGTAAGGTAACAAAACATTTTATGAGCAAAGGCGAGCTTATCTCTATAGAGAGATTTCTACCAGCAAACCTAGGCAGGACAGGAAAAATGGTGCAACAGGAGAGTCCTAGTGCGCAATAAAACTGTACACATCTAATTGTTTACAACTAAAACATAATAATGTAATAAATAATATATACTAAATAAAATACAAAAGCAAAAAAATTAAATATATATCAAATATATACTACTTATATATACATATATAAAAATACCTATCATGAAAGAGAAAGGAAATGCTCTTTCAATCTTGTCTTAAAAGTGAAAATTGAGGGACTATCTCTAATAGCGCAGGGAAGTGCGTTCCACAGTCGGATCGCCGTTAACCTAAACGAGTGTTTGTAAGCGGCAGTGTTATGCCGAGGAATAGAAAGAAGAGACATCGTGTTGGATCTCCGGTTGCTATGCCTGGAGGAAATAAACTCGAAACGTTCTCGAAGATATGAAGGGTAGCGGGGATTTCGCAAAATGTTGAACAGATAGGAGAGAATGTGCATATCACGACGAAGGCGGATCGGAAGCCACCCCAACTCCTTGCGATACTGTGAGACATGGTCATACTTGCGCAGCCCGAAGACAAACCGAATCCCGAGGTTTTGAAGTCGTTCGAGTTTGTTCAGTTGTTCTTCGTTCGCACCGATCCAGCAAACATCCGCATAGTCGATTAAAGGTAGTAGGAGGGACTGGGCAAGGGTGATTTTAGTCTGCTGCGGCAGGAAGTGCTGCAATCTCCGTAGGGAGTGAAATGACACAAAGACTCGTCTGCTGACCTCAGAAACATGGGGCGACCAGGACAACAATTTATCAAATACATAGTCAGGTCATAAGTTCTGTCACATGTGCAAAATGAAATAATTTAGACATGTTTATTATTTACGTAAACATTTATATAGCAAAATGTACTTAATAAACCATAGATTCTTATGGTAATAAAGTTTATTCAAAATGACCCCTCGATTTTGAATACAGGCCTTTATTCTGCGCGGCCAGTCGTCTAACGCAGCACGAACGAGGTCCATGTCAATATCGGCGGCTGCCTTAATCAAGGATGCCTTGAGTGACTCCAAATCAGGATGAGGCTTTGAGCAGGCCTTTTCCTCCAAGTGTTGCCATATCTTGTAATCTAACGGACTCAAATCTGGACTGGAGGAGGGCCAGTCTTCGTGCCGGATGAAGTCGATTTCACGCGCCGCCAGCCAGTCTTGTGTGCTTTTCGCTCTATAAGCTGGCGCAGAATCTTGTTGGAATACCCAGTGCCTGTTATTAAACATGGTAAGAGAAACAGGTTCCACAAGGTTCTTGAGGACTGTATTTTGATACACAACTGCATTCGTTTTTACGCCTTTCTCACAAAAATGTACCTCAGTTAAGCCCCAATAAGAGACTCCCAACCAAACCATGAGCGAGGATGGAAAATGACCTCGTTGGACACGCGGAATACGGTTGCTCGCTTCTTCACTGCTGTGTGCGTACACCTTATCATTTTGTTTGTTGTAGCTCTCTTCCACGGTGAAAATTATTTCATCCGAAAAAAGAATTTCCCGATGCTTTTTTCCCGCGTACCGCTTCAACAAAGCGCGGCATCTCTACAGTCTCAGGTCCATTAAACGAGCGTCCAAACGATGTCCGGTTTTTCTTCGATATGACCTAAGCCCTAAGTCTTCATTTAACTGCTGGAGTCCTAACAGAGCGAGGGCGACCACTTCTTGACCTGTCATCTACACTAGAGTCTTCATTGTATCGTTTTATGGTACGATAAACGAATCTTTTGGTTATATTCAAATTTTTCAGTAAGTCGAAAATCTGAATTGGCGCGTAACCGCAACGATGCAACGCAATAACTGCGACACGGTCTTCTTTAAGTGTCTACTCCATATTTAAAAATGAGGAAAATTCTAAAAAGTTCACATTTTTATTTTGATGAAAAATTCGAAATTCGAATTCAATAAACTTTTTTGTGGCCAGCGTTCTAAATTCAAAAGTTTTTATTGTGTGACAGAACTTATGACCTGACTGTGTACAACCCCAAGATTCTTGGCTTTCTCGCTGTATGAAATTATGTTACCATCATACACTATAGGGTCGGCGGGCATTTTCTGAACTAGGTTATGAGAGTGACGAGTACCCAAAATCATGGCCTGCGATTTGCTCGGGTTGACAAGCAGACCATATGAGGCAGCCCATTTCCTGATGTTATCGGGATCAGCATTCAACGCCTCTACTGTCAGATTCACATCACACGGAGAGAAGTGCCGATATATTTGAAGGTCATCCTCGTACAGATGATAAGATGATGATAACGTCAGAGATGGAGTTAATTAATACTGAGAAGAGGAGAGGAGAAAGGATGCCTCCCTGCGGAACACCTGCGGAGAGATCACACCAGTCCGTTGAGATCTCCTCAGACTTAATGCGTAGCTGGCGGTCTCTCAGGTAGGAGTAAAACCAGCGAGCAGAGTGCGAGGAGACATTAAGTGACTTTAAAATTTCAACTAGTATATCGAAATCGACGCAGTTGAAGGCGCTACTGAAATCAAGCAGTGTAAGGACCGTAAGCTGCTTTTGATCCATAGCTAATGGAATGTCGTCGGTGACTTTGAGCAGTGCTGTGGCAGTGCTGTGACCCGGCCTGAAACCTGATTGGTGGGGATTCAGTAACATTTTTGAGGAAAGGTAGGAGGAGAGTTGGGAGTGGACAATTGATTCCAGGACTTTTTATTACCATGGCATAAGGTTCATAATCGCGATACCTCCTTTAACATTCCGCGCTGGAAGGGTCAACTAATATTCCCTAACTCGTTTCCAAGGTTACGTACCCGAAGGGTGTCAAATGGGACCCTATTACTAAGCCTCCGCTGTCCGTCCGTCCGTCCGTCTGTCACCAGGCTGTATCTCATGAATAGTGATAGTTAGACAGATAAAATTTTCACAGATGATGTATTTCTGTTGCAAGAAATACAAAAAAACTATAACCATAACAAGAAATATAAAAAAACAGGATTATATAAATATTTAAGGGGGCTCCCATACAAAAATTATTTCAATGACACATACAAACTTATGTATGCACCTGGTTTCTTACATGGAGTCTGAAAGTAGCCGCACTAATAACTTTGTAAACAACATTTTGCTATGTAGCATCCAAACTATTCACTCCACAACATCCCTACCATTATACGGTGGCACGGAACCCTTCGTGCGCGGTTTTTTCATTATTTTAATTCTCTTTATTCGTTGGTCTGACTATAAACAGCCACTTGGCTCACACTAGGACCCCTTACTCAGATTTCAATCTATTGGGTTGTCTAAAAGTTGTTGGAAGTATAATAGGCAACTAATGATACTGGTTTTCTCAAAAATGTAACAATCTCGGTCGCGTGCGCGAGATGTCGTCGCCGGGGGCTGCGCACGCGTCGGCCGCCGACAGCAGCGGTGGGGTGCTGCGTTACTCAACAGGTTGCTTGTAATTGAAATTTCTTTACGGTACTACACATGATAGACATTCAGAGAACTCATAATATATTAAATAACAAGCTGATGCCCGCAACTTCATCCGCGTGTTCCTAGGAATTATCATTAACCGAGATAACGTTACCCCCCTTCTGGTGCAGTCGGATAAAAAGTATACTATATGTTAATCTAGCTCATAAACTACCTGTGAACTAAATTTCATTCAAATACGTTCAGCCGTTTTAGCGTGATTGAGGCACAAACACACAAACATCCAAACATCCTAACATCGCTACTTTCACATTTATAATATTAGTTATATGTACAATACAAAGGCGAGCTTGCAAGTCTTCTTTACTTAAACATTAGCTATTCATTGCTCCAAGGACATACTTCACGTTCTCCATTAAATGCGATATAATAACGCTTGCATGTGATGAAAGAAAAAAGCCACAATGTGCACGTGGCGTGAATTTTGCCAGTGTACAGTGAATATGCTTCTAACGACTAAATGCAAGCAAAACAGCAAACTAGAGCTAGTTATGTATTTTTTAAATGTTCTAATTAACCCCTTTAATTTCATACCTATCACAACCCCGTTCAAAAACTTAAAACTTTATGGCCTCTAGAGGGCGCCACATAATTATAAGTGTATAATGTTACATAGTTACGACCAGCGGACGATTAATGCGCTTCTAACGATACCTTATTTGTCGAATTCTGATAGGTAGAACACATATTCTGGTGGAACATATGAACATACATACAAACATACCGGTCAAACACACAACCCTCCTTTTGACTCCGCTGTAATCGGTTGAAAAAACAGTTGCTTTCTAGAAAACCTGTAATTGGAAGTCGAATCAAGAGCGCCACCAGTTATGTTTAGGTCCTCTAGTAGCCGGTAGCTGGTGAGCAGTTGTGTTTTGAACAATCATCCATCATTACCTGCAGCCTGCCGCGGGCCTGATGACCGCTCCACGAGGCTGCCGGAGAAGAGTAGCAAAGAAGAGGGCCCAAATGTAAAGGACTTTGGATTTGGGGATATACATTTTGAAAGTCGTTGATTATGGAATCATTTGGAAAATCATAGAATATAGAATCTGTGGAGTTTTGACGGAATTACTCTTAAAGTATTTTGACGACCTCTGTGGTATCGTGGCCGAGGCGAGAGGTACCGGTTTCGAAGTCCGGCTGGGAAGGATGAAAGAAAAAACAGTTCATGGATGGATGTCTACATGTTTTTAAAGTCGCAGTTTCTGGTTCCCATGGTGTCCTAGTGTGGGGTCAGAAGTTAATGTATGTGCCTGTACTCGTGTATGTTAATGTTATGTTATGTATTTATCATCAAGTACCAAATACCAAATACCAAATACCAAATGTCTTTATTACTGTAGATATTTACATATACTTAGCAATCGTCATTTTTTGCCACTTCTCTACATTGGACCACTGTGGGAGAAGAAGGGCGTAGAAACTCCCACAGATTGATTTTTAGATCTCTTTTTAATAATTGCTTATGCTTAACTAATACAAAATATAATATTTAGTCATTATCATAATTAATAAGCAGGAATAAATAATTAAAAATTATTAACAGCAAGGTCTTTTTTATTAACAGCAAGGTACTACAAACATGTGTTATTCACGCAGTCTGTGGCATTCTAAAGGCGTAAAACTAACTAACTAATGAACTAAAATCGGACAGCCTTATCTGTAGGTTAAATTTTCAAACGAGTTTTTTTGAATAACGTATTAGAGTCGGAGTATAACAGATACAAGAAATAAGAAACTTTATTTGCGTATCATGGTTTACATTTGATATTAAGAGAGTAATTTTGTAATGCTAATTATTTTTTTTACATGAGAAGTGTGTACTTAAACGTCTTATACTTATTTGTATAGTAATAAAAATGAATCGCTGTGCGTTAGTCTGACTAAATCTCTAAAATCGCCCGACTGGTTTGTATAATTCCTATTTGCTTTTAGACCCCTGAGTCCAGAGGAGGTTTAGAAAAAATAAAATTACGAAATGTAGTACCCAAAGAGAATATAATCAGTACCGTTGTAGTAGTACCTACCCATAGATTAGCATCACACAAACTCCTTCGTCGTTGATTAATTAATTTACTACATTCAACTTCAACCTCTTTGTTGTTTGTTGATACAGTTTGTAAGCAAAGAGTTTCGTTTATCTGAGGTCTTATGCGTATTATGCTCAACAAAACGGACCGATAATGTCCATATATGTAGATTTCAGAAACCTATGAAGGTGCCTCTAAAATGATAAACGGATAGTTTTACGACGGGAAACTATGAGATTACGAACAATCCGTTGCGAAGCCGCGCACGGGCAGCTGGTATTTAATATTATTTTAATTTCTTTTAATTTTACCTTGTTATTATTACTTTTTACTGATTAAATTATAAATAAAGAAAGCTACCAAGGATTATCTTAGAGGTAATTCTAAGCAACTTAATCTAAGTAAATCTAGTAAACAAGTGGTTGAACATAAACATATAGGTCCTTACCATAAAAAAATAAACTCCTGTTCACTTGTTTAAAAAAAAAAATAGGATTTGACGTTTGTTTTGAGGTTAAAACCCGTATAATATTTTTTATGGTACACGGTTAAATATTAAGCACATTCCAAATGTACATATTAGATTTTTGCTGTGCTTACTCCTAAGCTTACGAAGTGGAGATTGTTATACATAAATAGAGTTTTTGTCAGTCATCGATGCGTGAATCGGAATCGTTGCACGTTTGGAGTTACTGCAGTATTTGTTAAATGCGATGATACACATAGTAACCATTAGACTTAGGTTAGGTTAGGTTCTTAGACTCAGGGGCATCAGTAAAACAATTTTCAACCATGACAAGGCTGTATTTATTCGGAAAATAAATATTTTTGAATTGTTATGTAGAATCGTTGCGACGAAGGGCTAGCCCCCTCAAGCAGAAATGGACTGTTCAGTATCTGGCTGAACGTGGGAACAGCTGCGCCTCAGCCACCCCGTATGGGAAAAGGCGTGACGCTGGTCACGTGATCACAGCGTCACCAGACAAAGATTGCTGATAAGTTTGAAAATTGAGGTCGTTGTTCTCTAGCATTTACGTGGGCATTGTTTGACATTTGAGCGCGCTCAATATAAGTAACAAGAGCTCTTTAAATAGAGCCATTCGGTACAATAAGCTGCGGCAATAATCTTGCCTCTGAATAAATTATCTGCTATTACCCTCGATGTACTCGATGGGCCGAGCGGCGGCACGGCGGATTTTAAACATTTCTTTTCTAGGCGCTCTAAAAGCCCACTCTCTTGTTTATCATTACCTCGCATGCTCGCTGTAGTTAGAATAAAACCATATCATGGAGTCACGCCTTTTCCTATATGGGATGGCAGAGGCAGGCAGAAGTTAGAACTAACATAAACATAGACAGTTACATACAGGCATGTACATTCGTGGGAAAAAGAAACAGCGACGTCACACACATATAAACATCCAAGACCTAAGGTTTTTTTTTCACTATCCCCAGCCGGGGATCGAACCCGGGACTTCTCGCGTGGTAGGCATAACTACAACCATAGCGCCACAGAGGTCGTTGAACTGACTGACTTAATCAGCTGACATTTCGCAAACTACTTAAATGTTTGACTGAGTTACAGACCTTTTCGTAAAACGTTTAAAGCATCAGAATCAGGATCTGAAGGGCTGTTAACGTAACACAACATTTATATACAGACACATAGATAGCTTCTGGCCCCACACTAGGATACCCTGCGTCGTGGGGACCAGAAACAGCGACGTCACACACATAGATATACATCCAAGACCTGTTTTTTTTTTCTCCTCGGCCGGTTCTCAAACCCGGGACCTCTCGCTTGGGAGGCAGAGCCTCTAATAGCACAGAGGTCGTAACGTACTGAAAGTTCAAAAGCTTTCAAACCCCGGCACAGGTATACTTGCTTCGTTGCCCACTCTACTAATTGTACTGTAAATTATTATTTTCAATAGCAGCGCGCCCGTTGATGTCTTTTGTATGAGACGTAGATCGGCGTGCTTTTTTGCAGCATGTTTACTTTTTGTCTAGCGCTTATAGCTTATATTACTGTGTTTTATATTGTGTGTGATGTGGAAGCTCTGGTGCGTGAGACAAATAGCAATTTCGTAATTGATATTAAATCAGTTCTTCGATTGTTCGTATTTCTTAAACAGAATCGTAAAAGCTCTGTATCATTAATTTATGTTTGTAGATATGTATTAACAGTTATCTTTATCTCTAAGAAGGTATAACGGCTAAGCTTTCAAAGTGCTTTAAGCCTCCCCACCGCCATCAAATACTTAACTGTGTATTTAATGTGAAATCGATAAAGTTGACTGAAACGGTCACTAAGTTTCAAATAATATATATACATTACAATACATTTTGAATCCGCTGCTGAGAGTGAACTTTAAAGCTTTCGTCTCGTCTCTATTAAGCACTGAACTTGTAGAGATTACTATGTATTTGACAAGTAAGTTCGGGTTTCAGGCCCTATACCAAAAACTTACAATTAAAATTCGTAATTTCGTAATTTATTTATTGTATCACAAAACAGATATACAGATGACTTATAACAGAAAAAACATTTACAAAGGCGAGTTTAGCTCTAACAAGAGATCTCTTACAGCAAATCATGAGAGGCAGGAAAGATAATAATTTTGCTCCTGACAATTTTGTAATAAACACAAGTGTGGAGGATGCCACAAGTGTGGAGGATGCCACAAGTGTGGAGGATGCCACAAGTGTGGAGGACGCCACAAATGATATATTATTTTGTTACAAATGGAAGCTCTTACAAGTATGTCAGTTGTAATTTATCTTGTTATTCATAAATAAGCCGGCTTCTCATTCACTATAAAGTCTATATGCAATATATATATCGCTTGTTATGCTATTTTTCACACTAGGTAATATACTGCGATATAAAATATTTTAGCATCATGTAAATGGGCTCAAAGAAAAAGTATGACGAGAGATATTATTAATTATATCTTGAGATGTAATTTACATTAGGTACATTATATACCACAGAGAAAAAATATTTGTAATTATTGTGATTTGTAATTTCGTTGAGCGTCGTAATGACGTCACTAATAATGGTGCATAGATATTGCGACCGTGTTGGAAGATATTGCTTTTTGTCAGATGACATACTGACTGATTTGAAGATTCTGTTAAAGTGCAGGAGGATGGTTTGTGTGGGAGCTACTGTTAGGTATGTAGGCACTTATCCACAATTTTGGTAGATTTTATTAAAAGAGGGAGGCCTGATAAGCTCATCTGTTTTGTTAGAAGACAACAGAAGTTTTAGCATGCCTTTGATCGGATCAAAGGATCTTTTCCAATTGGCGCCAATTCGAATAAACAATGACTTCTTGCGAAGAAATGTCTGATTTATCTGCACACCAACACCGACCATACAGTACAACAGATGCAGAAAATACCTTAAAGCTCCTTCGTAAACTTTGTCAGTTAGTGAAAATGCATAATAAAATACATAACAGTTAATGATTTAATAATATACAGAGTACTAATTAAGGTATCATGTGTTTAAAAAGGAAATTGCAATAGCGTATCGTATGTCTCAAATCGCAAGCCCACATTGAGAATATTTACATACATTTACAAACGTACAAACCCGCTCTCAGAGAAACTGCGGCATTTCTCTTACTCACACATACACACACGATTTCCCCTCTCACACACAATTGCTCAGCCCAAAGTTCTAATATCAAAAACTTTTGTTTAGTACTCACCATTTGGCCTTTGATATGGGCCAATTATAAGCTCATTTGTTGGGTCGCAGAACTGTTATTAGTTACATCTCCCAGTTGGAAGCGGAGCGGTAAAAAATATCAATCAAACACAGTTTTACATACTAGCACTAACACTACTAGCTGACGTTTGAAGACACTGGGGAGTAACGTTACTGAACATTGTGAAACGCTATTACTCGAACTTTTGTTGCAATAGCTTGTTCAGTGTAGCTTTTGCTATCGGAATATGTTGAGTTATTCGGGTGTAAAAGCGAGCGGTGTAGAACGCGTATATGCGCGTGCGCGTCTCAGGCGGACTGATCGCGCTGTTGTCAGTTCGGGGTGGGGCGCGCTGTGGTAGGCTTTTGGTTTTCTACCTGAGTTGACTCTACCGTTGAGCGTCCATGATCTACTGGTTACAGGATCACCTGCCACGCAGGAGATGTTCGAATCCCGCTGCCGTGATGATTGAACATTAAGAGGCGGCACGCCTGCTGAAGCATGCAGCAGGCAGGTGATCTGACCTCTATTGTGACTATTTCACCTAATTCCCAGTGTTTGCGCACTGGTTACTGTTGGTTCAACAGATGTCTCTCGGCAAATATTCTTGTTCTTCTAATAAATCCTAGAATTTCGCTAAACTTTTAGTCTGACAAAATCATCTTCTTTAATGCTATCCATCCCTAGTGTAAGCCAACTTATATTTAAATGTATAAGGGATTCTCACAAGAAGTGCTGATTCCCCCAGGTCACAATGAAGACATGAGGGGTTTAGTACAAGCTTTAATATCACACCTAGCTTGTTGCCAAATTGTCCCTACTGAGATTAACTAAATACGTAGCCTTTTTTGGGTCCTATCTCGCAATAAACATCTTAGACTGCCTGCAGTCTTTGATGTTCTTCCATTCTAGGTTCACATATCGCGTAGCTATCTTATTGAAGATATTCTTGGTGATAGGAGCTCATATGGATAGCCTTGGTTCTGGCCCAATAAAACGCTCATTAGCGCCGTTTCTAGCCAACTCATCTGCTTTTTAATTGGCTTGAATCCTTGAATCTTATTTTGAAAATCATTTATTTCTCTCTGTGCTTCAGCACATTCCACCATGACAAAAAAAACCTGCTTGGATAGCGTATAGCCCCAAGGCAATTGATTTGTCTTGTTCGTTTCTGTTCATGATGCAAATACCAGCTCCTAGTAATTTTACACTTTCTCTGGTTGATCTGTTTCTATTTCTCAGTTTTATCTTGTTCCTATGTGTAATTAAATTTATTATCAAATCGTTTTTCCTTCTTTATCAGGTCGTTGTTTGTCAATAGCATTTCCAATTTACCATAGGTTTGCCTCATAGCTGTCCGAGTTCTTTTCCTTTGTTTCTTGAGGTGTTTGTTCTACCAGAGTTGACCTTTTCCTTTCTTCCGGAAGTCATCGAAGGGGCCATGCCTGGTGGTATGCGTCTATTAGTCTTATTTCTGATTCATTGGCCCCCTCCTATACTTCTTCTCTAGTTCCAAATGTGAGTCGGGCTGGGGTCCATTTGCTCATAAGATCACGAAATAGTCCGTCTTCGAGGATTTCTTATTTATAACATCTCAAGCTGAAGTCTAATTGGAATGTAGTACGCCTATGATCAGGTAGAGTATCTTCCTCAACTAATCTCCAAATTTTTCACTATTCTGCCTATTTCACCCGATCTTACTGTTATATCGAGCACCTCTCTATGAATTCTTGTTATAAAAGTAGGTCTTCATTATCTATGTTCTATCAAGATATCAATATTATTGCCTGTGATAAAGTCTAATAGCTTTCTCCTTTCTTGTTAGTATCCGTACTATTCCACACCTCGTTAAGGGAGTAACATCACAGCACAACACGAATGAAACGTCTTTATCCATATCGAACGAAATACTCCACAATATCTTCTACCTCTCGCAGGGAGGCACGAAACCTTTGGCATGTAGCGGGATATGAGCTCTACCTTCTTGCATCCTCCTCCAACTTTTGACAGGTTAAGTTCTATAGCGACTAGATCTTTGGAACATATACCAGAAATTTAGTCTATTGCGAACAAATATACATGGTCGGGCAGCCAGCTCACCTGAATGGTCATAATAGAGATGGCCTCCCAGACAACAGCCCAGCCCCGTGACTCGATTTGACTTCGACATGTATGGCTCTTGTTGAAGGGCTATGTCTCTCTTGTCTACCACAATGGTTTTGCTTAGTTCAACCATCACACGACGACGACTACAACGCACTATTTAGGAACCTAAACTGAGCCGTAAAATTACCATGACCGTCTTAAAACAAGTCTTATTTAATTTATGGCGTAATGATTATGGAATCCCATTATGGAAATGGTTGCCATGGTGATTTTCTTTTCTTTTTTATCTAATCTGAATCGCTAAAAGTTTGTGGTTATTTAATTAATTAAATTTACAGAAATAAACCAAAATCAGATTCAGTTTCTGTCACTTCGGTCATAGGTTGTTTTATGTTTTCCCAACGGATCAACCGACAATTGGAGGTTTTGCCAGTTGAGCCATGGGTACATTTTTTTCAACTACAACTGACTAATCAATTGTGCCGAAGGGAATTTGAAGTACTCACGGCAAAACCAGCGGAGTGGTGGTGCCGTGTATCCGGAAGGTGTAGTCCCTGCCCCCTGCCTGAGCCCACATCCAGCTATGAGGACGAAGTCATCCGTCGCGTGCACCAACCGGTGCATTACCGCGCCTGCGCGCGAGACGAAGTCATCCGTCGCGTGCACCAATCGGTGCATTACCGCGCCTGCGCGCGAGGTATGGCGATTTTGAGCCTTATGCCATGGTAATAAAACCTTTTTTTGATCGTGTCCTTAACAAGTAATAACCTCCTAAATTTGACTATTCCTATCTATTACATTTTGTTCACTATCCGTCTCACTCACTAAGTTTATCTACAGTCAAACCGATCAAAAATACCTGAAAAGTGACAGCCCTCAACATAAATTAGGAATTACTGGTAAAGAAAAGGCTTTGTAATCTGTCCACCAGAAGGCTCTACTATCTTGTAGAAAGCTACAATCACCATGGCAACACTAAATCCGCCATATTAAAGGGAGAGCGAGACAAAATCGGATATAACTGTCTCCTTCTACATGCCGGAATGTGACCCGGGCTCACCTTGAAGGCCGTATACACCTCCAAAGCTCTTCCTTCACTCCTCAGAAACCTTATTTAATAAGGCATTGAGTATATTTCAGCGTAATGATATTAATGGTAAGGATTTTGGTCCGCCAAAACCTCAATGGGCTTAGAGCTTCGCCGGTTACGCCACTTGATAAGGCTATGATATGTTTAAACTTCAGTGGGGTCTTTATTAGCAAGCTTTATTGACTTTTTGGAGAGCTTTTATCACCTTTATGCCCCTCCTGTAGTCGATAAGCGTATAAGTAGTGCTTGGCCTAAAATGGGAATGTCTAGAGATATAAGTGAAACGTCCAAGGCTTCCCACTCCGTTGTTCCCGCTAGAGAGGGGTACTACGGATGGTTGAAATCTGTCAGACGATCAGCTAGCAATTTTACACTTGTAACAGACTAGCAGTGGGAGCCTTGTATGATCTTGTAACTTGTCGGGAATACATCAACCCTAATGAATCCGTATAAGTAGGTATGATGGAAAACCACGAGGATGTTGTATTACAATACTACATATAGTTTATTGCGGGCTGCTTTCCCGCAACTCGACGATTTTAGTTTGGACAACATAACGTTGCCGACGAATTTCTGGAGCGACCTCAGCGACCCGAGGTGTGTTGCCCGGTAGATGGAAACGCCGGAATATTCCAGCAGGACGGACGTGGGTGGCTGTCTCCTCATCGTCCATGCAGGCTTTGCACAGTGGGTCCGTAACACCTACAGTGTGTAGGTGTTTGTTTAGCAAAGCATGTCCAGTGATCGCTCCGGTTACCAAGCGTAGCTGTGACCTCTTTAGCTTCAGAAGTTTACGCGATAATCCGAGCCGGACCGTCGGGAGGGCCTGTCTAGGTTGACCAATAAAGTTGGTGAGTTACCTTTGTGTGCTGTCGTAGGGTTTTCCTTAACCAACTGAATGGTAGTGGTATTATGGGTTCTGGCCCCCCACCGTCTCTCCTGAACCCAACCTTGCCAGTGCGTCAGCTGCGACGTTGCCGCGGGAGCCCTGTGTCCCTTTATCCACTGGAGGGTAACAATAATAATAATAAGTTATTCCTAGGATAGCTACCAGGAATCACCAGAAACACATAATCCGCCTACCCAACCTATCTACAGATATGTGCAGACTGTGCCATAGAAGCTCCAAAACCATCCAACTCATCACCAGTGCCTGCTCATCATTAGCTCAAACAGACTATAAACATAGGCATGACCAAGTTCCCGCGATTATCCACCAATACATAGCTTATGATTCCAAACTTATCAATGAAAAAACTGCTTACTACAAATGTCAACCTGCATCCATACTAGAGAACGAAAATTGCAAAATATACTGGCACAGATCTATAATTACCGATAAAACAATACACTTCAATAAACCCGATATAACCGTGCTGGACAAAATAAAAAAGCTGTTTACCTTATAGACATTGCAATACCCAATAATCACAATCTCAACAGCACCCAAGCTACAAAGATAGCGAAATATACCGATCTTTCAATAGAAATACAAGCCCAATGATACCTGATACCTTGGACACTATTTACACACACTGATCTAGCCCCAAACTAGGATTCCCTGTATCTTGGGTACTAGACAACGATACACATACTACTTATATAGATAAATATTATACTTTGATAGATAAACAACCATGACTAGGGTACAAACATCCAGTCACAGTCACAAAAACCATTATCTAAGCAAGTTTGGCTGGTGAGTGTAATTCTAGTCGGGTCTAGACATGACAAAAATTGTATTGTTGTATCTACAAGCAAATCTACATTAAGATCGCTACAACCAATTAACTTTTTTCTGTTATCACAAAGTTTAGTGAGGGCTTCCTCCATAACTTTCTCAAATATTTCGATTTTTCCATGGCCTTTTTCATCCCTCGGAGGTCTCTAGACACACACAATAATATGGCTATCTAACTCAACACAGGATACCTCTATTTGTCTTTCAACAGTAGGTGCAAGAATATCTTTGCGTTGTTTCACCTTAATATTATTTTTTACTAAGATTAAAGAACCACCTCTATCAGCAGTCTTTCTATTGTAACAACTGACAATTTTGTTATTATTTATGTCAAAAGACATCATATTTCCCTTTAGCCAGTGTTCTGTAATACAAATAACATCGATGTCAGAATTTTTTAGAAAAAAATATAATACAAGTGCTTTGCCAGGCAGCCCTGGATGTTTTGATGAGAAATATTTAAGTGAGGCTTACCCTTTAACATATTTAGTGGCTCTTGTATGCTAGAGATTTCCTCTATTGAAACTGATTCCATGTTGCATGCAAAATATTATTAATCGGTGAATTCCGAATAGGGGTGCAAGTTATCTTACCATTAACATAATCAGGTTTCTGATAAGTCTGTTCAACAAAAACAGCTGATTTCAAGATGAATTTGGTTTAACCAACTAAAACTGCGTCGTATATATTATATTCCAACAATGTAGCTACTAATTTTCTATATTTATTAGACACGTTTCTTGAGTCAAAGTAAAGTTATGAATAAAATTATTCATGTCGAAATATACAGTCAGGTCATAAGTTCTGTCACATGTGCAATATGAAATAATTTAGACATATTTATTATTTATGTAAACATTTTTATAGCAAAATGAACTTAATAAAACATAGATTCTTATGGTGATAAAGTTTATTCAAAATGACCCCCGCGATTTTGAATACATGCCTTTATTCTGCGCGGCCAGTCGTCTATCGCAGCACGAACGAGGTCCATGTCAATATCGGCGGCTGCCTTAATCAAGGATGCCTTGAGTGACTCCAAATCAGGATGAGGCTTTGAGCAGGCCTTTTCCTCCAAGTGTTGACATATCTTGTAATCCAACGGACTCAAATCTGGACTGGAGGAGGGCCAGTCTTCGTGCCGGATGAAGTCGATTTCACACGCCGCCAGCCAGTCTTGTGTGCTTTTCGCTCTATGAGCTGGCGCAGAATCTTGTTGGAATGCCCAGTGCCTGTTATTAAACATGGTATGAGAAACAGGTTCCACAAGGTTCTTGAGGACTGTATTTTGATACACAACTGCATTCGTTTTAAGCCTTTCTCACAAAAATGTACCTCAGTTAAGCCCCAATAAGAGACTCCCAACCAAACCATGAGCGAGGATGGAAAATGACCTCGTTGGACACGCGGAATACGGTTGCTCGCTTCTTCACGGCTGTGTGCGTACACCTTATCATTTTGTTTGTTGTAGCTCTCTTCCACGGTGAAAATTTTTTCATCCGAAAAAAGAATTTCCCGATGCCCTTTTCCCGCGTACCGCTTCAACAAAGCGCGGCATCTCTTCAGTCTCAGGTCCATTAAACGAGCGTCCAATCGATGTCCTGTTTTTCTTCGATATGCCCTAAGCCCTAAGTCTTCATTTAACACCTTTTTCACCGTGGTCCTGCTTAACCCCATCTGAAGGGCCAACAGTTTCTGCTTACGTATGGGATTTCTTTGAATTCGCGCCTTCACAGCTTTTATCACTGCTGGAGTCGTAACAGAGCGAGGGCGACCACTTCTTGACCTGTCATCTACACTAGAGTCTTCATTGTATCGTTTTGTGGTACGATAAACGAATCTTTTGGTTACCTATATTCAAATTTTTCAGTAGGTCGAAAATCTGAATTGCAACGATGCAACGCAATAACTGCGACACGGTCTTCTTTAAGTGTCCACTCCATATTTAAAAATGAGGAAAATTCTAAAAAGTACACTTTTTTATTTTCATGAAAAATTCGAAATTCGAATTCAATAAACTTTTTTGTTACGTTAGTGGCCAGCGTTCTAAATTCAAAAGTTTTTATTGTGTGACAGAACTTATGACCTGACTGTGTACAATAGCATCGCTGTGATGACACGTTAAATTAAATAAATGAATATTCATTCTATGCACAGATTTATTTTGTGTTCGGTCAAATTACAGGCGTATGGAAAATTGCATAGGACTTATAAATTTGCATTTCATCATACTATGTAAGTCTAGAAGAAGTCTTTACTCTGCAAAAACGTCTAATCCGAAGTTTGTAGGCCTTACTTTATAAAGCTTGAGCTCCTCACACTTACAAGCATTTACATTTTTGAAACTTGTAAGTTTGTCCGAAAATATCCCGATTTCTATACAAAACGAGAAAATAAACCTACTAACTAGTCTGTAAGGCCCAACCGTAAAACAATCGGCTTATGTTTAAACGATTACCAAAAACGCACCTATTTTACTACCAATAAATTCGAAATGACTGCCAGAATGGATAAATGTCCACCAAATTGTGTTTGGATAAATGATCACCAAACTTATTTTTATGTTTTGTGTGCTTAAGTTTATGTTTTAGGTATTTTTGTTGTTCTTACGTGTTCAACCTAACACGAAGGATAAAGGGGCTTCGCTTCGCTCACCGCCTTCACCTAAGCTACCGCAGTATTTTGCCCTGATATTTTTTGCAACTTTTGGTGTTCATTTATGCATTTTGGGTAGGAAAAAATATTTTGCTGATCATTATATTTGTTGCCATTACAAAGTATAACTTCATGCATTTTACCATGTGAGTTAGCAGAGGCACAGTTTTTCTCCAACAATGCATAAGTTACAGCGTGGCAGGGGGCTAGCCCACCGCCGCAGCACTGAAGATACTAAGATGCTGTAATAAATTTAGATACTATTGTGAACTGTGAAAGAAATCTAATAAAATGAGCTAACATTAATAGTAGAAGTGTAACGAAAAGACCCGCTTGATCGCGACTGTACAGTTCTTGCCGAGTTTCTGACACCTCTCTCTCTCTCTCTCTCTGCTCCGATTTTTGAATTGAGAATAGAATAGAATAGAATAGTAATAGAAAATTACGGAAATATTCGGTAGGAAACCTTTGAGTAATAATACATTAATACTCAAAGTAGTAAACGTAGTTTTTCCAAATTAAGGTAACAAAAATGACAATTTAACTTTAAAATGCGTGGTTTTGACTGTCAGAAGCAAAATTTCGTGTGGTGTAGCAGTCGAGGCTGTGCTTCCCAAGCGAGAGGCCCCAGGTTCGAGCATACGTTGTTAAAATGGCTGCCGATCCGTCTTCGTCGGGACACACACATCCTCACTCTTCTATTCAACATCTTAACCAACCCTCGATACCCTAGCTTTCTCCGTGAGCTTTTTCAATTTCTCCCTTCGGCTCGTCCACGTAGAACTCACACGGCTTCCCTGCTCTCTATACCTCATCACAACACCGTCGCATACAAGCACTGTTTTCGATTGCGGGCGATCACTCTCTGGAACTCGCTTCCCTGCACTATCAGAGATAGTCCATCTCTGCCCGTCTATAAGAATCGTTTGAAGGAGCATTATCTTTCTCTATCCTAGATTTGAGCTTTGTATATATTAGTTTATTTAGGTGTATTTATATTTTTATATAATATTTATGTTCTTGTGCATGTAGTGTATCTAGCAGTTAGTTCAATAGTTCCGTAATATATGTATGTATCTTATCAGAGCACATAGGTCTATCCTGTATATTAAATTATTCTTATCAACCTTGGGTTTGCTGGAAGAGATCTCTATTTAGAGATAAGCATGCCTTTGTAGATGTCCTTTCTGTTTATTATATCTTATGTTGTTTTATGTGCAATAAATATATACGAAATATACGAAATATACGAAATATATACGTTGTTATGTTGTTGTTGTTATTAGGTAACTTCCGCGTAACTTACCTTTGAACTTTGAGTAATAATATATTTACATTATTACTCAAAGCCTTCGAAAAGGAATCTTTTGAGACAATTTTCAACTCTACCTCACCCCACTTACCGTATGCGAGAAAGAGAGGTCACAGATTGCTCAGAGGCAAATCAAAACCTATAGAACATTACCCGTAGCACAAATTAGTCTATGGCACAAGTAAAAGAAAAAATCCGAAGCGCGTTCTAGACTTCCTTACAAAAAATGCGATTTGTGCGGAACCCTCGGTGCGTGAGTTTAACTCGCACTTGCCGGTTCATTTTTCCTTTAGATTACAATAAAACCTGCTCAGTGCAAATTCCTGGACACGACTTCACTAAGACGCACAGCATCACGCAGTTTTTCACTGGCCACTCACTGGCTCTACTCAACAAAAGACGGCGTTAGTGCAATATTTTCACGATAGATGGCAGTAAAATTAAACACTGAATACTGATGTACCTACCAAATAAATAATGAATTGATTTCTAAAAAAAAAAATAACGTCAGAATAATCCGTTAATTATTTAAGCAATTGAGCATATGAATGAACAAACATTAAAATTAAAACTAGAAATTAAAAGGTCTCCGTTGCTCAGCAACCAAATGCAACGAACTGTCAGTCTGTCATTCTTTCTTTTTCGCTTTCTCTTTCTCTCTGCTTGCTTACTTTACTCTTCAACCAAAACAAAAGAAAACGTAGTAATTTTAATTTAAAGCCAGAGAAGTAATAAACGATCATTCTGTATCAAATTCAATTGCATAATTTGTTGAGTGACCTCATATGATCCAAATGCAACGGTTATTGCTGCCCACACGATATGTAGTCATGCTATAAAATCTTGCACACCAGGAAACCACCACATAGCCATTGCTTGCCACTGGAGGCAGAGAGTGCATCTTTATTGATTCCACAATAACTCACTGAGTGCAACTGTGGGTCAGTGTCGATAAGGGGGCGGAAGAAGCGTTCCTTTCCTGTGTTCCTAAAGTGCATTGGTGCATTGGTGAGTAATTAATATGCACCAGTTTTTAAACTGCTTTAGAAGTCTTGTTCTTGTGGTCAAAACTTATCAGACACGTGTAAACATAAAACACACAAACATTTACATACAGGCACATACATTGCTTCTGGCCCCACACTAGGATATCCTGTGCTGTGGCAACTAGAAACACTGAAGTCACACACATAAACATCCAAGACCTGGGGGTTTTCTTTTTCTTCATTCCAAGCCAGGGATCAAACCCGGGACCTCTCGCATGGAAGGCAGAGCCACTACTGCAGTGGCACAGAGGTTGTAATGTGAGTCAGTCCATCCATGTAAATCTATTACAGAACTTACATTACATACATACCTAAAATAACTAATTTGAACATAGTCTAAATGAGTTAATGCAAGGAACTAAATTAGATTCCCAACAAATTTGAAAGAAAATTTCATTGTATAAGCTACACTTTGAATTTATTTTTTTATTCAAATCGCTGCAACCTTGAGCTAAAATAAAATGTGCTTCACAGAACATGTCTCATCACAAGCCACAATGGCAGCTCCAAGCATTAGCAGTGCAGCGCCGAGAGTTAGAACAACGTAGGGCTGAAGAGTCCAAGAAAGTAGCCGATTACTTTGAAGCTAATACAAATGCTTCAAAACACCATGAGATGTGGACCACTGCAGGGTACTATGAACGAGCTAAAAAGGAGGCTAACTTGTTGAGCGAGAAGAAAATCCATACCATGTAAGTTATTGCTTTGTTATTTATTTATTCTAGTTTAAGTCGCAAGCATTAGATACAAATGGCTTGTGTTTAAAGAATTACCAAAAAATTCGTAAATTTACTACCAATAAACTAGAAACTTCCTCCAGAATTAGTAAACAATCACCAAATTGTGTTTGGATAAATGATCACCAAACTTCTTTTTTTGTTTTGTGTACTTAAGTTTATGTTTTAAGTATTTTTTGTTGTTACATGTTCAACCTAACATGACGGATAAAGGGGGCTTCTCTTCCTCTCCTCACGCCCTTTACCCTTCACCTAAGCTACCGCAGTATTTTGCCCTGATATTTTCTGCAATTTTTGGTGATCATGTACCCATGTTGGGTAAGAAAAAAATATTTTGGTGTTCATTATATTTGTTGCCGATAAAAATTCAAATTTTTAACCCCTGACGAAAAAGAGGGGAGTTATAAATTTAAAGCGTCTGTCTATCTGTCCGTGGCTGCCTAGTGGTCAAATGGGTAGATGGATTTTAATGTAGTTTTCTGTAAAGTTAGTACACTCTCCTCCAACGTTTTATTGAAATCCACTCAGTGGTTCAAAAGTTATCAGCTTAACAAGGAAACAAGTCAAACAAATTTTGGACTTAAGGTTTAATTTTTTGTGTAGGGATGGTTTTACATTGTGGTTGTTCTCTTGAGGGTACTTTGGCATTTCAGGACTTTGCCTTAGTGACTCCTTTCAGCTGACTCATGGCTATTTAAATTGCTGCAGTGTTCAAGGAAATTGGAGGAACATGGAAGGAAAAAAGAACTCAATTAATAATATGTTTGTGAATGTACAGCAATCTTTTTTGGGATATATCTTATCTTTTCTTTCACAATACATTTTCAGAAAGTTGGAGGAGCGCCGCAAAAAACTGGAGCTTATGCTGTTTACAGAGCACAACCTGTACCAACAAGAACTGAAGATGCTGGCCTCGCAGCCAAAACTCTTCAAAAATGGGTAAGCTATGGCCTTTCATAGTCCTTGGCCGTAGGAACGTCTAACATAGATCTTTTTATTTATCGCCTTACCTTAGTTGATTTACAAGGGGAGGCCTAGAGGGGATTTCGTGAGTTACTCGAGCGTGTCAAATCAAGTTTTGGGAGATATCTTACACCCTGTTTAGATTTAAGCTTTCCATCTAGACCCGCTTAGTTAGGGCAGCAAAAAGTAAGTTCATATTGTATGGATTTATGGACCATACAAGAGAGATTTACTCGAGCACGTCAGACTTAAGGTTCAAAGCCGAACGCATCTTCATGTCGCCGGGCATGAATTCGAAGCCGGCGACATGTCGCACGACCGCAACTGCGATTCCCACGCTGTCATTCTTATAAACAAAAACACTACTGGAACCTCTTCCGTGTAGCACAATCACGGATCCGCGACAATGACGCGACGATGATGGTCAACTTTAGGTATACATAATCAGACTTTTTTGTAATTCGTCCACATCTTTGTTGAGGTACTAATATAAAATAAAAATAAAGGCCAAGTGCGAGTCGGCCTCGGGCAGGAAGGGTTCCGTACCACCGTACAATGGTAGGGATAGTGTGGAGTGAATAATTTGGATTTTACATAACAAAATGTTGGTTAGAAAGTTATTGGTACTTTCACACTCCATGTAAGTAACCAGGTGCATTCATAAGTTTGTATGTGGTAGTGAATTGTTGTATGGGAGACCCCTTAAATATTTATTTTATTCTGTTTTTTTAGCATTTGTTGTTATAGCGGCAACAGAAATACATCATCTGTGAAAATTTCAACTGTCTAACTATCACGGTTCGTGAGACACAGCCTGGTGACAGATGGACGGACGGACAGCGGAGGCTTAGTAATAGGGTCCCGTTTGGCCCCCTTTGGCCAGTCTAATTGAGAGCCTCCCCCTTTTTGAAGTGGGTTGAAAAGATTAATAAAATCGCGATCAGAATACTCAAAGACGTCCGACATCTTGTCTCATAGAACACTCAGCTGTCGCAATAGGTAACATGAAGTCCACTGAACTGAGCAACTGAAACGCAGGCTTTATCCTGTCACATTGTTTTTATTCGTATTTTCCTAGACACAAATTAGAAAAAAGCTCCATCGTTTCTGCCTCGCTTTACTTTGTACCAATGAGATAAGTAATGTACATGTTATGGCCTAATTTCGAAAAGGCCTTTTGGAAATGAGAAACATTTGTCAGTGAATGACTATGAGTAACTAGTTGCAGAGGTCTCGATAGAGGTCTTTAGTTCACATTTTACAATTGCATTCCTCAATTACAGGTCATACCTCAACAGCATACCAACCTCGACACTCCAGGAGGTTAATCAAGGTATAGTCGCTAAAGAACAAGCGCTCCGGAGACAGGAGGCCGAGCTGAGACTGCACCATGCATGGAGGATGAACCAGCCTGAGCTTAGGGCGGCTAGGAGCCACATTGAGAGTGGGAGACTCAAGTCCGCTTGGTAAGTTCCCATTTAGGATGGTACAGAAAGTTGTACTCATATTTTTTTAGTTTTGAGTGGACAACATTCTGAATTCTTTAATCAGATCAACTTCACTTCTCCATGCAAATCGGATGATCACCCAGGCGAAAAAGGTAGGTAGGCGTGGAGAAAGAACGGATAAGTATAATTACTCTGATCTAATTGATTTCATTGTTGAGAACACCAATCAATTTATGGCATGAATGCACAAACTGCAGCTCAAATAAAATGCCGCTTGTATATCATACTTGTGCTGTCATTTCCCGAGTCAGTGACATCCGGAATCAGGAATGAGTGTCCGTCAATATTTGAGTCGTCGGATGTGCTTTAATTGTTTAAATTCATTTCAGGACTGAACAGATCGTTGAGAAAGAGATGCAAAAGAGAAAGGACGAAGAAGAAATGCGCAAGGCTCTTCTGGAGAGAGACGAAGCGCTTCGTAGACAGATCGCGATAGAAGAGCAGAGACTGAAAGAGAAGGAGTTACAGATGAAGGTATGAAACTGTATAAAATAAATTGTATACGCCTATTGTTTCCTTACTTCGGTCCCAGAGAACCATAAGTTATATAAGATATTTTTTTTCTGGTTGAAAGAAAAAAGTGGCTTGTGTACCCACTTTGGGTTCCCTCCAGCCTCTAATTCCTGATAACTCACTTAATTCTCACCGATTCCTTCTTGTGCAGGAACTCCGTAACAGTCTCGAAGGGCAAATAGCCGAACTGAGCGAGAAAGAGACAGCAGTCAAAAAACTACGCAAGCAAGAAGAGAAGGAAAAACTAATTCTGCAAGAGCTGCAGTTCATTGCGAACGAACGAGAGAGAGAACACGCTCGCCTACAGAGCGAAAGGGATGCATGTATAGTCAATATGGGACTGCACAAGCACAGGTTGAAACAAAGAGTGATGTCTGTTATGAAAGAGATAGAACTAGATTTGGATATGTTGATGAAGATTCGGAAGGCTGTTATACAGGTATTTACATTGCATATCGTCACGCGGTTTCCCATACAGAGTGGGCGAGGCTTTTTATTTAATTAACATCACTGTATTTATTTAATTAAGACGACCTCTGTGGCGCTGCGGTTGTTGCTATGCCTACCATGCGAGAAGTCCCGGGTTCGATCCCCCGATAAAGAAAAAAAAACAGGTCCTGGATGTTTATATGTGTGTGATGACGCTGTTTCTGGTTCCCACCACACAGGGTATCCTAGCTTGTAGTGATTTAGGACGGTCCTGTCATAGGATGCAATGGTACTACCACCCGAATATCCCACAGCGTCTAACTGTAAAACATGCCACGACGTGACGGCTGAACCGATTGCGAATATTCAAACGCACCCTATAATTAGACGACCTTTCTGTCATAGCGTTTGAGGTTCTGCCCCATAATCGGTCTAGGATGTTTCTGATTCCCACGAAATATAATCCCTAGTGTGGCGCTAGAAGTAATACTTGTGTGCCTGTTTTAATTAAGAATGTTTAATTTATCGACTTAATTTACGATTTATTTTAATACCTCCATAGGACTGCGAATCAGAAAAAGACAAGTGCGCAAACTACAGACGTTTGCTCGACTCGGCTCTCAGAGAGTTAGAAGAGCACCGCGATGGGGAGCGAGCGAGACAGAAGAGTATTGAGGCGATGTATGACGGAGAGGCGAGGCTGATTCACGAGAAGCAGGACAAGGTAGGAAAAAAATTGTTATAACTAGAAGCTGCACAAGGTAGGATAAACACTTGTTATAACTAGAAGCAGGACATGATAGGATAAATACTTCTTAAAACTAGAAGCAAGACAAGGTAGGATAAATACTACTTATAACTAGAAGCATGACATGGTAGGATAAATACTACTTATAACTATAAGCATGACATGGTAGGATAAATAATACTTAAAACTAGAAGCAGGACATGGTAGGATACACATTTCTTATCACGAAAAGCAGGACAAGGTAGGATAATAAAAACTTCTTGTAACTTGTTATAACTAGAAGCAGCACAATTTCAAACAAATCAATGTTATTATAGAACCTTAATAAGTTACTATATAAACACTTCTTATAACAAGAAGCAAGACATAGTAGGATAAATACTTCTTATAACTAGAAGCAGCACAAGGTAGGATGAATTCTTCTTGTAACTAGAAGCAGGACAAGACAGGATAAACACTTCTTGTAACTAGAAGCAGTACAAGGTAAGATAAAAACTTCTTATAAGAAGAAGCAGGACAAGGTAGGATAAATACTTCTTATAACTAGAAGCAGCACAAGGTAGGTTAAAACACTTATTATAACCAGAAACAGCACAAGGTAGGATAAACACTTCTTATAACTAGAAGCAGTACAAGGGAGGATAAACACTTCTTGTAATTAGAGGGATTTATAATTACGGAAGCAAAATACAGACAGGTTGCAACAACGTAGTCAAAAAGTGACAAATAAGGTAGAGTTTAGAAATCACTTATTAAACACTGGCAAAATATGTTATCCTATCACAGTATTGTAAAAAATCACAAACAAATTCAAAGTTATTAAGAACTTAAGTTCTCCTTATAATGGGTTACGCTCACAGATCGCTATATGTAACCAAATAAATAAAAGAAAGTGTGTAAAGAGAATGAATATAAATCTAAAAAAAATAACTCAAGAACTTACTCTATAGTTTTATACAAACTTTATGTTTATGTTTGTAACACATATACAAACTTTATGTTTATTTATGTCACACATCAGTAAACTTACACTATACATGAATATACATGAGTCTTTATTTATCAAATCTATGAACATTAACAAAAACAATAGTTAAATTAAGTAAGAATTAACTGATTTACAAATTTATTGTGAACATCTCTACATAGAGGTTTTGTTAGTAAGTCTGCAATCATGTCAGCAATACATAAGTATTTCACATCAATATAGTTGTTAGAAATATGTTCCCTGATAAAGTAGTAACGGATGTCGATGTGTTTAGTTCTAGCATGAAGCATGGGGTTTTTACATAATAATCATTGAAAATTACTATCTGAAGTGTCAATCCAAGTATTTCCTGCAAGAATTTGCGTAGAAACAGAGCCTCTTTACATGCGTCCGAAAGTGATATGTTCTCTGCTTCTGTGCTTGATAAAGCAACTGTCCGTTGCTTCTTGCTCTCCCAAGAAACAATTGACTTACCAACCATGAAGACATTGCCGGTGTGGGATCGTCTGTCCACCTCGTTTCTTCCCCAGTCTGCATCAGCATAGCCGGTAACAGGATTCTCACTTTTGGGAAAAATAAATGAATAATCTTTAGTACCTTTTAAATACCGAAGAACCTTTTTTTTGCTGCTTTCCAATGGGTTTCATTGTACCCAACATTAAACTGTCTCAAGTAACTCACTGTATGTGCAATGTCTGGTCGAGATCCCAGGGCAAAATACATGAGTGATCCTATTAGACCTCTGTAATCAAACTTGTGATTACCCTTTTCATTTTCAGCCTTTATAAGTTTCACACTAGTTTCCAGAGGTTTTGCTGGTTTGCAATCATCCATTTTGAATTTTTATAATAATATCTCTCTTTAGCATGAATGATCAAGTGATATATTATTATCATACCTGCATACACGAATTCCCATGATAAGCTGGCCCTAGATCTGAGATTTCAACTTGATTTCATTGTTGTCTTGTCAACATAGAGAGCCAATATCATGAGTCTGTTATCGTTTGTTTTATAATAAACATATGGTTCTGATTGTGTTTTGGTGAACCCCAATTTATCACACAAAACCTTATTCATTTTCTCATACCAAGCTTTTGATGCTAGCTTCAAGCCATAAATAGCTTTGTTCAACTTATACACTTTCTGTTCATTACCTTTACATTTGAAGGCTTCAGAATGCTTCTTGTATACATTTCTTGGAGGTTTACATTAAAAAACGCTGTCTTTACATCAAGATGTTCAATATCCATGTCATGTTGATCGGTAATATCTAGTAGTGTACGAATGCTCGAGTACCTCACAACGGGGGAGAACGTCTCACTGTAGTCAATGCCATATTGTTGAGTATAATTTGATACCAGTCCAGCCTTTTGATACCAGTCCGGCTTTATATTTCAAAACCTTACCATTCAAACCTCGTTTTTTCTTGAATACCCACTTGCATTTGATTGCCTTTTGACCTGGGACTGGATCGGTAAGAGTCCAGCATTTATTTGCATTAAATGAATCATACTCATCTTGCACTGCCTTTCTCCAGTTGTCTGCTTCTGGACTACTCAGCGCCTCGTTAGCAGTTTCTGGCTCGTCTGCAGTACCCTCCAATTTCCTAATAAAATTAGCCAATAAAGAATCCTGGTCATCACAGTCTGCAAATGTAGTTGAACTTTCATTATAGTCCAGAGACTCATCTGGGACATACGTTTCATCCGAAGTATTATTTGTATCATTGCTATCCCTATTGCTATTGCTCTCTGAGTCATTCACTGTTATTGTGCTGTACCTAGTCTCGTTCCGTGTCAAATTTTAGTTTTCAGGATTAGTGCTACCTCCAGAGGATGAATCTGTAGGCGTCTGATCATTTGCACAGGCAACATGTGGTATAAACACACCTTCACTTTGCACATTATCATCATTTATTATTATTGGTTTAGTTATTTAGATTTATTATTAATGTACAAATTAATCAATAATAATATAAATTGTCCATCTCTCTTAGCTAAAAATATTTTTAAACTTAACCGTATCTCATCAAGTTCAAAACCTACTTTTTATATCAATCCTTGTCGCACAAACTATGCAAAAAATTCGTATTACAGACAGGCACTGCGTGATTAAAATACATTGACCAATGATGTATATATCTTTGCCTCAACTTTTATAAGAAACGGGTATCTAACAACTTATTATATGAATGTTTAAAGAACACTGATCCGAAACAACACTAAATACCACTAAATACCCTGCGTGTATACTGAATTAACGTAAGTTCATTATTTTACAATAATAATTGATGCTAATTATAAGGTACTATAGGTTTTTAAGTACATATGTGCGTGTTTATACCTTAAGATATAACAGTATGTTTCCTGAATAAAAGAAAAAAAAAGAAAAGAAGAAATTTGTTTTTAAAGAATTTGACTTTGGAGAATCAGGGTTTATGAATAGCCATTGGTACTCACACAGTATCCTACAAATATATATTGCCTTGCGTTGGAAAATGTGAATGTGTCTGGGAATAGGCTACACAACCAAAGGTACGGAAATGGGAAAATGATGCCTTTTGTGTGGCTCCCTTCACAGCTATTGTAGGTGAAGAATGATCGTATGTGTAGACCACTGTGTTCACTGCTTCAGCCTGTGGTCTAAACTGGCCTCCTGAAGCATGCAGCGTACCTTTTCTATTATCGTGCCGTTAGCGCATTTTTCTGAGGCGAGTATTGCATTGCACTACGATGTGGGATGCCATTGTTCCTCAGGTAGTTCTGAAATTTAGAATTCATATATTCACCTCCATTGTCACTGCGGATTATTTTCACACTTTTGTTTGTTTGGTTCTCTACTAAAATTTTCCTAACTTAAAATTTTAGAAAAGCCTCATCCTTTGTTTTTAAGAAATAAACAAAAGTTTTTCTAGAATAATCATCTATCAGAGTTAGAAAATATGTAATTCCGCTCAGTGATTTACTAGACAAATGTCCACACAGATCTGTGTGTGAAACAGTGAAACTCTGACCTGACCAAAAGAGATTATTGGCAGGCTCAAGATACATGTATTAATCACAGGGTCGTGAGTCGAATATTGGTGATATAGTTGAAACGCTGGATAGGGACTCGCCGGGAATTTGTAGACTTCATCTCCTTGGTAGACTCAATCCAACTGGTCCACTTCTCCAGACGTCAACAAGTGATTATGCGGTTAGCGCCAGGAGGATATTTTTCCTCGGCGTGGAACCGATTCAGAGCTCCGTTAGCGCCAGGAGGATATTACTCCTCAGCGTGGAACCGATTCAGAGCTCCGTTAGCGCCAGGAGGATATTACTCCTCAGCGTGGAACCGATTCAGAGCTCCGTTAGCGCCAGGAGGATATTACTCCTCAGCGTGGAACCCTGGAAAGAGACCAGTGTGAATGATAGGAATACAGAAGCGCTACAGCGCCCAGCTATCAGGCGACGGCTCCCCACACGGAGACTTCCGACGAGGGCCCTAGGGTAATTAGGATCTAAGAGTGCCGCAGTCCAATAGACACTGTATAGAAAAGGGAAATACATAGAGAGTATAAAATACACGAAAATAAGAAAGACTAACTACGAACCAATGCTTACCCATGGATTGGGGATAGTAGGGAAGTTTCAAATCAACTACTGCACTTTACAGCAACTAAACATTCAGCTCCATTACAGTACTAAAGGGACTAGCCCATCGCCGCAACAAAGGCGTGACTTAAAAATTATTGATGCAGAAGATACAACCTCACGTTTCAGAGCTCAAACAATGTCTGCCTCAAAAAAACAATCAGCTGCCAGACGAGATTCCAGACCCGAATTTCCGAATATTTATAGTTTTAGTTTTTAACTGGCTAATCCGCCAGTAGCCAATATGGTCAAGGAGGTAGTACGTTACATACCCGTCTTGTTTGGGTAGGATTTTACCTGATAAAATCCTCTAAGATATTAACTAAACTAAACTAACTTACCAAATTAACTACTTAAGATAAAATTCTCTAAAGCTCGCCATCTACAATGTCAGAGAAATATATAACTAACAGTCTAGCTCAACTACATACAAAAATCACACATTCGTACCAACAATCAGACATCAGAATTCATACTAAGTTCATACAAGAGTTCACACTAACATCGTGTAAACACAGCCTTACACACAGGGTGCCATTATTATAGCCAAATGCACACCCAGACTAACTGTCAGAAGTTGAAAAATAAGCAAGATCCCTTGAACTAAAATAAGAACCTTAGTACATAAACGCCCCGATAGCTTAGCTACTATCGTAACGCAGAATAACACCATGAGGGGCAGCTCCCTCAAGTGTTCAAGACTTCCTGCACCGTTAGTGGGTACAGAAAATAATAATAGAGTAGAATATCTATTCTACAACAAAGAGTAAAAAAGTAGAGAATTATAGTTCAAGAGGCCATAAGCTAAAGTAACAGACATTGCAGAGTAATGTTACACAATAAAGAACTTTTACATAGCTGTAGATATAGATGGTTTTTAGAATACAAGGGTCAAAATACTTATTACATACATAAAGGAATCGTTAACTACTATTGAATAAGACAGAACGCTGTCGCAGCCTATCTTCAGACAGAAGGTTATCAATTCAGCCTTATTTAGCGACAGATATTTTATAGGAAACGTCATGTTTACTACCTATCTAGTAAACTGTACAAATTTACATGAAAGTAAGCAGAGTACACGACTAACGCCCGGTTTCTGGTACAAAATCAAGCCATTGATCTACCGTTTTGACAGCTGAAATTGATAAAGGACTGTCAACAACAGATTAAATGTACGAGAAATCGGCCGTTAAACACTAACCTTATTTATTATTTAATAGTCCGAAAAGTTTCCCTACTAAAATCTTCACAATTTATTAATTTATTTTTCGTACTGAGAATTTGGAGGAAAATATTTATCAACAATTATAATATGACAACGGCCGTCAGACTGCGACCATAAATAATGTAGAAATGAGGTAGGTACCCAGATAAACGATCAAATATACTCCTGTCAGACAAAAATAAACACAACAAAATATACAAGCTACGAAAGAAATCTAGCGTTCTACGGCGCTCTTATGGCCTAACTACTCTGACCAGACATAAAACTCTATCACCAATATTCCCTTAATCCGGGCGCCATTGAAACAGTGAGACTAACCTGACCAAAAGAGATTGTTGGCAGGCTCAAGATACATTTATTAATCACAGGGTCGTGAGTCGAATATTGGTGATATAGTTGAAACGCTGGATAGGGACTCGCCGGGAATTTGTAGACTTCATCTCCTTGGTAGACTCAATCCAACTGGTCCACTTCTCCAGACGTCAACAAGTGATTATGCGGTTAGCGCCAGGAGGATATTATTCCTCGGCGTGGAACCGATTCAGAGCTCCGTTAGCGCCAGGAGGATATTACTCCTCAGCGTGGAACCGATTCAGAGCTCCGTTAGCGCCAGGAGGATATTACTCCTCAGCGTGGAACCGATTCAGAGCTCCGTTAGCGCCAGGAGGATATTACTCCTCAGCGTGGAACCCTGGAAAGAGACCAGTGTGAATGATAGGAATACAGAAGCGCTACAGCGCCCAGCTATCAGGCGACGGCTCCCCACACGGAGACTTCCGACGAGGGCCCTAGGGTAATTAGGATCTAAGAGTGCCGCAGTCCAATAGACACTGTATAGAAAAGGGAAATACATAGAGAGTATAAAATACACGAAAATAAGAAAGACTAACTACGAACCAATGCTTACCCATGGATTGGGGATAGTAGGGAAGTTTCAAATCAACTACTGCACTTTACAGCAACTAAACATTCAGCTCCATTACAGTACTAAAGGGACTAGCCCATCGCCGCAACAAAGGCGTGACTTAAAAATTATTGATGCAGAAGATACAACCTCACGTTTCAGAGCTCAAACAATGTCTGCCTCAAAAAAACAATCAGCTGCCAGACGAGATTCCAGACCCGAATTTCCGAATATTTATAGTTTTAGTTTTTAACTGGCTAATCCGCCAGTAGCCAATATGGTCAAGGAGGTAGTACGTTACATGTGTACCAGTTGTACACATGTCTGTTGCTCTGTCAAATTGGGAAATTCACTTACTGTCATTAAAAATTCATAATAGCATTGCATGTCAACACTTGCAGAATACATATTAAAATCTCCAAGTTTAATAAAGTCCCTGTATACCTCATGTTTATTATTTTCACAACTTTTATTAGGTCTGTTTTTACTTGACCTATTATTGCTCACGAAAAATATATATTTTTTATTTCGAGTATCCTTTTCCATGTAGAACGCGCCGTTAGGGCAACAAAAAAAGAAGTATATACAAGCGGGATTTACTGGAGCGCGTCAGACTAAGATATGGTGAGTTAATGCTGGAAGGTATACATTTCAATAAATCTGAAGACGTGAGCGCAACGCTAGGGACTTTTTTATGAAACTTTGTGACCCACCTACTGCCTCGCACTACACTCAAATCGTCTGATTTATTTAAATTTATTTATATGTTATTCTGACGCGCTCGAGTAAATCCCACTAGGCTGGACATATTTTTGGTGCCCTAACCGCGCAGGTCTAGACGGAAAGCTTAGATTTTGTGGAGTTACTAAACAGTGTGTAAGGTGAGTAACCCGAGCGCGTCAGATTAAGATATGGGAGTTCCCATATCTTAATCTGTCGCGCTTTGGTTACTCACGAAATAATAGCCTAGTGCCCTCCCGTACTATTATGACCGGAGTTAATTGGGCCTGAGCATGCAGAATTTTTCCTTGGTTTCCGCATTGATTACCTAAGTATGACAAAGAGGTATGGAGCTCAGATTTTCCAGCGCAGCACAAGAACCACGCACACGATTGTAACACAAGACCTATTTTTGAAAAAAAAAAGAAACAGAAAGGAAAAGTAGGCCGTGTTGCAGTACGAGTATTTAGTACAAGTTTCTTGCCGCTTCTTCTCCGCTACCATAACACTCTCCGAAGCGGTAGTAGCTTTTCTTGCATTATATAGATTCAAATGACGTTCAAAAAGTGTTCGTAAGAATCTATTATGAATAAAAAAAATGAAGTTTGAAGTCAAGTTTGAAAATCTGGTGGGATGTATACACCTTTAGTCCTATAAAGGGTTAATAGCCCAGAAGAGATTGTCAACTTTATACAGAGGGATTGTTTTCTCGTTTCACGCGTCGTACGTATGTTAGAGAGTGGTCAATCCCATATTTTAATGACCGTATCATACATAAGACGCGCGTTCCGTATGGCTCGGAATGACCACCAATCAATAACCAATCAACAATCAACCAATCACCCTTTCTACTGTGCCAGGCACATGCCTGTTACTACATAGTAACTTGGGATGTCTCATTATGTTCTTTAGATATGGAGCAAGCTACGCGAAGCACGCTCCGCCCTACTATCTGAGGTAATCTCAACGCTTCGGAAGCAAGTGGATGACAAGATAGAGGCGAACAGACAGCAGCAGAGAGCCAATGTGCTGGAGCGAGAGAGCATACTCAATGACATGGATACTTATCATAAGGAGGTCCGAGCGAGGGAGAGGGAGGTGCAGGTGAGTGCACGTTAACTGACACTTAACTTCACAACGACCACGGAATTTTTGAGGCATCGCTATATTGTACCGCATGCCTTTCATTCATTTCACCTTTAGCTTAACTTTAGAGGAATAGGATTCACATGTTAATAAAGGCTCTTCATCGATCTATAGAGGACTAACAGAGCAACATTACTTGGTATTTTTATAACGATTACATAAATAACAATTATGTAAATGCAAATCCGGTGCGAAATTGTACAAAAATATATTGTGGGAAACAGATTTTGTGATAACTTCGGGAGACTTTCTATCAAGCAAAAACAATCAAATAACGTTGCCTGCTGACAATGATCAACAAGTTTGTACCTATATAAAGAAACAACTCCTTTAATACTATTATTTTGCGTAACTTGCGACTTACGAAAGGCTATTTGGCTTACTGCGTCGTCTACTGGACGTCTGGCAAGTTTCCACAATTTTCGGTAAATTTGAGTTCGCCAGTAAAGCCTTTCCTTTGTAATCATTCCGTAGATATAGCCTGCTATTTTAACCCACTCAGTAGTCAGTACCCGTGCCACGATACATGATTCCTTTTATTCCCTTTTCAGCACAAAAACTCTTCATATAGTAATATGACGACGCTCCAAGCCGAGCTCAACGGGCTCAAGCTCAAGAAACAGCAGTTAGAAGACGCGATCTCCCACGAGGCTGGCATCAAAGCGAGCATCGAGCACGAGCGCAGCATCAGGCAGGAGATTGCGAAGATGCAGAGGGAAGGGACCGCCGACTTGCCCAAGGGAAGACGCCAGGCTTGGTCGTAGGCCTGCAAGGAGTTTGAGTGAATTGTGAGTTTTACCTTTTTGTTTGTTTCGTGATACTGGCAGCTAAGAAGGCCGGACTTTTGCGACTGTAAAAAGGTTTTGTGACAGTTTTTGAAAGTAGAGAATAGCATTTTGTTTTATTTATGGAAATAGTATGAGAGTAAAGATGAGTCCATAGATTGTTAGTTTAGAAAATAATTCGTGTACGCCTTTTGTTGTAAGAAGTCTAACCATTGTTGTAGGTTTTAAATGTGCATATGCAACATTACAAACCCAATGACCAAAGAAGTAACAAACTATTTTGATTCCTCCTGACTTACCTATACCAAAGTATGACTAATAAATTCTAAATAAAAGTTTACTAAAGTGTATAAATAAATTCTAAACAAAAGTATACTAAACTGTATATATATATACTCAGTAAACTTTTGCTAAGAATGTTTTATTTAGACTTGTTTCTATAAGTGCTATTTGTCTCTACTGCAAAGGCTAAGGCTAAAGTCTCGAAAAATAAGATAATTGATGATTTGGCGTGGAAGATAAAATTGTATCTTGTAGCGTACCGAAATATCTATTGACATATCAATATCTAAATGATGTTGTCTCCCTTTCTCTATAACAGAGATAGGGATTACAGCAAGCATGAGCCAACAGATATCTCGAACGGACAAATTGATTACCTATTGGTCAGAGACGTTATAAAGTTGTTGTGATATTGTCCCTTCGGCCGTGTACGTAACGGGAGGTTCGTAACCAGTTACGAAATAAGAAAAAGTCTCTTTGTGCGGTATTAGTTTCCAAATGATAGGTTATTTTCCTAACACGATCTAAGTTTATTATTCGGTTTCGGTTGAAGAAAAATACATCGTTATACGATACTAGTTCCCATCAAAAATACTCGGTTTTATTCCTTACACCTTAATATTATTATTGCTAATTAATTATTATTACTTATTTCGGCAAAGGAATAAATTACGGTCTAATGAAATATAGCAATACATAATACAGCCAAAAAGTGTTTCTTTATCATTAGAGTATGTTTTCTTCCTATAATATCTACTACCATTGCATAGTATGGATATGATTAAAGGGGTCCGTCCTCTACCCACCCTGTGAGACACCGTATTTAATATAGAGCATGTAACATCTTTGGCATACCTAACTCTACCTATACTGTAAGTGTAGTTTATAGTATAAAATCGATCATTATCTAAAGAGTTTATAGGCACCCTGCAATCACCGTGATGTATTTTTTTTAATACGCATCAAATCTAAAGCTTTCCTTCGCAGGAAGAATAGAGAGTACCTTCTCGTCATTCATCACAATTTTCCTACACCGAAACTCAAAAATATCTATTATTTGGAAACTAGTAGCTTTCGTAACTGGTTACGAACCTCCGGTTACTTAGCCAAAGCCGTATATTGCAGACTTGAATGAATTTTCATAATATAAAGTGCCTTTATCCATACTCTTAAGATGAAATGTGTTATGTGTTACATCTAAATGATATTTTTTAAGCGAAAGATAGATATTTTGTGTGATATTTTTATAAAACAGTAAACTGAAAACTAAATAATAAAATTCGTAATAATAATACGTAACTTTTCTAATTGTTGTTTTACTAAAGGAAAATTAAGTAAACAATCCTCATATATCAATCAAATAACCAAGTGCTGCTAGTCAGCTAAAGTTCACGACTCGTTCTCTCTTTTTTGCAACACAAATCTAAATACATGTGGCGCCATCTAATGATGCGTGAGTTAATTTTGTGCTCCATGGTACTGTATGGTAGACGACCGAGCCAACCGAGTTCGGAGTTGTGGTTTCGCCCCGCTAGATTTCACTACAAGTTCAACCACTGAATATGCTGTATATTGTAGAGTGGTTTTGTGACAACAGAGACCTCGCTTCAATATCAAAAATTGAAATCAATCGAAAATTTTAAATCTATATGTCACCGTAAGATTGTCAAAACTGTGAGTCTATAATGTAATTTTTTTTTCTCGTTAGTTTATATTTATCGATAAATTGTAAACTGTACCGTACTGTTTACGATATGACGCGTTAGTTTGTAATAAAACCGTTAAATTGTGAACTGGTTTAAACTTGAATTGCAAACTAAATACCAGGGCAAACACTGCGGTAGCTTAGTGAACTTAGTGTAGCTTAGGTGAAGACTAGAGACACCTTGTGTAGAATGAAGTCCTTACTGTGCCTCTTAAATTTTATTTAAATCCGTTAAAGCACAAAAGGTCGGAGGTCTTTGGTTAAGGTGATACGAAAAAAATGGGGTTTTTTTCGAATCCATTTACTCCACCATGAAGTCATCTACAGATTTGATTTTTGGGTTAACGTTTATTGAGTATTTTATTAAGATTTTCACTAAAGGGAAACGCGATTGGATGAAATTTTTTCGATAGAATTTAATTACGAAAACACCTCTAAATTGTTTTATTTTTTCCTGTAATTCTGAAATCCTAACTAATTTGACTGTGAAACTGCGTTCAAATGTAGATATTATGTATTCGCAAAATCTCCTTAAAAAACTTTTTAACAAAATAGTTTAGTTTATTTTTAAACAATTTTTCTGTGGTTTAGCGCTACGTTTTTCGTTTTTCCCCGATTCCGACCCTCTCACACTGCGGGTCTTTCCGCCTGGAGTAACGGGGACCTTTGCACGGAAGAGGTATCGCCTACCAAAGTTCATGACTGAGAATCTCCGGCGCGCTGAGAGTGATTCCAAGCGCGATGAAATAAAAGCCCGAACACCTCTGCTGATTAACTTTAACTATACATGCCCGCTATTTGCGAGGATCTTCACAAGTAAGATTGGCTACCTGAGCCACATTCGAGCCGGCGAACGATGACTTCAGATTCAGACCAATTGAAGCGTTTGCCATGACCGAAATCGGTCGCACCACATCATCATGCTAGCCAGGTCCATGTCAGCTTGTTTAAAAAACTACGCTAGGTTTTTATAAATCCTGAAATCTGCCTTATGTTTAATTATGACCTGTAAATTCTCACTGAAGAAAGTACTGGCAGTTAGAAGTGTAGTGGTAATGGTTGCTTTACCTCCACGACGTAGGTATATTTTCATATAAAGAGGGAAAGTACCTTAAATATTGTAGATCGGATATTTGATTGACAAAAGACTTTATTTTGTTTTTGAAAACAATTTAAACTGCCGGGAATCGAACCTGCCAAATGTGATCATCAGAAAACGCTGCGCCTAGCTGACGGGGCGCGTCCACGGCAGCACCAACTCCTCTCCATCCTCAGCATGCTGGGGGGGGGGGGACTCGGCGCTGATGGCGCACTGGGCGAGTCTACATGTACGTAGTAGACCGAGGGTTCCGGGAGTCGATCTCCTCTTTTACGCTGTATTTTTATCAGTGTTTATGAAAGAGAGAGAAAGAAGGCACATTTATTCACATTATGTGTGTAACATATTCATTAAAATATTATTATGCTTAATACTTTAAGTACTTTGATGTTTATGGGTCAATTGGTATGCCTGAAATATATAATTTAAATTGAATTGAATATTATTGGACGCACACGCGCAAGAAGTTTGTCAGCACTCTTAACATATTGACTTTAAAGGTCACCGCTGCTTTGTACAACTCCGCTCCCACTCGGCAAAAAAATATTATTTAAATAAGGATTTTGGTCCCACTCTGTAGATATCACAGACCAGTACTCTAGTAAGACGCAGCAAGTGTACCTATTATACTTTGCGTGTCATAAAAAGGCTCATGGCGTTCATAACCGCGCATATAATGTACTCTGTGACCGCGCAGTCGCTCTCTGGCTATTTAAATGTTAGCCGTGTATAAATAATCATAAAAATGCCTTACTGTGCAATAAACTGCAATAACTCTAGCAGAGTTGTTTTCAAAGAAAATGTCGGCGTTTCCTTTCTTATGTAACTAATTTTCCTTTTGAAAGTCGCCTAATTTAATTAATAATCAATTATTTTTAATTTCGAGAAGCGTCTCCCGTTTTTACTGAGATAGATTAAAGCATAGCTTATATTTCCCATGGACGTCATCCACTGCTGCTTCCACTTTACACAATTCATGACATCTGTTTTGTAGCCCTCAATGAACAGTGAAGCAAACTATACTTTCGTAAACCTTACAGTTGCATGGTACAGTTAATTTTATCATGTTTCTGTCGATTTAACCAGATAGTTTTGTACAATGCGACGATTCATGCAATATCGCTGGACGATTCAATTTAGTTGACATAAGAATGATAATCCTGCGTTGCATTTTCATTGCAATGTGTCGTTTTACTTATAGAATTACATAAGTGAGATATTATTTAGTATTGTTATGTGTTCATTATATATATTTCATATTTTGTCTTGTAATGTATCTACATTTTAAATATCTGTGTGCAATCTAGAACAGAAAAGACAAAAAGGCAAAGCGGTTCATATGATAGGCGGAGCCCACAGATATGACGGGGTGGCGCGGTCCCTTTGCATCGATTTGGCGGCTTTGAATCGGTTTCACGATTAACTAGTCAACCCATCACTGAAATGCGCTAGTGACTTCACATTAGGTAGTAAAAAAATTACACAATCGTGTTTGCGTATTAATCCACCACTAGTATTAATGTCCTTGGTAGATACTATCGAGAGGTAAGTTTGCGGCAAGCTTGCTTACAGCGAGCAGTTTGCTAAGTTACATCAACAATGTAAAGTATACCTACACAACCTAAAACCCATATTTGAATAAACATTATTTGCCGGGTGGGAGCAGGGTCGTATAAGTCAACGATGACCTTAAAATTCCCATCCAGTAACTAAAGCTCTTTCACACGAGCAGCATGCGCGTCGCTGTCGACGCACGACGTCCGCTGTCGACGCACGAAGTCCGCTATGGACGCACGACGTCCGCTGTCGACGCACGAAGTCCGCTATCGACGCACGACGTCCGCCGTCGACGCACGAAGTCCACTGTCGACGCACGAAGTCCGCTATCGACGCACGACGTCCGCTTTCGACGCACGAAGTCCGCTGTCGACGCACGACGTCCGCTGTCGACGTACGAAGTCAGCTATCGACGCACGACACCCGCTGTCGACGCACGAAGTCCGCTATCGACGCAAGACGTCCGCTTTCGATGCACGAAGTCCGCTGTCGACACACGAAGTCCGCTATCGACGCACGACGTCCGCTTTCGACGCACGAAGTCCGCTGTCGACACACGACGTCCGCTTTCGACGCACGAAGTCCGCTGTCGACACGAAGTCCGCTGTCGGCGCACGACGTCCGCTTTTGACGCACGAAGTCCGCTGTCGACGCACGAAGTCCTCACATATTGAGCGGGCATCAGCTCATGTGGTAGACATTTGATTTTACTGTGAGCCATGGATGTGAAATGACCTTGCATTCATTAACAGGCTCCTTTAATATGCAGCTAAAATGTTTGATCATACCTCAAATCACTGGAAACTTACCGAACGCCGAGATCAATGCTCCAGAATTGAAATT
Source organism: Argyresthia goedartella (assembly GCA_949825045.1). Taxonomy (NCBI): domain Eukaryota; kingdom Metazoa; phylum Arthropoda; class Insecta; order Lepidoptera; family Argyresthiidae; genus Argyresthia; species Argyresthia goedartella. The sequence goes on from OX463828.1 coordinate 20,751,112, forward strand.
GCCGCCGAACATTCAATTAGCTGACCCGAGTTTTCATCACTCTTCCGAAATGGACCTCCTCCTGGGTGCTGAGGTATTCTTTGATATAATTAACGCGCGACAAATAATGTGAGGTTGATATTTAAATTAGAGCGATTCGGGCAATAAAATCAATGGGGCACTGCACTCCTTGATGATTAGCCAAACGGTGTCCCAAAAGGCACGTTTGGGGATTCATAATGGTGTGTTGAGTCCAACATTGATGTATGGGAGCGAATGTTGGGTATGGCAGAAGAAGCATGAAAGCAGAATAAACGCTGTAGAAATGTGGTCTTTGAGGAGTACGTGTGGAGTAACATTGAAAGATAGATTGAAAAATGAAGTTATAAGGGATCACTGTGGATTGAAAGAAGATATAGTGACAAGGATAGAGAAAGGCCAGCTTAGATGGTTTGGTCACGTTGAAAGGATGAATGAAAGAAAATTGACGAAAAAGATTTATACAGCGTGTGTGAAAGGTGCCGTGGGACGGGGACGCCCAAGAAGGTCCTATAAAGACTAAATCGGCGATTTGTAATCGTAGCAGGTGGAGGTCTTTAGTCTCTGCCTACCCCTCTTTCGGGAAATAGGCGTGAGCATATGTATGTATGTATGTATGTAAATAAAGCTAGGTCCTAATATGCCTACGTTTCAGAGTTCTTAACTCGGTTGTATTACCTTTAAAAAAATAAATCCTTAAATACATTTTGGGAAAAAGAAGAATTTGCTTCAGATAAAATTCCAATTACACAAAAACAAGAAATTTGTATAACTGATTCCTCTCATAATATACAAGTAAATCTTCTTTGTTCGAAGGCACGAATAGCCCCGCTGAAACAAAACACAATACCGCGCCTTGAGTTATGTGGTGCTTTGCTGGGCGCTCGTCTGGCAGCGAGGGTTGTTGCTTCGCTGCGGTGTGACATTCACAAAAAAGTTTTCTGGACACACTCATCGATAGTGCTTGGGTGGATAAAGACACAACCGAAGGTCTGAAAGCTCTTGTGTGCAGTAGAATAAACGAAATTCATGAGCTCACTGACCGAGGAATGTGGAGACATGTAAGAACCCACATCATTAAACCCAGCCGATCTCGGTTCCAGAGGTGTGGAACCAAGCCAACTTGCATCATCAAGTTAGTGGTGTCAGGGTCCGTCCTTCCTTAATAAGGACGAATCATGCTGGCCACAGACTTTTAACCAGACATTAGAAAATGAGTTACCTGTGTTGAAATCACTTACCTATACGGTACATCAGACGAACCTTTTCTTGATTTCAGTAAATACTCAGACGCACAGAAACTTAAAAGAATATTCGCTTAAGATTTACACATAACTGCCGAAAACCTGGAAATAAAAATAAAGATTATTTAACAAAATACATGAAATAAATAATTTATTTACACTTTTAATCAAAATTGCTCAGCAACAATCATTTCAACACACACGAGATAGTCAACACATTCAAATTAGGAAACAGTCTTAACTTAAAATAAAACTTGTTACAGCTTGCGCCTTTTGTTGATAGTACCGGCACATCAAATGCATTTTAAGCCTTAAAAGGCCAATAGGAAGGAGTAGAGAAATAATAGAGAGGAGAAGAGGAGGAAGGAATACACCTCATACTATTCACTGTGACAATGGTTCCAACTATATTGGCGCCAATAATGAATTAGGTAGGGCCTTAAAGTCTAGCCTCAATAGCCTATATGAGTTTTCCAATAACGAAGGCATACAATATATCTTTATCCTCCTTATTCACCAACGTTTGGTGGAGTTTGGGAAGCTGGCGTCAAATCAGCCGAATTCCATTTATAACGCATCACGGGTAACGCATGTCTGACATTTGAAGGGTTGAGTACATTAGCAACACAAATTGAAGCGATCCTGAACTCCAAACCCTTAACTCCTTTATCCTCAGACCCCAATGATTTCCTCCCCTTGACCATACCTTGCCATCGCCTCAAGTAACTCTCAAACTGCCTAGCAGATATCAGAGAATTCAACAGTTACGGCAACACTATTGGCAGCGATGGAGGCTCGAGTATTTGGCGGAGCTTCAACTGGCGCCTTCGTCAACGAGACCTGAAGACTGATGATCTTGTCGTCTTCAAAGAAAAGAATGTCGCGCCATTATACTGGCGTCTAGGCCGGGTCTATCAGTTATACCCCGGAAAAGATGCCATCACCAGAGTTGCTGACTTCCTGACCGCACGCTAAATCATCGACGAGCAGTCAACAGAGTGTGCCCTTTACTGACGTCTGAAGATCTTGAAAGCCAAGGATCAAGCCAAGACTTTCAAGGGCCACCAGGAATGTCTACGCCAGCATGAGAAGCAGTGGTGTGGGCTCAAGGTGGATTGCCCCGCTTCCCCTCATATTCCCTCGCCTAGCACTGGCTCGCGTAACAACACGTGTGTTCTGTATTAATTAATGTACGGAATACTTACAGCTAGAAAGAGAGGCAAAGAGGTTTCTGGAGGTAGAAAAATAGTGAACGGAGTTCTTATTAAAATTATTGTCATTTTCCATAAAATACCGAAGCAATGTCAATTTTAATCGTATTGGTACGCACCTCCCCGCATATCCAACTAAGTAAATTGATTATGTTAAATCCCATGCAGAAAGGCTTGCCTTTAGATAGCACAGATACTATAATACATAATACTATCCTATTACACAAGTACAAATCAACTCTAAAAAATTCTAAATCGCAATGCGTGATGATTATATAGTTCTGATTTTATAGTGTGTTGTATGGACCAGTATAACTGTTTATGCCCGACATTCTGACCTACATACATTGGGATTTACTAGTTTAAATACGAGTAAAAACTGTGCCAAATCGAGGCAGTACCTCATTTTGGCCTGAAAAAATTGTCATAACAGTTAATTGTTTCAGTTAGGGTAGAGTCGATCCAAATTTGCAATTTCAAAAAACTTATGCGCGCACCACGCGAAAAACTGCGAAATTTTGAGACTTTTTTCACTTTCTGCTCTAAAAGCCATAAACTGTGCGATTTTCGACAAACATTTTCTATAAATTATATTGACAAAATAGCTCGTCCTATGACAAAAGTCATTGAAGATAGTTGTAGTACATTTAATTAGCTTCACAATTTACATTTGCCAATCTCAAAATAACGAAATGAAGATAAAATGGATTATTGAAGAATTGAGACAGAGCCGCTCTTTGCTCCGTCAAAATTGCTCCTAGTCTATTGGTTTCATGCACGCCCGTTTCTCACGCAGGAGATGCGGGTAAGAATCCGGGGGGGGACCATTACAGAGCCACCAAGTCAGCTGTTCAGGTGGGCAAAATTACAACTATGGCCCCACATCCGCCATTTCGAAGAAAAGATCATTCCCATGTTAGTTTCCGTCTAGTGTGAGTGCTCCCGTTTTTTTGGTGCGATTTCATTGTGAAAAGTGCAAATAAAATGCCTAAACCTCGCAAAACTGATGCACGGCGAGTTATTTTAAACATCTTATCTTTTATGAGAGAAGAAAAACGCCTCCAAGATCTAATAATACCATTCGACAAGCTGAATGAATGCGTTGCTGCTGCGACAGGTCAGTGCTGCCAGATATGGAAAATTAATTCACCCATTATTAAAAATATATTTTTGGTGTATTCATTTATAATTATCCTAATTTATCGAAAACAATCTGAAAGTAGTTACTTAAGTAATTTCATCATAATTTTTAAAAGCGATTGTGGTTTTTTTATTTTATGGTAGTTCATAAAAAATGTCCGGTTTGTTACAGGTGTTTCCAAACGATTTGTCTACAAACTAATCAAATTAAGTGAAACAGGCTGAAGAAACGAATTCTATAATCTCTACCCCTGGTAAGAAAAGGAAAACAGGGAAACTAGAAATTGATGATTTTGACAATTGGTGTTATAAGAAGAACTATACATGAATTTTATTCATTAAGAAAAGAAAGTTCGATCTTACCGAATTTACTGAATGTTCTTAGGGAATACATTAATTTCCAAGCAAAACGTGATACCCTTCGAAAATTTCTCTAAAAATTCTTTAGATTAAGCCTACATACACTCGTCTCACTCAACTGGCAAATGTTGGCAAGGTCCTGAAGTTGACGGTGATTTGAAACCAGTTTCGAAAGGGATCATTGCTCATGCAGGCGGACAAGAAGGTTTTGAAGATAATTCCCTTCTCGTTTTTAAATCAAATACAAAAAGTGGGACCACCACGACAATATGAACAATAGTAATTTAAAAAAAGGGTTCTTGAAAAATTACTGCCATATCAGCGTGAAACCGCGCTTATTATGGTGGATAATGCACCATATCATAGTATTCGCGTTAATATTGGGTGCTTATCTATGAAAATGGCGAAATTTTCTTACAGATTCAGGAGTTTACAATTCGTGTATTCAATAGCTATTTCCAGTATTTTTTATTGTTTAAAAGTTAATTTCAAATTTACATATTAATTTTTCTTTTAATTTTTCAGTTTGATAACTAAAATTTCAAAATCAAAATCAGTTCGTCCTAAATGTCATCCATTTGCGTGATAAGTTTCGTAACATTTTTTTACAGCTGATACTTTTCAAAAATTAAATAAATTTTGCTATGAGCTAAATATTGTCTAATTCAAACACAGAAAGTTTTATAAAATGAGGATTTGTCATTCCTAAAAAAAATGCAAAAATGTTTGTACTGAAAATTGAGTTTCCTTCAATTTCTCCATATAAAACGCTGATTTCATAGGTAAGCACCTAATAGTTGTCCATGAAAATAAATTAACCTATTGCTGAATATGAAATTGACAAATTATTAAAAAATCATGGTCATGACATTCTTCGATTGCCTCCTTATCATTGCGATTTGAATGCAATTGAAATGATGAGGAGTTCGATGAAGAGGAATGTAGAAGAGAAAAATATTGGGAATTCCGCAAAATCACAGTGTGGAAAATCATTGAGTTCATGTCAAATAAAAAAATGAATACGGACGGAAATATGCGTATTTAAATGAAACTTTTATAATTCAGAGTTACAGTTAAAGCGATTCGAATGACTCAGAAGATGAAATGTGCGAATCAGCAGATGGCTGGGGAATATCAATTACAAACAAATTCAGAGTCAATGAACACTTTTTTTTTTCAAATATAAACAAAATCCTATTATTTCGCTTTTTTTGTTTTATTTATTTACTTACTAAGATTCATAGCTATATTTTAATGTTGTAGGTGATTTATTATATTTTACTATTGTAATTATAATTAAGCCATATTGAATATTCATTATGTTAGTTAGACTTGAATAATAATTGTAGTATCTGATTATTATATTATCTTCTTATGATATTATTTAAAAACTGCCCTTTGCCTTTTAATTCCCTTTTTTCTTGGTGAATTTCTTAAATGGCAATACCAAATTCTCTACTAGCAACGCTGTCAACTGAACAGTAAATATAGTGAAACTGTACCAAAGAGATGAGTACGTAGGCGGTCCCAAAAGTAGCCGACCTGCCATATAGATAGCAATACTAGCAGATTTTTATTTTTTTAGTCTTTAGGTGTATGCGCAGACGCGGATCACGCAGTGCAGATATTAGTAATAGTAGTAATAGTCAATAGCCAATAGTCAAAGTACTTCATTACTGTAGATATTAACATATACTTAGCAAACGTCATTTTTTGCCTCTTCTCTACATTGGACCACTGTGGGAGAAGAAGGGCGTAGAAACTCCCACAGATTGATTTTTAGATCTCTTTTAAAAATAGGTTGTGCTCTTAACTAATACAAATATGAAAAATTTAATTGTTATGATTAATAAGCAGGAATAAATAATTACAAAACTATTAACAGCAAGGTCTGTGTTGAGCCAGATTAACCCCATACAGTCCTGTCATTTAAGTAATCTTGAACATTGTAATATCCCTTTTTCGACAAAGTCGCTTTAACATGCTTTTTAAATTGCTCAAATGGCAATTTCAAAATCTCCAGAGGTATCTTATTGTAGTAGAGAATGTACTGACCCTTGAAAGAATTGCTAACCTTCGCGAGTCTAAAACGGGGCGCACATAGTCTGTGATTATTTCTTAGGTTAACATTACAGCTATCGCTAAGTAATAATACCTTGGACACTATTTACACACTTTGATCTAGCCCCAAACTAGGATTACCTGTATCTTGGGTACTAACTAGACCACGAGACACATACTTATATAGATAAATATTATACTTAGATAGATAAACAACCATGACAGGGTACAAACGTCTGTTCCCATCAAACAAATTTTGCCCCCACCGGGACTCGAACCCGGGACCCCTGGCTTCGTAGGCAGGGTCACTGCCGACTCGGCCATTCGGTCGTCCAAATATTGAAGGGCAGTTCCGGCAGACACAGGTCACGAGCGTTCGCTGCGACGCGGGTGACGCAGGAGTTGATGATAGAATGCAACTGTATGCATCTCGCAAAAGCATGCAAGGCAATTTATTTTATTTATTAGGTAATAAATATGGCAGCTAAATGAGTTGAGGCAGTTGATATATTTTTTAGAGTTTACTTTTACGTCAGTGCGTCGTAGTCCCAGTAAGTTACTTTCTTAAGGAAGTGTCTCCGTCAAAAGAGACGCAGGGCAGGGTAGACACATGTCTGCGTTGCACGTGCCTGCGTATACGCAGCTGTCAGTACGTTCATGCAATACATAATCTGTAAATCACATAAATCTAAATGTTTGTACTACATACACGACGCGCACCAGCTTTTCAGTCTTTGGGCCATAAATCATTTCTCTGTGTCTATCTCGCTCACACTTACGTGTGTTCTAGAGCCGCATGATGAAGGGGGTAGGTATAAAATGAGTGCATATCGATAAGGCAATTATGTATTCGATACGAATATTTATGTTTTTTTATATAATGATTAATGTTATTTGACCCTATTTATCCCTAATAATTTCATAATCAGGAGCTACCAGATAACGAAGGCACAGTGACTCTTCGAACACACGCGTTATATGCTGCAGACGCTAGCTGATTTTATTTATAAGGTTCTTCGTATATTGCACATTCCCTCTCCCATGTCATTTATGGTCCTACGAATCAAATGCTGGCGGAGTATTATAACTAGAAGGGGAACGCGACTGTGTTGTTGCGCCGAGGAATGCGCTGGAGGCCTACGTCTGCCTCGCCTGCCCTGCCCTGCAGCATCTGTACTGTGCCGTGCTGCGGCGCCGCGTCTCTGCATACGCTTAGCTTTACGACGACGAATTTGACGACCTCTCTGGGGTTGGATTGTGGCTCTGCCTAGCAAGCGAGAGGTCGAATTCCGGGTTCGATCCCTGTCGGGGATAAAGGAACAAAAAACAAGTCTTGGATGTTTATATGTGTGTGTCGTCGCTGTTACGGGTATCCTAGTGTGGGGTCAGAAGCAATGCCTGTATAACGTTTATGCTTAACATGGGTGTTGACATCAATTTGAGAACATCTGGATGGTTAGGATGTGAAGATCTCTTTGAATAGCTTGCGTGTTCACAAATTTCTAATGGTCTCTGTACGTAGAGCTATAGGCGCAGGGTAGGCGGATAGTGCTATCATTCAACTCAGACCCACAGCACCAGAGCCCCTAATTGAACCAGCTGATAATAAAACCTCAAGGAGTCAACGCAAAAAAGACTAGAAAGAAATCTCGAAGGGGAACGGATATGAGCATACATAAAACCGACACGCCCTAAGTCAAAACAGCATCCATAAGCAAAACGACCAAGACACCCTAGAAACAGGAGAACAACCGAAAAATCCCGACTCTATAATTATGATCTGCTACCAGCCGCCCGATGTACCGAGCCAATTTAAATTTACTGCGCGCGCCGCACGTGTTCCTACAAAATGAAATCCCACTACCGCTACGAAACACGCACGGAAAAAGAATAAAGAAAAAATAACAGAAGCGCCACCCCTCAAACGCTAGTGGCTGGTTACTGCAACCACGCCTGCTTCTACACGCTACCCTTTTCGTCCCGCCTCCGCTCAACCGCAGCCTATAACTCTGTCTCGCTCCCACTCGTTGGTCATTGAAAAAGCTATCGTTTTATGCCAGTACGCGTTGAGTGTTCGCGCGCGTTGGTGCGTCTGTTGCGTGCGATTGTCGCGCGTTTGTCGCGGGGTGTCTAGTGTTGTGTCGGTTTTAGGGGCGAAGTGGCGGGTTTCCTTGCTTCAGGACGGGGGGCCCATGCCCCCTTCCATCAGCACCACATTGGTAAAAGTGAGTGTCCGTTGGGAGACATCATCGATGATGGTCGATGCTGTGGATTGTGTGGTTGTGACGTTTATAATGTTTGTTTGGTTTGATATTTGGATAGGGATGATGATGAGTGATGACTTGAAACAATAGAGCATTATGTTGCGAAATGAACAGCTATATATTTGAAAAAAGCCCGGTATTTGGTAATCGTCAACCAACTTTAGTACGAGCTGCTACTATAGTAGAACTTGTGGGTATATAAGTAGGTAGCTATGTATAAAATTAACATAAGTCATCTTCTTAATCATATATTTGGTATACCTAGTAGAAGCATTTTAAAAGGATTATCGGTACCCTGACCAGGCTTAACAATAACTAACTAGGCAGGTGCCTCCCTATTCACATTTAGAGAGTTCAAGGATAGTTAATGTTAATACGCCCTATTTACCGAGAATTAACTGTATTAAGTGGATATGAAGTATTAATTATGTTTATTTATACAGCTTAATAATAATAGTTATAAAAATTATTATAAGTAATAATAATTTTAATTTAAACACGAGAGTATTTTATGAATATAATAGTAAAACTTAATTTGAGACATTAATGGACTACATTTATTTGATTTATTAATACAAAACTTAATTTAATAGATATAGGTACGTTTACTGTTCGTTTGTCCAAAATGGTCAGGTTTTAAGAAAGAAATATATAATTAGAGAACTTTTTAATAGGTAGGTATTTACTTATACCAAGCATAAAACAATATAACCTCTATCTTCGGTGAATTATAGTTGCGTCTCTTAAATAGACATCTAATCAAAATTAATAATTTACTTTGAGTGGTCTTTGTCACTATTGGTTTAAAGGAACGCAATAATATAAAAAACTTGTAATAAAATAGATAAAGGTCAATATAAAACAGTTGTCTGCTTTTTGCTTTTAGTTATCAGTACTATTTCAGAGGTTCTCGGACGCCTAAACGTACTTAATAGAACACAGTTTTTACATCTCTATGGATTATACGAATCCATTGACCGCTGTTTACAATAAGTCATTACTTTTCTTCGTAACATGCACCTTTGTGACGAACACAAGTCAATTCATTGTCAAGCACTTAGGCATAATCTCTACCGGCTTAGAGTATTTGTGCATATCTATTGTTTATTGTTCTATGACGCTACAGTCAAAAGTTTATCTCCTTAGAAGTGTGCCATGGAGAGAGGAGTACAATATCCTGAATAGATCTGGGATTATTAAACTTATCCATTTTTTTTGTATAGGATCTATAGCTCTCGGGTATGGGTGGTTTTCCCAGAAGTTGTAGGCACCTTCTTCAGCAGAAACACCCCTGACACTAGGATCTCTGTGGAGTTGCGGTCGAGGCTCTACCTCCCAAGCGCGAGGTCCTGGGTTCGAATCCCGGCTGGGGAGGAAGAAAAACATATCCCCAGGTCTTGGATGTTTATATGTGTGTGATGAGACATCACACTACTGGTTCCCACGTGGGTATCGTAGTGTGGAGCCAGTAGCAATGTATTTGCCTGTCTGTAAATGTTTATGTTAAAATAAATACTCACAACTTGTTGGAATGCGTGTCTAGTTCGTAGCATGAAACATATAGTTTCATTCAACTGTACTTATTTTATTTATTTATCATAACAAGGTATTACACTAGGATATGTTTGAGCTTAATTAATACATGTAAAGCATTATTTGAACTCTAGTAAAAACAGAAAACATCTGAACCTGAGCTAGGTGGTTAACCTGTATTTCAGGATTCAGCGCTCTTCCTAATAATTACAGTATAAGTGCTATACATTACGAAAAATGAGTACCTGTTATTCATTAGACCAAGTACAACTAAATCAGGAAAATTTAGGTATACGATACCTATACCTAATAAAATGACAGGTAGGCATTCTGTCTGCCTCTATATTTATTCGTTTCACCATGTCATATCAAGCGACCCATTTCTAAGGCCTGTATTAATAAACCGCTTTCAGTTCTGGGAGCTATAGGTAGATATCTCAAGTGCGTCAAAATGACAGATTTCGGCGAAACTGTCACTGTGAAATACCTGAGATACTCTCAAAGTTGAGAGCAGTATATTATGGGGAATAATAAAACGAGCGAGAGTTAAAAACTTAATCAGCGAAAGACCAATAACAGCGGAGTTACCTGATATGAGCGAAGATACTTAACTGCGCGACAAAATTACTGAATGGAGTCAACGCTTATTGGCTAAAGAATGGCTATCTGGGAGAAGTGGTGGGTCAGTCTCAGATTCAGTGTCAGTTTATTTATTCTTCAAGCAATTTACATTGCTTTAGAAAATCAAATCTTAAGATTAACTTATATTAAGGTAAGTAGAAAGAAAAAGTCATCTAGTGAATAAAGACATTTCGTGAGCAAGCATTTTTTCAGCTTAGTTTTAAAAATACCAGTTGTGTCAATCATCTTCAAACCTAAATAGCGAGCACTATGTTCCACAACTTTCAAAGAGGCGGTGACAGTATTGATGCGTACATCATCAGGTCAGGGCTCAGGGCTCAGGGAAGGTGAAAGACTTTGAGAGTGAGCGAATCCAAGCTCCTGACATCCTTCGCGTTAGGTTCAACATTAACAACAACAAAATCCAAACCTCGTTTTGTATTTTATAAAAGCTGCTGTTTTTCAGATTTCTAGTCGCGCAATCCAGACATTTTGTCACACAAAACCAGTATTTCTGGTCGCGCTTTATTTGTCGCACAATTCCGTAATTTTTTCAGGCAAAATGAGAATTTTTGACAATTTAAAACAGGATTTACGGTCGTATCGTACCGTTTATTATTTTCTAAGCCTTATTTTTATATAATTTGTCTTGTTTTACTAAACTGATCTACCATTGGATATAAAGTACGGAAGCCCGTTCAATAAAATGTCAGACGTGCACTTCAAAAACATTATTTAAATCGACCTTTTTAAAATGATCGACGTCACGGCTTCCGCGAGTAGATAACTACCGCTGCCGCCGCCGACGCCGCCGCCGCCGGCAAAACTGAACATTTTACATAAATACAGCCTTATGCAGAAACCGTATTTTACCGTGCCCAATAAATCAATGTGTTATGATGATGCGACGACAAGTCAATGGTATTATACATTCATGCTTGTGCGGCTAGTGCGTTGGTACACGGAAAAAGAACCAGCCCTAATAAATGAGGACGAACTCTGAATAATTCATTGACATTGTTGCTACAACGTTGGTGAGTGATGGCAATTAATTAGAAATTGTCGCTTGTTTATACGAGTTACCTATAATATGAGATAGGTACCTATTACAGTAAATAAAAAAGTTAATTGAATACGCTAGAGACAGCTGTGCTGCATGGAGAGATATTTTGTAATAGGAAATATTAAACTGCACATAAAAAATACTGATTTGCACAGCAAATATCAGGGCAAAATGCTGCGGTAGCTTAGGTGAAGGGTAAAGGACCCCCTTTACCCTTCACCTAAGCGAAGCCCCCTTTATCCTTCGTGTTAGGTTGAACATTCGAGAACAACAAAAAAAACTTAAAACATAAACTTGAGTACACATAAAATATTTAAAACATAAAAAGTGTAGTATTTTCGATGTGCGATTATATATTAGCCTTTTGCAAGAAGATGGATACGCCCGTGTTTCTACTGTAGTATAGTATAGTAGAGTTTATAGCGTGGATTCTCTACATACTTTGACAACTAGAAATACTGTTTGTTACTAGGCTGAAATAGGTACTAAGCTTAAACAGTAAAATAACACAAAGTTGAATGGTAGTGCTTAAATGCACTTACAGTTACAGGACATTATAAGCAGAATTGTCGCGTGAATGAATATGCAACAGCCAAAGACAGTGAACTTGAATGAAGCACCCTTTTGGAGCAATTGTTTAGCACACAATCATCGAAACCGCATAATGTGACCTGAACTGCATTCAACTTACCACCCGCATATCAACCATTGCGATTTCAAGTAATAATAAGTATAAATACTTAATAAAGGTAGCCAATCAGTGTCCCCACCGCGAGGCAAAGGCCTTAAGATTGCACTGCAAGACTGCTTAAGATCCACGACGCTAGCTCAGTGCGGGTTGACGGAGGGGGTCGAGATAGTGGCCAAACCGACTGTCAGAATCTGTTAGGGCCTCTGACACAGCTCTATGACTAGTACCACCGAGTCGCGATAGTAGCCGGGACAACATCCCGAATCCAGAAGTGCCCGAAACAAATGCCGCATGGAAACGGGACACCCATCCAGTACCCGTCTCGGCCAGATGTTGCTATATACCCGCAGGACCGTTTCCGATGTGTTTCAAGCGTTTGGGAGTGTCATGCTTTATTTATACTGATTCCTGTGTTGTCTGGCGGTCCCAATTACATAAACATTAACATACAGGCACAGACATTGCTTCTGGCCCCACACTAGGATACCCTGTGCCGTGGGAACCAGAATCAGCGACGTCACACACATATAAACATCCAAGACCTGGGTCTTTTTTCTTTTTCCCAGCCGGGGACCGAACCCGGAACCTCTCGCATGGTAGGCAGGGCCACAACTTAATGAACTCTAATATGTTTGGTGTAAGTTTTCGGCGATTGATCGAAACATGTGGAATGCATCCGACGAGTGATACGTCCGTCGCAAAAAGGGCTTCTTTTCTAACAGTCTAAAGCAAAGTTCCGTGAACTCGTAACAGAGATACCACTGTCAGCTTATTATTATTATCATCCGAAGCCTGACAGCCTAAACAGCGTGACAGCGTTTTTAAACCAAAAAATCACACGCACCGGTGCATACCCATCGCCTCGGTGGACGGCAGACACCGAAGTTTGTGAACGCACCGACTGAAATGGCGCGAGACCAATCGGACATTCTGATTTGAATATGGAATATTAAATACAAACCACCTCTACGACCTTCATAAATTCGGCTAATAAATGTCAAAACGCGCTGGCTGGTCCGAATGACGAAAAATACCACAAATGGTCTGAGGAAAAAAAGGATAGGATGCTCTCTTTTTGAGGTTGTTTTTATAACAAACGCGGCGCGACTTGCGATCTGTCGCCTCGCATGATATATCGTTTTAAAGGATTGTGCTGTAAATCAGTGGGTTTATGGTCTGGCTTCATTATTTGGACGCAAGTCTGGACTTCCAAAATCTCTTTGGTTGTCTCAATTTACTGCCTGTTTAGTATTTGTGGAAGGTAGTTGAAATCCTTCTTTTTTTCGGTCTTGGAAGTTCTTTTTGGTCTTAATCTTTTGTGTAAGAACTCATATGATCAGTCTCATCACAGTTGAATCAAAGGTACAAGATGAAATTTAAATCACATTTGTATACAGACACATACATTGCTTCTGACCCCACACTGGGATACCCTGTTTCGTGGGAACGAGAAACAGCGTCATCACACACATATAAACCAAGACTTGGTTTAATTTTTTTATCCCTGCCCGGGGATCGAACCCAGAGCCTCTCGCATGGTAGGCAGAGTCACAACCACAGCGCCACAGAGGTCGTCATTGGAAGTTGGAACGTGCTGTACCAAAACCTACGAATCCACAACTGCATTAAAGTGTATACACCCAAAACTTACACTATAATACACTTTATTTCAGTTACGCATTGAAAGGTTTTGGCACATTACCATCCACTTTTTAAACCTTGAAGCACCAGTCGTTCGGCTTAAGTTGGCTTACTTAACGTAAAACCTGCCTATCTATCTAGCCAACCTCCTGCACCCACTATTGAGTTAGCCTCCTCTTTATAAGCGTTTTCTGTGGTCCTGGACCAACCTTGTCCACTATTGCCCCGGAGTTAGGGAGTATGGACAAGTGAAAAACAAAGTTACTCCGATCAAATTGGTTGATTTCCCTGATCATACCTGACGACCCGAATGGCTGAGTCGGAAGTGAACCTGCCTACGAAGCCAAGGGTCCCGGGTTCGAGTCCCGGTGGGGGCAAATATTTGTTTGATGAGAACCGATGTTTGTACCCTAGTCATAGTTGTTTATCTATCTAAGCATAATATTTATCTATATAAGTAGGAGTGTGTATCGTTGTCTAGTACCCAAGAAACCTAGTTTGGGGCTAGATCAATGTGTGTAAATAGTGTACAAGGAATTATTATTATACCTAGCATTTCATTGAGTACACCTTACTATATTACTGTTGTAAATGTACCGATGCATATTTTATTTTATTCTCGTATATTTATAGTGTTCTCCACCTGGGTGTATTGAAGGCACTTTACCACCAGTGCTGAGTCATAAAATTATGGCTAACTTGTGTTGGTAACTGATTATACTGGTGAGGTCAGAGGTGAACCTCAGGTTCTGATTTATTGGTACACCTAAACGTGTTTAGCTAACAGGCTCTCAATTGACATGAAAGGTTGACATTTGTTTAAAGTGCCTATCTACTGAAGATTTAGGTTACTTACCTTAGTTTAACTCTTAGGTGGGCAATAAGCGTCACATATTTATGATTATTGTATAGGCGTTGCACAGGAATGTTCGTTAATCTTTTTAACCCTTTTGAGGCTATATGCCCACCAAATCAACCTTATGGCTTGCTAATAAAGTCCAAACCAATGAAAATTTCTGAATGATTGTGGCATGTAAAGGGTTGATATAATTTCCTTTATTTTCGCATAATCATAAATCATGATTTCTTTATTACATACCAGATTATACAGACAAAAACACTTCCATAAAAAGAATGTACAAAGGCGAGCTTATCTCTAATAAAAGATCTCATCTAGCATCCATATTAGGAGAAAGCAAGGGCATCGCTTCACGAATTATGAGCGGTGGCCTTGAATGCGCGTCATTTTTTAATACTTATTCATACATTTGCGCAGTCGCCAGTTTCGCCCAGCTCTCTTAATTCGTGAGGCGACATATATTGTATGTCATAGGCACATCATACAATTGATCATCTCATGACCACTTTCTTACCATTTCATGAAATGGTCAGAAACGGTTGAATTTGATGAAACATGTCTTTTTAACACATTTTTATTCAGTACTACCAGTACTACCTAATGTTTTTTTGTGATCGAACTAACTCGAAGTCTTTTCGGGGGCTTCACTTCGCTCGCTCCTCTAGTCTTCACCTGAGCTACCGCAGTGTTTACCCTAAAATACTTCTTCGTTCAATGAAAGTTCTAATTCAACCATGGTTGGCCATTTCATGAAATGGCCAATTCTACGATATTGTACGGATATACGGCGCTATGGGGCATATTGTTGCATAGCCTCATGGTCCTCATAGCGGCCGTGGCCCTACACGTGGCGGTACTGGCTGACACAAGGCACGATCGTGCGGTTCAGCAACGTCTGGCCGAGACCGGTACTCAATGGGTGGGCGGTGGGCCCATTCTGTGCGTCATCTGTTTAGGGAGCTTTCGTGTTTCGCATGACATGTTACGCTGTAGGCTCCAGCTAATCGCTACTCGGTGTGCTTAGTAATTGTAAAGCTGTGTCAGAGGCTCTAATAGGGCAGCTTGATAACGTAAACAGTGGGTTGGTATAGTCACGACACCCCTCCATCAACGCGCACTGAGCCAGCGAAGAGGAGTATGGCTTAGTCTTACTTGAATCCGGATAAAGACCTAAGCCCCTCGGTCGGGCCCCTAAGCCCCTAATTTTTATTCCTCATTGTGTCAGTTTAAAAGAGAGACATGTTTTTCCAGGATTTTCCTTCTTATAACATAAAATTTATATACAGGCACAAACATTGCTTCTGGCCCCACACTAGGATCCGAGATCTGGGATTTTTTCATGCCTCCCCAGCCGAGATTCGTACCCGATACCTCTCGCTTGGGAGGCAAACCCTCGAACCACATGAAAGGTGTGCTTGTAAAGGCGTGACGCTAAGTGAAGTTATGTTATAAGATCTACAAATATATGATCAATATCAATATTAATGTCGTAACCATATCGTAGAATTTACCATATCATGAAATGGCCAACCTTAGTTGAAATAGAACTTTCTTATCTTAGAAATCTTTTTGGGAAAAACACTGCGGTAGCTTAGGCGAAGACTAATGGCGGCAAACGCAGCGAAGCCCCCGAATAGTCTTCGTGTTAGTTCGAAATTTATATGACAAAAACAAAAAACATTATGTAGTACAGAATAAAAATGTTTTGAAAAGACATGTTTCATCAAATTCATCCCTTTCTGACCATTTCATGAAATGGTCCACCAGATCAAGAAATGGTGGCTATATCATGAAATTATCAATTCTGATGACATGGCTACGACATCAAAATACTTTATTGCACAAAAACAGTTCATTCTAAAAAAAGGGCGAGCTTATCTCCAACAAGAGATTTTTTCCAGCAAACTTAGGATTGAGAGAGAGAGAAAAGACACACAACATTGAATATGTTCCATCCTATTCCTTTTGAAACTCATCCTTATACTTACCTATTATTTTATAGAATACCAGACCTCTTTGGCGTTTCATAAAGATATCTTTCATAGGTAGGTAGGTACACACATAGTAAAGGGTAGGTAGGCATAAGTTAGTATTTATTCTGGTTGGAAAAACAATATTTTCTGACAATGCTCCAACAAAACAGAGAAAAGCCACCAGGTATTTGTGAACTTGCCAAAGCACTCCCTGTATTAGTGCTCCATATTAGAACCGCATAACCCATTCGGATATTCCAGACGGTAGTCACTTTTTACAATTATATCGGAAACTCGCGTGTTTATGGCTGTAGAAGATGGAGGTAAAACTTAGATGTTCTTCTTGCCATACATGTGTCTTATTATTAGTTGCACACAAGTATATTACCACGCAATTAGTTATTTAAAAGATTTTTAGCGTATCAAAGTGAGAAAACCATTGCAAGATAATCGTGTTCTTAATAGATGCCGTTATTCCCATGCAGGATTCATGCAATTTCCATAAAAAACGGAATGTCCTTCATGTCTCCTCTACAGCGTTGTTTGCTCAAATTTTCTTAACCGTTAAGTTGGCTGTCCTGTAAGACCGTCCAATGACAATAGTTGTCCCGTCAGTCAATAACGCAGCTGTCAGTCGGAACGTAAATAAATAACGTTATTAAAAATACTAAAAATTCCGACTGCGGTACACCTTATCATGTTACAATTTAATAACTGACTAAGGCGTTATATTTGTATAAGGATATTTCTTTTTAAATAACTTTGCAAAATTTTTTCTTATTTCTTATCATTTCACCAAAAAGCACAAAACAAGCAGATAAGACTTAACGTAATCGTTGAGATTCGATAAGATTGTTATAGTACAGTGTTAAATTGAATTAAATTTTAATGCATTTAATTGGTCCCGCCTGGTTTTTTTTTATTTCCGAATTTTGTGACTTTTTTAAATTGTAATATACCCAGTGACACTTGCGCTATCAAGTCGAATCTAATGACGTATCTTCAATAAAATCGGTTCAAACGTTGAGTAGTAACGTGGGAATCCAGGAACAGATATACATACAGGTCAAACACACAATCCTCATTTTTTTGCTGCGCAACAACAAATATTGGTTTTAAGTTTTTTAGTTTTATAAAGTGATGAGATCTCAGATTATAATAAAGTCTTAGTGAAATCCTAACATGAGAACAAGGCAATCATGCCTCGTGTAATAAATGGTTTCACAAGTTGCCCTGAGTGCAAGAAGCATAAGCCACCTAAAACCTTTATAATTTCGGCAGCATTCATCGTGATATTACAATAGTTTTACAAATGATATTATTTGGGACCTGTGCTTAATATACCTAACAACTCTAAAGCAATGTAATTACTCCAGCATTTTATAATGAAGAGTTATTTTTGACCGTCCTTTGCTCAATTGTAATGTGTTTGTTTTTATGAGTATTCAATAGTGACATGTGACTGACATTGATTCAGAAACAACACGGTTACTTGTAACCGTGCAAAGTTTTTGATCAAGTGACGTCACGAAGGGTGTTATTTTAAAAATTATTAAAAAACTAATAAGACATCTGATACCTTCATAAAATAAAAAGTACTACTTACGTATATTTATTTTACGTTGTCCGGTAAACCCATTTCTACAAAGTTTATGTTTGCAGATAAACAAGCTGGTCCCTCTTCAAAGATTCTATCAGTTATTTTAAGGCTTTATTTTCATACCTACTCGCACAGAAGTCGGCTCCAAACCTTGTTATCGGGCGTTTCTCGAAGAGGTACCTACCCGATTACTACTTCCCGGGTTGTTGGTTAAGAAGAGCGCCATAATACCTATAGCTATAACCTACTCGTATGCTAATAAAACTTTATAGAACCTTAGCTTTATCGATCGTAAAACACAAATTCTCATTATGCCGCTAGGCTGCACAGCTACCAGCTTATGTACAGACATTCGCATTCCCAGTGTGCTTACGATTTCAGGAGAATTGACCGTGTGCCGCTTAATATTAGAACGATATTTTCAGAAACAAGTAACTAGGTGGACCAGGAACACATTAATGCATCGCCAGTTATTCGTTTCGCGAATGTGTGATCGATTTTGACGGGCCCGTCGTCGCGTCGCATTGTTCGAGTGGATATTCCATGCCGATGTTATGAAGTCGGTCTGCATTCGTAAATGAATGGGTTTGACAGTGAACTGCTTGTTTGGGATGACGGTATATTGAATACTTTAGTTGATTTCTGCAAAAACTAAATTTCTAAAAAAAAATGTATTAATTAGAGTCAGGGATAGCCCTAGAACTAGTCCGTAGGCTCTGATGTTAACTGTATTAAAGTATTGTGTGTGTGTTTTTATGCAAGATATGTCTGGTTGTATCGACCACGTGTATGTATGGATAGTCTAGGATAGGTTTGGTAAAAACACATTATCTCTTTACTTCGATAGCTTACATACCTCGATATTTTGCCGAGAATCAAACCTACAACAAATAACAAATCTTTAACTAACAAAGCAAATATTCAGCCAGCTTCTAAAGATGAACACAATAAGCTATCGGTATATTTTATTGATGCCTTGAAGTTAAATAAAGTGCATAAATGTGCTGGTATTATTTATTTTATGGACTGGTTTACAACTTTAAACAGACTTATGACATCATCTAGGTCTCAGACAAATTAAATTATAGACAGTTGATGATACGAGTAGATGATAATGTTAAAATATAGGTAAAGAGTTTGATAATATAGGTCAGTACAGTAAAACATAGTGTCATTTAGCGAATATCTTGCTGTGTAATATTTTATCATTATCATAGTATATCATTCCTAAGCATCATTAAGTCATAATTTATTAATTTATTTATTTGATACATTGTCATCAGTCACATTAATATTCTCTCAATATGGCATGTAACTTATCTACCCAGCCTCCTGTAATCTCTGCTGAGTGAAGGCCTCCTCCTCCTCCAGTGCCATGCCATTTTCAGGGACTCGCGTTAACCTCAACATGTTGGGAAGAACTCTTGGGTATGTCGTTATGACCATCAGCATAAATATATATCAATAACATAAAATCCTTGATAAATATAGTTATTGCGTCTGGCTATTATTATAATTATTTAATAGACACCAATATCTATAGAAATACAAGAGAATACCTAGTAAACGGCAGTATTTTTATGGGCAATGATTGACAGACAGTCAATAATGCTTGTTTGGTCACATTTCCCGAACACAGGTGTAAGAATGAAAGGAGTGTAAGTCGATAGTTTACGAATATTCCAGACTTGTCTACGGTGAGACTAACCAGAGTCGATGATAAGACTTCTGATAAGCTCATATCTTAATTTGAAACAGTCAGATTGAAATGGCACTGGCATGGTCGTTATATTTGCCTAAACATCGTATGTGTTGAAACCTTCGAACTACCGTCCCGTTCCGTGCCATGTCTGCGCCCACGCCACTTCCTATGTCCCTTGCGTGTTAGATTAGAGGTGCTGGTATCTTCATAACCGCTAAATGTAGCACCTGTGAATGCAAGTGATTTATCGCGTCAGCGTTGAATGATCATTATGTGGCATGTGGCTGGCGTCTAAAGCTGTCCGTCTGTTCGCAGGACGCGGCGAGGCTGGCGGCGCGATGGCGTGCGCCGGCTGCGAGAAGCCGATCCTGGACAAGTTCCTGCTGCACGTGCTGGAACGTGCGTGGCATGCGACGTGCGTGCGGTGCGCGGACTGTCGCGCGCCGCTTGCGGACAAGTGCTACTCTAGGGACAACAAGCTCTTCTGTAGAAATGACTTCTTTAGGTGAGTGTGTAGTCTTGAGACTTCTCTAGATGATATTTGATGTTCATGCTGCGAACAAGTGCTACTTTATGGACACCAAACTTCCGCCAGAGCCACTACCGCAGCGCTACAGAGGTCATCAGCGCTGTATTCTGTAGCCTCAGATATAAAACCTACCTTCGCAGTAAAATAGATATTGGTCATAGCGGAACTAAAGCGATCATGCCTAAGTTGGGGATTACTTCCTTGCCCATACTTCCTTGGGGATTATGTAACAAAAATGTTTGAGGTACTTTAAGAGTTTCCTAGTGTAGCCAAAGAGTCCATATTTATAACGGGTTCCTGCCTCGTCGGAGACCATGCCAGATTTTGCCAGATCATGTTGTCAATGTCAGTTTTTCTCTTACTTCGCGTGAATATAATGAATGGTTTTGCGTGTGGCCCTTTCTATCCGGGATAAAAGGTCTAGAGATGGGAGGTAACATCCATAATTACAATGTCCCCTATTTTTACAACTTACACAAGGCGGGTGACACACAATCAAGAGACGCAAATAACTACTATCATTTTGGAGACGACTTGCCCATCCACAAAAACTAAAGTGCCATAATAGCCGATTGTCAAATTACATGGCGCCAAAAACTGTTTAAAAAAAGATAATTTTGTAGCAGGTCAGCGGAAAAAGGTTCACTTACAACTTCCGCTGGACTGATGGATTAATTTTGTGAGTTCTTCGTTATTTGATGAGTTCATTCGGTGACATTTTGCGTTTCCTACCTAACTTAACTGACATCATTTCCGGTCTGTTGTTGTCGTTATTTCTTTATAAATGTCACTTCGGTACTAGAGTTTTGTTTATAATTTCCAGCCAGTGTTACGAAGGGCACAGGGCTTGCTATTGAAATTTTACACGATTGTGGTTTACTTGAACTACCAAACAAGTTTTGCCTCGATTATAACTTCAAAACACCTGTCAAGATCTTAAAATTTAATGTCTTCTGCCCACATACATACCCAACATAACTCATGCCTGTCTTGCATTGTCTTAAAATAATTATGAAAGGCCGAAAGGATATGGCTTCAGGCTATTGCAGCACCCGACGTTGTCCAACATTCATATAAAACATGGGCTTTGACATGGAGTGTAATTAAAAAAACAACAACACATTTACATCTACATAGAGATAAAAATAATCACACAAACGATAAAACAGGATGACTGACGCCGCCACGCGCATGAAAATACTCTCTATAATCTTCTTTAGTTTTACTGGCCTACAACATGTTAAGTCATTCGTAAGTTTCATAATTTTCCTATTTGCGTTTTATTTTGTCAGTTTTTCGTTCTATTTTCAATTTTCCTAACTTTTGCAGGATTCAAAATTTTAAAACCAAACTTTTTCTAAATCGATGACAGCGCTTGGAAACTTCAAATGGCGGATTGCCAGCAGCATAAGTACAGGCGAAACTTTTATGTATTATTCATGCGCCCTCCATCGTTTATGCAAATCGAGCTGGTAATAATTCAAAGTGATGATAAAATAATAATAATAAAAAAAGATTGCCGCGAAAATGAAGTTCGCGGTGTGTTATTCCGTTTAACCACAAGTTGGGATGTTCGAAGCATGTTTCTTGGATGTGAAGACAAGCAATGTGTTGATGGTCCTTCGAGCCGGTATATCGGTACTTTTTGCTGCTTAGAGGAATTGTTGGCAGATGATTTCCACTTATTTACATCTTTATGCACGTGTAGTTACTATAAAAAGAAATCTTATGGGTGCTTACTTATTTTATTTCAATACTTTCTTTGCATCAGATGCCTACTAGTCAACATTAATTATGCAAACTCATCTCTAGTTTTCATAAAGTGTAGTTTGATATTGTTCAATACTCTGCTCGAAGCACAAAAAAGGTCGGAAGGTAGCGGTTTGAAAACTTTATGACAAGTTTTATGCCATATCGTATTTAAGTACTGGCCGGTGTAAACCACGAGCTATTTTGCCTCAACTGGAATTCCCATAGGAATTCGAGTAACTCTTTTGTAGAATCTAAATAGTGAAGCATAGTTTTATGGCATTGGGTTATTTATTACACAAATCCTTACTGACTATTCCGATGGGGAAAATTACAGGGCGTGTTTGTAAAATGACAAACTTTACCAACAGCAAAGTCCTATGACTATTGACAGTTCATTTCTCTGATTAGAAACTCTTTGGTTAAATTTGCTTTACTTAATTACTCTGTAGTTTATTTGCAACCTCGAATGAACAAAACTCTATATGCATATTTACTCTGTGTTTGTTACAAACATTTAGCGACCTCTAAGTGGAACAACTTTGTCAGTTTTCTGCCCCATTTGTGGAGATTCAAAGACCGGGTCATTCCTCCTTTAGGGTACCCGAAGGGTGCCAAACGGGACCCTATTACTAAGCCTCCGCTGTCCGTCCGTCCGTCCGTCTGTAGGTCACCGTGTCATGAACCGTGATAGTTAGAAAGATAAAATTTTCACAGATGAAACAAATACTTTTAACAATTTTTTTTTTAACATTAAGTTTTTATTATTGTCATTATGTTAAGTACTAGAAGTGATCTGTACCAACATCTGTATTCATAACATGGCTGAAATCTAAATTCCTTGGTGCCTGGGAAACCCACTGGGTTTATAGGCACCCCAAGTAATTAGTATTAAGTTTTTATATTTTCGTAATAAACATACATACATACTAAAATTATATAAAACAGACTAAAATTAATATTTAAGGGGGCTCCCATACAACAATTATTTTAATACCACATATATGGAGTGTGAAAGCAGCTGCATCAATAACTTTGTAAACAACATTTTGCTATGTAAAATCCAAACTATTCACTCCACACCATCCCTACCATTGTACGGTGGTACGGAACCCTTCGTGCGCGAGTTAGACTCGCACTTGACCGGTTTTTTTGGTTCGGGAAAAGAAAAACATTAAATTGGAGTAATTAATCACTGCGGCTAAGCGTGGGCACGACTGTGCCACTGCCACCGTCGCCGTCGTCGTAGGTAAATAATCAAAAAAAATTATGAAAAAATACTTATATTGATTGGACAAAAACTCAAAACGCAAGACCTTAAAATCTTACAGCATATTACAGTGAACTCCATAACAACATTAGAGTATTCAAGTTCTGCAATATTATTTTATTGATGTATCTAGAAGTAGGTATTTTAATTTTAACATTACAACGTGCCTCAGCATCGAAGGCTGTATAAATGCAGTAAAGCCATCTCGACTAAGGTTAAACGCATTTTATGGCTCGCATATAGAATCGAGGAGGACAGAGCCGGGAGCGCGAATCTTTGACTTATCGAAAAATTGTTCGAATTCAGATGAAGTACAAAAGAGTCACTGACAGTTCAATTGGAATACTTTTCCGATGCCTAATTATAATTGATTCCTATACTCTTTGTACTGGTGAAACGAATATATTGAGTCATACAACATAATAGTAGTTTATGTGACTGCTACATAATGGAGGGCATATTATTAATACTCGAGAGTGGGTTTATGAAACGAGCCGAAGGGGAGTTTCATAATAATATCACTCGAGAGTTTTAATGCCTCATTATGTACAGTTACATACACTTGTTTATCTACACACATATCATAAGCTCTCTTTAATGTGTTCAGGAACCGCATGTTTGACCGGCATTGTGGCAGTGTGTTGTTTAGCTTGTTCTGTAGTACCAACTTCACGCAGGCGGGCGTCGGCGTTCGAAATTTGAATGTCATAATATGTAGAAAAATTACACATTATGGTCATAATGTGTAATTTTTCAGATAAGAAATGAGTTTTTCCAAGTAGTTTAACATTATGCTGATCGTAAGTGCGGTTTTTGTACGCAGTAAAGAGGGTTTAAGATACGTATGTAGATAAACAGCATTAAGTGCATTTGTATATATATGTCCCATCGTATTCTTCAATGATGATGATGATCGATGGGAGCTGGATATGATATAGCAAGATGAGATAATACCGCAGTGTAAGTATATCTAGCTTCGGTTCGCAATTTATGAGCAGGCAATATTTTATTGCGACTATGGTCAATCTACTATTGTTGATTCGTTCCCCTTGATCACATTTATAGTCATATCACATGTTTGCAAGGTCTTTTGCCACATTTCTGTCATTGACATATCAAGCCTGGACTGCAAGTTGGTTAGCTACCTATGCGTTTAGTTTTTTTTTAGTGTCCAGGTTTGGCCCGCATGCGTATCATTCGCAAGTGATATTGTCATACCAGTATTGATATTGTAATGCGTGGCATACGCAACCTGGACCCGGGGCACGATCCTGCAGAGTACCCGCGATGCGTGATGACACCCGCACGACACTAAAACCTACCATTAGTCTCCACAGGACTCCCCTAGGTGGCGCATGTTACGTCCAGGAGAAATCGCTACATGTGTCAGTCAATATGTCAGTCAGACGACCCGAATAGCCGAGTCGGCAGTGACCCTGCCTAGCCGAAGCCAAGGGTCGGGTTTGAGTCCCGGTGGGGGCAAATATTTATTTGATGAGAACGGATGTTTGTACCCTAGTCATGATTGTTTATCTATATAATAATAATAATAATACCTTGGACACCATTTACACACATTGATCTAGCCCCAAACTAGGATTTCCTGTATCTTTATTACTTGTGTACTAGACAACGATACACATACTTATATATAGATAAATATTATACTTAGTATAATATTTATCTATATAAGTATGTGTATCGTTGTCTAGTATAGTACCCAAGATACAGGAAATCCTAGTTTAGGGCTAGATCAATGTGTGTAAATAATGTCCAAGGTATAATTATTATTATTATTATATTATTATTATTTATATGACATATAAAAATAAAAATAAAGTTTACACTGAGCTCAAAGGATTCCACAATCCTATCTTAAACACAGTAGGGACGAAATAAACGCCACTATGAACAACTCATTAAATCAAACGGAACCCACTACCGTGTAGCGGATTCCGTTCCGACTAGACTATCCGAATTGTGTAGTGACTACACAGTTCGGATAGTCTAGTATGTGGCGGCTTAAAAAAAGCTTCAAACTGCTTCAAACTTTAGGTTAATGACCGCCAGTTTATGAATATCCAAACTATGATTAGTTGCCATTAAGGTGGGCAGTCTTTTAGCTTCTTGCTTGTTCAACGTTTTTTGCCCGTGATAATCGGTATTTCTTGAATTTATTAATAGTCTAGATTCAACTCGAGCATTAGTTTTGAGGCCGGTTTTCGCATTTAGTGTTTTATGGTGTGCGTAGTAGGTAAGTGTTTTGAGATGGTAATGTAGAGAGATTAACAGTTGACCACAGTGTTTCGTCTCTCCCAGCTAACTAAGACTTATTTCCAGAAGAGGGGTAAGCAAAAACTAAGGACATCACTTCTACCTGCTAGAATTCTAAATGTTAACACATCTGTTCTTAGGTGCCTACAACTCTTAATGAAAATTCAACAGCCGCTACTAAAACAACTACCTTACGATACGAATAGGGTCGTCGGTTACGGCTACTTGGCCCTTCACTCGTACGTTACCTATTTTAAGTTCCTTTAATATAATCCTTGACGACATCTGTGGTGTTGCGATCGAGGTTCCGCCTTCCAAGCGAGAGGTCACGGGTTTGAATCCCGGTTGGGATGGGAGAAAAAAATCCCCACGTCTTGGATGTTTATGTGTGTGACGTCGTTGTTTCTGGTTCCCACGATACAGTGTATCCTAGTGTAGGGCCAGAACAATTTTTGTGCCTTTATGTAAATGTTTATGTTTTATTAGTACATAATACATACATACATAGTGTCACGCCTTTGCCCATACGGGGTGGCCGAGGCACATTTTTGCCCACTTTTAGCCTATTTTGCGTGTCAAGGGGCTAGCCCATCGCCGTTATGTATCAAATACATAGAGTACGTACAAGTATAGTTACCTTGAATCTGACAATAACGCTTTGTCCGCAGGCGATACGGCACAAAATGCAGCGGCTGCGGCCACGGCATATCACCATCGGACCTGGTCCGCAAGGCAAGGGAGAAGGTGTTCCACCTCAACTGCTTCACATGCCTGGTCTGCAGAAAGCAGTTGTCAACGGGCGAAGAACTGTATGTGCTGGACGACAATAAGTTTATATGCAAGGAGGATTACCTAGCGGGGAAGGCGCCGACGCATAATCGTGAGTAGCATTTTAATAGTAGTTTATGTGACTGCTACATAATGCCTAATTATGTACAGTTACATACATTAGTTTATCTACACACATATCATAAGCTCTCTTGGATGTCTTCAGGAACCGCATGTTTGACCGGCATTGTGGCTCTGGAGTTGTTTATCTTGTTCTGTATAGTACCAACTCCACAGACAAACTAGGGGCGGCACGCAGGCGGGCGTCGGCGTTCGAAATTTGAATATCATAATATGTAGAAAAACTACACATTATGGTCATAATGTGTAATTTTTCAGATAAGAAATGAGTTTTTACCAAGTAGTTTAACATTATGCTGATCGTAACGTACGGTTTTTGTGCGCAGTAAAGAGGGTTTATGATACGTGTGTAGATAAACTATTTAAAAAGAAAAAATGTTTCGAAAAAGAGGTTTAATGTAATTTTACTCAGTGATTTTCAAGACAAGCCAATGTCTTGAAATGCAAGTGTTGCATTCAAACATACATATATACTCGTTTTTTTATTGCATGTACTCTAAATATTTTTGCAAGTGCAATAAAAAACTCTAAACTATGTCGTATCTCTCACGTCAGTTATGATTAAATTTGCAAACACTGCTAGTATCGTGGCCAGAAAAAGGTGTTGCTACACTCAAAAACCAAATTAGGTCTTTTATTGTCCTCTTTTAAGTGAACTCCGACTGATAATAATTACCTTTCTAAAACACGACCACGTCCCGTTTAATTTTCGAACATGACATGTGAAAATTGCATTCTCGGTAAAACGCGTTTTTTATTGTTTAGCATCGTATCAGCAGCAACAATAAAAGTTTCCGAGCGCCCATTTCGAAATTGGACATTTCGATCAATGCGTACCGTAACCGGGCGGGATAAAAAACCTAAAAAAAAGACAAGTTGCCAAGGCTTTTGGACGGAAAGCCAACCGCATTACACATTAGATACGTCGACGTCACCACGGCTTTTAAATCCAATAAATTTCGTTCAAAAATCACGCTCATTTATAACACTAGTTTTAAATACTTTCAAGTACATTATTTTTGTTTTGTGTCATTATTTCAATTTATTTTTCATTTTACCGTGTTTAATTATGGATGTATATCTGAAATAAATAAATATGATTAGTATTATTATTATTACTTTTTTTAAAGTTCCTTGAACGTCTGCTTCAACTATTACGTAATAAAGGTGGTTGTTTCATGCTTGAAAGACATTAGATTGTAAGACACAATAATCGTGACTCAAGCAAAGTTAAATAGACAACAGTCTGTATAAATATTGTGATTGGTGGATGATATCAGCCCCTTCTATCTATATCTTAATCTTAGTAACATCGCCTTAAATACATTCAACTTTATCACATTTGATACTTTAAAGCTATGTCTGAAGGTACATATTGCTTGCTCATCTTCATTTCCGACTCCGGTATTTCGAGTTTTATATTTTATTCTAGTAAGTTAAGTTTTTTGATTAGATTAATTACAACAGCTTGTGCCTAAATGTTAATTGTATTCTGTCTTTGGCTACTGAAGTAGGCAAGGTGTAATTTGGCATTTGGAATATTGCTAAAATGATTTTAAAAGCGAATAAGTTTTGGTTTTAATTTATTATCTTCTCGTAGCGGCATACTTAGCGAGATCCAAGACTTGCCGCTTCCGGTGACACAAACATGGCTAATTAATTTATGAATTATTTTACTTGAATTTACTTTTATGATAATCTTGCTGCCCTCAGCGTGGCTTCGAAGACGTGTTTCAAGAGAACTAGCCATTTTCAATTACGGAGGAAAAAAAATAATTCAAATTTCGAATTGGATGCTAGAGCCCACATTTAATTATTTATATCAACAATATAGGTATGGCAAATGCGCATGTATCTACGATTTTTAATATATCGTACTGTGCTACTCCCTTGGTGCTCAAAAAACTGCAAAAATCTGGCACAAACCCCAAGTACCCCCAAATAACCCCAAAAAACTTTACTAAACTACAAACTACCTACGTGTCAAATTACAGCTCCCTCGGTCAAGTTTTTTATGTCCATTCAAAGTTCTCCTGAGTGGAGGTAAATCAGTCAGTGAGTCAGTCAGTCAGGGCATTGAATTTTACAAGTTATCATTTACATACACGCACACAAATTGCTTCTGGCCCCACACTAGGATACCCTGTGTCGTGGGAACCAGAAACAGCGACGTCACACACTCACAAACATCCAAGACCTGGGTTTCTTTTTTCTTCACCCCCAGCCGGGGATCGAACCCGGGACCTCTCGCATGGTAGGCAGAGCCACAACCGCTGCGCCACGGGGGTCGAAGTGGCGCAACATGCTGAAAAGAACCCCCCACGGGACCACGCCACCATTTATTTGATCCAAACTCCAAGAAGTATATAGGAAATGCTGGTGGCAAGATCTTGATAAACCTCTACGGAGGAGATGAGGGAATGCTGAACCCCCTTATTTGTAAAATCGGCAGCAAAGGCCGAAGTCAACCTCCCCCCTACCACAGAGCGCTGCAGACTAGCAACCAGGTGAAAAAATGGGTGGGCGGCGACAGATACCAGCGTGACTGGGGATGGGCCACCAGCGAACGAGGGTCTTGTGTCCGTCACAATGTGCGCAGGACCGGCTCCTCTAGGCCCTGCGCAGAATGGTGACTTGCAAAGGCAAGAAAGGGTGCTGAGGTTCGTGCACTTGCAGAAAGGCTGGGTTTAAGTTCTCTGTCCTGTGCTCCGTTTCCCAATCAACTTTTAAGTGAATTCAAGTCTATGAATATGGAAAAAGTATTGGCTACAAAAAAGTGGAGGGCGCAAAATGACAAAACGAAAAAAACACCGTAATACTAATAAGAGGTCGGACTAGGTAGATTGATTTTATATACTTGCGTCAAGATATTATGATATGGACATGCCATTTTATCCATAATGTGCTGGAAGTACCGGAAAAAGTTCCGGGATTGGAGTTATGGAATAAAATAAAATAAGAAACATACAGATAGGCTAACAAAATCGTTTATTATATGAATGATTGATTGAATTCAATGAACAATTATTTTTAATTAAACAAAAACATAAATAAATTATTTTTAATCCTCATCGGATACAATTTCCATATTTTCGTATAAAATAAAATACTGATTTCTTTCACCATTAGCTAACACTGGCAGCGTAGATTGATATTATTAATACGTTTTTCACCTTAAACACAATTTCGTGCTAATTTCAAAATTCCGGAACAAATATCACAATAAATATGAAGTTCCGGTATTTTGGAGGCATATCCATATTATCCTCTACGTTTGACGTCAACGACCTTAAATCAATCTACCTACTCCGACCTCTGCGTAATAAGTCAAGCAGGGTGTTGTTGAAAAGGGGTCTTAAAGTTATAATAAATTATGAACTTTTCAAGTATTATTATTTTAAATTTTAGTTTTCATAAATTCAGAAGTTATGATCAAAGAAGTGGAAAAATGACCATCCCCCCTCTCCACCTGCATGGCCAAGGTTTTTTATTTATCTGTAAAACATATACAAACTTATGAATGCACCTGATTACGTACATGGAGTATGACAGTAGCCGCGCCAATAACTTTGTAAACAACATTTTGCTATGTAAAATGCAAACATTCCACTCCACACCATCCCTACTATTGTACGGTGGTACGGAACCCTTCGTGCGCGAGTCCGACTCGCACTTGACCGGTTTTTTAAAGTTTATTCTCTGCAGAAGTCCTGAGACTTCAACAAATAGTTTAAAAAAAGTCTATCCATATCGGTCCAGCCATTCGAAAGATTCGCGCATACTAACTCATTTTGGGGTTCATATAATAAATAAATCAATATAGATGGCTGAAACTTGTGAAAAGGGTGTGTCTAGAGTAGATTTTTGAAGCACGGATACACCAACGGTTAAAGTACACCTATATTTTAGGGTTCTGCGTCCTATCACCTATGATCTGGCCGCCAACGGTTAAAGTACCTATATTTTAGGGTTCTGCGTCCTATCACATATGATCTGGCCGCCAACGGTTAAAGTACCTATATTTTAGGGTTCTGCGTCCTATCACCTATGATCTGGCCGCCAACGGTTAAAGTACCTATATTTTAGGGTTCTGCGTCCTATCACCTATGATCTGGCCGCCAACGGTTAAAGTACCTATATTTTAGGGTTCTGCGTCCTATCACCTATGATCTGGCCGCCAACGGTTAAAGTACCTATATTTTAGGGTTCTGCGTCCTATCACCTATGATCTGGCCGCCAACGGTTAAGTACCTATATTTTAGGGTTCTGCGTCCTATCACCTATGATCTGGCCGCTTTCTCTAACATACGCAATATTTTAATAAATCTTTATTTTCCAACCCTTCGAGGCGCAAGGGCGTCCATGCGAACCCACCAGCATGTGCTTGCCCGAGGCGCCTAGTTGTTTGTCCAACGTAATTGTGTTTGTACATTGTTAATATGGTATATTGCCCGCAGTACATACACTAGGACCGCCAGATCAAATGATGCCGGCGATATGTTATCGTCCCGACGGCTTTTCGGGGTAAATATTTGAGCACTTTTTCTGCAGTGGAGGAGCTAGTAGGTTAGTAAATGTATGGGAGTTCTGCAGTGGTGGAGCTAGTAGGTTAGTAAATGTATGGGAGTTCTGCAGTGGAGGAGCTAGTAGGTTAGTAAATGTATGGGAGTTCTGCAGTGGTGGAGCTAGTAGGTTAGTAAATGTATGGGAGTTCTGCAGTGGAGGAGCTAGTAGGTTAGTAAATGTATGGGAGTTCTGCAGTGGAGGAGCTAGTAGGTTAGTAAATGTATGGGAGTTCTGCAGTGGTGGAGCTAGTAGGTTAGTAAATGTATGGGAGTTCTGCAGTGGAGGAGCTAGTAGGTTAGTAAATGTATGGGAGTTCTGCAGTGGAGGAGCTAGTAGGTTAGTAAATGTATGGGAGTTGTGACACACATCAACAACAACAACTTAATGGTTAGCTACTTCCATGGCTTTTTAGGGTTCCGTCTATCACGAGGCTGTATCTCATGAACCATGATAGTTAGACAGATGAAATTTTCACATGTGATGTATTTTTGTTGCCGCTATAACAACAAATACTAACAAACAGAATAAAATAAATATTTATGGGGGCTCCGATACAACAATTATTTCAATACCACATACAGACTTATGAATGCACCTGGTTACGTGCGTGGAGTGTGAAAGTAGCCGCACCAATAACTTTGTAAACAATATTTTGATACGTAAAATCCAAACTGTTCACTCCTCACCATTGTACGGTGTTACGGAACCCTTCGTGCGTGAGTTAGACTCGCACTTGGCCGGGTTTTGCTATCTACTTGAATACCATGTATAAATTACCAATGAGATTAGTAATTTATCATAAGTCATGTTAGATGTAGGTCCCGCCCGGCTACCATCACTCCATCACTACTTTTTAGGGTTCCATACTCGAAGGGTCCAAACGGAGCCCTATTACTGTCACTCACGTGTCCGTCCGTCATCTGTCACTCACGTGTCCGTCCGTCCGTCATCTGTCTACTCACGTGTCCGTCCGTCCGTCATCTGTCACTCACTTGTCCGTCCGTCCGTCATCTGTCACTCACGTGTCCGTCCGTCCGTCATCTGTCACTCACGTGTCCGTCCGTCCGTCATCTGTCACTCACGTGTCCGTCCGTCCGTCATCTGTCACTCACGTGTCCGTCCGTCCATCATCTGTCTACTCACGTGTCCGTCCGTCCGTCATCTGTCACTCACGTGTCCGTCCGTCCGTCATCTGTCACTCACGTGTCCGTCCGTCCGTCATCTGTCACTCACGTGTCCGTCCGTCCGTCATCTGTCACTCACGTGTCCGTCCGTCCGTCATCTGTCACTCACGTGTACGTCCGTCCGTCATATGTCACTCACGTGTCCGTCCGTCCGTCATCTGTCACTCATGTGTCCGTCCGTCCGTCATCTGTCACTCACGTGTCCGTCCGTCATCTGTCTACTCACGTGTCCGTCCGTCCGTCATCTGTCACTCACGTGTCCGTCCGTCCGTCATCTGTCACTCACGTGTCCGTCCGTCCGTCATCTGTCACTCACGTGTCCGTCCGTCCGTCATCTGTCTACTCACGTGTCCGTCCGTCCGTCATCTGTCACTCACTTGTCCGTCCGTCCGTCATCTGTCACTCACGTGTCCGTCCGTCCGTCATCTGTCACTCACGTGTCCGTCCGTCCGTCATCTGTCACTCACGTGTCCGTCCGTCCGTCATCTGTCACTCACGTGTCCGTACGTCCGTCTTCTGTCACCCACGTGTCCGTCCGTCCGTCATCTGTCACGCAGATTTTTCAGCCAAACGGTTAAAGCTACAGTCTTCAAATGTTTCCAGTAACAAACATCTTGTTGGCTCAAAGCTTTAGTCAAAAACTATTTTGAAATGTTTTCAAGAGGGGCTCCCATACAGCTTAAGGGGGCACGGAAAAAAATGTCCTACTCTATCGAGTATGATATCGGTACTTAGAACTCGTTGAGTAGATAAATACCGTATTATTATAATTTTTAAAATATATTGCAAAACAAAGGAATAAGTCCAAATTCAGATTTTTTTACAAAATCTGGTTTTTAGGGTTCCGTACCCAACGGGTAAGAACGGAACCCTATTACTAAGACTTCGCTGTCCGTCCGTCTGTCACCAGGCTGTATCTCAAGAACCTAGCTAGCTAGAGAGTTGAAATTTTCACAGATTATGTATTTATGTTGCCGCTATAACAACAAATACTAAAAAACAGGATAAAAGAAATATTGAAGGGGCTCCCATACAACAATTCTTTCAATACCACATACAAACTTATGGATGCACCTGGTTACGTACATGGAGTGTGAAAGTAACCGCACCAATAACTTTGTAAACAATATTTTGCTGTGTAAAATCCAAACTATTCACTCCACACCATCGCTTCCATTGAACGGTGGTACGGAACCCTTCGTGCGCGATTTAGACTCGCACTTGACCGGTTTTTTTAACTTCCCATCCACCTTGACCTTCCCATTGACCGAAGAATTTTTTAACTTCCCATTGACCTATGACCTCAAAATTTGGTGATAATGTCTATCATTGCGTATATTTTAATAACAAATTCCATCTGATGTTTTCTTTAAAATTCCGTAATTTTTAGGCATATTCTACATTTGTTACGGAACCCTAAATTGACGGTCTCCATCAACCCGCACTGAGCCAGCGTGGTGGAGCATGGCTCAATCTTACTCGTATCTGGATAGATGCCTATGCCTCTCGGTGGGGTCTTTAATAGGGCTACAATAATGGTAATATATGTATGAGTAGCATAAAACACTGATACCACTAAACTAGCTACTACCTAGCTACACCCTAAGTCCATAAACCCATATTAATAAAATGATAGCCCAAGATATGCAACGGTAGAAAACTCAATCAGAAAACAGTAACAAATCGGCATTCAAAAATAAAAGACATTTCTATTTCCAACTTTAGTTCACCGGCGTATGAACCTTAATGCAGCAAACATGAAATTGTTTCCACCAGCTGAGCTAAACCCCCGTGGACGAGTGGATTAGACGGGGAATCGAACCGGGGACATCGTGGAGTCATTATGAGCTTATGCGCCTATAGATATGGTAAACTTTAATTCATGGGAACTAATATTTTTATCCAGGAATAAATAAGTTCGACAAAAGTGCGTTTTGCCTTTGAAGATAATATTGCTGTATTTTTGTTTATTTGGGCTAAAGTTGAAAGTTAGGAGACGAGTAATGGAAATTAAAACCGGTCAATTACCAGTCGGACTTCATACCATCATACAAGAAAACACGTCTCTTTCAAATCCTTTTATTTTTTTAAGAACAAACTCAAATAAATTATCTCTGTCTATGAACCTAAATAATTTTAATCATGATACATATTTCTTTTGCAAACACTCTAACAAAATAACATGTGTGAATATTTTGCAGTTCCAATTTTATAGTAGTTTATGTGACTGCTACATAATGGAGGGCATTAATACTCGAGAGTGGGTTTATGTACAGTTACATACACTAGTTTATCTACACACATATCATAAGCTCTCTTTGATGTGTTCAGGAACCGCATGTTTGACCGGTATTGTGGCTCTGCAGTTGTTTAGCTTGTTCTGTAATACCAACTTCACGCAGGCGGGCGTCGGCGTTCGAAATTTGAATGTCAATACCAACTTCACAGACAAACTAGGAGCGGCACGCAGGCGGGCGTCGGCGTTTGAAATTTGAATGTCATAATATGTAGAAAAATTACACATTATGGTCATAATGTGAAATTTTTCAGATAAGAAATGAGTTTATACCACATAGTTTAACATTGTGCTGATCGTAACGTGTGGTTTTTGTACGCAGTAAAGAGGGTTTATGATACGTGTGTAGATAAAATAACATATGCATCTATTTAAAATTACCTCCTTTTTTGGGTGTCCGATAAAGGGTACCTCCTTTTTTGGGTGTCCGATAAAATTGTATTGAGAAATCTTGATTAAATTAATGGAGAGATACTAAAATTTAACACTAAACATCGAAGCACGGAAGCCAACCAACCGCCACTAAACCCTTTCTCTCCAAAACTCAACAACATCAGAGCAAACCTCGTCCCGCGAAAAACATAACATCATAAACTCTGTGCAGCCACCGCTCGCAATTCACTCGTATCTGCGATCAGCATCTGGGCTGTCGAGGGGTCCGCTAGACCCTACAAGGGTCTGGTAGGCCGCGTGTGCCGTCCGATAACGCTTATCAATCACACGCAGCCTGCGAGGGAAACTCATTCGGGTTGAGGGCACGCGCGCGTTTTGAATTTCGAACACATTCTTGTTATTATTTTTCATTTTGCGGAGTTGCGTTTCGGCATTTCGGCCAGGGTTTGATTTGTAAGCTGTACCTCTTAGCTAAGATCTATGAGCTGTACCCATGTAATTGAAAAGCGATTGAAATTCGAATTAAAAAAAAACAAACTAATAAACAAACAAAGCCACTATAAAAGACAGCTCGTATGAAATAATCGTATTGCTTTGTAATAATACGACTTTTGTTTCTCGTTGTGAAATAGTTAAGGTTATTTCTCAACATCTCTTTATACACATCAACAATTTTAACATCTATTGAACTTATCTCTATCTACGAGTATAATATTATTATTATGGTTTCTATTACTAGATCATTCTTAAAGTGGACAAACAACCTACATTGCTGATGGTACGGTTAAATAGGTTACGTATTATTTTTTTCATCAGAATGGGGTTGTACCCTTGCGCAAACACAGGGATGGCGCTCGAAGCGGTTTGGCTTGCAACCGATGCGATGCGATGGAGGAGGGTTCTGGCTGTGTTGTTGTTTTGAATCGAACACGCTCTGCCGCGTTCACGTGAACACGACTTTTCTTTTTCTTTTTTTTTCTTCAGTATTTTTGTAGAGAAATATTTTGCTTGCTTATAGCATTCGTGCTACTGCAGTATTTACTGTTTTGTTATGCGAGGTTTAGTTGGTTAATCTGTGGATTAATAAAAGGCTTTTATATATGAATGTTTGTACGAGTTCATAGGGAATGAGTCATTTATTATTCGGTTATATGTCGGCGTGGATAACCGCATATTAACCGCGATTCCTCATTTCCTCAGCAAAAGGGTGTGTTGAGCAACCTTGATGTCAAGTCCCGCCAAGTCCATTTCGTTTTCAATCCGTCAAATTACCTGCTGAATTCGCCTTAGACTTACATAAGGTCAAAGTTTATAAAATATATTAAACTTCCTAAAAAGCGACGCCTTCGCAGCGTCAG
Source organism: Argyresthia goedartella (assembly GCA_949825045.1). Taxonomy (NCBI): domain Eukaryota; kingdom Metazoa; phylum Arthropoda; class Insecta; order Lepidoptera; family Argyresthiidae; genus Argyresthia; species Argyresthia goedartella. The sequence goes on from OX463828.1 coordinate 20,787,621, forward strand.
CAGAAACCTCACGCGATCGAAAGTGTGCACTTGCCAAAACTCCCCACAAAGCAAAACAAAAACGTCTCCAATACTCAACTTCCACCCTTACTCGGTTGACTTAAGAGTCTCTTCTATATACCGTCACGTACAGACGAATACCGTGGAATGGAGGAGTCCGATAGAATTCCATTTCGTTGCCACCCCTCCCCCTCCGGCCGCGGGGCGAGGGGGGCTGAGGTAGTCATCATTCGCAAAGATGCATCCGACTGATCGAGTTATAAGATTGAAGGTACTTGTTTTAATGTTGATGTGTTCAAAGGTGTGTACGTAATGGTTCGGGGCTTTCTGCCGGTTTAGGTGCGAATTCCGTTTGAGGAAGTAAAAACAAGAAATCATTTGTCGTATATTTACTCGATATGACCAGTAACCCCGGCGTTAGCGAACAACTGATACTTAGACGACAAACTCGATCCATAGGTGTTATGGCGCTGTGGCTTATGGAAAACGCATATCGATCGCTGCAAGGCTTGTCAGCGGGGCGGCTATTTTGTTTGGAGACGGACTGCCGAATACGGCATTTTGCGCCCTTCCGAGCAATCGATATGCTATCGATATGTCGCAGTAAGTTGGTTAAATCAGACACTTAACTGACTCTCTAGACAGTTAATTAAATACCGACGTTTAACCAAGTCACTAAAATTCCGTCAGACAAGTGAGTGAACGAAACGCTTAACGAGTTGCCTAAACGTTCCTAGGCAACAAGAAATATACAATATAAATATTTTTTATGTGTAGTCTTAAGTTTGAGTTTTAAGTATTTTTTGTTGTTCTTACATGTTCAACCTAACACCTAAGCTACCGCGATATTGCAAAACAGCTGTCGTGACGCCATCTTGTTATCCAACACGCCGGCTTTCGGCAAGACAGATTGTTAAACGTTTTCGACGATGCTTTATTTAAATCAAAATGCCACTTCTTCTTTCTTAGTCACTTGGTTAAACGTCGGTATTTAATTAACGGTCTAGAGAGTTAGTTAAATTTCTGATTTTACCAACCAACTTCGACAGACATACTATGTTATGTGTTTGCCATAAGAGACTTGAGCCCTGTAGCTGTTTTTAAATCTTCAATCTATACCTAATTATAATTTTGAGAATTAAATCGCGGAGTAGAAGTTGTAGATATTGGATACTCGTCATTTCATTGAGTGGGTACTGACTGACTGAGCGACCGGGGTTTATAGACATTTCTACCTATAGGATATTATGGGCGGTAATTCAGTTACGTGCGGCCAATTTTATGGCTACTCCCTTTGAAGTTATAGATGTACTTCAAAGTCAAAGTCAAGTCAAAGTCAAAGTACTTTATTACTGTAGATATTTACATAAACTTAGCTAACGTCATTTTTTGCCTCTTCTCTACATTGGACCACTGTTGGAAAAAAGGGGGTAGAAACTCCCACAGATTGATTTTAGATCTCTTTTAAAAATAGGTTGTGCAGAACTAATACAAATATGAAAATTTTAATTATAATGATTAATAAGCAGCTTCCAGTTTTCATATCCCGACTCCCATTTTCCATCAGGCCTCAGGTTTTCCATTAAGTATCTAGCAGGTTTAGAGTTTAGGTATGGCCTTCCTAAGAACATTTAGGACCCATCTCACATGGAATCATAAGCGGCCCTTAAATAACAACTGCCAATTAGTGGAGAGTATTATTATATGTCTGCTGATCTGTGGTCGTGGATATAAAACTCATATAGTCTCACTTGAAATTCTGACGCATTGAGCAAGTATTACACAAATCTTTCAAAGCTCAAGCTGGTATCGTCTGACAGTCATAACAGTAATCATTTATCAGTTTTATCACGCACCAACTTGTTCCGAACTAAAGCCTATTTCATACACATTCAGGGGGTATAAAATAGAAAATGGCCGTCTAGTCGAGCTTTCAAAAAGGCATCATTAAAAGATAATAAAACGCAGGCATAAATGTTAACTGCGTCTATTTTATGGTTACGCTACCAAGAGATCATTTTTAATGTTTTTAGCGATAAACAATAATAATGGCGCAGCGCAGATCGAGACTGGGATGAGATGCACGTATATAGAATTAGCGATTTGAGAATATATAATATCGATAAGTGTGATATAAAATGCCACGAAAACGCGACGTTGATTTCTAAGGGGAAATATTAAACTGCACATCAAAAATACTGATTTGCACAGCAAATATCAGGGCAAAATGCTGCGGTAGCTAAGGTGAATGGGGTGAGCGAAGCGAAGCTCCCTTTATCCTTCGTGTTAGGTTGAACATGTAAGAACAAAATAAAATACTTAAAACATAAACTTAAGCACACATAAAATATTTTATCTACACACGTATCATAAACCCTCTTTACTGCGTACAAAAACAGCACGTTACGATCAGCATAATGTTAAACTACTTGGCAAATACTCATTTCTTATCTGAAAAATTACACATTATGACCATAATGTGTAATTTTTCTGCATATTATGACATTCAAATTTCGAACGCCGACTCCCGCCTGCGTGCGCCCCTAGTTTGTCTGTGAAGTTGGTACTGACATTCAAATTTCGAACGCCGAAATTTTTTTCTGTGCAAATCAGTATTTTTGATGTGCCATTAAATACTAGCCATTTCTAAGTTGATGTTGACATGTTTTAAGTACATGTCGTTTGTTGAAAATATATAGGCGATGAGTGAGACCTACTTCTACCTCCTATATTCATGAAAGTCGAGATTTATGAATGATACAACATTCCTGTGAATTTCAAGCAAATCTTGGAAAATAATGCCTTCGATCAGTTTGCGTAAAAGACGACTCAAGAAAATTTATACAAATCCTTTAAAATAATCTGAACGATTTGTGTCAGAAAACAAAGACGAAACATCAAATCGGTCAACGATTTACAGCATCGGGAGCGTACCCCGAGGGCAAATTATCGATAATCGAGCGACTAACCAAATAACCGGTGTCGATACAAGTTATCGATAATAATGGTTATAATCGCTAGTGCCGCACCATAGTTGCCAGCCGTCATTACTGGACGTGCCTCGCTTTTTGACAACTCCACCTTATCTTGACCCGTGGAAAACTATACCGGCGGTAACACAGACACTGTCAATGAACAAGTGGAGAAGGCCAATTAGAAATGGTTATACTGAAGGACTTTTTTGTAAGTTAATTATTGAAATTATTGTTTATTAACTGTTATTGTCGGCTGAGGGTCATGTCCGGCGTTTAGCGTAATTTGGGTGATTGAGCTTTAGAAGTATCGGTTTGATATTTTTATGGCAGATTCGATCTGTTCATCGAGTTCGGTATATTATATACTAGCCTCGATTAAGTTAGAGCCAATTCAGAAATTATAATAATGTGATTGGGGTAAAACGCAAGAATTCTGCGTGCTGTTGTATAGACAGACACCATAGAGAACCTAATTTAATATCAACTCTATATTTTGCTTTCGAGTTTTCACCAGTGCCAGGCAGTTCTTTATAGACAAGTGTCAACTGCGCAAGACGAACATTCAAAGGCGCATGTAGGGTAGAGCTACTTCCCAGACATTACAGTGTGTATATTAGATGGTGGCTCTAAGTAGGTAGGTACGTAGGCCCAGGTACTTGTACACAATACTGGCAATATGAGAGGAAAAATAAAAATCTGTGATGTCGTTTCCCGCGCTTTCAGTGCGTGCCGCGGTGCTTGTTCTTATTTTAAAATTATTTTCTCCTTTTTCATTTTGACCGCGAGTATTGTACGCGGGTAAATAGCGTGAAATTGACGGGTGGCGAGTGTTTGTGGACCATTGCAGCGAGAATAATAATAAAATAAAATAATCTTTGTACTCGCGAACCTGGACAGTGAAACCCGTCAATAAAGTCAGTATTGAGTATAGACCTAAAATGGGATCAAAGAGGACATGACACGTTTACGAGTGAATTCGCAGTGAACGATTCATTTGCAATTTAATTAGGCGATGACGGTTGTCTCGGTCACATTGACCTAACCTTTATTGTCAAAATTAGAATATTATCGGCGCTGGAAACATGCAACTTGGGAATTTCGTCTGAATTTTGTATAGTGTGATAATTTTCAATTTTGGAAAGGCAATAAGGAAACAGTTTTTGGAAATGGAAATGGAACATTGTTTTTCTTGTTGCTTATTGACCGAGCGAGCGAAGCGACTGAAGGGCTCCATTTCGACAAGATGGAGGCCAATTTTGCTATCGTCTGTCTCTATGTCTCATGTGTTCCGGTCAGTTCCGGTCTAAGGGCCACAGTTTTCAAGCGATCCTCACAGAACTTGGCACACGTGCTCCTTGAATTAAAAGTTTTTTTTTGTCGAGAGTTTTTCTCGATTTTCCCCTTTGGGGAAATATGACGTCATAAATTTTTTGTATGTTTTTTTTTCTGAAACCTTTCGTGTAGGGTATCAAATCAAAGGGCTTCATGAGCCGGGTCTAAAAATATACTAAACCAATACTTATCGGCCGCCTGTTTTCTAAAAATCCAAGAAATATTTTCGAAACATACCAAGTTTGGACTCCTCCAAGTAGGAGACGGATTAGTAAAGAGGATCTATACAGACCATGAGAGTGAGTGAAATAAACTATGACTATTTTCGTGAAAAGTCAAAAGTCATTGGTGCGGCTACTTTACTACTTGATTTTGATTGAATCTAAAATACTTACGTTTAAATTGGTTCACAGTTCCCCCTGTTAGCGAGGTCTACTGCCCACAGGGCCACTAGTAATATAAGAGTATTGTAACCTTTCCAGAGATGTAAAAATTCCATATTCTCCACAAAATTCCGGCGAAGGTCTAAATCAAAACATAGTAGACCTGACCAAACTGTATTATTCCTTCTGTAAAGTTTTGAAAGGAGCTCCGATTTTTAGATTCTTCTGCAAACTAGTTTCAGAGAGATGACATTTTCTTCTTTTACAAGAAGACATCACAGGACGGGGGACAGGGTGGGCTGGGGAAATATTATTTCCTTATCTACCCTTCAAGCGGCGCCCCTTCCCCCTTCCTCCTCCCCCTTTTGAGGAGTCGCCTCCCCCTCGGCAGTCGTCTCGTTTACGTTTGTCGCGTTGTCGAATGACGACGAATATTTATTTTGTAATCAACTGAATTGAAATACTAACAGTGCATAAAATGTTTCAAAGACCACTGATACGTTCAAGAACTCTGTTTTGCGAGTATTCGAAGCAGTTTTAATGGCTTGACAAGGTTTGGTGGCAGGTTTGAAAATAGGCCGTCAAGGTAAAAAGTGGCTACTAGTAAAATTATTATAATTTTACCTATTTATTACCGGAGTCTTACTCAGTCCAGAAACCTAACTAAATAAGAATGCATACATGCCAATTTTTCATTTAATTATTCCATTCTCTGCCTAACTGGGTCGTCAGACAAAAATAAAAAACATATAAACTTGTAAAACGATAATTTCCAACAGTTTTAAAACATAAGCCAAGGGACCGGGAGAGCCATTTATTCTCCTAATGACACCAAGAACCTGAGGATGGTGGGTCTAAAGGCCCGTCACCACAGGGGACCTCCGGATAATTGGGCCCCCTAAGACCCATGCGCGAAAGATCCAATGTACACCTTATTTATTGATCCACGGATCCACATTTGTAGTTTAGACCTCTACTTTTGTGATTTTAGCATCATTAGTAGTAGTTTGAGTCAGTATTTTAAAATAAATGGTGAAACATTAGTTATTTAGTGAGGTAGACATTAGTTATTTATTATAATAATGGTTTCTTCGTTTTTAGAGTTTGCAAACATACTGGCTGAATTACCAAAAAAGGAAAACGTAAACGATGCTATGTGTCAAGTGAAAGGCAATTGGATATAAGTGACATTTAATGTTGCGGCCTGGGTAGAATGAAACGACCCAAATGGGCACGCTTCTGTTACGGAACCCGATGTTACTTAAACCAATTTTCCGACATAAGTTTCCATCCGTGACCTATTTGGCAGTGACTAACACTGGCAGCTAACAATCTTGACCAAACAGGTCGCTAGCCTTAAACACTGGCCCTGCAACCGAATATCATCCGACCTCTTTATGCATCAGCTGAACACCATAAAAACGACATCCGATTCTGAATCCAATGCTTGCACCAAGTCAAAACGAACCATTCATTCATACAAACAAACATATGGGAATAAAACGACTTGACATAATTCAACCTGAACAGTTTAATAGTGCGGATCGGGAATCGAAGCCTGTATGCCTCATTTCAACCGTTTCCTTGCCAACCAAGTTGAGATGCAAAAAAGCCTTTATTGTAAACTCAGTAGATTTTAAAATCACTTATTGAATTTCAGTCTTAATTGATAAATGCAGATTATAAAGATTGGAAGTAAGCTTGTAATAGTTTCAAATAGGACTCAACAACTGTATTGGTAGAGTTGGATATTGTTTGCTAACAGCAATGCGTAATTATTACATACATTACAGCTTTGATGAATGATTGCTTTCAAGCAGTTTACCAAAACATACTGAGACACTCAAGATGTTTCTTTCTGTAGTGGTATGATTATTCAACAAAATAGCCTTTGATACTAATTATATTGGATGAAGTGTAATCGTAAGATATTATAACATGATCACATATTATTTGAACCATTCAACAGACTTAGATTGCTATGCAGCATGTACCTTTTCAGTTTCGCTACCTTCTGTTCTACATGATAATTGATGGTCTTTTCGTCTTTTATGGGAATAAATATGAAATTAGACCTCGTCCCATGATGCATGAAATGCCAGAAATGGACATTTGAAACCCTGGCTTCCCAGGCTACCGATCCTGCCTGACCTCCCGGGTTTATTGTTCGCGAAATTTTACGACGAACACTAAATCACAAGTTTCCACGAAACCTTACAGACTCCACGGTACAAGCGTCAGAACACAACACGCTGATGATATTAATTTATATTTAAATGGTGTTTCTAGGAACCTTGTTTAACTGCTTCATCATGTCAGACGCACCCAGCTAGATATTGATAGACAACCCCCTCGTAGAACCTTCACGCCAGCATATGTAAATAAACATAAAAAATGTAGAAAAGAACGCCGCTTCGGCAACGGAACTCGCGCGCGGTAATATTAATAACGCGAACAGAAAAGAAACTGATTCAAAATCGAACTGCGGGAACGAAACATCTATAGACAATAAAGGAAAGGAACAAAGAGGTAAAAAACCGGGAAGAAACCTGTCGACGCCATGTTGCGGCGCTCGGCCTTCACGCCTCGGCCGCCGAAGATTATCTTTCGAAAAAAGAATCAAACGGGAGGCGCTTCTTCGCATCAAAAAAAGTCATATACTCATTATAGCTCCACGTATTAAGAAACTCTCGAAGCTACCTATTAAGGCACACAATCGTTCAACCGTCACTAGCTGCTTGTCTTCTTATAATCTGTCTTCTAAAAAGAGCGAAGTCACCGTGCGCCCGAGTCGACGCTGATGACCTGTCAATTCTTCGAGTACTAAGTTTAAAAAAAGTGACATTAGACCGGCCATCTATTATTTTGACTTTATGTGGGGAAATGAAGTGGAGATTGATCGTGTTTATGTCTGCTCGTTTAATTATCTCGGATACATGGTGAAGCTTTTGTGCGGATATTCCTTCATTTTATACGACGGAGCTACTTGGTAGTTTATGCTACCTGGTTATGTTGTATGAGATAACAATGTTTTTGATTTGTTGAAAGATTATTTAGTATTGTGCCGATAGACAACAATTTAGAATAGATGCTCGGTAGATAAGAATTGTCGCTGTAAATAAACACTTAGATGGTTATGGCTATCCGGATTCTTTCCGATCTAGTTCAGTAGGTCATTAGTAGTCGTTGTTCAGTATTTTAGAATAGGGATGGTCATTTCCATTACAAATTTGCAACACACAATTTGGTGATTTCAGTACCTTACAGATACCTCTTATCCAGCTCCAAAGACCCATCAAAAACGATCGCAAAAAAGAACAAGAACGCCCAACACAACTACAGTATATTATAGTGTCTCGATCGTGCACCCCCCTCACGATAATGCGAGTGGGAGCTACGTGACCGTGGATCGTGACCTGCGCAGATTGCTCGCGCGCGCGATCCCAGCGGACCTTGCGTGTGCAGTAAGCTCTGTTTACCTTTCTGTTGCTCTACGTAGTGTAATACGTTGGGTGGGGATGGACCGCTCACGATCCTGGGATGGGACTGAATGGGCAACATTACCAATTCCATGGCGACTACAATGGCGAAAAGATTACTTATTTATTCTTAGAATAACTTCAGTAAATGCTAGATTTTGTACAAATGTTTAGTACTATACAAAAGCATCTATTTATGTAAGTTAAAACTATTCACTGAGAGATCATGCTGAGGTCGTTGATGTCTTTGAATATTCAAAATCTGCTTCTGCACAAATCCTAACGCATAAAATCATAAATAAGAACAATATTAACCACTGTATTATCATACTGAACAAGCAAATACCTACCAAAATATGCCTGTATGTTTTATTTTGCTCAAAGTCAAGTTAGACTCAGACTTTCCTTTACATTCCATTTTTCCATAAACAATACTTGCCTATTAACTATCTCATACGCATTTTACTTTAGTATTTATGTCAAGGGAGGAGCCAGAGGAATGAGAACCTCCATCCAAATCATATTTACAAAGGCAGTCCGCTCAGGATGAAACGTCTTGTGGAACAGAGATATGTCAGTGTATGTGTGAGTGTAGTCAAGATCTCTACAGAGTTGTATTAAGCTGTAAAGATTTTTCTGTACGTGTTCCCTTGCCTCCTCCGATTATTTTTATCCGACGGAATATCGCATTTACATATTCATGTAAGGCCATCGCTGCTGATGATGTGGTTTTCTCAAATGTAGAGAATTTAAGTGAATTTGGTAGAACACGAAGGTTACTCTGTAGTGTCGGATATCTCTACGACTCTATGCTATAAGAGGCAGTTCATACAGGTCTGAAAACCTTCTTTAAAATTAGGCTTATGCTGTGAATGGTGACTAATTCTAGTAGACGAATGTTCTCTGCACAATCGTCCTTCATGATTGATGAGTTGTTTGAACACGAGCGGTAATGTACACTTGTAATGAAAAACACTCACCTGTCTGTCTTTGCAGGGAGATTGTAAAGCTCACCAACCTGGCGATATAGGTACGCTTTTCCAATAGAAAAACATGACCTTGGTCTGTTGTTAAATGTTATTCTCAGAAAATAATAATTACGAAGTCATGGATATTGTGAGGTTTTTGAAGAAAGGCGCTATTTTCTAGATTAATCTACTTAGGAATTTTCGGTACGTATTTTTTTTTTTATCTTACGCTTGGGCCTTCTCTTCTGTATGTTGTAACCATCTTTCCATTGAGGTTGTCTTCCTTGTCTCATGTTCAGGATCGTTCTGTACGTATTGCTTGTGGTCAACCTTGAATGGGTATGTATTGGCACTCGGTATCATATAAGCTTCGAAGTTGCTTTAGTTTAGCAGCTTCTTTGACTATGCATTGTTTGTTTGGAACTTAAACCGATTCTGTAATCTTGTTCTCGCAATAATATTCTGAAGACTTGAAATAAGTAGATAGTAATTACTCATAATTTGTCAAGTTTAGGTATCGGTTGATGTATTAGATGTAGAGAAGTAGAAATAATACAAATAAATAAAAGTATATGTTTTGGATAGTACCTAATATGTTTTACTGAAATTAGTAGTGTAGCTGAGATATAATGTAGAAGACAATATCATCAATAAATAAAGCAGATAATACATCTCGATGATCTATGATGGAAGGTCACCGCCGACGATCGGGCAAACATAATGCTCCTTAATTCCTAACAGAAAGATATGAGCAAACAAAAAGCCAATAAATAATAGAAGGAGCACTCGAAAAAGCAATATGTCAGAGTCGTACCGCCATTAGGGACGCCATGTTTAATCTAACACAATGCGATGCGCAGACGCAAGTCTCAGACAAATTAGGCGCCCATCAATTGGATAGCTGTGAAAAATCGCTGTAAAATTATTTCTTGGTCGCGGAGAAGTGAATATGTTGACCCCTTAACGAGGCGACTTGTTTGGAAACGTGATGGACATTATTGTTTGGAGATCAGAATTGTTTTTGATAGCGTTTGTTGTTTTTCATTGCCTAGTGATTTAGTTGTAAAAAAGTATTAACTTATTTTGTTATCAGATGTATAGAAAAATATTAAATATGAACAAATTTATCATTAATATGATCTTGTTTTTTGAATTATTTGTGTGCAATAAAAGAAGTTATTAATTATATTATGAATTATCAATAGGTGTTTCCTTGTTTGTAATCATATATAAATAGAAATGCCTCAAATCTCAATTTTTTAAATTGTTAACACTTAATGGTTTGTTAACACTTTTACAAGTAGATGTCGATTTCATTGGTAGTTTAACAAAACGTTTTCCAAATATTTTACCCGCGAGTGAAGTCAAAAAACTAATCCCAAAACATTTACACGTGTTTCTCTTTGTTTGGGGTTTTTGTTGCTCCCCCATCTTTTTAGGCCATAAAGTAAAACTCGGGACCACATACAGGGAAATAAAAGCAAAAAAAATATCAAGTCATCGTCAGCCAACGTCTGCACAGGTCGACGCCTCGAATCAGAATACGAGAAATACGCGAGTCATGCTATCGTAAGTTTTTTAATTGTATTTTCCGACTACCCTCCCATGGCTACCTGACTCGAGAAGTCACGACTACTTTTGATAGCTATCCCCGGTTTAATCTGACCTTCTTCCACCTTTATTGTGCTTCTGGTGAGGCATAGGAGAGGGTTCAAGGTTGTGTGGGCAGACTATAACCGAGATGTAAAAGTAGGTAGGTATAGGTATGTATATATGTATTAAGGATATGTAATTTATTGTGTCGCCTGCGTTTGACATGGCCATCAAAGCGTAATGAGGTTGGTCTCTGGCGAATATTGGACAAAGTTATACCTAAAGGGCTTACCGCAAATTAATTACTTTAATAACTTACGGCAGCAGCCCAAAGTAGACTGGGTTTCTATGATTCTGAATAGAGAAAAGCGTTAACCAAATACATGATTGTAGTTAGTTTCAAATCTTTAGGCATCGGCTAAGGCATGAATCTGAAAGTGTTATCAAAACCCAGCATCAATTATTCTGTGCGTCATACGTAGAGAAATGCGTTTCGCACGCACGCCGCCCGTAGCCGGCGGCGCCGCGTTCGATAAAGGGGGCGTGGCCGCCGCCACCGCAACCGCCAATCAGAACCCGCCGCTGCATGTGTGCGAACAGGAGCCACTTTCATGTGTGCCGCTGCCTACGCCCGTGTGCGTAAAACGTGTTGTATACCAAGGTGCATATACGAGCTACCGACAAAAGAGTTCCCATATATTTTATGTTTTTAGATCTCTATCTTGCGGTTTCTTATTTTACGTTTAAGATGGTGGTCTCGCATTAACGGCCAGCTCCATAAACACGCTATAACACACTTTAATATGCTTGTAGTACAATATAATCTGTGATTTTTATAGCATTCTGCTACGTTAATGGGCGGTTGTAGATTGCTACTCTGGACTCTAATTTTGGGCGGGAATTATTCATGAAACTGCTGATTGAATTGTTAATTGCGTATGATAAGAAATATTTACAAGTTGAGCTCAGATTTCGGGTTTACTTATTGCAAACATAAACTAATTCAGGACTAATTTTATCAAACATGTAGATTGATCATACATAAGATAGGGAGGTAGGTTCCAGTTATAAAAGGAATAAAAACAGCAAAAATAGTAGTTGAAATAGATAGTTATCAGACAAAATAGAAGTTACATATTAGTAAAAAGTAATTCACCTTTGACGCGTTATGGTTTGGATTATTGGTATTTTCCATGGAACAACAACGTGCCTAGATTCCCATTGGCGACCAGGCCAAGAGAATTAAACACCTTGTACATAAATACCAGGTTTTGAATTTAAAATTGATCGCAGAGTCCTGAAAACCGTCATTCAATTAAAAGAACCGAAGCCCTCCGAATACTATTTGAATTTCCCCACATCAAAGGGAGTTTTCTGTTCGTTCGAATTTCAAACGATAATAATAATAAAAGGCCGCTTTCCCGCCAAAATTCGATTAGGAACGTTCGAGCGGGACAAAGGAAATCGTTTATTGGGGGATACGGTTTAAAATTGATTTTAGAATTTGGGGCGTCGACAGAGCCTATGTTTGAGGCTTTACTTTAGGAGAAGGTATAGAGCATGTGCCTGGCGACACGAGAGGTACTTACTTATAGGTAAAATACATTTAGATTAGACGACCGTTTAGCCTAGCGGGTAGCGACCCTGCCTACGAAGCTGACGGTCCTGGCAACCCCGGTAAGGGCAAATATTTGTGTGATGAGCATGAATATTTGTTTCTTAGTCTTGGATGTTTTCTATGTATTTACTTAAGTTTTTATCTCTAATAAATAATATATCGTCTTATATAGTATCCATAACACAAGCCTTATTGGGCTTGCTATGGGCCTAGTTCGATTTGTGTAAGATGGTCTTCTAATATTTATTATTATTGTTTACATAGCGTCACCTCTTTTCTCATAAGGAGTGGCAGAGGTTCAGTTGTACCCAAATTAAGGCGGTTTTTAGAAACTCCATTTTACATGACAACTATTATAATACCCATATTTGTAGTCACCAATAAAAAAGATAACTTACCCATCTACAACTAAAGTGTAATAATTCAACCGACAATGACACTACCTACGTGCCGCAACCGAAAGCTTCACCAACAAAGACATAGATGTCGCTCGCTTACCTGGTTCGTATTTTGAGATCGAAAAGTTTTTACACCCATTATTTAGATTGGAGAGGAAATTTTCAATCAATTTTCATGACATGAATTTTATAGGCACAAATCAATATAAATATTGATCGGACATCTTTATCTGATTTTCATTTTCATTCATTTCAGTTACTGACATCAAAGTTTCCCCAAGACGTAAGACGGGTAAGGAATAATAGTAGATTTCGTACGAGTTCGCAAAGGCTTATATCTACGAACTGAGAAGTTTACGGCACGAGCCGAAGGCGCGGGTCGTAGCGAGGTTCGTAAAGAAGCCTTTTCGAACGAGTTAGGAATATAATTTTTCCGCCAGAGATCCCAAAATCAAGCGGCGAAGTTGCTATTTGGAGGTTAGAATGCGGGAAAATATTTAATATACTGCTTCTATAAAGTAAATCGAGAAAAACTACATATCTCTCCGTATACCGGTCTCTTAAATATGGAAGCACAGCACACTATAAAATTACTTCCACGTAGAGGGCGCTACAAGACTGTAGATAATAAATACGGAACAAGTGAGCAAAGAGTTTTGTTCATCTGAGGTCACTTACAAGTAGATCACAGAGCTAAAGTAAGTAAAGCAAATTTAAGCAAAGAGTTTCGTTATTCAGGAAATGTATTGTTAATATCCAGACATCTATAGAACCTCAGATGAATGAAAGTCCTTGTTGTTGATGACAATGTTTATCAAGTTACAAACCTCATTATAATGAAAGATACAGTTTTGCGTCTTACCCATTGACCGAAAATATAGAAAATAAATGAGAAACAAAGTATAGAAAATTGACAGTTTTTCCATTCGCTAAACTCCAATTTCGTCGAACTGTGTCGAATTCATTCCCTAATCAGTAAATCAAATCGACCGAAAACTGTGGAAATTTGACAGTTATCCCATACACTAAACGTCAATTTGACACTAACTACGTTGGATTGGCTGTGGATATAGTTAGTGAATAAGGCTGCTTGCAACCAACGACCAGTGTTTCCCCAAGTAGAGCGCGAGCCCCCTGAGTGCCCATGCCCTTAGTGTCTGGACGTTTTACTTTCGAGTGGCTTTCTCGAACCACTCCAGCGCTGATCGGTGCTGGAGAGATGGAGATAGGTGCTTGTGTTGTTTCTCGTTTCAACAAAGGGGCCGCGTGAAGCAAAAATTGAGAACTTGTTTGGGTTGTCTTAAGTTTTACAATAGAATAATAATACTTCCATCGAATAGACGAAACACTCTTATTGTACGCCACTCAATAGAATGGAAAGATTTGAATAAATTAATTAACTTTGAGCAGAACTCAGCAATCTAGAGACTGACACAACTCAAAGCTCACACCAATAAATAAATAAATGTAGTCCATTAATGTCACTACCGAGGGCCACAGACCCAGATACGAGTAAGATTAAGCCATGCTGCACCACGCTGTCTCGGTGCGGGTTCATGGAGGGATTTTAAGACCACGTGATCACACGCACACAATATCTTATCTTAATTATCTTACTTGAATCCTTTCTTTTAACATTAATTCGAGTATTCATCTTTATGAAATCTAGCATTATCTGCCATTTTTTACGTCAATTTACACTAACTGCATTGGTTTTTCTGTGGATTTTAGTAAGTGAATAAGGCTGCTTGCAACCAACGACCAGTGTTTCCCCAAGTAGAGCGCGAGCCCCCTGAGTGCCCATGCCCTTAGTGTACGGACGTTTTACTTTCGAGTGGCTCTCTCGAACCACTCCAGCGCTGATCGGTTCCGGAGCGGTGTAGATAGCTCCTTGTATTGTTTGTCGTTTCAACACGGGGGGCGCGGGGAGCAAAGTTTGAGAGCTTGTTTTGTGTTGTCAATTCTCTTTGCAATGGTGGCAAGAGTTTCCGGGAGTTCGGTAACGCGGATTTTGTATGTAAACGGTAAATTAAATAAATAGAACTTTCAGAACGTCATCATTTTTCAAAGTTGACTACTTATGTTTTACAATAGAAGTATATAATCCTACTTCCATCGAAGAGACGAAGAACCTTCATTTTATGCCACTCAATAGAATGGAAAAATTTGAATAATATCATCGAATTTTGAGCAGAAATCAGCAATCTAGAGACAGACACAATCTTATCTAAATTATCTAACTTTAATACTTTCGTTTATCAAACTCATCTTTGTCTTCTACTTTTATTAACATCCAATTCTCTAAGGCAGCCCCGCCCCAGGCTTGGCGTTGATAGACCGACCATCTGTCAGTGTTCTGTGCTGGGTCGACAGACAAGACTGCTCATAAACATGGTATATTTAAACTATACTACATGATATCTAAGTTTCCATTACGCAAATTAAGGTTCATGTATCGGTAAAATAAGCAACTAGATTCGTGCTGGTGGAAATTATGCACAAGACTCTATTAAAATAAAGTTCATAACAGTTCACACTGCAATATGGCTGCTACGTGTGTGTTTTTTTTATTTTCCAATTTCCAATTCCGCTGATTATTTCTATAATTTCAAACACTATGTTTTAGGATTTATTTATTTATTAAGGTCTATACAACAGGTATACAACAATGCAGATCACTTCAATATTTTTATATAAATTCTAGTTGAAAACCCACTATGTATATACAGAAGTTAATTGGAGAAGACGTGAAATACAAAATTTTAGGATATTTTGTGTACATTTTTTGACGCATAAGTTCTTTTTCCAAATAATTTTCATTGAAATTATGATGTTTTCAAAGAAAGTGATGGAAGGAAAGGGACATCATAGAGTATATTTTTTCTGGATTAGGAAGTGTCTCCTCTATGGCAATTTCACACTTCAAAGATGGGCATTTACAATAGAATCTTCATCTTTCTGTCTGTCAAAATATCATTTTAATGCCATTATTAGTTAACCCGGTGAACTTCGTAACACCTAAAATTTGATTGTGAAATATGTAATATGGTACCCGTAAGTGTCGCGTTGGCAAGAAAATTAGTCATATAGGTAGCCCTTTTAATTTTTAGACAAGTGAAAAATATCCGATAGTATCTATCATTTGCATAGAGACTATAACCATCTCAAAACTATGGATCTTATAGTCCGCTACCAACAAAGAGGTTAAATGGATTACCAAATTAATCAATGCCAAAGGATTTCGAATCTTCTGTGGCTACACCACCTAGCGATACGGCGCTGACACTTCCCCGCTTCCCATACAAAACATTATTTGATTTTTGGGCTGTTTCTCTGCTTTATTCCTTATTTTCTTTTTACATAAACCTCCTCCGGACTGAGGAGAATAAATGTAAATAAGGATTATTCAAACTGCTCTGGCCATTTTTGAGATTTAGTAAGACTAACGTACAGCGATTCTTTATTATACGTATAGATCGTGCGTGTAGCATGATTTCGTAGCGACTACGATTTGTGCAAATAACGTAGCACTGTGCGTAGCGCGTAGCACGCATGAACATATTTCTGTAATTGTACTCCTTCCTTATTGGCAATATCAGAAGATTAGATAAAAAATACTATTAATATTAATCGTAATATTGGACAATAATAATTGTATGCTGGGTATGTTATAACTTTGTATAATATGATCACTATTTATCTCCGCTCCTCTGACCGCTCACCCCTCCTCCTATTACGGAGGTACTATTAAGAGTCTGTCCCATGAATAAGATCAAGTGTGGGGCCAGGTTCGACTCCCGCTGTAAATATTTTATAACAGCGACCCCACTGTTTGGCGAGAGTAAACGGTTTTGCACCCCTACTACGGCGCTTCGATCGAGAGTCGTATGTTACTCGTAATTTGAAAAGAATATTCTCATATTGGAGGGTCTGCTTTGCCATGGAACAGCATGAAATAATTATGTCTACCATGGTTAATCCCAACAAGAGGAACTGGAAGTAAACTGGATTGGATTACCGCATAACGTAGTTTCTAACAAAGTTTTAATCATTTTACAATAGAGGTGACATTTTTGTTGAGATATTTTATCACATTGAATCACATTTTGAGACCTAAAACCATGAAAGTCCCCTCTTTAGCGCGTATTTATTTCATTTATCATTGGTTTTCAACAAAAAGTATGAATTTAAAGTAACGTCAAAGGGCACTTGTTTAAAATACCGGCTGGGGATAAAGAAAAAGAAATCCAGGTCTTGGATGTTTATATGTGTGTGTTCCTACGACGCAGGGTTTCCTAGTGTGGGGTCAGAAGCAATGTATGTGCCTGTATATAAATGTTTATGTTTAAATCACAGAGCTAAACTAAAACTCACCTTCAATTCCTTTTCGATGCGAAAAAAGGAGAAGGTGAGTGACGCATACCTCTGTCCCTTTCTGACAACAACTGTTACGTCACTTCCGTTGCAGGTCTGTTTTCACGCCAACCTGTTAACTGTCATATTACTGATGAAAATTTACTATACTAATATCGACGAAACCTTTTGTTTTTTTTATTTTCTTCCAAAGCAGTCAAAATCATTTTGATCCCAATACTTATTTTAATTATGATACCTATCTAAGTTGTATAATCCTATTATAAGCCTTTGTTTCTTTGTTTTTTGTTTTTTATAACTTTTCTGAACTAAAAGATATATAAATATTAAATGTACAAAACTCTAGCTAGAACATAAAAGACAATGACTTTTTTGTGATAAAATGGCTTTGCTGTTGGGCCGCATTAACTGGAGCACTGACACAAAATATTTTTTTGTCTCTCTCTTTCTCTTCTCTCTTACTTCTATTTGCAAATTTTTGTACATTCTACATAAATTTTTATTTAAAATAATATACATATTTACGTCGGACGGGGACGCCCAAGAGGCGGCCATAAAGACCAAATCGGCGATTTGTTAGTGAAGGGGCAAATTCGAAGTAACCGTAACCGGCGAGCTTGCATGAAGAGACTTAGCGAGAGATGTATGCCAGGATCGTAGCAGGTCTTTAGTCTCTGCCTACCCCTCTTCTGGGAAATAGGCGTGAGCATATGTATGTATGTATGTATGTATATTTATTATGTTCATTAATAAAATAAATATATAATTATATCAATAAATAAAAACAATTTTCAATATTTTAAGAGAACGATACTTTTCATACCGAGGGTACAAACCACTTTTGTAGATATAGTTTCTGGTATTTTCATTCGGGTCGAGCTGACTCGGGTCGAGCTGTCCCTGACCCGAGTATTCGACATCTGACTAGATTTTATAGGCTTGTGTTTAAAGGATTACCAAAACGCACCTATTTTACTATCAATAAATTCGAAATGACTGCCAGAATGGATTAATGTCCACCAAATTGTGTTTGGATATATGATCAGCAAACTTCTTTTTATGTTTTGTGTGCTTAAGGTTATGTTTTAAGTATTTTTTGTTGTTCTTACATGTTCAACTTAACACGAAGGATAAAGGGGGCTTCGCTTCGCTCACCCCCTTTACCCTTCACCTAAGCTACCGCAGTATTTTGCCCTGATATTTTTTGCAATTTTTGGTGTTCATTTATCCATTTTGGGTAGGAATTTTTTTTTTTGGTGATCATTATATTTGTTGCCGATTTTATATTTGTTAGACTACCCAGTCTGGAGCCAATTCACTAATTGATCATAGCAAAATTGTAAACTGGTGTAAAGGGTAGTCGTTATAATACTTAAATCTGTGCCGCAGCGGTTGTGGCTCTGCCTACCATGCGAGAGGTTCCGGGTTCGAACCCGGCTGGGGGTAAAAAAAAACAGGTCTTGGATGTTGTTTGTGACGTCGCTGTTTTTGGTTTCCACGATACAGGGCATTATAGCGTGGGGCCAGAAGCAAACATGCCTGTATGTAAATATTTATTTATTTATTTAATCAAAGTTGAATGTAAATTGTACAAATAAAAATGTTAAGAAGCATGTAAAACAGCATCTTTCAACTTAATTAAACAATGGGATGTGGTGAATGTTCCCTTGTTCTTCGAGATTGTCTCGATGAAATCTCTATTCCAGCATGTTAGGGGTAAAAACGTGCCCTCCCTGCATTGTCTACCATAATATAAGTAATTGTTTTTGTGGCTAATTCTTTCGCCTCCATTTTCTTTTAGGGCGAGGGGTGTCCGCGAAATTGCATTTTTATTTAGTTAAAGAAACATGGGGCCGGATGATTGCTTTTTGATAAGTCAATTTTTTGGTCATCCTTGGAAGGGTTATTACATTAGAGTCTCTGCTAGTCATTTTCTATATTTTTCGAGAAAGTAATTGTCTTACTAAGGTCTGTCTGGTACATTTTTTATTTCAGTTTGTGGCTTTAAAGACACTTACAAGAAGTTTTTGGTACATCTGTAGCCTGGATAATATAGTATTGCCGTCATGGCCTTCGCCTTTATCACATTTTAGTCCAATGCTTAGCAAATATATTTTCATCTGTGCTCTATGAATGGCGTGCTACTAAGAAAGTAGTAAAGATTAAATACGATAACGTGGCTCGCGTCTGCAATAGGAAATGAACCCTGTCTAATTTTTCATAAGGGTCTTTTAGCCATGTTATCCTAGTTTATGTGTGTTTTGAGGTGTAGTACTATACTCCCATAAGGGAGTAAAGAAAAGATTCAGAATTTCAAAAATGTAGTTGTTCTGATAAAGTTGGCTTAAACCCTCAACGACCCATGATGGTAATATAGGTTTATATAGGTTTTGAATTTTATTACCAAAGCATGAGGTTTAAAATCGCGATGCTTCAAAATGGGGTTGGTTGGAAATTCTGAAGTGAAAGTTGTACAAAAAAAAGTAACCCCTGCGACCCATAAATAATTACTACACCCTGTCGTAAATATCCCTGTAAATCTCGAGGCGCACGGTTTTAATTCTATTCTTCTCTACCATAACATTAGTCTTTAGTACTTATTTAACCGAACCTAACCTAAGTTATCATTTTAACCACCAATCTCCTCCACAGCGGACTCCCTCCTAGGCTCTGGCACTGACGAGGAAGAAGAAGAAGAGTCCCGCAGCGCCGCCGCCGCCGGCAGCCCTGCGCACGCGCCGCATCCCGCGCTGCATTCTGAACTGTCACATAACGGAGACACCAAGCCGCATGAGGATAGCGAGGATCAGGTAGGTGGTCCAGCATGGCTAATCTGGGGTAGAGAGCCAGAACCTGTCATCCATCACAAAGCAACTGGAAACCATTGGCAACTGGTAACCAAGGAATCGAGTCTCAATCGACTCGCTCACGCTACTGTTACCAGAAACCAGCCTATTTATAGTAGCTTCGTGTGCAGATGGGCTAAGAGCCTATGGTTAACTTTAGGATCTAAAGGTGGTTAGCTTATACAAGGCGTCATTAGAGCTTTAGGTAAGTACGGATGCTTATCGCCTTAAAATACATCTAAGGCCGTCGATTTCCTTGGAGGGTATCTCTATAAAATGCTACACCCTGATCAAGCAATCGCTGCTTACATATACACAAATCCACATAGCTATAGTCGATTCAGCTCTATCTCTTTCCCCAGGGTTCTCTCGACGGCGACCCCGAAACCCGAGACTCGCAGACTGAGAACAAATCTCCTGACGACGGCAACGGAGGCTCCAAGAGACGGGGGCCGAGGACCACGATAAAGGCGAAACAGCTGGAGATACTGAAGTCGGCGTTCTCTCAGACCCCGAAGCCGACGAGGCATATACGGGAACAGCTGGCGAAGGAGACGGGGTTGCCTATGAGGGTTATACAGGTGAGCAAACCAGTCTAAAGTCGTTGTAGAGGTGCGTGCAAGTATGATATACAGGTGAGCAAACCAGTCTAAAGTCGTTGTAGAGGTGCGTATATGTATGTTATACAGGTGAGCAAACCAGTCTAAAGTCGTTGTAGAGGTGCGTATATGTATGTTATACAGGTGAGCAAACCAGTCTAAAGTCGTTGTAGAGGTGCGTGCAAGTATGATATACAGGTGAGCAAACCAGTCTAAAGTCGTTGTAGAGGTGCGTATATGTTTGTTATACAGGTGAGCAAACCAGTCTAAAGTCGTTGTAGAGGTGCGTATATGTATGTTATACAGGTGAGCAAACCAGTCTAAAGTCGTTGTAGAGGTGCGTGCAAGTATGATATACAGGTGAGCAAACCAGTCTAAAGTCGTTGTAGAGGTGCGTATATGTATGTTATACAGGTGAGCAAACCAGTCTAAAGTCGTTGTAGAGGTGCGTGCAAGTATGATATACAGGTGAGCAAACCAGTCTAAAGTCATTGTAGAGGTGCGTGCAAGTATGATATACAGGTGAGCAAACCAGTCTAAAGTCGTTGTAGAGGTGCGTATATGTATGTTATACAGGTGAGCAAACCAGTCTAAAGTCGTTGTAGAGGTGCGTGCAAGTATGATATACAGGTGAGCAAACCAGTCTAACGTCGTTGTAGAGGTGCGTATATGTTTGTTATACAGGTGAGCAAACCAGTCCAAAGTCGTTGTAGAGGTGCGTATATGTATGTTATACAGGTGAGCAAACCAGTCTAAAGTCGTTGTAGAGGCGCGTGCATGTATGTTATACAAGTGAGCAAACCAGTCTAAAGTCGTTGTAGAGGCGCGTGCATGCATGTTATACAGGTGAGCAAACCAGTCTAAAGTCGGTCAAGAGGTGCGTATATGCACGACGATTCTCGCCGATGTGAAAGGAAACAAGAAAAACTCAATGCGGCTAATAGAGAACTGATTGTATATTTCAACTTAAACTAAAAAGTGAACATAACAAATATATTAGGTATAAAGTGCGCTGCCCTAGTTTAAATAAAGCTGACCTGACTCCATTACATATTTTTTTCTTGCATATGTAGGTATGTATAGATACCTACATAGTAAAGGCTATTATAAAATCGAAAATTAAATGGGTCTAACCTAACCAAAATACTAACCGAGCGACTCTTTTACTGAGGCGGCTCTTGTGACTCAGTCACTACTGTTCTTTATAATTTTCTGTTTCACGCGTTTCCGATGCTATGTATCTGGATAAACGGGATTTATTCTTCCCTCGAAACAGAAGAACGGCTATTTCTTTTCCTGAATCCTTAGTGAGAAAGCAGACGAAAAATATTCGGAAAAAACTCGCGTGCGCTGCATACGTATCTATCGTATGAAAATTGCCAGCTCTATTCAGAGACTATATAAATATATTGCAGTTTATTTAAACTGCAATATATTATATATATATATATATATATATTATAACCCTGTGGTATTTCTGAATACCTATTTAGGTATTCAGAAATACCACAGGGTTGTTGCTCTTGAATGGATTTTGTCAGTTTACATACACTTTGCCATAATTTTTTTTTGCTTGTAAATAGTTTGTGTTATGTAATAATTTTGTATGTGGACCTTTACCATCGGAATAAACTGATTCCCACAACAAAGGGTACCTTGTGTAGGGAACAAAGTACAATTGTACCAAATTTATTGTTCATTAAATGTTATTTTTTATATTTATTATTTAGTTTAAAATTAGTAAAAACTGGTAATTGAAAAAGCCAATCAGAAATTATATGCACAGCAGGGAACATTTCAATTCAGATTTGACAACCATTACGAAAATAAAATTTTCTAGCACTTGATTCCTTAGAAATCTAGTGTATCCAGCTCAAGAGCCACGAGACCCCCACGAGAGTTACATTTTGGTTTGTAAATTGGATCGTGTCTCCAATTTGTGATCGATTCTTCTATAATAATAGCATCTCATTTAGGTAGTACTAGTCTCTTCCATTCCGCAATGTGGCAGAGAAACTCCTAGGTACCTTTCTCTTAGTTAGAATTTAGGTAGTTTCACTGAATTCAAAGAAAATTGCTGAATCTTTTGATTATGTTATTATTTTGTTATCTAGATTTTCGCGGAAAGTCATTTGAACAAAAGCACGAACCAAAATTAAATTAAGAATTCTCATACAAATCCAATCGTAGTAGGTTAACAAAAACTTTCAGTAGTTTTTGTTTAGGTAGGTATCTCAATATATTCACGGATGGGCAACCATGTGACGTTGCTACGTTTCCGAGTTCAAATAAGAAAAAAATACATTTTTTTTGTTCATGAAAGCGTGACTTGTTTGCTGAAGTCGAAGAGCGAAACCATAGACTAAATATTGAGTGAAGTGATCCAAACAAGAGCTCTATTACGGTTCCGACAACACCTGGCTCAACTTTTACTCGGTGGCTGCAGCATTGGAAATAACAAACATAAGTGGATCGAATATTCGGATGCATATTTACCTTAAATAAATTTGGCTGTAAAATTATGATAGCCTAAAGAGGCTATTATAATTTAAAAATAATAATTTTTAAGATATTTTTTAATAAATCTCGGGATGCCAAGAAATCTGAGAATGCACTAATCGGATGCATGGAAGTGAATTTAAAAAATATTTACTAAAAGTTAAATAAATATTTTTATTAAATTTAATAGTACTATAATATAAGATAGATACATATATATCCGATTCTATATAGTCAGAAAAATACTAAACTTGTCGATTACGTAATCGCAGGATTTTTACGCGATACACAAGGGCATTCCTTATTAGCCAGTACCTCAACATTAGGTTAATATGCATCCACCATCCGATCTCTTACTGAGAATCACTGTCGCGCCTTTTGTCGCTAAAACAACAGTTCATCTATGAAAACATTTTATAGTCAAGGTCTGTAGTAACGGTAATAATCAATTACCATTGCTTCAGCTCTTAAGGTACAGCTAAAGCCATACAACCTGGCAATAAGTATACACAAACTACTTCAGGAACGAATAGTAATTGATGAAACACGTGACCCTCAGGTAATAATGTTCATCCGCCATTCGAGTATTTTCCCATCGCAGAGCTGAATACTTTGCTTTGCTGCATTTGCATATCAGCAAGTAATTGTGAAGTTCGCATGCAAATTTCAGCTAACCGTGGCCGTGCCTAAATTGATTCTACCGTCAATAAAAGCTATTTATCACATGGTTTATAATATAACCTTCGTACGTTAAACCGTTACAAATGGCGACCACTCCATCATGGCGGCGGTGTTACATTCGAAAATTGAAAATCTGGTAGGTTATTACCATTGAGTTGACATGTTTCAGTCCTTGAAGCGTTTGAAATATGCTCGGTAGAAAGTGTGAAAGGTATGCAGAACGGTAATTTTCTGAAACAGCCGCGCGCCGACAGACGCTATGACAAATAACCTAATTAACGAATGTCTCATCTCACTCCAACTTATTTTGACTTGACAGAGTAATCACGCCACTCAAGGTTATTTTCAAATAAACATTTTCGCTTCAGTGTGAATCCTCGGAAATGATTGCTCAATTCCCAACGGTCGACAGTTCTATCACTGCGAATAAATTGTTTTCAAGCCATATTCAGTTGGCGAACTCGCTGGATAAAGTTTGGTTATTTGAATTAACATGTTTCTAAATGTAAAGGAAAACATCGTGTAAAACCATGCATGCCGGAAATAGTTTGATAACTTTAGAGACTCTTTTGGGTCTGATAAAAGACTTATCTCCAGAAAACGGGAGCATCTGCCTAAACCATATGGAGTCAAATAGGTGTTTCTGCCAGTATGCCAGATATGTGTAGGTTGTAATTCCCGTTTGAGGAGATCACATCACTGCACATGGAGAGAGAGAGGCAATTCTCCACGGATTGACTGGGTCTTGGCATGAACAGATGGTGGTTAAACAGCGTGTTGATCCGTCCGTCGGTCCGTCACGCTTTTTGCACCTCTTCCTCTTTGTTTCAGTTTTTGTCGAACACGATTTCCGAACAAAAAACAACAGACTTTTTTGGTCTCGTCTCGATGTTTATAAAATTCTGTACAAGATGCAAAGCTGTTACCTTTGCGGGAAGATGAAATTAAGAGTTGTTTTAATCCGTTCAAAAATGCGGCCTCGTAGTAATTTTAATTGTGCTACTGGCCGTGCGCAAAATCAATAAACCTCTTTTGACCCGTCTTTTTTTCAAATTTCGAACATCATGAAAAACTGTTTGGAGTTGGAACTCCTTGCATCTTCAACGAGTTTTTTGCTCATAAAAACAATGTCAAACACTTGGAGAGGACTCGTAAATATAGTTTTTTTGCTGCCATCCATCAGGTCACAGCATATAGCGCGTGTCAAATGTTTGTGCCACCATATGCGGTGTGAAATAGCTGTAAAATGGGTTTTTGCTTCAATATTCGGAGTTTAGCTTGTTAGCACCGGTTCGTGTGAATACTTCCGCGCTTTGAAGATGCCGTGAGCGGTACTTTGATGAGATTATGCTTTCGTGTGGCATGCTGTTAACCTATAGCTCAGCTTGTTGTGAATATCTATAAAATCTACTTATTTTATTAAATAATATTATCCTTATATTTCGTACGTAAAGCTATACTATAATATCGTGATAATGTCAAAGGAAATCAATCCAAATGGTTAGGGCCGAACTATGATGCGTGAGTCAAAAAGTAAAAAAAATTAAAAAATACTATAGATATTTACATGTACTTAGCAAACATCATTGTTTGCCTCTTCTCTACATTGGGCCACTGTGGAAGAAGCATGGCGAAGCAACTTGGTTGTATTTATGTAATACAAATATTACAAAATCAATATAAATACTTAATATGCAGGAATAAATAATTACAAAATTATTAAGGTCTGTGTTGAGTTAGATTAAACCCCATACATTCCCGTCATTTAAGTAATCTGGAACATTCTAGTATCCTTTTTTAGACAAAGTAGCTTTCACATGTTTTTTTTTAATTTAATTTCTCCAAAGGCAATTTAGAAATCTCCAGAGATATCATGTTGTAATAGAGATGCACTGATCCTTCAAAGAATCGCTAAAGTCTAAACCGGCGCAACTAGTCTGTGATTGATTATACAACAGTATCTAGATATCGAAATCGCTAATAAAATACTGAATTCATCATTTGTGTTCATAACATATTTACCATGTAGGTAGTCTAATTTATTTTTTTAAGTACCAAAAGCGAGAATCGTACTGTGTTTGAAAACCACAAGCAATCAATCCAAAGTACAGTTCCCGTCACGCAAAAAGAACGCTGTCTTCAATACATTTTGTATGGAATCCAGCGTTCTTTTTACGCGACGGGAATTGTACCTCAGGAATGCACAGGAAGCAATCACGCCTCTCATAGCTACTCAACAAATGCGCTTGCGCGTCGTTCTATCTAACGTAACGTGTTGTCACCCGACAGCGGAACAACAAAAACACGAGATATTTTAATAAGTTCATTTATATCGTAGTATCGTTTGCGTGACAGCCCTGTCACCGCGCCGCGCCCTTATTGGCTCATCATCATATCTTATTTTGACAGGTCGAGTTGTTGGCACCTCTAGCTAGGGTTGAAACGCGCTTTTCTTTAATAAAAAATGTGTATTATAATAAAACAGTGACACGAGTAATTTTCCCGGTTGACATAGGTAATGTCGTAAAGTATTGTGAAACGGTTATCAGATAATGATACGAGACCTTAAATCAATGGTTAGTTTTCCCATTACCTGTCAGCGTAAATATGGGAGAGTCCGGTAGGTGAGTAGTAAAACCTTTTTTATGGCTTTAGTAAAGAACACACCATTGTGTTTGTGCAGTATCGCTCAATAAATGACAAATGCAATACCTCACATTTGCATTATCTGCTGTAAGTACCTATCCATTAAAGAGTTAATATCGAGTAATTTTATTATTGATATTTTTACAGATAACACCACAGATTGATAAATAAAAATTTGACTAACATTTTTAGACTTCGACTAAATTAATAATAATAAATCATTACACTCGTACTTAAAAACAAAACAATACATTTACCTACATCCATCAACATATACACTACTGCAAAAGGCCGTTATTTTAAACACTTGCAGGATCGTCCGCAAATTCATGGGAAATTCATCTTAATCATTCATTCATCACTATGCACTTGGCTTAGGCCCGTGCCGTAAAATAACCTCCTATGAATAGGAGAGAAAAACAAAGAAATAATAATATGTAATAATAATAATAATAATAATAACAGACTTTAAACTCTACTGGGACAGAACTATAATTACCGACAAAACTATTCATTTCAACAGGCCTGACATAACTCTCCACGATAAACAAAACAAAACAGTATTTCTCATATATATAGCCATACCAAATACACACAACCTTACCACAACGTTTACAGAAAAAAATACAAAATACACAGACCTTGCCATTGAAATTAAAACACAATGGCAGGTACAATCTGTCAAAACCATCCCAATAGTCATCTCATCCACAGGAGTCATCCCATACACATTACACACTAGTCTCAAAACACTAAATATACCCAGATCCACACACATACTTCTTCAAAAAGCAACAATACTAAATACATGTAGAATTGTACGGAAATTCATGGGCAAGGACCGTGATCTTTAGTAGATAAGCACTTGGCGTAAGCCCGTGTATCAGAACCTCTTTATTACAAGAGTGAAATGAAAAATTCATAAAAATATAATAATAATAATAATAATAATAATAATAATAATAATAATAATAATAATAATAATAATAATAATAATAATAATAATAATAATAATAATAATAATAATAATAATAATAATAATAATAATAATAATAATAATAATAATAATAATAATAATAATAATAATAATAATAATAATAATAATAATAATAATAATAATAATAATAATAATAATAATAATAATAATAATAATAATAATAATAATAATAATAATAATAATAATAATAATAATAATAATAATAATAAAACAATCACACAGAAGTTTAGGAAACGGATACATAGCATACTTAAAACACAGTTGAACGCTCGAAATACCGTCAAAGCATTAAACACATACGCCATCCCAATCCTCACATATTCATTCGGTATAATCAACTGGTCCCAATCAGACTTAATAAAACACCAACGCACCATCAACACACTTATGACTAAATACAGAAAACTCCATCCTCGCTCTTGCATACAAAGACTCACACTACCTAAAATTGAAGGAGGAAGGGGAATAATAGACTTAAAAAATTTACACAACAAACAAATCACCACACTAAGAAGGTTCTTTCACGCTAAATCATCGCATTCAACCCTGCACAATGCCGTCGCTCAGTCCGACTTTAAACATACTCCACTTAACCTACAAGACCATCAAGCTCAGATAAATGAAACTATCATCAAACCGCAACAGAAAATCGACATCTGGACACGAAAATCCCTCCACGGCAGACACCGCTTAGACTTAGCCAACCCTAACGTCGACAAAACTGCGTCGAACGCGTGGCTTAAGAAAGGCGAGCTGTTCCCGGAAACGGAGGGATTTATGTTAGCCATACAGGACCAGGTTATAGATACTCGTAACTACAGAAAACATATCATACACGACCGCACAATTGCAAGCGACATGTGCAGACAGTGCCAAAATAGTTCAGAAACAATACAGCATATCACAGGAGCCTGCAGATCACTCGCACAATCAGATTATAAACATCGCCACGACCAAGTTGCAGCCATCATACACCAACACCTCGCATTCAGATACAAATTGATTGCACAAAAAACAGCCTACTATAAATACACACCTCAAACAGTTTTAGAATCAACAGACTTTAAACTCTACTGGGACAGAACTATAATTACAGACAAAACTATTCATTTCAACAGGCCTGACATAACTCTCCACGATAAACAAAACAAAACAGTATTTCTCATAGATATAGCCATACCAAATACACACAACCTTACCACAACGTTTACAGAAAAAAACACAAAATACACAGACCTTGCCATTGAAATTAAAACACAATGGCAGGTACAATCTGTCAAAACCATCCCAATAGTCATCTCATCCACAGGAGTCATCCCATACACATTACACACTAGTCTCAAAACACTAAATATACCCAGATCCACACACATACTTCTTCAAAAAGCAACAATACTAAATACATGTAGAATTGTACGGAAATTCATGGGCAAGGACCGTGATCTTTAGTAGATAAGCACTTGGCGTAAGCCCGTGTATCAGAACCTCTTTATTACAAGAGTGAAATGAAAAATTCATAAAAATATAATAATAATAATAATAATAATAATAATAATAATAATATTAATAATAATTACAACACTATAAAGTTCACCCCACTATCATCTCATATCTATCAACAACCATGCAGACCTGGAACACTATTCTTAAGTTATACAATGATAACAATACAATACAGACTGACAAAATCATCATTCGCAGAGGAATCTTCCAGGGCGATTCACTGAGTCCCCTCTGGTTTTGCCTGGCACTCAATCCACTATCAAATCTACTCAATAACACAAAAAAAGGATTCCAAATAAAGTTTGATGACACACACCACACATTATCACATTTACTATATATGGACGATATAAAACTTGATGGAAGTAACTTAACAGAAATACATAAACTTGCAGATCTAACACAACAGTTTTCTAATGACATACAGATGGAGTTCGGAATAGATAAGTGCAAAATACAATCAGTTCATAGAGGAAAAGTTGAGAGCAATACATTCATATTAGAGAACGGAGATCAAATAGATCCAGTGGATAACGAGATAGGATATAAATACTTAGGTTACTATCAAACGCAACAGATACATCAAAGGGAGACAAAAAAAAACAATCACACAGAAGTTTAGGAAACGGATACATAGCATACTTAAAACACAGTTGAACGCTCGAAATACCGTCAAAGCATTAAACACATACGCCATCCCAATTCTCACATATTCATTCGGTATAATCAACTGGTCCCAATCAGACTTAATAAAACACCAACGCACCATCAACACACTTATGACTAAATACAGAAAACACCATCCTCGCTCTTGCATACAAAGACTCACACTACCTAAAATTGAAGGAGGGAGGGGAATAATAGACTTAAAAAATTTACACAACAAACAAATCACCACACTAAGAAGGTTCTTTCACGCTAAATCATCGCAGTCAACCCTGCACAAT
Source organism: Argyresthia goedartella (assembly GCA_949825045.1). Lineage (NCBI taxonomy): Eukaryota > Metazoa > Arthropoda > Insecta > Lepidoptera > Argyresthiidae > Argyresthia > Argyresthia goedartella. Next base: position 20,817,459 of record OX463828.1, read on the forward strand.
GCCGTCGCTCAGTCCGACTTTAAACATACTCCACTTAACCTACAAGACCATCAAGCTCAGATAAATGAAAATATCATCAAACCGCAACAGAAAATCGACATCTGGACACGAAAATCCCTCCACGGCAGACACCGCTTAGACTTAGCCAACCCTAACGTCGACAAAACTGCGTCGAACGCGTGGCTTAAGAAAGGCGAGCTGTTCCCGGAAACGGAGGGATTTATGTTAGCCATACAGGACCAGGTTATAGATACTCGTAACTACAGAAAACATATCATACACGACCGCACAATGGCAAGCGACATGTGCAGACAGTGCCAAAATAGTTCAGAAACAATACAGCATATCACAGGAGCCTGCAGATCACTCGCACAATCAGATTATAAACATCGCCACGACCAAGTTGCAGCCATCATACACCAACACCTCGCATTCAGATACAAATTGATTGCACAAAAAACAGCTTATTATAAATACACACCTCAAACAGTTTTAGAATCAACAGATTTTAAACTCTACTGGGACAGAACTATAATTACAGACAAAACTATTCATTTCAACAGGCCTGACATAATTCTCCACGATAAACAAAACAAAACAGTATTTCTCATAGATATAGCCATACCAAATACACACAACCTTACCACAACGTTTACAGAAAAAAATACAAAATACACAGACCTTGCCATTGAAATTAAAACACAATGGCAGGTACAATCTGTCAAAACCATCCCAATAGTCATCTCATCCACAGGAGTCATCCCATACACATTACACACTAGTCTCAAAACACTAAATATACCCAGATCCACACACATACTTCTTCAAAAAGCAACAATACTAAATACATGTAGAATTGTACGGAAATTCATGGGCAAGGACCGTGATCTTTAGTAGATAAGCACTTGGCGTAAGCCCGTGTATCAGAACCTCTTTATTACAAGAGTGAAATGAAAAATTCATAAAAATATAATAATAATAATAATAATAATAATAATAATAATAATAATAATATTAATAATAATTACAACACTATAAAGTTCACCCCACTATCATCTCATATCTATCAACAACCATGCAGACCTGGAACACTATTCTTAAGTTATACAATGATAACAATACAATACAGACTGACAAAATCATCATTCGCAGAGGAATCTTCCAGGGCGATTCACTGAGTCCCCTCTGGTTTTGCCTGGCACTCAATCCACTATCAAATCTACTCAATAACACAAAAAAAGGATTCCAAATAAAGTTTGATGACACACACCACACATTATCACATTTACTATATATGGACGATATAAAACTTTATGGAAGTAACTTAACAGAAATACATAAACTTGCAGATCTAACACAACAGTTTTCTAATGACATACAGATGGAGTTCGGAATAGATAAGTGCAAAATACAATCAGTTCATAGAGGAAAAGTTGAGAGCAATACATTCATATTAGAGAACGGAGATCAAATAGATCCAGTGGATAACGAGATAGGATATAAATACTTAGGTTACTATCAAACGCAACAGATACATCAAAGGGAGACAAAAAAAACAATCACACAGAAGTTTAGGAAACGGATACATAGCATACTTAAAACACAGTTGAACGCTCGAAATACCGTCAAAGCATTAAACACATACGCCATCCCAATTCTCACATATTCATTCGGTATAATCAACTGGTCCCAATCAGACTTAATAAAACACCAACGCACCATCAACACACTTATGACTAAATACAGAAAACACCATCCTCGCTCTTGCATACAAAGACTCACACTACCTAAAATTGAAGGAGGGAGGGGAATAATAGACTTAAAAAATTTACACAACAAACAAATCACCACACTAAGAAGGTTCTTTCACGCTAAATCATCGCAGTCAACCCTGCACAATGCCGTCGCTCAGTCCGACTTTAAACATACTCCACTTAACCTACAAGACCATCAAGCTCAGATAAATGAAAATATCATCAAACCGCAACAGAAAATCGACATCTGGACACGAAAATCCCTCCACGGCAGACACCGCTTAGACTTAGCCAACCCTAACGTCGACAAAACTGCGTCGAACGCGTGGCTTAAGAAAGGCGAGCTGTTCCCGGAAACGGAGGGATTTATGTTAGCCATACAGGACCAGGTTATAGATACTCGTAACTACAGAAAACATATCATACACGACCGCACAATGGCAAGCGACATGTGCAGACAGTGCCAAAATAGTTCAGAAACAATACAGCATATCACAGGAGCCTGCAGATCACTCGCACAATCAGATTATAAACATCGCCACGACCAAGTTGCAGCCATCATACACCAACACCTCGCATTCAGATACAAATTGATTGCACAAAAAACAGCTTACTATAAATACACACCTCAAACAGTTTTAGAATCAACAGATTTTAAACTCTACTGGGACAGAACTATAATTACAGACAAAACTATTCATTTCAACAGGCCTGACATAACTCTCCACGATAAACAAAACAAAACAGTATTTCTCATAGATATAGCCATACCAAATACACACAACCTTAGCACAACGTTTACAGAAAAAAATACAAAATACAAAAGACCTCGCCATTGAAATTAAAACACAATGGCAGGTACAATCTGTCAAAACCATCCCAATAGTCATCTCATCCACAGGAGTCATCCCATACACATTACACACTAGTCTCAAAACACTAAATATACCCAGATCCACACACATACTTCTTCAAAAAGCAACAATACTAAATACATGTAGAATTGTACGGAAATTCATGGGCAAGGACCGTGATCTTTAGTAGATAAGCACTTGGCGTAAGCCCGTGTATCAGAACCTCTTTATTACAAGAGTGAAATGAAAAATTCATAAAAATATAATAATAATAATAATAATAATAATAATAATAATAATAATAATAATAATAATAATAATAATAATAATAATAATAATAATAATAATAATAATAATAATAATAATAATAATAATAATAATTCATGTACATGTAGAATTGTACGGAAATTCATGGACAAGGACCGTGATCTTTAGTAGATAAGCACTTGGCGTAAGCCCGTGTATCAGAACCTCTTTATTACAAGAGTGAAATGAAAAATTCATAAAAATATAATAATAATAATAATAATAATAATAATAATAATAATAATAATAATAATTCAATTGATAAAGTAAAATCGAAGTTAAAATAAAGCAATAAAATATGTACGAATATATTAATTTACTGTGTGTGTGAATTATGTATAATGTAGCATTCACCTTGATGCCATTTTCTCTAAATTCTGTTAAATCATTATTGATCTTATCTAGAATATATGATGTGTTTATTTGATTTTGTACCCTGTTAAAACAGCCATACCCTATTAAAAGTGTAGATGAGCTATTTTTTCATAAATTCTTTTAGGATGCCTTATACAATACTGTCCTATATTTTTAGATAAGAACGACATTTTGGTGTGTTTAGGTCAAATGTACTGTGTGTTTGCCCCCAGCCAAATAAATAACTTTTTGCTTTTGGTGACATGTAAATATATGTCCCTCCTTGTCTATCACTGGGATATGTTCGTAATTCAGAGGCATATTAGATTAGACATAAAATCTATTAATGGAGAATCCATGCTAACTCTATCAGCTATCTGCAGAACGGTGGTATTCGCTCTGTAAAGAAATTTCTCTTTTCCTTGACTTTAAAGAATGATATTTTCTCAGTTAGTTTGTTCCTGAAAAGTTTTTCTTATGAAATATGAACGATGTTGAGTTGAAGTATTCTCCGCCATTATTTACGGATTTGAAACTATTTAATAAGGATCCATATAGAATAATTTAAAAAAATATAGCCCAGATATTAGACTGTGATCGGCATAAATGAAGTAATTTAAAGAATGTTTGCCAGCTGTATATAATTGTGCATTTCCTGCATTAATTATATTTTACAACAATTAATAATTGACCATGTCTACAATCGTTAAAAGTAATGTGCTTCACATAAAAAATAACTATTAATCTAACACATTATGCTTACTTATTAGTATGATAATACATACTAATGTTTGAATTGGTGAGAAGCTCACATATTTCTCATTAATCTACATTGTATAAAGGGTGTCGATGCGGCGAATTACCATTTTTATATCATTTGTCTACAATAAAATAGTTTATCAAAGGAATGGTGTTTTCATAAATTACGAGTACTTCATTTAATATGTCGCATAATGATTTAAGCAATAGCAATATGGTAGAAAATCACCATTGTGTAGATTATGTGAAATAGGAATTCAGCAATGCAGGCATCAAAACACGTCTAACTATTTTCAGGCTCCCTTCGACCGTCCGTAGTATACACAATTATAATTACACATTGAAAAAAAGAAGTACTTCGCATAATTACAATAATAATAATAAAAAAATAATAATATTTAACAAAACAAAAAAAAGAAGTAAACAAGAAAAGATTTGGTTGTGGGGTGAGTGTAGAGTGTAACTGTATGTGTACTGAGTGTGAGGGGGTTTCTGTGTGTGCGAGTTATGTGTATGTGCATGAAGTGTTATGCCTGTTTATGTAGAAGTGTGTTATAGCTTACTAAATACCTATAGTAGAATAAAAAGTTAACTTTTTATCAGTAACAGGTTTTCTGTAGCTTCATAATCGATTCCAATAAGCCAATTTTTGATTTTGTTTTTGATCTGGTAATTAAAGGGGTGGAGGAGGGGTTTGTCGCGAATGGTGATAAAGATAAAGATAAAGATAAATATATTTATTGTTTGGTGAAGCATAGGTTTGTAGGATGGTTGTAATATAACAGGCAAGTGTATCACTATGATCTGCCGTGAGGCGTTCAAACAGCGCTTTATCTTCCGCATAGCTCTGTCCCTCTCTTTCCCGCGTCATCCTAGGCCATGCTGCTCCCGTAGCATGCCGAGCGCGGGAGGGGTGTTCCCTCGTCATCCTAGGCCATGCAGCACCCGTAGCATGCCGAGCGCGGGAGGGGTGTTCCCGCGTCATCCTAGGCCATACTGCACCCGTAGCATGCCGAGCGCGGGAGGGGTGTTCCCGCGTCATCCTAGGCCATGCAGCACCCGTAGCATGCCGAGCGCGGGAGAGGTGTTCCCGCGTCATCCTAGGCCATGCTGCACCCGTAGCATGCCGAGCGCGGGAGGGGTGTTCCCGCGTCATCCTAGGCCATGCAGCACCCGTAGCATGCCGAGCGCGGGAGGGGTGTTCCCGCGTCATCCTAGGCCATGCTGCACCCGTAGCATGCCGAGCGCGGGAAGGGTGTTCCCGCGTCATCCTAGGCCATGCAGCACCCGTAGCATGCCGAGCGCGGGAGGGGTGTTCCCGCGTCATCCTAGGCCATGCAGCACCCGTAGCATGCCGAGCGCGGGAGGGGTGTTCCCGCGTCATCCTAGGCCATGCTGCACCCGTAGCATGCCGAGCGCGGGAGGGGTGTTCCCGCGTCATCCTAGGCCATGCAGCACCCGTAGCATGCCGAGCGCGGGAGGGGTGTTCCCGCGTCATCCTAGGCCATGCAGCACCCGTAGCATGCCGAGCGTGGGAGGGGGGGGGGGTGTTCTCGCGGAAGGTGAGAGACAGCGCTTTATCTTCCGCATAGCTCCGTCCCCCACTTTCCCGTCAACACCGCCCGCGGGGTCGGCATGTCATGGGTGCTGGTTTAGTGGGTTTCACGCTTGCTCCTCTCGCAGGAGATGCTGGTTCAAATCCGTTGCTGACCAACCGATGACACGGACGTTCCGTGTTTCCGTGTGTGATGACCCGATAAGCTGTAGGTAGAGAGTCGTAAACACTGCACCGACCCGCACTGAGTCAGCGTGATGGAGGATGGCTCAATCTTACTCGTATCCGGGTATAGGCGTGTGACCCTCGGTGAGGACATTAACGGGCTACATTATTTTCAATAATAATTTGAAAATACATTAAAATTTGGCAACAAATATAATGATCACCAAAATATTGTTTTCCTACCCAAAATGGATAAATGAACACCAAAATTTGCAAAAAATATCAGGGCAAAATACTGCGGTAGCTTAGGTGAAAGGTAAAGGGGGTGAGCGAAGTGAAGCCCCCTTTATTCTTCGTGTTAGGTTGAAGATGTAAAAACAACAAATAATACACAAAACATAAAAAGAAGTTTGGTGATCATTTATCCAAACACAATTTGGTGGACATTTATCCATTCTGGCAGTCATTTCGAATTTATTGGTAGTAAAATAGGTGCTTTTTTGGTAATCGTTTAAACATAAGCCTTAAAATTTCAATTAATTATCCCATACCTTACCCTCCCTAACACCGAACTCGAACGCCAAAAATCAAATCTACCGATAAAACGACTACAGATACGGAAGCTTTCGCGGCGTTTTCTCCAGAAGTGTATTACGTATACCCTATAATTACACACGGGACTATAAAGCCTACTCCACCCGGAAGCGAGTGCCACCAGTTGATTGATAGTGATGGCCACAAAAAGCTCGACAACGTGTTATTATGTCAATGCGACTCTACCAAGGCGACGGCAACGCTTCGTTGTCGCATTAAGATTAATGTCCTCATCTATCGCTACTTTACCTGTCTATGGTAAAAATGCCCGCTCCTTGTCTGTGGCACAGTTTGACTAATAGTCTGTGGTCAGGGACTTACACAAATTGCATTAAGCGTAATGTCGTGTTAATAACCCCCTGATACCATTATCGTGCACTTTGTATGCATGAAACTCATTCGTTGACCGAAAAATCTGGTCGTTGGCTGCGCCGGTGCCGGCGTATCGGCGCGGCATGTCCATATCTCATATTTTAACGTCGTGCGGTGACTTTGAGGGCGCTCAAATACTATAACTTGGTGGATTTATGTGGCAAGCTGGATGAGACGGCCGGCCGGTCTGCTGTTGTGGGCTTGTGTTGTGGTGTCCGTCGCCTCTACGGCCTGCGTCGGCCGTTCCCGTAATACTGGCTAACTGGCACTGTCTTTCGAAGATTAGCTCTTATTATTCAGTTTGCCCACAGTAATAGGCCGAATTAAATATTATTTGAAAAAAAAAACAGAAAAGAAAAGTAGGCCGTGTTGCAGTATAAGAGATTCTTGCGCCGCTTCTTCTCCGCTGCCATAACACTTTCCGAAGCGGTAGTAGTTTTTGGCAACAAATATAATGATCACCAAAATATTTTTTTCCTACCCAAAATGGATAAATGAAGATCAAAAGTTGCAAAAAATATCAGGGCAAAATACTGCGGTAGCTTAGGTGAAGTGAAGTGTTAGGTTGAACATGTAAGAACAACAAAAAATACTTAAAACATAAACTTAAGTTCACAAAACATAAAAAGAAGTTTGGTGATCATTTATCCAAACACAATTTGGTGGACATTTATCCATTCTGGCAGTCATTTCGAATTTATTGGTAGTAAAATAGGTGCGTTTTTGGTAATCGTTTAAACATAAGCCGTAGTTTTTCTTGCATTAAACTTCAAACTTATTTTTTTTATTCAAAATAGATTCTTCTATTTTCAATTAAAAAAAATCAGTTTGAAGTTTGAAGTTTGAAATATGACTTCCTTCAAATGTTACACTCGCTGGTACAAGTAACGTTTGAGTCACAGTCGGCCGAAAAGTTTTCAAAATGTGAATTCCCGTAATTTAAAAAGCATGAGGTGCCAATCGGGTGTCAATGGACGTATAACGTCTTCGTGATTATCTTCGACGATTTAGTCAATCCAGTCGGTTGACCGACGCACGCGCATCCGACGTCCGCAATAACAGCGACGTTCCTCCGATAAATTCATAATTTTTATCTCGATTATCGTAAAACAACGGCATGGGATCAGCTTAACCAGAATAAAGTGTCTATTTTATCGTGATTTTTGCGTGAAACGGTATTAAAAACGCGAAACGTACGGCGTGGTAGCGAGAACTCGCAGAAAAATATGACGTTTATTATGTTTAGGTATACTTTTAGCTTTTTTTGTGAACCGCAGAATGTCTTGTCTTGTCCGCCGTTATGCACGACCGAGTCGGGACTGACCACATCAATTTTACTTTGTACAAATCCGCCGAGTGGTTTTTGACCACTTTGCGTCCATATGCATAGTTATTGGCGATCATAATGTTTGTTCACTTGAGTTGTGATACGTCACATACGTATACAACTCTACAATTGTTCGGCGAATCGCAAAAAATACCCAAAATATGATTTATGTTCAAGCAACACAGAAGCACCTTGCAGAATGATCCAGCAGGTACGCCCGACAAAGAGAGGAGACGAAAGCAATAAATTATTAATTATGACAAAAAGCTGTATCGCACAATGCCCATGCATGATCGCGAAAAATATTCTCGAAAAAAAAACTCCTTCGAGAGCGGCGCCAAAAAATCTTTTGTCTAGAGAGGCGTCCCGCAGACACACTGTGCGATGCTGGACAAAGACGGACAAAGCTGCCGCTGCGGCGCGCACACTGGCACAAAGGGTCGCTGTGTGCGGACAAAAAATGACATCATTTATTTTATTAGTTGTCGGGTGAGAATGTGCCTCATCAATACTGCGTACGGCTGTTAGGGCTAAATGTCGGATCGCCGGAGGGCACCCATCAGTCTATTTCGATGTGAAGACAATCAGATTCCTAGAGGGTGCTGCAGGCTTCTTTACGTCGGGATGTCTTGCTTTCTTCATACACTCTGTATATATGGATACTCTCGCCTTCCTCCCATAGATGGTTAGTCGGAGTTTAGGGCCCTGCAGGACAGATATTATTATTTTGGCTTATAAGCAAGTCATGTCTATCCTTATTTATTAATCTCATATACCTACCTATATCCTAACAGCTTTTGCAGTCATTCAAAAATTCAAATTCAAAATTCAAAGAGTTTATTTCCATAAGAAACATATGAATGTCAAATCTTAAACTAACACATAAGGTATAGGGAAATATAGAACTCCATTTGAATTCCGTCACCTCAATGTTTTAGATGCTGGAGGCAAAGAGGCGACTAGAAACCTCCAGATTTATACGTTATTTTTTTCAGAATTGGAGCAACACCTTCCCAAGCTTTCTTGTCTTCTACATAATCTGATATTTTGTAGTAAGCTTTTTTACATAAGTGATTTTTAAATTAATTTACAGACAATTCTTGAAACTCAGTTGGGATTCGTGTTGTTCCATTACTTTGGTTATGTGCACTATACTTACTAGGTCCCTATGGATTATTTTCCCAACAATTTCCACTATGTAACGAACTTTGCATGGCTGAAATTATAGGTTTTGACTTGGACTAAATAAACTTATGGCCAATATTTATTGCTTACTCTTTACATTTCATCGCACTGCCTTGTACGATCTACCTCTTGAACCAATATACCATAAGACCTAGGTATTAGGGTCTACATCAAAACATAAAGCTCTACATATGTACTATACTTATGTTTCTGTGCACAATACCGTAATCTATCATATTACAGCCTACGTAATATTAAAACACTTATTCACGAGCTCGGTCACCTATTATGAAAATGCGAAAACCGAACCTGCCTTATGCCAACCTAATACATGCTGTTTTCCTTTAGCAATGTATACAAAGACTAGACCAATAGTTGCTTAGTAAATCTGTTATTACAAATAGTAATTTATTAAATTAATAGCTGTACAGTAATGAATGGGTGGTATAAAACATTGTGAACATAATCTGGGTTAAGCGAGCGGTGACAATGTTGTTGTATAATGTTTGTCAGTTATTGGTTTAATAGTTAAGTTATGACTTAATTAGTTTAGGATTGACGGATTTCTCAACGAAGCTATATATATTTTCTACATACTACTGACTTAACATATATAAAGCGGCATGTAACGATACACACCTAAATATATATATATATACCTAAATATACAAAGGACGCAGACACTTAGACAACTTATGAATTATGAACTACAAAAGACTGTGCTTTGTAGTTCATAATTCCTAAGTTGTTCACAAACATGTATTTTATTCAGGGTTGATGGTGTTTATTGCCCCCAACTAATGTTACTACCTACTAACTTGAACTTAGTAGGGTTAGGGGTCCTGAAAACTTCGACTAAGTACAAATTCCCAAACTTTCTTACAACATCCTCTATATTGAAGACTTTCTTACAACATCCTCTATACTTATTGAAGACTTAGAATATTTTAAAGTCACGTAGTGCCACCGTTATCTAGAACTAGAACCAATTCGAATTAGTCACCAACTTATCTCGAAAGTTTCTTGCTGATGTACTTACAGTTCACTTCCTCTTCCTAGTTCCTTCTTAACTTACCTGACATCTGGCTTCCTGAAGGCTTCGGCACGTGGCCTGATTAGTTCCATTACTGACCTACGCAATCTAAGTAAATGTTGCTAGTAAGAAATTTTAAACATTATTTACATATCATGATTATATTGTCATTTTTGGTTATGTTTTTAGTTTGCAATCATTCTAGGGTTTGGGTTAATCTTCTCGTAGTTATAGTTATATTTGTGTACTTATATAGTATATTCGTAGTAAGTAACTATGTAGGCACCTATTCGGAACATTCATAATTAAAAACAATATTTACTAATATGTAATACGCAATCAATAATAACATATTTGATACAGGCTGTCCATATCCTGTGATAGGTTTGTATCTTTTATCCTTTATTTATGCGAAATGATGAAATATGTATAAATGTTTATTTATCAAAGCCTAGTATTTAATCGCGCATCAAAAATACTGATTTGCACAGCAAAAAAGGATCAGCAAAAAAACTTTTTACGTTTTAAATATTTTATGTGTACTCACGTTTATGTTTTAAGTATTTTTTGTTGTTCTTGCATGTTCAACTTAACACCTAATCTATCGCAGCAGTTTGCCCTGATATTTTCTGTGCAAATCAGTATTTTTGATGTCCAGTTTAATATTTCCCCTTTATCATAAGTGCAAATTTTGTATTAAACTGTCATGGCACATGGAACGGAACATATGTAAAGTAAACTTGACACTTGTTTTTAGATAGAAGTTGACAATTTGACAGTTGATAGAGTTTATTGTCGAGACATTACAAGAAAGCGTTGACGAATTAGTGAACAATATTCGGGAAGCGACGCAGGCGCAGGCGCAGACGTCACGGCCACGCTCGATTGGCTGCCGAGGCCACCTGCCGATTCCGCGCTGCTGCCGAGCAAGACGTAACCTCTCTCACTTCCTATTACCTTAGCCATTTCGATTCAGTAGTCTCGCTCGGTGCTGTGTAAATTGTCGGAATATCGGACAATCCTATTTGAACTGATGTTTCCTGCTAATTGCATCTGCTAATTCTGGTCCAAAACAAATAATTGTATGTCAGTTGTATTCAAAAGTGTAAACTCTCGATAATAAACCGATTCAGTGAAACATTTTACTTGCTTTCCAGTTATTTGATTTACGGATCTTAGCTACATTACTTAGCTACATTACTTAGCTACATTACTTAGCTACATTACTTAGCTACATTACTTTTCAAATGCTACGCAATAGCAAATGATCAGCAATTTAGTATCAACCGCGAAATTAATGCGGTTCAGTTTTGCATAACGCCGTAATTGTCTTGTTGTTGTTTATGTATTGTTGTCTTCTGGATATGTAGGTTTCCTTGTTGTTATAAATCCAGTCTTCCTATACTTAGTATCTTTTCTTAAATCACTCTTATCTTAAGTTTTACATATTGTTAGTACTACCTTTTTTTTTTTTAGTAATTCTTATAACAAACTCCCTTCATATTTTTATTCAGCTACTTTAGTTCGCATATTTTACGTTACCTTAACGTAAAAAGCACTAAAATAAATTCAGATAAAGAATCGCCATTTTAAATCTTTGTCCAATGAGCATGCCAGGATTTATCAAGAACCCAACTGATAAGAGTTCGATTTGATAATCCTGTCCTTTGATTGGTCGGGCGCTCGCCTGCGCAGTGCAAGCATCACGCTTATCAAAATTGAAAATGGAATCTTGTTACGACGAGAAATAGGTCATGTTTTATGTGGCTTGATTGAAATTATTGGTTTTTACCAGTTTGGCAGCTAGTTCTGCATATTTTACAATATCGTTTAGACTATTGGCATTATTGGTAATGTACTCATATGTGTACCATACTATTTATTATTGATAATATCAATATATATCCCTGGGAGTATTGTCTTAAGTAGTTATTGAAATTAATAACCTACCATCTTAACATCAAATTGTAACTAAAAATAAGTACGGCGTAATTAGAAATTTCTGGAATACTTACTTCGATGACGGCGGGGCTGTACGGTAGATTTAACTAAATGAACATATGAGTTTTTACGTATCGTTATTAAGACCAACTGTCTTAATGCTTAAAAACCATCACATGTAGAAAGTAAAAAAGCTTGACAGATTAGTCAGTTTTAACCAATTTTGATTTATTCAACTCCTGAATAGTTAATAATAATAATAATAATAATACCTGGGACACTATTTACACAACGCATATTTAGAAGAGGACAGTGATAAAAATGTTTACTTAAATATTAGTTCATCCAATAGAGATTCGGATATTTTTCGCTTGTATAAGCGTGAAAACAGTTAAAAGTAGGCTAACCCAATCACAACCTTGACTAACAAAAAAATTACAAATTAAATACGGCGTGCTAAGAGTCTTTCTTTGTACATTTCGTAACGCATTTTACAAATACTTTATCGAAAACATAAAGCTGTTTATAGAAAGTTGTCGGTAGTTTAAAAAATAACAGCCATTCATACTTCCCATCGTCCTCAAATATTGCCATTTCGGGAACAATCAAAGCTATTGAAAACTCAAGTCCCCACTACTCCCGAGAACTTCGGAGCACCTTTATGAAATAAACAATGAACGCTCAATTTTACTACCCCTCGAGTTTATAAAATAAGAGAGGCATGTTGAACAATTTTGCGAGGAAACAATTTACTTTTCCCGATTTAAACGGCACGCCAATTGGCTGTAGATGGTGCGTTGCGACTTGCGCCGGCGCCGGTGTGGTCGCGTCTTCAGCGACGCCATCTTACTTCCTTTTCTTTTTTATAAATTCAAACTCCGCATTTGAACGCACGCGCGTGTCACACGCTTCCGTCATTTTTATTGCAAACGAACGTGCCTCCTAAGCGGCTGTTAAATTGCATTTTAATTTCTTTATCACTAAAGGAACATGATATGGAAAGCCATCAAAATATGTTTACATCACATTACTCCGCTGTCGTCGTTTGTTGTTACAAAATTGGTTGTACGATGATCTTCATTAGCATTCAAGGAGTGCAGCCCTGGAGGTAAACATTGATCAGAAACCACTAGGGTGCCCAGAATTTTTCGCTTTCCGCGTCCCATATGGCGCGTGACACTATAAAGTTTATGGCTGAGCGAGGAGAAAAAAGTTCGGTCGACACAACTGTTGCTCGGATACTGTAGGTATATTGCAGCGGGGTGGCCCCCTGCCGGGCCAGACCGCCTGCTGAGCTGCTCTCGACGCCCTAAGTCCAAATTACTTGCCACAGTCAACTCTAGTCTCCGGATTACGACTGTCTGAACAAGTGATTTCAACACCTAGTCAAGGGGCTAAGCTTAGATTGCTTAGAGGTTTTGGCAGTTACAAGATAAACCTAAATGCGCTTTCATTTATATTACAAAACTACTTAAGTTCGTCTATTTGGGCACTCACTCGATAAGCTCGTCTTTATACATGCTACTGCGTGTACCTCGGTACATGAGATTAGAAAAAAAGTTGCAAATGATAAATCGATCATATGGAACTGTTTGAGTCTTTCTTTTACCGGGACCGCTTGTAATGTAGACTCATTAGTGCGAGGGGTTTGGGGTGTGTGGGAAGGGGGGCGGGCGGGGGTGCCAGTTCAGGTAGAAGGTAGGCATTATTTATACTGGGCCACAGAACAATGTCCATCGATAACTCTTATTAATCATCTCTTTATGCTTGCCCGGTTGGGATATTCTGAAATGTTGCGGCCCCATATGTGTGTGAAATCAATGTGCCTTTTATTTATAGAAAATTTCGTTTGAGAATTCTCTTCCTCATACAAAATTAACAATCTCCTCAATGTTTTACGAGTCTAGGAGCGAACGCCACAATCTACGACATAACATTCCATAAAAATAACTGTGCTCTAATCTAAGAGCGGTTAACAATTTACACCTCACAGCGATGAAAACGCGACAAAAAGCAATAGAGCGAGGACCGTCATCTATGATTTTTGATTTTACGAGTTCTTCGGTCGTTCCGAGAATAGCGCGGCGCGCGCAGCGGCTGCGGCGGCGGCGGCGCGGGGCGGTGGGTATGAGATATATAGTGTTTAACACTACGCGGCTTGTACTCTGTGGAGTCACGCTGCGCGGACTGTCCCGAAGTCTCGCGGCGGCATCGTCACACTACTACATTCTGGTTGCAAATATCGGGAAGTTTCTATTCTACTAAGATGACGTGTCGCTTTGGATATGCTTCCATTGCTTTAAAGTTTCAAAAACAAATGCTTGTATATGATATGTGATTATTGTTTGTACGGAATTTCGTCTTCAAAGAATGGTCTCACTTGGTGCACCTCACAGTAAGACGGAGTCAGCTGCGAAACAAAATATTGCAACCCTAAATAATCTTGTAAACTGTTTTAGTATGCAAATTCAGTAAAATAAACGCGTGCGTGCATACATTTCGTTGTCAGGGATCGAACCGGGAATGCCCGGTTGGCGAGTCGGATGCTCCGACAGTTTGCTAATAGCCTGGTGAAATTGAGAAAATCAGGCCTTACAATGAGTGTAGATTTGAACGTTAATTTGAACGTTAGTTTGCAATACGTTAATTTTACAATGTCCAATCTAGAACTCTGAGAACTCTCTATGAAACGCTTACAGAGTTTTCAAAGTTCGACTACACTATTCATTACACCTTATAATATTGTATCATCCATATTTCCTTGTAGATGAACCCGCCCAACAAGAACCAACCATACTTGCTAGTTCACTGCTCACGAACTGAATCAGATGAACGTTTTGGCTTCAGTCAACCACCGAATGAGCTCGTTTCCCCAGGGTTGTCAAAAACATGTTGTTTAATGTGTTTTCGGTGCAAATGAGTGCGTTGGCGCATCGGCGCGATCAAAGACGGCCGCTCAGCGGGATCCAGGGTTGCCAGCACGCACAATGATGCTGTTGTTTTTGGACTTCTTTTTCTTTTTATTCCATCGAAGATACGTAGATTTGTATGGTAGCGTTCGTTTTGATTCTGGTATCGACCACTACTATGTCCGTCCCTTTTTGATTCACTAAAAGTTTAATAAGCTGTCAGGGAAAAAAATAAAGGGAAATATTAAACTGCACATCAATAATACTGATTTGCACAGCAAATATACTGATTTTTACAGCAAATATCAGGGCAAAATACTGCGGTAGCTTAGGTGAAGGGTAAAGAGTGTGAGCGAAGCCTTTATCCTTCGTATTAGGTTGAACATGTAAGAAAAACAAAATACTTAAAACAAAAAGTGTTTTTGCTGTGAAAATCAGTATTTTTGACGTGCGATTAAATACTAGCCAAGATGAAATTACTCTACCTAGTCGGCTCATTTCGAACGTGACTTATGTGAGCTATTAAAAGAGCTTTAAGCTAAAACTGTGCTTTTTCCTTTCAGTCTCTTAGGTCCAGTTCCCGATATGCGCAGTAAACTCTAAAGATCGGGGAAGGGCGAGAGGTATGACTAAAGAGAGTTAATCCAAGCCTATATAGTTTTTACTAAAGCCGGGTCCAGTCTATGGGATTTAGTATATGTTACATCCCGAGATATATTACGTCACGTGATTTTTGTTTCGATTTTGTGTCTATGTTGTAATATATATTATAGCACCGGCCTGAACGGGCTCATAGACAAAGTTTAAGCGAGTTGAAAATGTAAAAAAAAACAATACAGCCCAAAAAGCATGACAGATTATAACAAATTAGGTAGGTATCGTTGTATTTGTAGAGTCTGTGAGATTGACATAGTCATAGGCTGTAAAGTCAATAGCATTTTAGATCGCCAAATGTAATTTACAAAGTTACTGATGCGGCTACTTTTATACTCCATGTACGTAACCAGGTGTATTCATAAGCTTTGTATTAGAAGTTCAGCTTTTCACCAACAGATTCGCGAGGTCTACATCTCATGGAGCCACTAGTATTTTTTTGTGGCCGTGACGATTGCAATGCATACGATAGGAATGCCTAACGCAGAGCTTGAGAGGTTAAAAACTGCTTAACATGCATTGTTATAATATAGTATAACATTGAGCTTGAGAGCTGAGCTAATACTATCAAAGAATTTTGAACTTAATTAGCTTTTTGCCCCTTTGAAAATCCTTTCCCCGAGTATTGGCAGTCAAGAATGTGAATTCTTCTATTGCCGCATATACCTATACATTCTAACGAGATGGCCTCTCAGGTAGTCATCGAAAAAAAAAAGTATTTAAAAATCCGCCAAACCATTAATTGTCATTAATTGAGTTGCCTGTCTGCCGCATCGGTGCGCACGAGTTGATGTCTAAAAAGGCTCCTGCAATGAGATTACATTTAAATTGTGTGTTGAATTGGCCAGTGATTTGTTAACGAGTTTCTTGAATTAGACAAAGTTATTAGAGCTGTGACTTTGGGGATTTTTGTAACTTCACAATCCTTATCCGACAATCCGTCGTCGTTGTCCAACTTGTGAACAAAAGTTCTGTTTAAATATAATACCTTGTACACTATTTACACACATTGATCTAGCCCCAAACTAGGATTCCCTGTATCTTGGGTACTAGACAACGATACACATACTTATATAGATAAATATTATACTAAGATAGATAAACAACCATGACTAGGGTACAAACATCCATGCCCCCACCGGGACTCGAACCCGGGACCCTTGGCTAACTAATTTATCGACAAGTCAGCGTTTTACATAAAAATTCTGGATTAGGAGCTTCAATTAAGACTTTTCCATTTCTTATCGATCCTGCAGTATGCAGTATGTACTCGTATGTACTCGTATGTACTCGTATGTACTCGTATGTACTCGTATGTACTCGTATGTACTCGTATGTACTCGTATGTACTCGTATGTACTCGTATGTCATATTTTTCCCTGAATGTTATTATTAGTGAGCAATAAATAAATAATGATTTATTAAAAAAATATAACCTGAAGATGACTAAAAAAACTGAAACCACCTATAATGTATACCTTACAATATTATAGTACAGGCGCGAGCATATAGGAACATTCGTTCAATCTTATTAGCAATTTATGTAATTATCTTCAAAAAGAGTCTTTAACCTCTCAAAGACCGAGGCTAGTTGGAGACGGTTGCGATTTTGAACCTTATGCCATGGTAATAAAATTTAAAACCTATACAAGAGGTTAAACTGAAATTGGTGTAATTATCGTAACAGGCACCTCGTTCAGCGTTCCACGACAAACACGACATCTTTGGCACGATGGTTGCTATGGATAGTTATCGTGTGGCCATGTATAATATGTTAGAATAGAAGCGATTGATCAAATGTGATTTGAAATGTTGTTTTAGAACAATCGATTATACAAAGTATCAAAGATAAAGGTTTAGAAGTAATGGGAAAAGTTTGTAACTACCTATATCAACAGGAATTTGGGTTGATATGGTTGGCTATCCACATTAGATCAGATTTGCGTGTACACTTTTTTTTACATGTCTTAAAAATCAGTGTTAAATCTGATCTTGAGCCTCTGCAACCATGAAGCTGTTAAAGGTTTTAGCTATTAAGTCTCTAATTTGGAAGTTGGCTTCATGTTACCAAATCGCCATCGACACCGCTAGTGCTCATACTTCTAGCCACATCACAACCGACGTTACCGATTAGCGACGCCTGCGCACGCGACACAGCGACCCGCGCGACCGACGCGCGGAGAATCGCACGACTGGTCGACACGACTTTTTTGTCGGGTATGATGAGTTGGGCGCTTGCGTGGTGCTTGGGTTTTTTGTCGGGGTGTAATGACTAGCAGGACAGTAACCAATAACCTTGGAATATGATGGATGTTGGTGAAGAGAGCGTGGAATATGTCTACTGACGTTATATGATCCGACCGAAACATACCTTGCTTAGCTAAAATTATTTCTACATCTAACATATCCGTAGGGATTGACGGATTTTCCTCTGTTTTTACGCACTCTACTCCAAGTCTTTTGCCCAGCAGCGAGCTGAAACGGACTGATAATATGTTAACGACGATGCAGTGATAAATGGCAGAAGATGCCTTACTGAATACCATTGGCACTGGGTGCTTCTAAAGCTTCCTTTTCTTGTTCCACAGGTCTGGTTCCAAAACAAGCGATCGAAAGAGCGGCGACTAAAGCAGCTGACCTCAATGGGACGGGGCCCTTTTTTTGGCTCGTCAAGGAAGATGAGGGGGTTCCCCATGAACCTGTCGCCAGGGGGCCTCGAGGAGGGGCCTCCGGGGTTCCCCTACTTCGCGACTGCGGATGGCAAGTTCGAGTTTGGCTATGGGCCCCCGTTCCATCCTGATGCGCCTTTCTTCCACCCGCCGCCCGCCATGCCGTTCAACCAGCCAGGTTGGTGTATGTCTCTTTCAATGATTTTTAACTAGATATTAAATTACATTACACACAACATATACTCACATAATTCGAATTAGTAAACCTTCATATACGCAATACACAAACAAAATACCCTAGTCCTTGTCCAGAGCTATCTGTAAAGCTTTTAGCTGCCCATCTCTGCAAGCTCGCCATCTGTCATGTTAACATAATAATAATAATAATACCTTGGACACTATTTACACACATTGAACTAGTCCCAAACTAGGATTCCCTGTATATCGAGTACTAGACAACGATACACATACTTATATACCTATAGATTATACTTATTAGCTAAACAGCCATGACTAGGGTACAAACATCCGTTCCCATCAAACAAATATTCGCCCCCACCGGGACTCGAACCCGGGACCCTTGGCTTCGTAGGCAGGGTCACTGCCGACTGATATATGACGAATCATTGTAGCTTAAGTGCAGTAACCTATAAAGTAAGATCTCCTGGATGCTATTGGCACAGAACTGTAAAGATGTTGGCATTTTATTGAAGAGACCTATAGGTACCCTGAGTATGTTGATGTAGGTTGAGCACGATGATGTAGGTGATGACGATACTTGTACCTCTACCAGACCATCGAGATTAGAAACAGTCCCATTGAAGTATCAGGCAACCATGTAACGTGAGCAGGTCGTTTCGCAGGCGGCATGGAGGCGCTCCCCGGCGGAGAGTTCCCCGAACAGTTCCCCCCTCCGGAGCACATGGGCCTCCCCCGCCCCTCCTCGCCGGAGTTCACCTTCGGGGACGCCCCCCCGCCCCTCGGACACCCCGAGGGTCTCGTTTGGTAGCTGAAGCCGGAGCCGCGGGACTACCACGACTGAAGCGGCTCGTCTGGCTACGAAGTGGACTATGAACGCACAGTGATTTATCAGTGACTTGTGTGTGTTTTGGTTTGATTCGGTTTTGTTTGTATAAAATTTTTGGGACATTTTTAGGTGATGTTGGTGAGAATGTGTCTATGTCTGCATGTCCTGTTGCACTGCAAGAGTTATACAGCCAGAAATATTAAATATTAACTATTTGCTTTTACACACTGGAAGGTTCTATCAGTGTCTTAAGCTCTGTTTGCAAATTAAACATAGCGCTCGCTCGCATTCGCGGTGCATTCGCTGGCTATTTATTACTTGCGGTGTGCACTATGCGTATTTATTTTTTTCTTGGTGCTACCTTCATTTACTTTTCATATAAACAATACATAAACATTATGTACGAATAGTGCATCTGGGAGTTTTGTTTTCAAGAAAGTTTTGTTTTATCGACTTTTCTGGATGTCTGTGAATAGTAAAAACTGTGTTACTGTGAATATCGTTAGATTAAATGTACATAAGACAAGGATTTATTATAAATATCGATAATTTATTAGAATTAGTAATTTATTTTCCACATGGGTTTAGATTAAGTGTATGATTATTATAAAATAAACATTTATAACTTTTGGTTCCTATATTAAGGTAAATATGATTTCTAAATGGTATTTTTATTTTGTATTTACATTATTTGAATATAAGTACTTACAATTGATTAGAGGGTAGATATTGAGTTATTGTTGAGTAGTTACTTAACTTTTTCGAAATGCTTTTGTATAATGTAATATTCATTTTGTAAATACCATTTATTACTTACCTGTATTTGTGTAGTGATATATTCAAATATATATGTATGTACCCTATATTTTGCTTGTATTTTTCGTTAAAATAGCTGTAATTACATTTCTGCAATATATTTTCGATTTGGAATAACAACCGTACCAAACTGTTATTTTACTTCGTTCTTTGCAAATGTAAGTAGAATATCAAACATTGCTCAAAAGTAAGTAAGTTTTTATCAAAAGATTATTTATGGTAAACGCACACTTATCCGCACCAGACGCACCGAAAGAAACTCATTTTAAATACTTTATATGAAATTCTATGAAACCTCGCACACGTGGCCGCTTCGATTCCGAAACATATCACCAACAGTTATTTCTACTTTAGAATGTTTACCGTCCAGTGCGGAAAAGTCGTTAAGTTCACCTTTAAAGATATAAAAATCATAAATCAGTGGTCTAGTTAATTTGGTCTTGGAATGTAAACTATGTAATATTGTATGTAAACCGTTTATTTTAAAACGTCCGTATGTCAAGTCACAAATAATTATAACACCGAATCAGGAAAATCGGAACAATTTCCTCAAAAAGATGTATAAAATATTGTTTTGTTTTTCTCTGCTTATGTTCCTTGAGGAAAGAGAATAATTATCAGCAGTTCCTGTTTCAATATGTTTAATAAATTTGTTATACTTTATTGTATATCATCACCAGATCATTTCATAGTACGGAATGTACTTATATATAAGATAGTGTTAATATAAGTATTTTAAGAACATACACTGTCTCAATATAAGAGAAGTAAATTAATAAAAGTATAACGGAATTGTCTGTAAGAATTAAAATGTATTTAAAACTGAAACACTTTATATTATTTATTGACTATTTTTGCTGCCAAAAATGCTAACCCATTTAAAAATATGCGACAACATATTATTATGGTCGCATTAGAATAAAAATGTAGTACCTACTGAATGAACTAAAATTATTAATCATTCACACTCATTTTGCCGTCGGTATCGTTCAAAGCAAGTGCTTAGTCACTACGAAGTCAAGAGTTCTACCTATTTACTATTCAGACTATGAAACATTACATCAATAAAGAATTCACCTGATCAAACGTGTGGTCTAAATCTGGTATTTTTTTCCCCTCGCAATGTATGACTATGTTTAATGTTTTCCTAAATCAATTTGATAATATGAAACAAATAATAATTAACTCGCGAATAAAGAAATTTAAAATAACACAACACATAAGTAACCATACTAAGAAACAACGTATCCGAACTCTACAGGGTGTATTAGTATAATTAATTTGTCCAAACAGTCGCCTACATAAACGCAGTGACGACAAAATCCTGTTTATTTTTCACAAAATTCCTTCTCTTTCTCTTTGTAAAGTCCTCGTGAGAATGGAGCATTTCCCCCTTGCCCCGTCGCCCCCTCTCTTGTCCCGTCGGACCCGGGGGCTATAAAGGAAAATTGGAATTTTGGCGAAAAGGGCGGCCCACGTGATGCTTCCCACGAGCCGGGTTGTTCCTGTTTAGCATAGTCTGTTAATGCACTGAAGGGCATAATTATCTTAACTCTTTCTTAGGTAATTTTCATGACAGCAGACGAAGAAAGAAAGAAAATATGAAGTATGAAAAAATAAGTCAAAAATATGTTGGGAAGTCGACTTAGGAAATCAGGAGATTACTGTTGGCTTCGATGTAGCACCTTGTTTTGTCACTGACAGTGGTACACACCTTTAACTTGCTGGCAAGACATTAATGGAATTACAGCGTTGTGTTAATTACAGTCAGTACATAATTACTCGTAATATACGAATAAGTGACCAATTAGGAACAATCCCATCGGGGTGCGAACCAGGGTGTTTAACCTTGTGGTCTCGCAATGTTTTCTTATAATTGGATACAGGCTTAATAGCTACAGTAGCACGAACAAAACTGGCAATAAAATGTCGAATGGGTTTTAGAAGGAAATACTACGGTGATGGAAACATCTTAGTACTTTCAGTCTCGCAAAGTGTAGGTAGTTGAATAACTGGCGAAACGTGGACACAATGGTGCCTCTGCCACTCCGTTAGAGAAAAGTCGTGACGCTATTTGTAAGTGTGTGTACATACGGTGATGGATACGTCGTGAGGAGTCCTTCATCAAAACTGCGGCGGGGGTTTAGCCAGTGTTGAATTACTGGTTAGACGCCACTGGCATATGAGAGTGGCGTATGGGACTGTTAATTAAAAATTTAAAACACCTGTACACATTAATGAATTTTTACGACTGAACTTTAGTTCACTTGTTGCCTATTTAAGCTAATAATTATTAAACCACTAAACCGATTTTAATAAAAAAATCTAAGAGCCATTGCAGGGACGTCTACTACGATTTACGCAAAACCGCACTAAAATCCGTTCACCCGTTTGGCCGCAAGGGTGCCACGGACAGACATACAGACACACGGACACACTGATAGACCGATCAAACTTATAACTTCACACTCTTTCGGTCGTTAAGGTCGTCGCTGACTTATAGGTACGACCCCGCTCATTCAAATATGGATTTTGGTTGTGCTTTCTAGATAAACTATCGAGTCGTAGAAACATAATCTAAAATCCATATTTGAATGAATATTTTTTCGCGATTGGGAGCGGGGTCGTCCTTATAAGTCAGCGATGACCTCATCGGTCCCCTATACGTGCGGGGTGCGGGTGGGCGCGGCGGGAGGCAACGGCAAACTCCAAGCCAACTGCTGGCCGGCGGCAGCCTTGTTTAGAACGCTTTCCCAATAAGTAAAAAACTTCATCATTCTATTACACCCTGTAGAAAGCAGATATACTAACTTCGATATACCATCGTACATCGAAATCTTATCGAAATAGATGTTGACGGCCCAACGCGAATGTAGCTCTAGCATTGAAAATTTTACCTGACTTGCTTGCCACCCTACGTATTAAATGGCATACCCTACTACCCTCTGCAGCCGGATTATACTATGGCCGGGTGATACAATTATCATGGTAAAGTTAGTTAATTTTGTAATGTTAACGGTCTCTGTATATTGTCCGACCGCGGCACATTCCTTTGTAGAGTCGAGGCAAAGATGTAAGTACGTATCTATTCTACATGTGTAAAATCTCTTTCTTAGTTCTCTGCTGAAAAAAATACTGCCACTTCGACATTTGACACATGGCGCGTACACACTGGACGAATGGTGAATAGAAGCCGTGGCGGGCGTGACTGACTTTAGTTTGTGGTGTATTAGAGTAAACTAGGTGGTATATTTATCCGTAGCCGAAGCACAGTGAAGGGACAGTTCTTAGCACACACGATACAGTAAAAGTGGAGCACTAGTGAGGATATAGATAGATATAGGTAAAGCACAGTCTTTAGCTAAAAGAAAGAAACCTTGATTTGGTTTTACGAGAATGCCGTGCACATATATCAAGAATAAAGATGAAGATAGCGCGCTGCGAATGCGTATACGTATGGCTTTGAGCAGTGAAATATCTAATAACATAATTAATTGCACTGTCCTTTGATTTGTATTCTATATTAAAGTAAATTGCAATCTTATATAAAACATAAATAGAAATAACCAAAATGCAAGTGTAAATAAATATCTTTTATTTATAATTTCAATCTCTTTGGGTAACAGAATGGGTAGTAGTAGTGGGTTCTGGATCGGTATCCATTGTGACAATGGAAAGGTAAACAGGTAAGGTAAGACATCAAAGTCCAGGTAAATAACAGCGAAACTGATGTATAAACCAGGAATAATTACGAAAAATAAGCCAAAATCGTCAAAATTTCGGAGCGTTGCGAAGTTGCTGCGTTGTTGCAGTTGTTATCAATTTGACAAAGAAATATTTCTTTTTATCTTTTGATTTGACGTGCTAAACAGTTTTGAGGTGAATTTTGCCAGTGTCAAGTGTATGTGAAAGATCACAAATTTTATCGAGTACCTGGAAATTTGCGACTCGAGAATAATTTTTTGTTCATTAGCACTACCCGGGGGGACGTGAAGGCCTGTAGGAACCAAGACTTCCTTCGGACGTGAACGACTCCTCCCTGACAGAGCAATCGCTTGTATTGTAATATTCAGTTGTCGAAACATGTTTGAAAACCGTTAATACCTGCATTTTCTCACAAGACCATTAATAAAAAAAAAAAAACATATAATCCATAGATCACACGGTTATTATTTTTTAAGGAATAATAAAAGAAACCAAAATGTGGCTAAGAGTGCAATTTATTACTCAAACAAAAATAGAATATAATTATTTGGAAAATATATAACCCGACTGCATTTTCTTTCAGTACCACCTGGTTCTATACATGGAGTATTAAAGTAATAATAATAATAATCCGAGGAACCTAGATTTAGATTTTGCCTCAGTGCTTACTGAAATACCTGTAAAATAAAATATAACACTTATCAAACGAAATGATTATATTAAGAATAAGAAAACAGAAAATTATGCTTGAATCTTGCAGGAAATATCCTAGTCCTAAGTGGTAAAACTCACTTCAAACACAATTTCTTTCACGAAAACTCGCTCAAAATAACTAACAATAACAAAACACTATCTTTGACAGTCATATTTTTAAATAGTGTTGCCATGTATAGACACAAAAAAGGTCCTTAGTGTATACGTAGCATAATGACAAAGAGAATGAGTATATGTAGCATGAAAAATTCACTCCTTTTTACTGTTTACAATCGAAAATTAACATTTGATAACGTTGATTAATTGTCAAATTAACATTCTGTCTGTTGAGTCGATAAGTAAAAACCAATCAACACCATTTAAGTTTCGAGGGAAAAATATGTGTACTACGCCGGTGTTTTTATAAATTCTTTTCTTGAATAAGTTATAAAACATTATTACCTTTGGAATATATAAAGTGTTCAGTGTTACGCATTTTTTTCGGCAGCGACTGAAAAAACTGATGTTCGGAAAATATATTGTTGTAATTTAGCAACCTTCGAGGTAATAAATGTTTATCAAAATAAACTCAAAATCTCCTTCTTCTAAGTTTTAGTCCTGCGTTAAAATATTTTAGTAAATAAAAAATATTAAAAACAATCTCAAACATCTCCTTAGCTGCAACCATGGACTAGCCTTCTGTTTCCATAGTGGCGTATTGAATAACTGGCTTAATATGGGCACAATGTGCCTCTGCTACCCCGTTTGGGAGAAGGCTTGGCGTTATGTTATATTTTACAGTTTCGTTATATTAACGGTCTCTGTATATTATCCCACCGCGGCACATACTTTAATAGTGACGCGGGGCAGAGTATGAAAGTACTTATCTACTCTAGTAGGTATCATTTTCATTTCATTTTATTGCAATAAATTACAGTATAGTATGATGTTTACAAAAAATGTGGTACAAGTGTAATTTTACCGATAATGGCATAGCAATTTGATAATTTAGAATTAGTATAATAGATAATAATAACATTAGGTACATTATTTCATAGCTCATTAAATAATAAATCAGTAAAATTTCAGCATTAGATCAATAATCAGTATTGAAAACTATTTACAATTTTCATAATATTCGTTCAGATTGTATGGGCACATAACAAGTAGATATTCCTTTAATACCTTGAGGAATCAATCACCAGGGAGAAGCTTGATATTTTTTGGTAATTTATTGTATACAGAAACTGCTGCATGACTAGTACTTTTACTGTGAGATGTCGTTCTACAGAACTTAACTTCGAGATGATGCCTGAAGCGTTCTTTTAACCTACCACACTTACTTATCTACATATAATGTTGTAAGTCAATAATCTTCGAGTTAAGCGTGTATCAAAATTAACTCAAAATCTCCTTCCACCAAGTTTTCATGTTGCGTTAACATATTTTAAGTACAATTAATTGAAGTAAATAAAAAATATTTCAAATAACCACTTTGAAAATGAATTTCCTGAAGAAGAAAAATAACCCTTTTTCCAACTTTTATTTTCCTTTGAAACGAAACTAAAATTTATAGATTGCAAATCAAAGAAACAACTAACGAAAACCCCTAAACCTAAATTCGCCAAAAAAAAAACATACTTCTGCAAAGAAAATATAGCTAAATTCACAAATGCTTGGAATAATCTATCGTTTAGTGAAGTCTATGAATATATGCGTAGAGTAATTTATCGTTTAGTGACGTCTATGGATACAATCACCTTGTTCTTCGATCTATGTTTTCCGATGTGCATAATTAGACTATCAGCTAGATCTAAACAACATTGGCTTACAAAAGGTATTAAAAAACGCTTTAAAAAGAAACGCGATCTACTCTGGAATTATTGTAAAACACCAACGGAAACCTATAAAAAAGAGTTTAAAACATTCACAAAACGGTACAAGATAATTCTCTATTTACACTCTATTTACACCCATTGATCTAGCCCCAAACTAGGATTCCCTGTATCTTGGGTACTACACAACGATACACATACTTATAAAGATAAATGTTATACATAGATAAATAAAGAACTATGACTGGGGTACAAAGATACGTTGTCATCAAAAATATATCTGCCCCCACCGGGACTCGAACCCGGGACAATTGGCTTCGTAGGCAGGGTCACTGACGACTCGGCCATACGGGTCGTCATCTAAATTAATCGAAAGCTACATGGAAAATCGTTCAGAATTTGCAAAGAAATAATAAAAATAACATAAACTAAATGAATCATAATAACGAAATAATATATAACCCAAGAAATACAGCTAAGACATTTAATGATTTATTTACAGACCAAGTAGAATCTTTAAATTCAGACCAACTAAATTTAGCCTAAAATCAATATTAATGGTACCAACATATGTTACGGAAGTCTATTATCTAATAAAAGGTCTAAATAATACAAATAGCGTAGGATATGACGAAACTATTGTTTGACGTATGACTATCGTACGTTATAAATATTTGAACATGGCACTTATCCAGATAGACTTAAAACTTCTGTTATAAAAGGTCTTCACAAAGCTGGAAACTGACTCTTATACCTATAATATCTAAAATCTTTGAACGGGCGTTACATAACAGGCTAAATTCCTTTCCAGAAGCGCACAACATATTTGTTGACGAGCAAAATGACATTAGTAGAATTTGTCCACAATATTAGCGATATATAACCTCTTAAAACATGTGTATGACAGTATCAATAAAAGACAACATGTCTCAGAGATCTTCATGGATCTGACTTAGGCTTTCAATTTCGTAGACCGCACACTATTGCTGGAAAAACTCAAAGGTTTGGTATTAGGGGTACAACACAAAATCTATTAAATTCAAACTTAGCAAATAGAAAACAGTTTTGCATTATCAATAGTATAGATAAAATGGGAACAGAACAAAACACGAGTCCGACACTAGGGCTGTAGAATACGGAGTACCACATGGAAGTATCTTGAAGCCTCTCCTGTTCCTAGCGTATATAGATGACCTACCAGAAAGTATTTCACATCCTACAATTTTGTTTGCGGATGACTGTCATAAAATGTACAGAGCGACTAAACTTCGAACAAGATATAAACAATACATTGAGTAGGCTTGTCGGCTTCAGAATAACAATCCAAAAATAACCTACAAAACATTAAAATGATGTAATTCCATCAACCACAAACAAACCCACCGAAACTAAAAATAAACTATGATAACAATAACGTAGAAACAGTACAAACAATAAAAATCCTCGGACTGCACCTAGACCAACACTACGGATGGAAACTGCACATAGAAAAACCTGTGCTGTAAGATAAACAACTTTGTTTACCCTCTAAGGAGATTAACGCAATTTGCGACCACAGAGGCAGCTGTTACTGCATATTTCGGAGATTTGCATTCTATCCTTAGTTACGGTATCATCTTTTTCGAAAGTTACGGTATCATCTTTTTCTACTGATAGAGACAAAATATTTAGGCATCAGAAAAAATGTATTAGGGCCATCGCTGGCATAAAAAAGACGGAAAACTGCAAACCCCATTTAAAAAATTAGACATTCTAACTTTTCCATCGATGTTTATCCTAAAGTGCTTAATATTCGTTAGGGAAAACTACCAAACACATTTTATAGAACGAAACACAATTCACACAAGAAATCTACACAATAAAACCATATAGTACTTCCTTCTCCTAAATACGTGCTATATAGAAATAGCGTTTTCTATGTTGCCATAAAAATATTTAACCTATTACGTTGGATTTACATATTTTTTTTTAAAAATGGTTAAATCTTAAATCTTAAAATATAGAATGTACTATGATATCAATGAATACTTGATTGAAATATAACTGATTACTCATCAAATCCGCGTCGAAGTAATTGGGCTGGATTGAGTTTTCTTGCCGTTTCTTTCTCTTCTTAGCCGAAGGTCTGTGAAGCGGTGTAGCATTGCAACATTAGTATACCTAGAGTCATGAAATAAAACTATAATAAAATACTCATACTGATACTGTTTTAAGTTCTAAATATGTTCACTACTCTAAATATGTTAAGATGAAATTTTGATTGAAGATGTTTTATAATAAGGTAAATATTTGTACACCCTGTACTACTCAGTACCATTATTTGAAAAACTGTAAATGATATAAAACCTAGTTACAAACAATGATGAACAAAAAAGATGTCTTTGTATTTGTATCAACAAAACATTTTGAAAACACCAAAAGAGTAGCAGTTGCCTATTATAAAGCTCCTCAGCCTAGTTGAGGTAACTAAAACACTAATGTAAATCTTAGTGGTGAGTAAAATTATTCTTCTTATTCTTATTATTCTTCTTTCCTTCTTCCTGTAGTGCCTCTCCACTACTAGCGGTCACCTCTCCATACATACTCCTCTGTGTTCTTTGCCCAGCGCACGAGCTGTTCTACGCTCTGGCCACTCCCGTCCATTCCCTGATGTTGCGGAGCCACGACTTCCTCCTTCCGCCAGCGCATCTTTTCCCCTCTACCTTGCGATGACCTGAAATAGTCGGTATCGATCGTGTTGTAAGCACATGTTCCAAACAACTTATTTTCTTAAGTAATGTAATGTAAGGAACGACCCGAGTGGCCGAGTTGGCAGTGACCCTGCCTACGAAGCCAAGGGTCCCGGTGGGGGCAAATATTTGTTTGATGACAACGGATGTTTGTAACCGAGTCATGGTTTTTTATCTATGTATGAGTATAATAATTATCTATATAAGTATGTGTATCGTTTTTTAGTACCCAAGATACAGGGAATCCTAGTTTGGGGCTAGATCAATGGGTGTAAATAGTGTCCAAGGTATTATTATTATTATTATAATGTAAATTCCGGTAAAAGTAGAGCACGCTACTCATGGCGCCGACTGCAACCGGCTTCCGATCGCGAGGCTGTGACCAATGCTGATTGATTGGATATTGACGGAGAGCGATGTTTCCACACCTACGTCGTTTACCCCACACTAGGCAACGAGTTGGAATGCACAAGAAATTGCTGAAACGAATACTTAGAAAATGGAATACTTACTTATAAAATGGCGTTTTGAATTACTGGGGCGTATTGCATATAAATATTAGTCTCATAATAATCAAAAAGTAATTTTGGCATCACGCGACTAAAATGGCCTGTTTCATGAAATGGTATATATATATATATATATATATAAATATATATAAACAGTTTTTACCTATTACATATTATAAACTAAAACTAAACTATAACTGCACTAAACTAAATTAAAAATTTCCCTGAGTTCACTGCCGGGCGGGAGGGTGCCCAAGACGCTGGCACTGTTACCTCGCTGTATCGCAATACTGATGCGTTGAGCGAGGTAGGCGCCAGCTCTGCGGTCCCCTGACGCTTCGACGAGCCTCTTAGAGATGTCTTTGAGGACTCTTCGAGCGTCAGGGCCCCACGGCCCGAGGGTCTCAAAGCCGAACGGAATAAACAAATAGTCGTCGCCGAGAGCGGCGTATTTGCGGGTTTTGAGACACTCTGCTGCTGCCGCCGCAGCGCCGGCTGTGGCTGAGGTTGCCGAAAGGTGACACGGTGCCAGCGTATCTACGCAGGTCGCGACCCATACTAGCGACATCCCGCTCTGCCAGGGAATGAGCGTCATTCCGTCTGGCCTCTTGCCATCGTCGCGTGCCAGTCCATTGGGTTCAAGTATTGCTGGCACGCCACAGCTGGCAAGGGCCCGACGGATGACGTCATTAAGATTGGCATGACGGGACCACCGACCGGCGCTGCGTTGGCAGGAGAGGCCGTGGTGACCTAGTTGGTCCACCCTAGCACCGCAGCGGCACCGATGGATTTCGTTTGACCATATTTCGGGGAATGATAGCACGATCATTATGAACAACTTTCCCAAAGAAACATATGGTCACAAATGAAAAATATTTTTCGTCCCTTAGTACATTGACCCGATCAGCTGACTACAAGTTACTATGGGAAACCCATTTTTTTTTTCATTTAATTAAATGTCGCCCTTTATATAGCACAAGATAATGTAATGTAGCGTAACGCCTTTTCCCATATAGGTGGCTGAGGCACAATTGTGTTATTATATAATAGGCAGTTATTTAATACTCCGTTTGCGTGACTTGGGGCTAGCCCATCTCCGTACCTATTGAGTAATGAAGGTTTCCTCACGATGGTTTTCCATCACCGGAAGAAGTATATATATATATATATATGTGCGACTGAACGAGATAGTAAGTGAAGTGCGATCTGTTGTATGGGCTTCCTTAAAGTTGGCATTGTGATACAAATTGTATGAACATCATCAGAAAACTAAGCGCGATATATAGTTGGCATTCCGCGATCAAATATAATTTGGTAGCAGTTATTTAATTCATATGGTTAAAAGCTATTACTTTAAATGAGACTAATATTTTTTGAATTAATAAAGAAAAGTATCACGTGAAGGGAATGCTACTAGTTTACATATAAATAAAGAAAAGTATCACGTGAAGGGAATGCTACTAGTTTACATATAAATAAAGAAAAGTATCACGTGAAGGGAATGCTACTAGTTTACATATAAATAAAGAAAAGTATCACGTGAAGGGAATGCTACTAGTTTACATATAAATAAAGAAAAGTATCACGTGAAGGGAATGCTACTAGTTTACATATAAATAAAGAAAAGTATCACGTGAAGGGAATGCTACTAGTTTACATATAAATAAAGAAAAGTATCACGTGAAGGGAATGCTACTAGTTTACATATAAATAAAGAAAAGTATCACGTGAAGGGAATGCTACTAGTTTACATATAAATAAAGAAAAGTATCACGTGAAGGGAATGCTACTAGTTTACATATAAATAAAGAAAAGTATCACGTGAAGGGAATGCTACTAGTTTACATATAAATAAAGAAAAGTATCACGTGAAGGGAATGCTACTAGTTTACATATAAATAAAGAAAAGTATCACGTGAAGGGAATGCTACTAGTTTACATATAAATAAAGAAAAGTATCACGTGAAGGGAATGCTACTAGTTTACATATAAATAAAGAAAAGTATCACGTGAAGGGAATGCTACTAGTTTACATATAAATAAAGAAAAGTATCACGTGAAGGGAATGCTACTAGTTTACATATAAATAAAGAAAAGTATCACGTGAAGGGAATGCTACTAGTTTACATATAAATAAAGAAAAGTATCACGTGAAGGGAATGCTACTAGTTTACATATCAATCTAATATTTAAAGATGAAGAAGAAGAAGAAGATGAGGGAACTTAAGTGATACTTTTTTTTAGTCATTCCGCCGAGTTTTAATTTTCCTCCAAATATTAGAAGTAGGTATAAGGTTATAATGTCACCGTAAGATTGTCAAAACCGTTAGTTTATAATCTAACGTTTTTTTCTCGATTTCCAACATTATAGATGAAATATCATTAGGTATTAGGTATTAATCCAACTCACCTCTTAGTAGTCACAGGGCTGTGAATCCTATTTTTTTTTTAACAAACGCAACGAATTCTTGCAAATCTTGACGGAAAAGGTACTATAAAGAGTCCTATTGAATCCAGTAGATCACTATTTTGAAACTTTCGACACTGCTATGTAAATGTTATAGTATGAAAAAGGACTATAAAGTGTCCTTTTGAGGCCAGTAAATCACCATTTTAAAACTTTCGATACTGCTATGTCGTTTCTATAAAACTGATTGGTCACGTGTAACACTTCTACTGATTAGTTTATAAACTAATCAGTAGAAGTGTACTATAATACTAAACAGTGATATAATTTCGCCACTTTAGAACAACTGTGACGTTCTTAGGGACTTTATAGGACCAAAGTCAGTGTTTTCTAAAACGTTCTAAGAGCTTTTATCACTTTTTGTTGCTTGGGTAGTTTACAAACTATCGATAAATTGTAAACTGTACCAAACACGGTGACATTTAATTAGCTGACCATATTTCGGGGAATGATAGCACGATCATTATGAACAACTTTCCCAAAGAAACATATGGTCACAAATGAAAAATATTTTTCGTCCCTTAGTACATTGACCCGATCAGCTGATTACAAGTTACTATGGGAAACCCATTTTTTTTTTCATTTAATTAAATGTCGCCCTTTATATAGCACAAGATAATGTAATGTAGCGTAACGCCTTTTCCCATATAGGTGGCTGAGGCACAATTGTGTTATTATATAATAGGCAGTTATTTAATACTCCGTTTGCGTGACTTGGGGCTAGCCCATCTCCGTACCTATTGAGTAATGAAGGTATCCTCACGATGGTTTTCCATCACCG
Source organism: Argyresthia goedartella (assembly GCA_949825045.1). Taxonomy (NCBI): domain Eukaryota; kingdom Metazoa; phylum Arthropoda; class Insecta; order Lepidoptera; family Argyresthiidae; genus Argyresthia; species Argyresthia goedartella. The sequence goes on from OX463828.1 coordinate 20,850,452, forward strand.
GAAGAAGTCCTTGGTGCTGCATGAGAAGCGAGCTTTTCTATAAACTTTCCGCCTACGGACTAAGCGCGGGCATAACGGAGCTTTTGCCACCCCGTATGGAAAAAAATGTGACTCTAGTCATTAAAAAGTTCTGAGCTCTAATGCCTGTTGGTACACCATTTAGCGTGACAGGGGAATAGCCCATCACCGGAGCTTTGAAGCTTTCAAAGTTTTTTCATGGCGCTTTTCATTACCGTTAGAAAGACTTACCGTTTTAATGTGGTGCAATTTTTCGGATTTTCACCCGACTGCACCAGAAGGAGGGTAATGTTTTTCTTAGAGAACTGTTGACGTAAGGTGCCCAATCGATTTAGTATGTATGCAAGGTTTACGTTCATATTGGGGCTACTAAATCGCTTAGCCACCTTGAGTTAACAAAACAGTTCGCGGTAAGTTTCTTTATCTTAGAGCGAGCTGTCTACTCTCTCTCTCTCTCTCTTTCTCTCACCCCACCACACTCTATACGAGAAAGAGAGTTCGCAGCTTGCTCAAAAACTTTGCGCGGCCTGTACCATATTAGTGTCTACCTGTTCTGTACTCGTAAATACAGTTTTGCACTATTATAGTATATAATGTAAAATAACACAATTTTCTGTCCGTAAAATTGCCAAGAACAGCAGATGACCTGCGATTGCTACAAGGTCTCAATGCCGGAGCCAGGGTTCTCGTTTAGGGGGCTGGCTCGACCTCACTGAGGGTAGGTAGAGCATCAAAGTGAACTTATATAATTAAGAATAAATTGTAGATATTTGAAACATAGATCCCTACCTACCCACAGGTAATATAATGCTTGTTAAAAGGTTTCAATAAATCGAAATCAAGTATACTATGGTCTGCCAGCAGCAGAAGGAAGTACTTAAATAATCTGTAGCAGCATCGACACAGCGACTCATACTGAAGATCGAGAGGCGCGGCCCGGTTTATTATATGGTGTGAGACAGCCTATCATGCATTCCACTCGCACCCTCCGCACATCGTAATCGCCTTGCGCGATCCTTACAGGGTCAGCTATTTTGTATATATTGCATTATAATATTAAATAAACTGTCTCAGTTCGCAAATAGCAAAGCATAGTTTTTATTCATCAGCTACAGCATTCCCGCCTCAACAGTGGTGACCCCGACTTTGATTAAAAACACGCAACAACAAATAACGCAAAATGGCCAATCAGGATCAAAACCAAGGATCTTCAACCGATTACAAAGAACTCTCCGGCATATCAGTGAATATGAGAATACCACCCATCTGGCGTGATAGACCTCGCCTTTGGTTCGCCCAGTTCGAGTCAATCGTCTCTTCTCACAAAAAAGGAGACAAGGCTATGTATGACCTCGTAGTCGGACAGCTGGAGCGCCAGGACATCGATGAAATATGCGACATTATGTTAGACCCACCGGAAAACAACAAGTATCCAGCAATTAAGAAGCGCTTATTAGAAGTCTACGAGGATTCAGAGCAGCGCCGAATCCAAAGATTATTTTCTGAAATGGAGCTCGGTGACAGCAAACCCTCCCAGCTACTGCGGCGCATGCAGTCTCTCGCCGGCAACAGCATTCCCGAGTCAACGCTACGCATTATGTGGACCAATCACCTGCCTCAGTCAGCACAAGCCGCACTAACGATTAGCGAAACAATAGCCAAGAAAACGGACCTGAACGAACTCGCACTTGTCGCAGATAGAATATTGGAACAAACCAACGTTTGCTCAGCCGCACGCTCCGTTTCAATTGCCGCCGTCGACCACCAACAACCATCCACGTCATCCAGTCCGCAGAAAAGTGCTGAAAATCATGAAGAAATGACCATACACGAAAAAATTGACATGCTTGTCTACGAAATCGCGGAATTGAAAGCACAGCGACGAGACGACCAACGCAGAGCACCGTTCCGCCGTGACTGGCGCGGGCGCAGTGAGCGCACCGGCAGCGGCAACGCACGAAGACCGCACCTCTCTCACTCCAGCGCACCTCACATGTACTCGCAACAGGGCCCGCTTACCGCCGCCAATGATACCTGCTACTATCATCGTCGCTATGGAAGGAATGCGCAGAGATGCACACGGCCATGCAAGTTTGATCATAACAACTTTACTTCGCCGTCGGAAAACTAAATACAGCGTTGGCTGAGACGGCAACCGGCGCTTGGAATAATTCACACCGTCTATTCGTCTACGACAAGCAGTCAAAGCTATCGTTTCTGATCGACACCGGTGCGAATATTTCCGTCATTCCCAAACAAAAAGGAAGACGTGCGGAACCAACGAAACTATCATTGTATGCAGCCAACAATACCGTCATACCAACATATGGCGAGAAAACATTGGACCTGGACCTCAGCTTAGGAAGACCCTACCGATGGAAGTTTGTCATTGCAGCAGTCAGTAAGCCAATACTAGGCGCTGATTTCTTACAACATCATCAACTTCTCGTCGACATCGCCGGTCGATCACTGATCGATAAAGTCACCAATCTTTCCATCAAAGCACCGTTATGCAGTTCATCGGTGCCTACAATTCGCACCATTGACATCGGACAAAAGTACCACGACATTTTGGCAGAATTCCCAGACGTCACACGATTATCATCAATGAAGGAGTGTCCCAAGCATGACGTGGAACATCACATCGGAACCACGGGTCCACCTATATATTCAAAGGCGCGGCCAATTCCTCCGCATCGCTATCATGCAGTCAAGAAAGAATTCGAAGACATGATGCAGCAGGGCCTATGCCGTCCCAGCAAAAGCCCTTGGTCGACGCCTCTTCACGTTGTACCCAAGAAGAATGGAGACCTTCGAGTTTGCGGAGACTACAGAAGGCTTAACTCCGTCACAAGACCAGACCGGTACCCAATACCGAGACTGAAAGATTTCACCTATCAACTCAGCGGGAAGGAAATATTTTCAACGTTGGATTTGAACCGGGCGTACCAGCAACTGCCAGTCTTAGAAGCCGATATTGAGAAAACAGCCATTATTACACCTTTCGGTTTGTTTGAGTTCCCAAGAATGTGCCCAGGACTCAAGAACGCGGGCCAAACCTTTCAACGGTTCATCCATCGAGTACTTCAAGGCCTAGACTATGCGTTTCCATTCGTGGATGACGTCATACTCGCTTCAACTACGGAAGAGGAACACGCTAGACACCTCCGCGCAGTTTTACAACGATTGAACGAGTTCGGCATCACTATTAACGCGTCGAAATGCGTACTTGGACAAGAAGAAGTTAAATTTCTTGGTTACTCAGTATCCAAGGATGGCATCAAACCACTCGAAGAGAAAGCTCAAGCTATCGTCACGTTCCCGAAACCGACAACAATACAAGAATTGCGAAGATTCCTCGGCATGCTAAATTTTTACCGAGAAAACATTCCAAAGGCCGCGGAAATACAAGCGCCACTGAATGCTTACCTTCACAACTCTAAGAAGAATGACAAAAGCAAAATCGTATGGAACGACGAAGCAGAAAAAGCATTCAACTCGAGCAAAGACTGCATACGTAACGCAGCTTTGCTCGCACATCCGTCTGCCTCCGCCCCCCTCGCCCTCATGTGTGACGCATCCGACTCGAGCGCAGGAGCGGTACTACAACAGCGAGTAAACAACGCCTGGCAACCACTCGGCTACTTTTCCAAGAAGTTTTCGCCTACACAGCAGCGATACAGCACATACGATCGCGAGCTGTTGTCTATCTACATGGCACTGAAACACTTCAGGAAGATGTTCGAAGGGCAACATCTCACCGTATTCACCGACCATAAACCGCTGACCTACGCGATCAACAAGCCGCCGTCTGACAACGACACGCCCCGACGAACGCGTCAACTACTTTTCATCAGCGAGTTTACAACAGATGTACGACACATCAGCGGGCAAGATAACGTCGTCGCAGATGCTCTGTCACGGATAGAAGCTATCACTTGCCCCGCCCCCATCGACTACAGGGAGCTCGCCGCTGCACAAGAGACGGACACACAAATTAAACCGCTACTGCTACAAAGAAATTTGCAACTAAAGAAGATGAATATACCTAACTCAAACGAGATGATTTACTGCGAGGTATCTACATCACACGTTCGACCCTACCTCCCTGAAGACTTTCGTCGCATCGCATTTAACGCCGTGCACAACATAAGCCACCCAGGCATTAGAACCACGCGCAAGCTCATGCAAGAAAAATACTTCTGGCCTTCCATGAACACGGACATCGGCAACTGGGCCAAAACATGTACTTCGTGTCAACAAGCGAAGATTCAAAGACACACATCGAGCAACATAGCGACCTACCCTCCATGTGACCGCTTCGAGCACATCCATGTTGACATTGTTGGGCCGCTATGCACGACAGCTCAAGGGTATCGCTATCTCGTCACTATAATCGACCGCAAGACTCGATGGCCTGAAGCCTTACCCGTGCAAGAAATAACCGCCGAAACTGTAGCGAAGACTGTGTTCGAGGGATGGATAAGCCGTTTCGGATGTCCGGCCAGCCTCACCAGCGACCAAGGCCGCCAATGGGAAAGTCAACTTTTCTCTGCACTGGCGAAATTACTCGGCATTGAGAAAATACGGACTACTGCATACCATCCACAAAGTAACGGGATAGTAGAACGCTGGCATCGCTCACTCAAAGCAGCGCTTATGGCCCGTTTAGAAAACATCAACAAATGGACAGACGAACTACCTACCGTTCTATTGGGGCTACGAGCAGCGACGCGACCGGACACGGGAACAAGCGCAGCTCAACTTACATACGGGCGCGCACTTCGCCTGCCAGGCGATTTCATCGCATCTCCAGCAAGAGGGGTGTCAACGCGGCCAATGGAAATGACTCACAACTTCGTCAATCAGCTGGCGCAACAGATCAATGACCTCCGTCCGGTAGAACGTAAACAAAGCAGACAACGTACGATTTTCGTGCACAAGGACTTGCACACATGTGAATACGTCTTCATGCGTGTTGACGCTGTACGAAGACCTCTGCAGGCACCCTACGAAGGACCCTATCCGGTGCTACAAAGATGCGACAAGTACTTTTTACTACAATTGCCGGGTCGACAAGTCAACGTGTCCATCGATCGCCTCAAACCAGCTTACACTATGAGCGAAGAGTCGTCTGAGGAAAACATAGAACGGAGGACAAGATCAGGACGTGTTGTTAGACCTCCCGTACGCTTCGCTTGAGGGGGAGCACTGTAGCAGCATCGACACAGCGACTCATACTGAAGATCGAGAGGCGCGGCCCGGTTTATTATATGGTGTGAGACAGCCTATCATGCATTCCACTCGCACCCTCCGCACATCGTAATCGCCTTGCGCGATCCTTACAGGGTCAGCTATTTTGTATATATTGCATTATAATATTAAATAAACTGTCTCAGTTCGCAAATAGCAAAGCATAGTTTTTATTCATCAGCTACAGCATTCCCGCCTCAACAAATCTTTCCCCCCTGGACCCGCTACTGCATGGTCTCATGATGCGTAATTACAGAACCCAGAACCATTACATTTCCATACTAGTTGATAACCTTCAGGTAATCTGAGGATTATAGTTTTTTATCTTATTTGTCTACTGCAAAAAGGCTTGGCGCAATACCCAGGAAAATGTATATTTTTGTGCGTTAATTGTCCAGTTCACGTTTACCCACTTAAGGAATCTATAGAAAAATGTTTCACCGACAAACTGCCCGTTCAAAAGTGGCCATCACACCAGAGTGAGCCAGTCTCCAGAGTAAGATCCTCTGGACCAGGAAAGCCTCAGAGCGGTTGTCAATTCCTTGTTACCTGAAGCGACGCTCTTTATAAAGGCCCTACCCTGCGAGCCCTAAGACAATAGTCATATATATAATATTCTGTGCCCTAAGCCCGCGTGGTCTCGACGGCCAAAGGAAGTAAGAGATATCTTCCCTTTAGCAGTTTGATGCACTTCTGCCGCGCGCTGCGCAGACTCAGCAGCGCAAAAATTTAGTGATTTTGTAATCAAAATGTTTTTTTTTTATGTAAATTTTAATTTAATTTGGTAAACAGTGGAACGAAATCATTAACTTCTCAACGACCCAATACAATTTTGTGGAATCGCGATTTTGGATCTCATGCCACGGTGATAAAATTCAAAATCTATAACGGGAACATGACCGCTATTGCAGTCCTTGGTCCTATGATTGTCTTCCATATGTAACTAGCTTTATAAAGGTTAGGCCTACTAGTGATAACTATGTTAAGGTATAATCCTTAAAGTTATTGTAGATAAGTAAATGTCACCCTGTAGAACATCTTGCATTGTACGGCCACAAACACAAATGGATGAAAAATATACCTTTTCGTAATTGTCATTGAACATTAATTAGTGCATTTGTTGTTGAATGCAGGGGGTGACCAGACTTGGGGTGGATTTATATAGAGCTGCTACTCCATACTTTCATCATCATACAATAATTACCTAACAAAAACGCCACTATTTATTATTTGTTTAAAGAAATGCAACAAAAAACCGAAACATTAAGGTACTATTTTGGCCAATAACATTGGGCAGAAATATTTATTTCAAAATTGTTCTACGTGTTTCTCTATTATTCCTCACAATCACATCAGTTCACATTTCGCTATCGTCAACAATTATATTTATCAGTTAATTCCCAACGAGATTACACCAGCTCTTACTAGATCCCCACACGTGTGTCCGCTGACATTTGCGTGCGCGCGCGCCGTAGTCGGTCGGTCAGGCAACACTCGGCGTGTGATGTCGCCGCCCCGGAATAAATCCAAGTGTCCCGCGGTTTGGGAACCTATGGGAATCGTACATTCGACTGATGAAGGGGTTTTTATTTTTGTTTACGAATTTATATTTGGGTATCAATGGAAGATGAGTTGGTTCCATAGGCCACTCTGCTCGCCCCCTTAAGTACTGACTCCAATCCAAACATATAATACATAATAGAACAAGCACTTACTTACTTACCTATGGCGGAGTTACAACCCTTTGTTCAAGCACTTATTTACTTACCTCTGGCGGAGTTGCAACCCGTTGTACAAGCACTTACTTACTTACCTCTGGCGGAGTTACAACCCTTTGTTCAAGCACTTACTTACTTACCTCTGGCGGAGTTGCAACCCGTTGTACAAGCACTTACTTACTTACTTCTGGCGGAGTTGCAACCCGTTGTACAAGCACTTACTTACTTACTTCTGGCGGAGTTACAACCCTTTGTACAAGCACTTACTTACTTACCTCTGGCGGAGTTACAACCCGTTGTACAAGCACTTACTTACTTACTTCTGGCGGAGTTACAACCCTTTGTACAAGCACTTACTTACTTACCTCTGGCGGAGTTGCAACCCATTGTACAAGCACTTACTTACTTACTTCTGGAGGAATTACAACCCTTTCTGGTCTGACTCTGGCCTCCGTTCCCAGAGACGTTGTCTTGTCCACCCTCCTCAGATCTTCCTCTATAGTACAAGATTCTGAAGCTAATTCAAGGTATAAAATCCACAGACTAATCTGGCCCAGTGTCATAAGCTAATCTTATTCGTAATCTATTGACGCTAGCGACGCTCTGTCACCGCGTCAGATAATCATAAGATAGTGGGTCACAAAAGTATTATCTCTGACATATTTCCACAAATTTCGGTCGATTTTGAGTAAGTGAATAAACGGGGACTGTGCCAGCTGGGTTATTTGTTGTACCACTGTACAACAAACCCACTAGACAGGCAAACAGACAGACGGACAGTGAAGCCTTAGTAATAGGGTCCCGTTTGGCTTCCTTCTGGTAAGGAACCCTAAAAATGGGAAGATCCAAAAGAGCAGCCAACCGTGCGATAATCTCTATCACCGACCAATAACTCAAAATTTGACGGAAACTCAAAGTCATATCTCTCACTCAGGAAATGACAGCGCCAGTAATATGTAATTAATTGAGTAAGTATGAGCAACTGTTTGTGTAATCGGCAAAATGTGTTGAGTTGTACATAAACGACACAGATAACAGTTTTTAATGTTCCCAACAACCAAATTGTCATTGTTTATTGTCTTGTTTACGGGTTAGACAAACTTTCCCTTAATAATCCCTGACTATCTAACTACCCACAAAATAACAAGAAATGGGGTGCACTCTCACCACAGTGTTGACATTTGCATGTCTACTGATCATTAATGTGTATCAAAACAAGGGTAGTTACCTAAATCGACGATGGAGTGGATTCCATAAAAATACACTAAATAAAAATTGTTAGGTAGGTACCTAATAAAAATGTGCACTCAGAACTGTAAGGGTAGAAGCCATATTGGTGTTTCAGAACCACTTTCACCATGAACCGATTGATCAGATCAGAAACGATCAAACAGTTAGTTGGAAAATGTTTATAACCTATTGAACAAAAAACATGTAGTTATACCTCGCGCCACAAATTAAGAGCGCTGGGCGACGTTGGCGGGAATTACTGCGCATATGTACAGGTATTGAAAAGTGACTACTGCGTATTCAAGGCCACCGCTCATAACTCGTGGCGCGAGGCATATCAAAGATTGACTACAGTATTTTTATTTTACTTACGTGTACGGAACCAAACTTACGCGAGACTGCTTCAATCTTAATCATTACATATCAAGAACGGTGGGCAAAATAACTTAGTTAAGTGTTGTCATCAGTATTGATTAACTACCGCGCTGGCTAGCACTGCATTTATGTTGGGTATGCTAATTTATAGATACCGATTCCTAGGTCATGTTGTATAAGCTAGAAGCCTAGAAAATGTTGAAAGCCTAGTTGGTGAGTGAAAGGTGTTTCATTGACAGGTTATTGACTATTCCAACCTTTAGTAGCCCTGCGTTTGGTGTGAAAACAAGAGTGCATGCTGTATACCTACTGTGCATACATGCATCTGTATTCACTTTAAGCGGTTGACGGAACAGGATCCCACATGGCTTCATTTAACTTTTTATTGTAAATTTTGTTTGTACCGAATATCTGAGTACTGTTAACTGAAACAGAAAGATATTCGGTATTGCAATTTTTCTTAGAATTCATATAAATATCTGGCTTTTATCCCGCAACTTCGGCAGCGTAGTTACACTTTTATGTCATATCCTTCATTCACAGGGGCAGGAATCGGAAGTTTGAAGGTTTCAAACATTTCCCCAAATGTTAACTCTCTTGTGGTATTTTTATTCAAATAAGTTTACCATTTCGGCAACAAAGTTATGTACATTTACATTTCAGTTAGATTTGCTTTAGTAATATTTGGCGATGAGACAATCAAACTAAAGAAAAAACCTTAAAAGTCTATTTGGTTCACTTGTTCCGTTGTTAGGCTGGAACCATTAAACCGATTTTAATCAAACATAATGAGTTGATAATATTATGTTAGGTTTGTGTTATTGCTTGCTAACTTGATTTTAATTTTATCAAGAATCTTGTGCACCTCTATAAATAGACATACACACAAGAATAAATTTTTTGTTATGTTTCTATTAATGTTATGTGTATATGTTGTTGGTGTGCATGAATATAAAAAAAATACAACATAGTTCTTAGAACCGTTGCAGTTAACTCTACCTCCAATCGAAACCTCATCCAAATCCACGACCGTTCCAGTGCTAGACACAGTGCCACAGACAGACAGACGCTTCAACCTTCTAATACCCCTCTTTATCGTCGGGGGTTTAAAAAAGGTATCGTGTGAATGTTGTGTGAATGGTATACTCATAGATAAATGCAGTTGTAACTTGTATATGCAACCCCACCGTCACCAACCTCGCCTACAACGTCCCCGCCCGCCGCTGCCAACATTTTAATTCACTGACAAACCCTAGGACTGCCGTTTTTAGTTAAATATTAGGTCACATTATTCTTCTAAGTGAAAACAACAAAAAATGATACAAAAGTCACGTTTTTAGGGTTCCTTTGAGAAACAACAAACAAGTTTCGTCATGTCTGTCTGGCCGTCTGTCCGTCCATATGTCACAGCAACTTTATACCGAAACTATCAGGACAACACAGTTGAAACTTAGTATATAGATGTATTTTGTAAGCTGCTTTACGAATTTTATAAAAAATAAAAAATTAAGGGGGCCCATACATGGAACTGGAACCAAAAAAATATTTTTTCATAAAACCTGTATGTGTGGGGTGTTTATAAATAGGTCTTTAAAAATGACGTTTAGGTTTCTGAAACCATTTTTCCTCAAAGTGAATTGTTAAAGAGACAGACCCTTCCAAAGTTGAAAAATTTGTCCCCCCCCCCCAAATAAACCCCCCCCCCTCCTCTAACTTTTAAAGTAACAGAGTGAAAAATCTAAAAACAAAAAAACAATATATGTTGTGTATCTCAAAAACAATTTCAAAGAAAATTAGTTTGATGAAAATAAAATAAGCAGTTTTTAAGATATAAAACATTTATTAAAACTCGCAAATATAACTTTGTCATTTATACAAATACATACTATGAAAAACAAAGTAATTATTTGCTGGTAAAGAATGAAAGTGATATTTTGGCTAGGTGTATCAGTTGTATGTGAAGTGAGTACCTTCCTCATTTATTTATTTTTGGGCTTAGATTGTAAATTTATTACGGAACCCTAAATATGCGAAGTTTGACACGCACTTGGCCGGTTTTTCATTTTCTTTGAGGCTTGCCCATCACCGCTGTTATGGGATATGACAGTTTCTTCACAAAAAAGTTTAAAAAAAACATTTTCATCCTTTCCATGAAAATTTTACCTACGATTAAAAAGATTTTAGCTACCTACAAGTTTACCTATGTAGATATAAGTTAGTTGAATATATATGGCAGAGTCGAAAACTGAAACTAATTGAAAATATTATATGATCGGTTTTGATGACCACCGAAACGTTAAATCTTTCAAAGGTTTTTTCCGTTTTAAAACGAATTTACTATAAATTCGTTTAAGATATACAGAATTACAGAATTAAGCATCATTCCTAGGGCACCTTGGAGAAGCGAGTCCAGCTACAAGGCTTCCAGCAAGCTTCCAGCCAACTGTGTTTCAACGAATCGTTGCGCAGAGAGGACCTATCGATCGCTCGCGTACATTCACTAAAACGATGTCTTGGCGTGTATAATATAAAATATCCCATGATGGCATGGGCGCATGACAAGAAAACATCCCATGCTTTATTTATTTTTTGAGTATATGTATGATTCAGATGATAATTCCCAAAGGCAGGGCAAGTCTCTGTACAACTCGAGAAGTTCCGTAATCACTTTATTCCTTTACACTCACAAGTATAGAATCGCGAGTTTTGACTTTGAAAAAATCTTGACTAGGAAGAAATATATACGATACTATAGGTATAAGCTACTTTTGAGAATGCAACCGACCCACCGATAGATCGTGAGTCGCAGTGTGTGCGCAGGCGCAGAGCGACGCGTGCGTCTGCTGTTAGCTTTCTGGCAACGCATGCTTCCCTGCCAAGGGCATTTAAAAGTCCTACAAAATTTGTCTGAATGCAAAAACACTGCTGTAATCCTTAGTTGGCTGCTGTTGCTGCGCATCCTCCAGCTGAAGTGGCACCTCAGCGTAATCAGACTCGAAATACTTAGAAATGTTTCCGGCATATTAATGTCTAAGGAGAAAATAGAAATGTTCTGCGCATACCAGCCAGCCGTTTTGTAAATATGGAAAAGTTAACAACATAGTTGCTGCACATCGGTTTCTTACACCGCCATACCCAGAGTCGTTTAATGATTCATTAAGGATTACTAACCCTCGTGCAGACTCATTTAATGAACCATTAATCCGATTCTAAATAACATCGTTCACAGTGAACGATTTTGTATGTAAATTCAAATTTAGAATCGCATAAATGGTGCATTAAATCACTCTGAGTACGAAGGTTAGTATGTTACATGCTGCTAATTCATGGTTAGTTTATAAAATCTCTTTTTGCGTCCATTACTAACCAAAGAGAATGTTACGGAAGATTCTGTTATGAAGACTATGCTTTGTTATGCTATATTTCGAGTATGTTTACGCTGAGGTGCCACCGCGGCTGGACGTGGAAGCGGCTTTGACCGATGCACGCCGCGCAGCTCACACGAGAGACGTGCGCGCTGCTCTGACCTAGCTAATGCCGAAGAACTCCCTTTGCCCCGGCTGGCATACCCCCTTATTTAAAGACTTGAGGAGGATGCTGGACTCAAAGAAGACTAAATGTATCAAATTTTGTTTGCCTAATGTTAGACAGGTTGAAAGCAGTGTTAGAATAGGATCTGAAAGATTGGACCTCGTTGAAGACACAATCTTTCTCGGAATCACTATAGATTCGAAACTTCAATGGGGTCCTCACATAACTAATCTCGCACGAAGACTTAGCTCAGCCGCTTTTGCGGTCAGACAAATCAGATATCTTACAGATGTTGAAACTGCCAGATTTACTTTAGTTATTTTCACAGTATTATGTCTTATGGAATATTGCTCTGGGGGAGAGCAGCAGATATAAATACGATATTTTTCTTACAAAAAAGGGCGATCAGGGCGATATATCAATTAGATGCTAGAGAATCATTAAGAGAAAAATTCAAAGAAATTAATGTACTTACGGTTACCTGTCAATATATATACGAGAATATCATGCATGTAAGAAAAAACATAGCTTTATTTAAAATTGTAGGTGATAGCCATACAATTAACACTAGAAATAAAAATAGGTTAGCACTACCATTATTTAGACTAAATAAAGTAGGCACATCATTCATGGGGCACTGTATTCGCTTCTACAATAAAATACCACAGGAATCATTGATCCTTCCTGAAAAGAGGTTAAAAAACTATGTTAAAAATGAGCTGATAAGAAAGTCCTATTATAGTATTAAGGAATACTTAGATGGCAAAACTGCATGGTCCATACCATCTCAGCGCACAGAAATTCGACGAGGGGCGATGGATCAAGTCTATCACTCGCCGGCGAATTTCCTTAGACCGAAACCAGTACTTGTTGTAAAGTCACTTTAAAAAAAAAAAGGTATGGGGGTGTTTCTTGCCGTTTCTTCTTAACCCCGAGGCCCACCTTCCGAAACGGTGGTCTTTTTTTTATATAAAAAAAATTGACTTGTAGTTATAAGTAAGTATAATTTTGACGTTGAATAAGATAATTTATTTATTTATATTCAATAAAAAAAATGACTCTGACTCTGACTCTGACAACCTACCTCTTCAACCTGTGTCTTGACAGCTCTGAATATCCTGATGACTGGAAGATAACGAGAGTGATTCCAGTGCCAAAAGGTGGAACAGGGTCGAAGGTCAGGGGCTACAGGCCAGTAGCCTTTCTGTCCATGCTTGCTAAGGTCTTCGAGTTGGTATTGCAACGATGGGGGAACAGGTTTTGACGCAAAGAACGGGTTCCAACCTTGTGTGTTTCGTGTCTCTCATGGCGCCTTCAATCGATGCGCGGGGGAAAGTAGATGTCGCTTACTTCGACTTCTGGAAGGCATTTGATACATTAGACAAAGACAGACATTTAGAGAAGTTAAGTAGGATCGGCTTCACTCCCCAACTTTTGCGGCTTTCCATGCGCTATCTTTAGCACCGAAGACAGTATGTGGAATAAGCGGGATTTACATCAGACCCGTATTTCTCATTGTCAGGCGTTATTCTGGGCAGTAACTTGGGGCCTTTAGAATTTATCATTATGATTAGAAGAGACAGACAGCGTCCTCAATTAACCTTCCGAGGTGAACGACAAGACGCTGTCTGTCTCTTGTTTCCGGATGACCTCAAGTCATTCCTGGAAGTAAGGAACAACTCGGATTGCGAAAGCTGCACAGGGGACTGTACTCAAAAAACTATACTTTAATGTTGGGAAGTATGCGCTGATGTATTACACCCGCGCACGTGAGCTGTTGCACCACCAGTACTCGGTAGATGGCGTGGAACTGACGCGGGTAAGAGAGGTCAAAGAGCTGGGAGTGCGCATGACTACCGATCGAACGGATCGTAATCACATTGTAGATGTCATTAAGCAAGGATTTAAAAGCTAGGATTCGTAATGAGAGAAGCTAGAGAGCTTAGGAGCATTAAAGTACTCTTTATGCTTTGGTAAGAAGCTTACCAGAAAGCAGTGGAATTGTCTGGCACCCACATGAAGTAAATAGCGCCATGGTGGAGATAGTGCAAAACTGATTTGTTAGGTACTTTTATGTGAAGCTGTACGGGTTCTATCCTCTTACGTATCCAAACCTGTTCATCTTGATTATAATGAGCTGGAGGTGAGGAGGGGCTTCGCACTTGCTTCTGTGTTTAAGATTTTCCTAGGCATCCTCGAAAACTCTCGGGATTTGGCGTGGCTGGAATCACAAGCTGTTTCACATCCCGCTAGCAAGGAAGGAGATGCTGCGGGAGACGCTGGCGGTGCGGGCTCGGGCTCTCTTCAGTGGTCGCCACTTATTGTCTTTGATATAAGTGAGATTTCTTTTATACCCTGTAAGCTGTTGTTTCCTTGTCCTTATAGTTTTGTGTGTTTGTGTCGATTTAGTTAACTGTAAAGTCACAAGCATATATAAAAAGGTATGGGTATGTTTATAATCTCAAAAAAAACTTGCCGCTTAGTCCAAAACGCATCCATAAATGTTCAAAATGTCCGTAATAACTATCTAAAATTTTACTACACATTTGAGCTACACCCTGTAATGAATGTCATGTTTCGATATTTTTAAATTTTGGATTACTGTTCTGTTCATCGCCTGCTAATTGCCAGTGACGGACATTTCAAATGAGTTCCAGGTTCAATTTTCTATCAAAGAAGCATTCGAAGAAATTATCCATACAATCTTCCCATATAAACTTTAAAGCTCTTTCAGCTCTTTCAAACTGTTTCTTAGTGGGTCCCTACACCTTAAAAGGGCGCTACCAACCAAACTTAAGCTCTCTAGCTTTAGCCGTTTGGCCCCTGCGATCATGAATCAGTCAGTCTGGTATAAGCTGTCGTACCGAAACTGAATCAAAAACATTTATATGAATGCTAAGAAATATTTGAAGAATGTGGACACCTCTCTTCTTAATCTTTTATAAATCTCATCAAAAAATTAAGACCAATGCCCGAAACGGTTACAAAACCAAACATTTTTAATCGTTGCAATATTTTAACACGTCACTGTCCTAGGGTTCACCTGTCTGAATGGAAAAAAAGTGAAAAATAGTATACCGCCCTCCGAATACCTCAGAAAGTCAGGTCGAAAAATTAATTATTGTTTTTTTCTCTGAAACATTTTTATATTTTTATAGCATGCATTATTTGGTGTTTAGCTTGCAGAGGGCGTGGCAGGGCATGATTAATATATTTCTGTGAAAAAACTTAATGAGCTTGGCCACTGATTTTGTTCTACTCGACATGGAACTGGTTTTATGGAAAGGGTTTCACGAGTTCGTCTGATGTTACAATTGCTGCCTTTCTTGCAAAGGAACCTAGAAGAAGACTTTAGGTGCGATTCTTTAACAAACTAGCATTACGAGTTATTGAAAAACCAGTTTAAGAATACAATGGCCATCATCAAATATATAACATCAAAAAAGTCTGACATTACCTAACCGAAATACTAACCGTTGATTGTATCAATAATACTCACAAGCTCTTGAGCGACTCGCAGTCAAGTCAGTATTTCAGTATTGAATTTGCAAGATTTATTAAAAAAAATCGACATATAAAATCCATGGCTACATGTTCGGAGATGGATATCGGATGTAACATTTTCATTTATAAAATGGAGCAGCAAGGAAATGTTAAATGTGATTATGTTGATATTTTTAATTGTGTAGATCTCGTTAAGCATCCTGCTGCAAAAGACCAACATCATTATAAATGGACGGACCCGCCACGCCCACGGTCGGTGATCATTTGCATTTGAGCAAAACCTGTCACTGGCCCAAAATAAACCACTGAGACTCGTGTGGGAAAACAAATGCCTATCTTGATAACAATTTTGATTTTGCTAAAACAAAACGTTATCATTCGTTTCGAACTGGGATCGGATGGCTGACCCTAGTACGAGTAGACTCGTACAACATTTGTACCTTGTACAAATATGTATCGATTTTGATTAACACCAGAGTGGTGGTGTAGGAAAACGTCAATTATTGTACACACAGATACGGAATTGGATAGACCGGTATTTGTACTAATTAAGAATGTAGGTCGGCCCAGGAAAACGACATACAATATAAATTATTACGAATACCGGTCTATCCAATTCCGTATCTGAATGTACAATAAACCTACAGCCACGTTTAACAACTACGTGAGAACCATCAGCAACAAATTGATAGCTCATCATCTGACAGAACTCTAGGGTATATTAAAGATAAAAGTCCAATTTACCAGCAGCTCCACCTAACTGCTCTCCAACAATCCGCGGTCTATTATATAGTCCTACGGCCTACCTCAAACGTTTAGGTCCTAATTTTTATGGTCCGATGATTGGCACACGTACATTTACGTGGAAGACTAAACTATTATATTGAATTTGGGCCCATCGCAAAATACCGTCATAAATTCACATCACTCAGACGTCAAGTTTTGGACTTCGATAGACTTTTTGTGCGCGTTTCCATTGATACAGTCTTATTTTTGGTGAAAATAACGAGTAAAATTCATTTATCATAATTGTCTAATTACGGGGTTGATACCTATTTGTGGTATGACCTTTTCCAATAAAGCCATATGAATATCGGGAAGATAAAATGGCAAAACAGATTTTCTAGAGCTCGTGCCGGCTCTGATATTGTTAACGCGTATAACGCAAGCAACACAGAAAAAACTTTACTCTCGTAGCGCTCCGCCCGCGGCATCTTCGCGAAATAACAAAATAAAAACAAACCACTGCCGAGATTTATAATGAAAAAGAAAAATACCGCCGCCACAAAATTACGAGCCGTCATCTCTAAAAGAGCAAAGGATGGGAGAGGCCAGCTTCTATTGGCCGTCGCGAAAAACAATGCGAAAAGATCCTCTAAAACTTATTTTATTTGTATGTTCGTATGTCATTAAAATTTTTCGACAATGCGTAAACGAGATATGAAAAGTTTGCCTTCGGGCGTGTAATGTTTGTTTCTGTATGAAAATGAACTCTTTTAAAATTCCCTAATTACTTTTTACTTATTAGCGTATTGAATACAGGTGTAAAAGCCTCTGCCATAGCGTAAGTGAAAAGTCTTGTATGTATTGAATCAAGTAAGCCTTGAGCACCTAAGTTATCACGTTCTGCTCAAAATGGTATGGTATATCAAATCCGACTCGAGATCAGTTCTAAGCACACGCTTTCTATATTCCATCCAGCCCTTGGTCACTATCCTCACCAGGTGGTAAGGCGTGCCGTGGCCGGCCGCCGCGAGCGCACCAGTTGGCTACCTAATAATACCCGAGCTCTGCAGGCGCATGTAACCAGCCCCGAGCACTGGGGCTGGGATGTTATCTGAACTTATTGCTGCCTTCAACAGTACCCGCCATTCTCGGGAAGGTCCAATCGGGGTTATGGGACAGGATTTTGGTAGAGACAACTGGCTACTTTACATAGGCTAGTCAACATAGATACTCTTTATGAACTGTCAAAACACTGAATTACTTCGCTTGTTGTATTGATTCATTTTGAAGTCAAATCCTAGTCTTGTTTGCATTCGTCATCGTTTAAACGTAATCTGATATTTTTTGTTCGATAGAAAAGTCTCCCGAAGTTATCCCCGAATATATTTATCACAATTTAAAAAAATCCTATGAAAGTAAGATGAAGGTAAGATTCCAAGTTCCGCTGTCAGGTTACCCAGCCTCAATTCAGGACGCAATTTCATAGCAGTGTCATCCCCTCGCAGAGCAAAAGCTAAAGCCACCTTTTCTGATTTTCTGACATAATTCTTCCATCTCTCAAAAACTAAACCTCATATCAAAACGTTCCCTAATTTGCATCCACCCACAGTCCCACCAATTGCAAGGCCCCGTTTAATTTAAAACTTCATCTGTTTTTTTCTCCGCTAACAGTTCCCTGGAGCTAGGGCGTGTGGCTTCCATTTAAGAGATACCCTGAACGCACCCGCAGGCAGACCACACCCTTATGAGCTTTAACAGAAGGCGTAATCTCAGGTTAACGAGTCCTTTTGATAATGACTCTTTTCGTTATTAATACCATTTTGATGGGAAACGCATGAGCTTTTAGTGTGCTGCCTTTTAAGGAGATGATTTTTGAAATGTAATTAAAATATAAGACGGGTTTTTACCAGATTTGGAACACTCGGAAGCTTCTTTTAACACTCAACATGTGTGGATAACTCTCGCGGGCTAGCTAGCCCGAAAGGAGCCCTAGATACAGCGAGCGGCCTACGTCCACCAAAGTGTATTTTGATGGTAGGTGTTGTAAGTACCAACCATGCACTATAGCTATAGGTAAGTTTGTAATTATTATTTGAACGCAAAACGCGGTTATGTACTGAGATGTAATTAAAAATCAGTTGTTCATTTGTAAACCGTACATAATTCGCAAAAAACATTTTTTGTACAGGCACCAAGCGTTCAGTTGACTGAAATATGTCTCAGAATTTATAAAAAATTACATGCAAGGTATCGTTCAATTGACGGCTCGATGACTGTACTTCGATACCATTTAAATTTCAACAAAGATATTTTTTCCAATAGTTGATTACAGCTTCTGTTATAACCTAAATTAAAATCTAGATACGTTTTGACAGTCATTGTACTTTTTGTCCAATGCCGATGACTTTCAAATATCACAATAGGTAGCCTTATATGTGGTCAGCTTCCACCCAATTGGTTCCATCGACCATTTGCTACGTTCCATTTTGTTTTATTATGTCTGAAGAACACCTTTCTCACAGCATCTCCACCCAGTTTGGAAATAACGCATCGTCATTGTCTGGGCGTTGTCTTTTGGTCCTTTTGCGTTGGGTTATGTGGGAGCGAACTTGTTTAGGCGCATTTTAATAACTTATACATATTCGTGTAACCCCGAAATATGTAGCCAGATCAAAAATACTATGATTGAATAGGTACAGGGAAGCAAGGACAATACTATGATTGAATAGGTACAGGGAAGCAAGGACAATACTATGATTGAATAGGTACAGGGAAGCAAGGACAATACTATGATTGAATAGGTACAGGGAAGCAAGGACAATATGCAACCCATTTAGATTCGAGCGTTACAACAAAAGCTTGTCATCGGAATTCGGCGCAATTCAAGCTGATGATGAAAGATGTTCTACAATTCAAGCTGATGATGAAAGATGTTCTACAATTCAAGCTGATGATGAAAGATGTTCTACAATTCACTATTACTCTTCACAGTTGTTCTGTGGGGTACAGTTGCGATTCCCAGTTAAATCTTCTGGACTTGTGGTTATTTATTATTTATTTTGAGAGATATCGGGACTCCGCTCGTTTGACATTAGCATAACTCTATCAGAGAGTCATTCTTTTTATTGAATATAAATAAATAAATTATCTTATTCAACGTCAAAATTATACTTACTTATAACTACAAGTCAATTTTTTATATAAAAAAAAAGACTACACCGTTTCGGAAGGTGGGCCTCGGGGTTAAGAGAAACGGCAAGATCTTATCGTGATATCTTATCGTGACTGTACCTATATGTATTGTATGATGTCTGCTGTGGGATATCAATGATATATCCTGTGGCGCCTTACTATTAGATCCTGTAAATGTAACGCCAGGTACAAGTACTATGTTACCCCACAGCAAAAAGGGCATAACACGAATTTATGTATTTACAAAGACCGATTTCTCACGGGAATGCCATAAAAACCAACACTTACCACCATATCTCAGGCTGGCCAGGAAGCTAAGGTACTCCGCCCTCACTAATTACAGAGTTACCGCGAGGGGCCCGCCCCTAAAGATAACAGGAGACTTGGAGCCAGGCTGGCGAAGGCGTTTTGCTCTTTTCTACTTGTAAGCAACTGGTTGGGTGAGGATGGGGTGGACTTGCCTTAGTGGAGAAATCTCCATACTAAATACTACTTTAAAGTTTTTCCTATATAGTAGATGGTTCTGGAGAAATGCACGAAGTTGTAGATTGAATGTTCCCCTATGTGGCTTCACGTAAAACTCTTTCTTACCTTTCTCATCATCGACCAGGGCGTGCCAATGCGATAAAAACTCATCCCATGCTATTTCTGATACATAACATTATAGGAAGTTGATTGGGATTCATTGTAATTTTGTTAGTATTAATGATCTTCGTGACGTTACTTAGGAATAATATATAAAGAAAAGAGGTATCTTGTGCAGCTCACAATATGTTTACAAACTCTAGGTAGCGACGGCGACTGGCGACCTTAGCAAGGTCTCTCGTAGGACTATATCGATGCGATTCGATACACTCGGTACCTCGAAATTGTTAACTTCAAGCATGCCATCGGCGCCGGCTAGCGAAAACCATTAGCCAGTAATATCATAACTGGCCATCAGTGGGAACAGCATCCTACTCTGAGCCTGGGTGTTGATTCTACTAGATTCATTTAGCATCTTGCCAATTCTTGCCTCGCTCCCCTATCGCTTGCACTCACTTCTAAAAATTACCACATCTGCTAATTTAGAAAAACGTAGAAGTCTGTATCATTGTAGTTAATTGTTATATAAATTAGGTTCGGCATCTTCCGCAATTGACAGCTCGCTGTTAGGCGGTACGGAGTTCGCGGGGTCGGTTAGTTGATTAAACAGGCACTTACAAAGATCTAACCAGCTTAACGTGGGTGTTGAATATCTAACTAAACAGTGGCCTCTGGCATAACCTAGTCATTTCTTATTAGCAGACTACCAAAGGATACGTTCTGGGTAGAGATATTACAGCGACAGGGAAGTGTTTCAAACAACAAACCGCAATGTCAAGGACCTGGCCTTCAGGAGTCGGCATTCTGCAATTAAGGCTAGCTTTCTCCACGGCTTGGATTTGAACCCGGGAACCCTGCCACCATGCCACAGTATACAAATTATGTAGTAGAATCAGGGGCCTGGTCCTCAGGAGCCGGCACCCTGCAATTAAGGCTGGCTGCCTCCGCGCCCGCGCCGCCTATCTGTGCGCGGGCGCAAGTCACAGTGCGCAAGTAGTCATTCTGGTTTTGAACTCGCTCGTTTATATGGGAGGGCGCTTTATGTAGTACATAGGGGTATTGATGCGCGTTTTTTTACGTGATTTCTAACGAATATGCCAGGTTTTGTTATTATTACCGTCTTTTATATGGAAGATTAATTTTGCCAGATGTTGGTAAGTATGTAGATTGAAGTAAAATCTGATATGATCTGGTAAACCCTGTAATATGTCTCAGTGTACAAACAAAAGTCGTATAAGAATGATATTCTGATACCACAACTGTATCTTATGTTGTGATCTTGAAGTTATTACCAGCCATATATGTTATGGAGACAGCCGTTACAAGAAATCACCCCCCTTGAATGACTTTTGAGCCACAAACCTTTCCCCTTCGGTAACCTCCAAGAAAACTCTATTTGCCCAAACTGACCAGACTCCTCGGAGCAACCTTCACACGAGGCAAAAGAAACAAAACAAAATTCTGAATGAATGAATATTCCTACAGTTAATGTTACCGCAGCATCTCTCTTATGTTTATTAAAATCTTCCAGAGTTCGGTCGGCGGTGCATGATTTATGTGCCATGGGAGGCACACACGCCTCATTCATTTGTTTTTTACTAACCCTGTGCGCCTGATTCTTGTTTTCTGCTTCTCGATTTGAGATAAGCTTGATTAGTTTTGAGCGGGTTGGCGGTAATCGCTGTGCTATGGCTTTTTGTAGCGTCTTTCCTTTGCATAAACGACGAGAGTAGTGAGAGTGCAGCGACCAGATACCATAGCGACATTACTAATTGGAAGAGGTCCTCATTTTGTTATTACTCTGCACTTAAGATATAATACTCTTCCAGTCATCTGAAAACCCTGTAGGTACCTAATGTTTAAGGTGTCAAGTTTGTGGCCTCCTAGAAATGTTCAATTTAGGAGTGCTTTTAACATGCAAACATATTCAGAAGCGACGATAGACGAACATAGCATACTATCTTTAAACTTCTGCTTCAGGGATCGGTACCCCGGTTCCAAAGTCAGATGCTTAGTAAAATTAATTCTGAGTCTCTTGTTTTTCTAATCTAAGTCACAATCTGTATTTGAGCCCATTGGGAGGAGCCCATTCACTGTTCTCAAAATCCACGCTACATCGCTAGATGATGAAGACACACAAAATCACAATCCATTCGTGTTCCACCAATAAATTTAACTTCAAATTATTACCATTGCAAAATATACAATGACAGTTTTGACAGTACTCAACTTATTTTTCTACCTACCCATCGCTTCATACGTCGGCGTCGACAAAGTGAACGGACAATGTTAGCTGCGGTCGCGAAACCACATCACTCGTGTCCCTCCGTCCATCTGTCCGACTGTCCGAGGACCCAGGCGGATTCATGGCCTATAAAAACTGCGGTGACGTAGTTTTTATTTGTTTCTTTGCTGCAAGAAAATTGCCGTCAAAAGTCTGAAATGACGGTAAACTCTCATTAAAAGTTATTCCCGTGTTCGTTATTTGATAATAAAAACATGCGGATTTTGTATTTTTCTATCCTTTATCTATAGGGTAAAAAGGTAGACAATATGTAATATCAATCCTAGGATTGCAGGTCATGCACTATCTAGCGGTAGTGACGTCACCGCCTGTCACGTGACATCACAGGTGCTGCGCGGGCGCCGGCTGACGATCAATGCAATTTCGACATCGGAACGTTCTGCTAACCGCCTCGGGAACATACCCCGATCAAATATCAACCCTAAAACACCTTGTTTTAGATCGATAATTTCGGAAACTAAAGGCCAGATGACCGGATTAAAAAAGGCATAACGAAATTTGCGATTTTAAGGCATTTTGAGTTTTATAGTGACGCGCTAAGTGTGGGGTTTAGGTCGATAGATTATTCTATTGTTTCACTCGATCGGTAAAATTCTATATAATGACATAATGGGTCCTCGGCTCGATCCCGCGCAATTACGTGGCACACGATCGATTATTGTGATCGATACAGGGGTTAGATGTCGGTTTGCTGCCAATTTAACATTGTTTTTTTTTATTAAAAATAATGCGGTTTAGATCTGTCATCGATAACTTGCGTTTCTATTTAAGCAGATGCTCAGTAAAGGCGATTGGTTTTTTCAGAAAGTGTGAAATTAAAATTGTGGAAACATCCCTCGTATGGTCTCGTGTGATGTGTGCGTGCCACTTATAAACGAATCCTATTTGAATAAATAATGCACAAAAGCAAACTTATAAGGACGCTGAATACGATACATTAAAGGAACAGTTATTGGGAGGCTTTACTCGCTTATGAAACTTGGAGAGTATTTGGGATCAACATCTTGAATCACGTCAAGACATACCTAATGACAATGAGAAAAAAAAAATAAAAAAAATGTTTATAAAGCTTTGTTACTTTGTGTTTTGCTTGAATCTGATTATATGCATATATTTTTTTAATTCTCATCCAGATCATGAACAGGAATCCAAGAAACTGAAAAAAACAATCTCGATTATCGACAACTCCCCGACCGAGCCCCACCACTAGCCAATAGATCGACCGCATCGATGCCCGATGATCGGTGACCGAACAACCCGACCAACAATTTCGAAAATTGTGGTCCGATTAGCGACCGATTACGACCTATTACCGACATACGGCGGACACCCGGGCGAGTCAGCGCGATTAAAATAATCGATACCAAAAATCGTCCCAAGTTTCATAGAAAGTGTTGTTTTTTTTTGGCAAGGCGCCTCGGAGGTCAGTTTTAGAGGAAGCGGAGCGGCGTGTTCTTCTGAGTTTCCTGTTAGAAACCTGGTTTAATTAATTGTTGTTTGAATAACTAATATAGTTGCAGGTACGGAAGGTACAAAATGGAAGTGAACAGGACACTTGGCGAGGCGAGGTGATGGCAGGTGGAGGAGATCCCTGACCGAGTGGTGGCGGAAAGAGGGAAAGAGAAGCGTGGGTCGACCAGCAGCCAGATGGGTCGATGACATTACCAATATCGCGGGGAAGACCTGGATTCGATTGGGACACGAGCGGATGACGATAATGAAGGTGTACCTTCATTCGATAGGTACGTAATTACGCAATATTTTCTGCATCGTGAGGAACCCTTCATGTCTCCATAGGTACGGCGATGGGCTAGCCTGCTGTCACGCCAAATTGAGTATTGAATAATTGGCTAAATTTGGTCGCAACTGTGCTTCTGCCACCGATATGGGAAAAAGCGTGACGCTAGTTTCAAACTGGGTTTACCTTTAAAAATAATAATAATAATATAGCCCATTAGCGAGAGTAAGCCATACTCCTGCATGCTGGCTCAGAGCGGGTTGATGAAGATGTGTCGGGCGAGTGGTCAACCCTACCGTCATGTTTTCAAGCTGCCCTATCAGGGTTTCGGACCAGCTTTATGACTACTACCACCGAGCAGCGATAGTAGCCGGGACCTACAGATTAACATGCCATCCGAAACACGGAAGCGCCCGAAACAAATGCCGCATAGAAACGGACACCCATCCAGTACCCGTCTCGGCCAGGTGTTGCTACCCCACGAAGGCTTGCGACGTGCGAATACCGCTGGGCCACGGACGGGTCTATCTTTATAATATGTAAATGTAGGGGTGACCGATGTGGCATTTGTTTCGGACGCTTCCGTGTTTCGGGTCCCGGCTACTATCGCTACTCGGTGGTTAGTACACGTAAAGCTGTGTCAGAGGCCCATTTCAAACAGATCAGCTTGATAACTTCTGCCAGTCGGGTTGGCCATAAGCCCGACACCCCTCCATCAACCCGCACTGAGCCAGCGTGGTGGAGTATGGCTCAATCTTACTAGTATCCGCGTAAAAGCACGTGCCCCTCGGTGGGCACATTAATGGCTACATTTATATATTTTATTTATGTATTTAAGTATCTAAAGGGACGACTCCGTTTGAGACAGCGACAGCGCATGCGTTGTAACATCATAATAACATAAACTAGTCCGTTTAGCCGGTACTAGTAATCACAGGGTTCCCTGTGATTAAGTTTTTATTCGTAGTAATTTCAGAAATGGTTGTGTTTTCGTCTTTAATGGTAAGTAACCATACACCTTGGCGACTGGGAAGGATTTTTTGTATGTGATCGTAATTGCCGTAAAAAGCCTACAGACTTCTCGACGCTATTTTTATAAACGTGTAGTTGGAAAAAAACATGAAACATCTCTCGTTACATCTATTTGCTGAAAACAAGGATAGGTTAAGTCAAAACATACAACAGATTTGTTAATGTAAAATCACTTTTGAAACAAATGTCTGGTTTAATGACATAATCTTGATTTAAGAGCTCCGTGATCTAATGGGTTTCACGTTTGCTTCTCAAACAGGAGATGCAGGTTGGATTCCTGACCATGTACCAATGAGATAATTAATTTCCCTTAAGTACATTATATGGACGTTCTAACGGTGATGTAAAACATCGTGAGGAAACCTTCAATACTCCATAGCGGCGATGGGCTAGCAACCTGTCATGGAAATGGCTCAAAGTGTGCAAAATTGTGCCTCTGCCACGTGGTATGGGAAAAGGCGTGACGCTATATGTGTATGCGTGTGAGTGTGTGTGTGTATAATCTTGACCATATTTTGCAGACTGTACCTTCCCAATAAAGGCTAAAGGATTCACATTTCATCAAAATACCAGGTAATCCCATACACAATTCTACAAGACCGCCTCAGAACCCTCAAAGACATCCACCTACAGAGCGGAGGCATCGACTTACGTCTTGTCAAAGCCTATCCTAATTTAGCTGGGGTCGGATTCACCCTCAGAGGCCCTGTTTACCGCCCCTCTGGGTCGCGGAGACCCCGTCTCCAGCCGAACTCATTTCAGGGTTCATCGGGTACCAGCCCGCCCACTGACTATGGTACTCCTACATGAGTAGTTGTTTAAAAGCTGTGTTTTGAGCGATGGCAACTTTTCGAATAGAACATTAAGGTTTTGGTGGGCTAAATTAGTAAGTAGGCCGGCCAGCCTATACCTTGGCATACAGTACAATATAGAGGGCATGTTTTCTTACCCACT
The DNA here is from genome assembly GCA_949825045.1 of Argyresthia goedartella. NCBI lineage: Eukaryota > Metazoa > Arthropoda > Insecta > Lepidoptera > Argyresthiidae > Argyresthia > Argyresthia goedartella. The sequence goes on from OX463828.1 coordinate 20,876,613, forward strand.
GGCTCGTCCAACGTCCTTCGAAGGGCGTAAAACCTGTGTTAAACTTGTTTACCGGACGGCTGGGCATAAATGATCGTGTTTACCTACCTCACAGACTTCGAATTATCTCAATAACTTTTTCATGTTATGTTTTGTGGGATATAGTTTCGATATATCGACATACAGCAAACACATTCGTGGTTGAGAAGTCCATGTCGTTGCCACAAGTTGACAAATCACACATCGCAATATCTCGTGTCTGTCACACACAGATGAATATCCTATATGCCTATAAGCCGTAATTACATAGTTTGTGTACATTTTCGAGCCTTCCTTGTGGCAACATGGTCATATTTCTGGTTCTTTGTATTTTGTAAACCCCGACGAGGGGGTATTAAAGTTTGTAGAGTCTGTCCGTGTGTTCATTCCACTCTATCGCTAAAACGGATGGACGGATTTAAATGCGTTTTTTATTTTTCACTAGCGGTGAAGTCTTCTACCAATAAAATGTGGTTCGTTTGATATATTTTGTTTAAATCGGTTCAGGGTTCAAAAGTTATCAGCATACAAATATAATTCATGTGAACCAAATCTTAGCCGTAAGATGTGATTAATGTATCTATAGGGTGTTTTAAATTTTCAATAAATAGGTATTAGTTAATACGATTCAGGGGACATCGCTTGAGTAGCGCAATCAATAGCTGGTTTCAGCTTCAGAAGGTAACGGAGTACTATCGACCAAGTATCTCAAGTGTCAGGAGGAATATTTATATCTTTGCTACAGAGATTTTGCTGTCAGTACTTATATCATCAGGATCTTTATGCGACAGTAGATTGCAGATTTTTGGTATGTTGTATCGATGCTTCAGGCCGATCATACACGCTTTGCACCATGCTTTTGTGTATCATATGATCAAAAGCACAAACTGCAGCCTTATTCGCTAACTTTATGTCAACTTGACGTTCAATTTATAGGAAAACTCACAGTTTTCCTCACTTTTCAATCGGCTTGAGTTTTGAGTGTCAGTGAAACTAGTGTGCAGTGGTGCATCCCTAGAGGCTTTAATCATATAAGTATACGGTGTTCCATACTGCTCAGGTAAGCTGCCTACTAAATCTTAGTATTAATATGGAACACATCGAGCTGTTCCATCTGTCGTAATTGTCACAATATTTGACGTTTGCGGGTTCCAATTGGAATAAAAATTTATCGTTAGAATTGGCGTTAGTCTGCGTCAATTCAAATGTACATCCTTTTTCGTCTGTCGTGTCGCGCAGAAGATAATATTCTCACAGTCCTTATTATAGGCCACAAGTGTTTGGCGTTAAGCTATTTACCGAGATAAGCCTAACCGAACCAGCAAGATGCAGTGGGACTTCACGCCGCCGAGCCTAGATCCAGGTTGCGATCGTGAAGAGGCTTGCAGAGGCAAAGCAGAGCTGATATAGCTCTCCTAGCGTGAGTAGCCTGACCCAGGAACGGAGGTAAGTGAAGCTCACATCTCTCTTTGTTGGGCCTAGATCTTTTATAGCCTTTTATCTTAGAAGTCTATACTGCCACACATCAAACTTACCTTCATAAACCATTTTCTTTATCGTCATACAGTCCGCTATTCAGCTCACCTCGTAGCGTAGAGCGTACACATACAGACCTACGTCAAAGGCAGGCAGGCGTCAAGGATCTGCACGAAGCACCCTTCAACATGCTCTGGTCTCAACAACAACAGTTTTTGACGAATTCCCCAAATAATAACGGCGTGTTATAAAAATTATTAAACTGAATATTTTTCGCCCACTCGCTACAGTTATTAATTGTTAACCGTGAGGGTGGTAATAGACCACCTATGGTGTCATTCTGGCACACGCATATGTCGGGCCCACTTTATTTCTGGAGTATTATAAAGTGTAATTTTTATTTAGGGTGAATATGCCTCAATGACCTATAGAGCATGTAACAGAAAATATGTTCCCGAATTGCCTTTAGATGATGAAATTTTTAAAAACATTTATAAATTTGGAACATTTGTTTATCCACAATGGTCTTTACTTAGGTGTGTAACATAAGCTAAGGTTAGAGAGAATATAGCATTCAATACTCGGAGTCATTGCCTGTCTTTGACGAATACAGTTTACTAAAGTAAAGCCTTGCCTTCCCCACCTTCCAATTTCAAATATATTTTTTACGCCGATGTGTTTATTTTTCCTCCAACATTTCCAACGGCCAGCTCTACAGTTAATTCGAGGCGCATAATCGTAATGATCGCAGCTCCAATGAGGCCTGACCATGTAGTTTGGATACAGACAATTATCCGATAGGCATCGAGCGGAAGTTATTCGCAGGAGCTACGCGGGAGGCGTACGCGCACTCGAATAACTGATCATCGAATGCAGGGTTCCGCGGTAAGGAAAACCGATGGCAATGGGTATTATCAAATGTACAACATTGAAGCGCTATTCCTCTTAAATTAAACACTTAGCATATCCCTAAATAATATATGTTATGAAGACATCCTTTTCCTTAAATATTGTTAAATGACAATACAATACGAAAAAAAATAAAAAAAACACCTCAAACTAACCTAAAACTTGCTATTTCATTGGATTTAAAAAGAATATTGATATGTTTCTTTCGTTAAAAAATAGGTATTTAAAATATTTTAAAATTGTAGAAAAAAAACAGCGATTTTTGAAAAATAAATAAAAAAACAATTTTCGCATTGCTCTGCCGCAGCGACTGACGTAGCAGCCATATTGCAGTGTGAGCTGTTATGAACTTTATTTTGAGATAGTTTTGTGCAAAATGTCAACCAGCACGAATCTAGTTGCTAAATCATGATACATAAGCCTAAGTATTTATTATTCGTTTGGTCACTCACGGATACCTGTCCAGTGTCTACGTAGGGCCTGGGAGATGCAGCATATTTTTGAGTATTGGGTATCCTCGTTCGTCTGTAGAATAGAATTTAGCAGCCGCTCTTGAATGACGAAACAAATTGGCGAAAGTGATAAATATGTAAGAAATAATGCCTAAGATTTTTATTTCAATTAAAAAACACACTAAACAAATTGATAAACAAATAAAAATGAGTTTCTATCTATCCAACCATGGCTTTTTGGAAGAAATATCTTGTGAGACATACGCTCGCCTTTGTAAACTTTTATCTTAGAAGTTTTCTGTATGTTTTTATTGCAGTACAATAGAGAAATTATAAAATTAAGAATTGTGAGCCAAAAATTAAAAATAAAGCATTGCGCAATTTATTGAAACTATAGGAAATACTTTCTCAAACAAAACCTAACAGAAGACTTATTGAGCGGGGATCGACGGTGCTCATCCTCCACCATAGTCCTCTAACCTTACCTATATGTAGTGCAAGGATTTTTGGGTCCATATATTGATAAAAATTAGAGAGGACGCTAAAAACTATCAAGCATTATTGTTATTTCTTATTTTAATTCGCTAGAGACTATACATAAAGACCGGTAAATGTGAGAAATTCTGACTTATTTCTCAGTTTGACCAAGTTATGCGGTTATTATTATGTTATCATGAATAATCCCAAAGAGAAGACCGTTCCCATTGGGAAGACTGTAATTCATAATTAAGTTAGAGAGAAATAATCAGAAATCGACGGAACCTGAATTATGATCACCAGATTCTAACTTTGTCTATCTTTAGGTAAAACATGTTGTAAAAGCTTTTTCTCTTTGCTTAATTACTTAAACACGTATATCTCTATTAACTCTATAGCACGCATAGTTATTATATCAAGTTATATTTTTTAAGGTTCAGTATTTACACCTATATTGGCTTGGGACTCTTTTTCATTCATAAACTCGTATTTCTAGCTTATACTTTAGCAGTGTATTTATGTTTTATTTTGAACAATGGTATCTAGCCTATATCCTTTTTAGGGTTTCGTACCTTAAAAGTAAAAAAGGAAACCTAATAGGATCACTTCGTTGTCCATCTGTCCGTCTGTCTTGGGCCTGGAAGACCCTTTTTCTCAAGAACGCGTAAAAACATCAAGTTGAAATATATATCGATTACTCAGGTCTGTTAAGGTTATTAAAAAATTATCATTATAGGTCAACGCAATCACTAAAACCGGTCAAGTGCAAGTCCAACTCGCGCACGAAGGGTTCCGTACCACCGTACAATGGTAGGGATGGTGTGGAGTGTTTAGTTTGGATTTTACATAGCAAAATGTTGTTTACAAAGTTATTGGTGCGGCTACTTTCACACTCCATGCATGTAACCAGGTGCATTCATAAGTTTGTATCTGGTATTGAAAGAATTGTTGCATGGGTGCCCCTTTAAATATTTATTTTGTTCTGTTTTTTTTTGTATTTGTTGTTAAAGCGGCAACGGAAATACATCATCTGGGAAATCTCCATTTGTCTAACTATCACGGATCATGAGATACAGCCTGGTGACAGACGGACGGACGGACGGGCAGACGGACGGACAGCGAAGGCTTAGTAATAGGGTCCAGTTTGGCACCCTTCGGGTGCGGAACCCTAGAATGGGACTTTAATTCGAGAGATGAAGTTCGCGAATCCCAGAGCAGCAAAAGGATTCTAGAGCAGCTCGGGATTCTATAGTACTTAGAATCTTGAGCAGAGCGAGAGATACCAGGACCGAGTTAAAATATTTTTTTTGACGAGTTGTGTTTTCAACTGGTGTTGTGTATATTTATCACATTTTATTATATAATCGGTAAAAAAGTATAACATTAGACATGTATTGTGAAATTAGAACATATTTCGAAATTCAGTGTTATATTCTTGTTTGGTTTTGAAACAGTCGAATTAGATAAGGATTGGATATTTGGCAAAGTCTCCATATGTTGTGGTTGGTGGTGCTGAGATAGCTGTGATGTAGCCGTTTCACCAGGTTTTACTTTCAATGTTGAAGGGCGCGCAGGAGATAGTGGTGTCCAGTCCAAGGGTCAACAATAGACGTTTTTAGATTTATACTGTCAACTATTCGGCTGCATCTTTTTGATTTGTTTTCGATTCAGCTTTCTACTATGTGCTAGACGTACACCTTCTGTGGCGTTTCAGTTCTGTAAGATCGGCACCTGCATTTGCTAAAAGGGAATCTTCTACGGAAGCAATTCCCTTTGTAAACGGGATTTAATATATTCGAGAATGTGGCATTTCTTTTGGAATCGCATCTATTTTGTTGATTCCAATAGTTTGGCGAGTACATTTTCCCGTATTTCCATTTACATACCCGCCGAAAAATAGCACATGTGTGAATAATAATTAATTATATATACAGAAAAAACTTTCAAAGTACAGTAAGTTTGTATATATAGGTAGGTACTATGTAAGTACCTACTTTTACAGCCAGAAAGCTGTGGTCAGGCGCATAATTAAAAAAACGTTTAATTATTTGGAAGTTTAGCACTCTACATTTCTGTGGCTTATTTACCCTGGGGTAGCCGTTTTGAGTATGTCACTAACTTTGAGTAGTTTGATATATCGATGTTCTATTTGATTCTCACTGTGGCTTTAGCATTGAATATATGCTCCAAAGTGTCGATGGATTCTTAGCCTTGGCAAATTCGTTCAAATAGTTAAGAAATGCGGACTCTGAGAATCAATTACGCCATTCTAGGTTTTCCAGTCGCAGAACAAATTGTATATTTTCAGGAATGACTCCCGAGATTTTGGCGGCAACAAATATTAATACGATAATTGCTGCATGCTTTACAGCGAAATGATTTCGGAGTATGTCCCATTTTCGTCACTAGAAGACCTCGTTTTATTTATAATAGATTTTCCAATTACTTATAAAACAACCACGATATGTAACAGAAAATACTTAATCTAACTAAAATTGCCGGTTATTTTGTCTTAATTTAAATTTAGTATGTAGTACGTTTTGCGCGTTTTATAGTATACATTATTAGTATAATTCCAAATTCCAAATTCCAAATGTCTTTATTACTGTAGATATTTACATATACTTAGCAATCGTCATTTTTTGCCACTTCTCTACATTGGACCACTGTGGGAGAAGAAGGGCGTAGAAACTCCCACAGATTGAATTCGTGCTTGTTCCAAATTCAGCATGTTTTTATTATTTTTATCTACACACGTATCATAAACCCTCTTTACTGCGTCTAAAAACCGCACGTTAAGACCAGCATACTGTAAAACTATTTGGTAAAAACTCATTTATTATCTGAAAATTTGTTCATTATGACCATAATGTGTAGATTTTCTACATATTATTACATTCAAATTTCGAACGCCGACGCCCGCCTGCGTGCCGCCCCTAGTTTGTCTGTGAAGTTGGTACTACAGAACAAGCTAAACAACTGCAGAGATAAGATCAATGCCACAATGCCGGTCAAACATGCGGTTCCTGAACACATCAAAGAGAGCTTATGATATGTGTGTAGATAAACTAGTGTATGTAACTGTACATAATTAGGCATAAAAACTCTCGAGTGATATTATTATGAAACTCGCCTTCGGCTCGTTTCATAAGCCCACTCTCGAGTATTAATGCCCTCCATTATGTAGCAGTCACATAAACTACTATTTTAAGTTACGAATGAATTTATAAATGACAGATTTTTACAAGTATTATAACATTTACATATTTATTCAACTTGACGTAGCTAATTATGTAATAATACACATATTAAACTAAATAAATAAACGGTCAAGTTCGAGTGGGACTCGCGCAACAAGGGTTCCGTACAAACTTGTAGAGACTTATGTATGGAAAAAGTTCGTCCATTACGGGAATCTAGTTTCGGAAATTATTACCGACCCCTGATCCCACCAGAGGTGGCAGAGGCATACCTACGTGGTCAGCAGAGGGACTGGAACCTGCATCTCCTGTGTGACAGTTGAGGGTGTAATCACTAGACCCCGGAAGCTCTAGATAAGTTTACGATAGGTTCTATAGGTAGGTATGTACATACATACATATGCCCACGCCTATTTCCCAGAAGTGGGGGAGGCAGAGACTAAAGACCTGCTACGATCCTGGCATACATCTCTCGCTTGCTCAACATTCATAAGACTCTTCATGCAAGCTCGCCAGTTACGGGTACTGCGTATTAGCCCCTTCACTAACAAATCGCCGATTTGGTCTTTATAGGACCTTCTTCTGCGTCCCCACCCGACGGCTCCTTTCCCACCCGCTGTATAAAGCTGTTTCGTCAATCTCCTTTTATTCATCCTTTCAACGTGACCAAACCATCTAACCTTTCTCTATCTTCTATAAATATCTTCTTTAAAAAAGGTATGTATTTCCTCCAAAATATTTTTTTTTGTGATCAAACTATAAATTTACAGTTTTCGGACTTCATTTGTGCTTTAAGACCTTGGTTTTTGCCAAATATGGAATATAGTAGGTTTTGATTTCCTTGCGAGTCACAAGCAAAATCAGAAAATTTTTGTAATAAATGGCGGTATTTTGATCTGATTTTATCACAACTTAAAGAGACCACATACTTGAGCAATTGATATTAGTTTCAACTTGATACTACCACGCGTTCCTGAAGAAAAGGGTCTTGACAGACATATAGGGATACAGACAGGAATTTACCGTTTTCGGATTTTTCCCTTTACTTGTGCGCCGTCCATCTTAGAACCGTCAGGTATCGCCCGCGACGACGGTATGAGGCCCGACGGAATGACGCTCATTCCGTGGCAGCATGGGAGCATAAGTGCTGTTTGGCATGGAGACCCTCGGGCCGTGGGGGCCCGACCCTCGACAAGTCTTTGAGGAGATTTCCACGAAACTAGTTGAAACGTCGGGGGATCCAAGAGCTCGCCCAGAGGATTAGTCTGGCTATACAGCGAGGTAATAGTGCCAGCATGTTGGTATGGTTGGCCCTGCCACTCGACGGCGACCTGAATGTCTTTTTTAAGGTTCCGTACTTTAAAAGGGAAAAAGGAACCCTTCTAAGATCACTTTGTTGTCCGTCTGTCTGTCCATATGTCACAACCCTTTTTCTCTGGAATGAGTGCAGGTATGAAATTGAAATTAATATCAATTACTATCGTCTGTGATGGTCGCTTGGAGATATGGACACTTCTAGGTCCACGCAATAAAAAAATACGGGCGTTTATGTCCCAAATTTGCTGAACTTGCTGAATTTGCTTGATACTCGCAAGGGAATCTAACCTGTAGGGTACTGCCGGTTGACCTAGGATCATCAAATTTGTCAAAAAGCAAGGTCTTCACGTCACTTCACTTCACTGAATGGGACCCGGTGGATAATATCATTTAGAGCAGCATGTCTGGGGAACGGCTGGCGCTATAATGGCTGGACAGGCCGTGGTGTCCTTCTTGGCACACCCTGGCACCGCAGCGGCAGCGATGTGGGGTGAAAACCAATGTGGTACACATTGGTTTTCACCCCACATTACAGACAGATGGCCAGCGTCAGGGAGGTCCTGTCCATCAGCATACCGAGCTGTCTGGACGGGATGGCGTGCAGCCAGTGCCATGACTTTCGTTCCCTGGTTGCGAGCAGACGAACACGCTCTCCAGGGTCGGGTGCCGTCTTTAAAGGCCAAGCGGCTCCCAAAACCTTTGAGAGTTTGTGTTGATCGGGCAATTTTGTCCCGGACAGGCTTGCGTCCAAGCATTCCTGGCATCAGCCAGGCACGTGATCAGGCAGTGATGGGTTTATTATTTTACTGTAGAAGCCACGTATATCTTGTGCCAAGGACAGGAATGCTGGGAGCGCATGATACTTTTCGGATCCCCAGGCTACCATGCCTGCCGGCTGTGGTCATAATAAGTGTAGTTCAAAATGCCTCTCAAGGTTTTCTGTTTAGCTAGTCTAGGGATGAAAGTGATGAAGGGTATTTCCAGAGTGGAGAACAGAGTTAATTTGGGAACAAAGAGGCAGAAACGAATGATTGTAAGGGCCATATTGGGGTTAAGGTCTGTCAGTCTGTCTGCAGTCTCGTCGAAGTTTGAGATTTGCTCTGTAATGTAGATCCCCTCCTCTAGAACAGGAGACTCCAGGAGGCTTGTTTAGAATTTTGATGCCAGGTGCCAAATTGTTAAAAATAACTTGATATATCTTGTGTTGTGACTAAAATAACGTTTATTTTTCACTGTTTCCGATTAATAAAATGCATTTTTTCGAGTGGTATGGTACAGACTACTGCGTTTTTTTTTATGGAATACATATTTGGTTTGTCAATTAGAACACGCAGTAGTTCGCAAATATGTCACTTATGTTGCCATTATTTATTTTCTAGCATTTCCTGCCAAGGCACAGATCTGTATCAAAATTAATTAAAATTGGTTGAGCGGTTCAGACGTAAAGTTTCATCAATGGTTGTTCTTCATTGCCTATTGTAGTAAACTATGCAACACTCTGAGTGCAGTAAATTAGGACACCTGCACTGAAAGCTAATATTTCCACATGAACACACCACTTGGCGTGTCCAAATAGAGCTGGTACACTTGCGTTCAAAATCACTGCCCGCCCCGTGTCATTGTAGGCGATTGGACACGAATTACTTGCAACGTTGACTTTTACATCCGGAACTAAGCACAAAATACACTTGGAACTGTGATTGTCATTTTTGGGACTGTGAAATTGGATAAGCTACTGTTTGTCTGTTTGATGGAGGAAACTAGTTCCAAACTTCTCACCTCCTATGATCAAAACATCATTAGGCTTTTTGAAATGTGCTGTTTTAAATATTCCTAACTCTGTTTTCTCCCACCAAAGTCGCACGCCGACGAATGCAGACCCATTCTCCAACTATCCAAATAGGCCGCTTACACCGTAATACACCGAGAAAACTCGCAATTTTCCCACCGTCCGGCTACTCTGTCCAACCATGTCATTTCGTCCCAGCCCGACTAAGCTATCCATATCCAATCTCGCCGTATTTTTAATCAAGCCGGCTACCGCGTCTGAAGGTAATATCTCGAATTATAGCGCGGATTGCGAGCGGCCATCGTGCGGTCGGCAGTTGGGTTATGTACGTGACTGTATCTGCATTGGTTGCCGTGCGCCGGTTGATTTGCTCGGAAGTGTAATGTGCGATTTGAGAATGCAGTCGAGGAAAATTATACTTGAATATGTGAGTAACTATTTGGTTTGGTACGAACAAGCACTATTTCAAATACGATGGAGAACTTAAGGTATATTTCAATATCAAATTACTATATGTAAATTATTTTATTTTATTTTACACTGCTAGGAGAGGTAACTGCTATTATATTTCAATACAAGTACACAATAATAACAAAGGAGCAATTAAAAACCTCCCACAGTTAGTTTTCTACGGGCAACACACTTCTGGCCTTACGTAGAAAACACACTATAACACACTTCCATGCTTGAGCTATTTACAAACCAAAGAAAAAAGTATTATATTTATTTATTTAGCCTATAGACAACATAATACATACTATATACAACATAAAACATTCTACTGGTTTAAACACACACCACCACATCACCCATCGTTGTCTGGGGATGAAACAAATTTTCGAACAATATGAGTCATTAATGATTGCGCACTGCTACAGAATATATTGATATCATTTACATCATATTAATTATACAGTACACTTGTCGTCGAAATTCGATTCAGCACAGCAAGATAAATAAACTTTTGAGAGCCCGAAAGCAAAAAGTGTACCCTTGATCTATTGCTGACTGTACAAAGGTTAGGTTACCGTATTTCCTGTTCAACTTTTCCACAATTCTAATACTTGCACATGTATTCCTTACATGGACATTACTGAGTGTATTGCAGGCTGAGCACCAGTATCTACGGAGCGCCATGTATACTAACCTTATAATACATCTTACCGACACCCTGTAAAGGTATATAGCGCTGCGGTTTCCGAATTGCTTCACACGCATGTCTACAGGAAAGCGTTCCGTCCATCTTGTACTTATTGCACCCTGTATATAAACAATTATCGTATACACGTAGAGCCTATAGTTATCTTTAGTGTACGATGCGGCTATAATCTTTCTGTGGTTGGAATTGAAAAGGGTAAGTGTGGTTACGCAAAACATACCTTAAATACCCACAGTCAAAGGGATGACAGTACGTTGTCAAATCAAAATCAAAGTGATTTATTTATCAAAAATTTAGGTACATTTGATTTACATTACATGATTATATAACAATTTAACAGTGTAATTATGTGTTAGATTAGTTAGTTGTGTGTCCACTTTACGTTTAGTTACGTCAAATTCGGTCAAATGCCAATCATTGAAGCTTTATATATTTCTCCTCTAGGAGACCCTTCCCAATTCCCAAAAAATGCAGATATCCCTTTTCTTCAATCTGTGTGTTTAAAAACATCTTATGACAAAGGGTATATATGAAAACATATAAAAAATAAATGTGTTTCACCTTAAACTTGTTATTGGAATCTAAAAAGAATATTGATATGGTTCTTGCGTCAATAATTAGATACTCTAAATCTCTTAAAACTGTGTGTTTGAAATTCAGAAATAATACGTGGTTTTGAGGAAAAAAAATAATTAAACACACGATTTTTTAGACGTAAATGTTGCAGTATGAGTCAGCTGTTATGAGGTTTATTTTAATATGGTTTTGTCCAAATTTTCAGCATCGATGTGCTGATTTTATCAACACACGAGCCTCAAGGATTCTACAGGCAGGCAAGGCAGTTAGAATGTTGTTACTGTCATACTCATACTGTCATTTTGACCGTAACTTTATCAATTATTTATAGAGAATGGTAGGCATGAATCAATTCCTCGTCTCGTAAACGAAAGTTTTCAGTAATGGTAACAACAGAAATTCCAAATCATTCGAAGCTGTAAACAGCCTGTCAATAGCGTGGCCCAGAAAAAAATATATAAAAAATGAAGTTTTGATATAGAGGTCACGTGTCTAGCCGAGGCCAGGAATGCCTGGACGCAAGCCTACCCGAGGCAAAATTTTCCAATAAATCGAAACTCCCAGAGGTTGTGGGACGAGCCACTGTGTATCAAATCGAGAGATAATCTAGAAAACACATCTAGTTGTTCAGCAGAGCGCGCTCGTCTCTTAGCAGCCAGGCAGAAGGAGTCAGGACACTGGCTGCACGCTATTCCCTCGAGGCACATCGGCACCCTACTTGACCGAGCCACTTTGACACTTGCCGTCTGCCTGCGACTCGGCGTGAGGACGAATCAACCCCATCGTTGCCGTTGTGGTGCCAGGGTGGATCAATTAGGTCACCACGGCCTCTCCTGTCAGCGTAGCGCTGGCCGGTGGTCTCGTCATGCCAGCCTGAACGAAGTCATTCGCCGGGCCCTTGCCAGTTGTAGCGTGCCAGCCATCCTCGAACCCAATGGCCTGGCAAGTGACGATGCCAAGCGGCCTGATGGAATGACGCTCATTCCCTGGCAGAACGGGAGGTCGCTGATTTGGGATGCGACATACGTAGACACGTTGGCACCACGCCACCTACTGGCGACCTCAGCGGCGGCTGGCGCTGCGGCGGCAGCTGCGGAAGGTCTCAAACGACGGAACTATGCCGCCATAGGCGACCAATTTCTATTTATGCCGTTAGGCGTGGAGACCCTCGGGCCGTGGGGCCCTGACGCTCGACAAGTCCTTAAAGACATCTCAAAGCGACTCTTCGAAGCTTCAGGAGACCGTAGAGCTGGTACCAGCGAGGAAATGGTGCCAGTATATTGGGCACCTTGCCGCCCGGTAGCGGTCTTGGGGATTTTTTTTATTTAGTATATGTTTTAGGTTTATTTACATTATTAAGCTTAGTATGTAATTTATTTTTAACCATTAATGTTTATATTAATTCAGTGTTATTAGTTATTACAAGCTTTGATTCATTAAGTATAATGGATGGGTTTAATGATTTGTGAAATGGGCATAAAACATAGGGAACACGTGCAAAATTCAAGGGGAGATTTCACACGATCGGCTGCTCCGATTTCCTGACACTAATTGTACAATTTGTTTTGGTGACGGTTCTATTTCTGGCCATGAGCTATGAACGTTATGAGCTATGAACGTTACACATAAAAAATAACTTTTGTTGACGACTTGTTTAAAGGCAAAAATGTATAATGACTAAATGGATTTGACGTTTGTTTTGAGGTTAAAATATATGCAACATTTTTTGTAGTAACACGGTAGCCCGGAAGGGGCCCGAAAGGGTGAAAACCATGGAAGCAAATACGGAACATCTAATACCCCAGGAGGGTTCCTGTACTACCAGTACAGGGGAATCCCTCCCTGCGGGAGGAACCAGTTCACACAATGAACTGGACCCCCCCCCCCCCGCAGGTTCTCGGTGGGTCGTTTCCTGGGGGCCACCAACCTATTTGCTCGCGTGGTGACACGCGCTCGCCTCGGAGGATAAACGAGTCAAAAAATAAGAGGCACGAGAGAAGTGGTGCCTCAAAGCCAAAGAAGAGGAAGCAGCGCCTCGCAGAGGAGCTTGCTATAGTCGCGGCCGTACGTCGTAGGGCCACGTCGCCTCTAACGTCAACCGTGCGGAAGTGGAGGTGCCGGCTCACAACGATCCCAGCATGGGACCGCGTGCGGGACAGCACCAGGTCCATGCCCATGTCCGACGACGTCGAGGCGCTTCTCGGCTCCGAGGACGAAAGCGAAACTCCAGTAGAGGGGGAGTAATAATAATTATGTGTCCTTTCACACATGCTTTGCACACATTATAAAATAACTTATATATATAGTATATGTATACATGTATTAAAAAAAAACATTCACACTACATATAATAACAATAACAAAAAGCTCTAACACAAATATCATACAAGCCAACATCCAACATAGCTCCTCCGGTGCAGCGGCCCTTCGGAGAACTCTCTAAGAGTACCCGAAGACGATCGCACTTATACAAGAGCCAGCAATTTATAAAAGCAGGGTATGTGGTTTCAATAACTTATTTGGAAATATATATACCTACTATTCAAAGGCAAAAGTGAGGGCGGCCATATATGTCCCGAATCACTACAAAGCCACCTTAATAACACACCTCTGCTCCCCAGATCTAACCGTGTTGAACATTGACACGGGGCAAGGGGGTCTCTCGTTATACCTCGCCTCGGCATACCAGCCAGGCGAAGGGGAGATACTTACGGAGGAACTGGAGGTGCTAGTCAGAGAGAGTGAAGAAAATGACATACTCCTCGTAATAGGTTGCGATCAAAATCAAAAATCATTTATTTCCATAGGATGTTGTTACATCACTTAGATCCGTCATTACATTTTTTTGGGTGAGTTCACTAACACAATGGCGGAATCTGTGGAGAAGAGCTCACCGAAGAAACTCCACAGTCGTCGCATCTTTTGCGTTTCCTTTTTTAAATAAAATATTGTCAAATTACAAAATGAATGCTAATTATATATCGAAACAGCCTGTTACTCAAACGATTTATTCCCCTGGACATCTGTCCTCTAAGTAATCAGATATCCTATAGTAACCTTTTTTATACAATTTCTGTTTTATTATCATTTTAAACTTGTCTAAAGGTAAGTTTTTAATATCAGTAGGGACCTTATTGTAATAGCGTATACAATTGCCTTTAAAAGAATTACTAATTTTATGTAGTCGGCTTACATAAGCAACCAACTTTACCAACCATTTCTAGTATTAAAATTGTGTATATCACTGTACTTCTGAAAATTAGTTATATTTCTTTTTACATACACAAGATTGTCATAGATATATTGAGACACAAATGTCAGAATATTGATTTCTTTAAACTTTTCCCTCAGTGACACTCTAGGCCCTAATCTATAAATTGCACGAACAGCCCGTTTCTGCAGAATAAATATACTATTAGCATTCGCAGCGTGACCCCACAATAAAATACCATAGGTCATTAGACTATGAAAGTAACTAAAGTAGACTAGTCTAGCGGTGTCTACGTCGGTAAGAGCTCTAATTTTTTTAACTGCGAACGCTGCCGAACTCAGTCTGTTCGACAATTTATTTATATGAGGATCCCATTGTAGTTTGGCGTCTAAAGTAATGCCCAAAAAGACAGTCGACTGCACAAGGTCCAATCTCTGTCCTTTTATAAATATGTCTGTAGTTACCGGGTTCACATTGGGTAACACGAATTTAATACATTTAGTTTTCTTTTCATTAAGTAATAAATTGTTAACAGTAAACCAGTTCACTATACTAGAGATAGCATTGTTTACCTCGTCATAATTTGATTGCTGTCTTTTAACTTTAAATATCAAAGAAGTATCATCGGCAAACAATACTAACCCATGTTTTGCTTTAACAAGGTAAGGTGAATCATTAATATATACTAAAAACAAGAAAGGACCAAGAATTGAACCTTGCGGTACGCCCATACTTATTGAAGACCCAGGTGATCTTTTCCCATTAACATCGACCATCTGAACCCTATCTGTTAGATATGACTCCAGAAGTCCAAGTGCCTGATCTTTTACACCATAATGGCGTAACTTCCTGACAAGAGTGTCATGATGGACGCAATCAAAAGCCTTGGATAGATCGCAGAAGACACCTATTGCATCCATTGCGTCTTCCCAGGCATCAAAAATATTGTCGATTAGTTCAACACCGGCATCGGCTGTTGAACGACCCTTTGTGAAACCAAACTGAGCAATATGAATTAAATTATTGAGATAAAAATGACTTTGCAATTGATTAAGTATGAGTTTTTCAAATATTTTGCTAAGCGTTGATAGTATCGATATGGGTCTAAAATTGGTGGGGTCTGATGTACTACCAGCTTTGAATAAAGGTATAACTTTACTTAGTTTCATCAAGTCAGGAAATACACCATTATCTATACATTGATTAAATATACAACAAAGGTGAGGTGCAATACAATCTACAATGGAACTAATAATTTTTACTGATAGACCATGGGCGTCAGCTATCTTTTTCATTTCCAGGGATTTAAACGCTTTTACAATGTCTTCATTATTTACGTGCCTAAATTTAAAATCTGTTTTACAATCCTCAAAGTTTTGTTTAAGTATAGATTCAGCAGCAGCGGGAGATGAATTTAAAGACTTGGTTGTTGAAACTGGAATGTCCGTAAAGAAATTTTCGAAAGCTTTTGCTACTTCTAGGTCTGTACTTAGCAATTGATTATCTATCTTAAGCTTGAAGTTATTATGTGTAGCTTTGACCTTTCAAGTCTCTCTGTTTATAATTTGCCAAGTCGTTTTCATTACATTGCTACTAGATTCAATTTTGTTTTTAATGAAATTAGATTTAGCTACGGCACAAACGCGTTTAAACATTTTTGAATAACTACGAACATAATCTAGAAAGGCCGTATTATTGTTATATGATTTCTCTTCATAGAGTTCATATAATCTTCGTCTGCTCCTATGAATTCCAACTGTCGCCCAATCACTAAACAAAGCTTTGTTATTAACTTTTATAGTTTTTGATTTAAATACCGTATCATATTCATTTTTGACAAGGTTAAATACTGAGTTGTACAACAAATTTGGATCGTCACTATATGGTATTTCCCATAGTTTATCTAAAATATTATTCCTGTAGTGTTCAAGCCGAGTGTCACTAACGGGCACACATGTAATATCCTCTTTTTGGCCCTTTTTTATTTTAGGTCACTCTGGTCAGATAGGTATCTATCTGACCAGAGTGATCAGAGGTTAATTTATTGATGACCGATTTGAAAATGGGCGTAATGTTAGTAAATATATTGTCAATGCAGGTAGCAGATGTTGCAGTAATTCTAGCGATGCCAACGCGCACAGCACCGTAAGGGACGGAAAGGACATAAACAAAAGAGGTAAGGATATCATGGAATTTCTCTCAAAATACGAACTGTCGACACTAAATAGAGGATCAGAACCCACATTTGCCACAAGAAAGGCACAAACAATACCAGACATAACAATTGCCAACTTTTTGGCTCTAGACCTTATATCGGGATGGAGAGTTTCATCAGAAGCATCGTGTTCGGATCACAGATGGATCACCTTCGGCCTGAAGAATATAAAGTTAAAACCTAGGCAATTTCGTAACCCTAGAAAAACCAACATAAGTGAGTATTATCAGCACCTAGAGACGGACTTATCTAGAACTGAGTGAGTTGAACAACATCAAACTGGAGACAACAGAAGAAATAGAATTAGCGGTAATTCAACTCAACGGAGTGATAAATGAGAGCTACAACAAATCCTGCCCTCTAATGACAGCGAAGCCATCTACAGACAGCTGGTGGTGCGACAAACTGGAGAGAATGCGGGTTAACATGAGAATTCTTTTCAATCATGCCATCAATACGAAGACAGAGGACGACTGGAAAGCTTTTCAAAAAGCACGTAACCAGTTTAAAAAACAAACTAGGTGTAATTTTAGAGAATCGTGGAGAAATATCTGCAGCTCGATAAACAGCGAGTCGCAGGCCTCACGATTCAAAAAGCTAATAGGTAAAGACCCACAACACCAACCTGGTTCGATAAAGAAAACGAATGGAGAATACACCAAGAGCGAAGAAGAGCTCTGTAGTGTATTGCTACAAACGCATTTCCCGAGGTGTACGATCCTACCCGCAAAAGAGGTAGAGACACCGGCGGAAACACCAAGGTCCTCGCAAACATTAACACCCCCACCGGAAGCATGGGTGGAAGTAAAAAACCTGATAGATGAAGAGAAGGTGAGATGGGCGATCAGCTCTTTCCTTCCATATAAATCACCAGGACCAGACGGCGTAATACCAGCCCTACTGCAATGGGGAGAAAAGCTCATTGTACCAAGACTTGTAAAAATATTTAAGGCATGTCTAGCACTCGGCTATATGCCCAGGAATTGGAGAGAAGTGAAAGTAGTAAGGAACCGAAACCAGGTAAGGACGACTATACTGAACCTAAATCCTTCAGACCTAAAAGTCTCATATCATTCATTCTGAAAACATTAGAAAGAGTGTGTTATAGATTTATAAGGGACGGTCCCATAAGAACCAACCCTATACACCCAAACCAACATGCGTACCAAGCGGGAAAATCTACAGAGACCGCCTTACACGCAGTGGTCAGAAGAATAGAAAGCTCAATACTAAGCCAAAAGTCGTGCCTGGCGCTATTTATAGACATCGAAGGAGCTTTTGATAAAACAAACTTCAGTAGCATCAGAACTGGATTGGAGAAACTGGGCACCAACCCTAACATGATAACCTGGATAACAAAAATGCTGGAATCAAGAATAATCTCTCTGGAAATCAGCGATAAAATTAAATGCAAAGTGACTAAAGGCTGTCGTCCACAGGGGTGTGTGCTATCACCACTACTGTGGGTACTAGTAGCTAAAGAACTGGTGACGCAACCCAACACAAGAGGATTCTACTCAATAGCATACGCCGATGACGTGACAATACTTGTGAACGGCCTTTTTATAAACACGATATTTTACCGCATGCAACTAGCACTACGGTACATAGAAACATGGTGCAAAAATAACGAACTCTCAGTAAACCCTATTTACTATTACTATTTACAAAAAAAAATAAACCATGGCAGTTACAGGCTGCCCAAACTCTTTAATAAAACACTAACACTATCAAAAGACGTTAAATATTTAGGTGTATGGTTTGACCACAAATTAAGTTGGAGCAAGCACAAGGAAACAACACTTAAAAAAGCCACCATATCTTTCTTCCAGTGTAGGAAGATGATAGGGAAAGGTTGGGGACTCCAACCCAAAATATGTCGATGGATGTATATGGCTGTGGTGAGACCCATCATCACATACGGCTCCCTGGTATGGTGGCAACGAACAAGACTATGCACAACTGCAACACAACTACAGCAGTTCCAGTGAATGGCATGTGTAGCCATGACAGGCTGCATGAGGTCATCCATCAGCGGTACTAGAAATCATGCCTAGCACTAGCACCACCATTGGACCTATTCGTACAGCAGGAGGCCAAATCGGCGGCCATAAGGCTATACAGTACTGGACAATGGAAAGGACAAATTGTAGATGAAGGACACTGCACAATTCTAGAAAAAGCATTCGGGGAAGTGCCGGAAGCCATTATTGGAATGGATCGCATAAAAACAGAATTCCTATTCGGTAGGAAATATGAAATCACAGCCAAGGGCTTGGAAACACCAACAATACCAAATCACAAAAACATAACAATATACAGTGATGGCTCAAAGAAAAGCAAGAACACAGGCGGAGGTCTTTTCTCGCCGAAGCTTGACATTAAACTTTCCCTAAGCTTCGGAAAGGAGACGACAGTGTTTCAAGTTGAAACACTGAATCTCCTACACGGGGCAATGCACTTGATAAATGATGCAGAGGGGGATGACATAACCTTTAAAATGGACTGCGCAGCCCTACAAGCTCACTAAAAAGACCGTTGACAAAATCAAAACTCATACTAGAATGCCACAAGGCACTCAACAGGCTAGGTGAGAAAAACAAGGTCACAGTCCAGTGGGTAAAAGGTCACCAGGGTGGCCAATGCAACTGGGAGGCAGACAAGCTAGCAAAATTAGGGGCAGAAAGGCCAGCAATCGGCCCTCCACCATTCTCGCCCTTATCAGCGGAAGCTCTACGAAAAAGGCTCAGAGAAGTCAAAGTACAGCAACAAAACCTATTATGGTCTAGCAGAGAAGACTGCAAAAACACAAAACTTTTTATAGAAAAGTATAACCATAAATTTACGAATAATTAATAAGACTGCCACGCAGTAAAATAAAAATACTAACAAGCCTTATTACAGGCCATTGTATACTAAACAAACACTTGACAATTACAGGTGCAACGGACAGCCCCCTGTGCAGGGGGTGCATGGAAGTGGATGAAACAGTAGAGCATATGCTACTGGCATGTCCATCCAAAACAGAAACCAGGATGGCTATCCTAGGAGACACAACAAACACCCACGAGCTCCTAGAACACCCAGGCCTCCTTCTCCAGCTGGTGCAGGAGTTGGGATGGCTGAAGTAGATGTGCAGGCGAAGGGGACATGCACAAAGGCCCCGCTCAAGTGGGCCAGGTGCAGGCACTACAACCCCCTTGTAGAAGATAGAACATAGTAACACGGTATGTTTCCTTCTTACGATTCCTGGCAACGCCGTACGCCTAAACAGCCTTTTGTAAATCCTCCACTAAATTGACTGTTTCGTGTGTGCTAAGAACTGTCCCTTCACTTAAGCTTCGGCTTATATACCTATAATGTTTGATCGAAGATCGTGCTTTTATTCAGCATTGAATCGCATCCCATATCCACTAGCTAAAGCAATCAGGCACGGGTCGCATAGATAAATACACCACCTAATTTACTCTAATACACCACACACTAAAGCTAGTCGCGCCCTTCCGCGGCTCCTAGTCACCGCTCGTCCAGTGTGTACGCGCCATGTGTCTCATGTCGAAGTGGCAGTATTTTTTTCGGCAGAGGACTAGGAAATAGACTGTAGATATATATGTATATATTGATAAATGATACGTCATTAGATTCGTCTTGATGGCGCGAGTGTCACATGTTTCTTTTTCAATGCCTGATTTAATGCGCTTTAATGGGCGGGCTAAAAATACTTTTTTCAATACCCT
The DNA here is from genome assembly GCA_949825045.1 of Argyresthia goedartella. Classification (NCBI taxonomy): domain Eukaryota; kingdom Metazoa; phylum Arthropoda; class Insecta; order Lepidoptera; family Argyresthiidae; genus Argyresthia; species Argyresthia goedartella. Next base: position 20,897,149 of record OX463828.1, read on the forward strand.
CGAGTGGGGTATCAAATTAAAGGGTTTTTCAAGGCGAGTGCGGAAATATTAACTAATCTTGCTTAAGATATGAATATTTCAGTTTAGTTTTAAACTAAACATTTACAGATTTATCGTAAATTCGTAATGAAAAAAAAAGCAGGAAATAAATCACGTAATAAAAAAAAATAAAAAACACTATACAATAAAAAGCTCAAAACAAGCAGATAAGACTTAAGGTAAGTATTGAACTTTGATAAAATGATTACAGTACTGTGTTAAATTTAATTTAATTGAAATGCAGGCGTGATCAATTAAATTTAATTCAGTGGGTTCCGCTTGCATTTACATTTAGGTCCGATGCGTTCCGTGTAGGAGCAGTCGTAAAACCCCTTTATCAACCCGCACTGCGTGGAGCGGCAGCGTGGAGCCTCGATATTACTCGTGTGCGGGTAAGGCTTGTGCTCCTTGGTGGGCTACATTAACGGGCTACATATATTCTCAATTTTGTGTTAAAAAAACAGCATTTGACTATGGCGTCACATGCTAGTATTTCATAGAACTTGTGAACAAAATAACCGTTTTGACAGTTCCTAAAAAGTATCAATTTTGACTATTTTATTTTTTTATTTTATTTATTTGGAGAAAACTCAGACAAAATATATATATATATATAGTCAGGTCATAAGTTCTGTCACATGTGCAATATGAAATAATTTAGACATGTTTATTATTTATGTAAATATTTATATAGCAAAATGAACTTAATAAAACATAGATTCTTATGGTAATAAAGTTTATTCAAAATGACCACCGCGATTTCGAATACAGGCCTTTATTCTGCGCGGCCAGTCGTCTATCGCAGCACGAGCGAGGTCCATGTCAATATCGGCGGCTGCCTTAATCAAGGATGCCTTGAGTGACTCCAAATCAGGATGAGGCTTTGAGCAGGCCTTTTCCTCCAAGTGTTGCCATATATCTTGTAATCTAACGGACTCAAATCTGGGCTGGAGGAGGGCCAGTCTTCGTGCCGGATGAAGTCGATTTCACGCGCCGCCAGCCAGTCTTGTGTGCTTTTCGCTCTATGAGCTGGCGCAGAATCTTGTTGGAATACCCAGTGCCTGTTATTAAACATGGTATGAGAAACAGGTTCCACAAGGTTCTTGAGGACTGTATTGTGATACACAACTGCATTCGTTTTTACGCCTTTCTCACAAAAATGTACCTCAGTTAAGCCCCAATAAGAGACTCCCAACCAAACCATGAGCGAGGATGGAAATTGACCTCGTTGGACACGCGGAATACGGTTGCTCGCTTCTTCACTGCTGTGTGCGTACACCTAATCATTTTGTTTGTTGTAGCTCTCTTCCACGGTGAAAATTTTTTCGTCCGAAAAAATAATTTCCCGATGCTTTTTTCCCGCGTACCGCTTCAACAAAGCGCGGCATCTCTTCAGTCTCAGGTCCATTAAACGAGCGTCCAAACGATGTCCTGTTTTTCTTCGATATGCCCTAAGCCCTAAGTCTTCATTTAACACCCTTTTCACCGTGGTCCTGCTTAACCCCATCTGAAGGGCCAACAGTTTCTGCTTACGTATGGGATTTCTTTGAATTCGCGCCTTCACAGCTTTTATCACTGCTGGAGTCCTAACAGAGCGAGGGCGACCACTTCTTGACCTGTCATCTACACTAGAGTCTTCATTGTATCGTTTTATGGTACGATAAACGAATCTTTTGATTATATTCAAATTTTTCAGTAAGTCGAAAATCTGAATTGGCGCGTAACCGCAACGATGCAACGCAATAACTGCGACACGGTCTTCTTTAAGTGTCCACTCCATATTTAAAATGAGGAAAATTCTAAAAAGTACATATTTTTATTTTCATGAAAAATTCGAAATTCGAATTCAATAAACTTTTTTGTGGCCAGCGTTCTAAATTCAAAAGTTTTTATTGTGTGACAGAACTTATGACCTGACTGTGTATAATACTTGTGCGCGCAAAAAACACAAAATACTAGATGAATGTAGGAATACCAATTGATGAAGGATGTATGTTAAATCAGAACTGTTGCTTCCAGTGGGAGCGTGCTCAGGTCAAACACCCCTGGAAACATCCGAGTATATACCTACTTACCTATCTATCAAAAGCATGTCCAGTATGCCAATCCGGCCCTACAAATACATTCTTGGGATCGGTATACTTTTTTAGGAAAGAGACCACTGGTGTTGGGCTTACTGTGCCTGTCCCGTGCATGCTGGACTACTTACCAGTAGCCTACCAAGCCTACGAAATAATTTCTTGGGATCAGTTTGATAAACTGTTGATCTGAACCCGGAATCTATACTTAGATTAAGATTTCAACATTAGAGGTTAAACTGGCGCGGATTTTTCCATCATAACTTATTGCAGATTCGTGAAAGATATCATATCACTGAAGAGATCATTATAAGACTTACATATACGATACAAGGGAGCACGTGCTCCAAATGTAGTGGAATTTAGTGGTCAGGTGACTAGCAGTCAAATACCGTGTGAGCCTAGCCAGAAATATATTACAAGTTAGGCCCAAGGATAAAGGCACTAATATCGGGTCAGCTGGTGAAGTTATGACAAATGTCTTTAGAGTGATAACACTAACTCGGCATTTATGCTAACTCGCTTTCTATTCATGCCTTTACAGCCTTAGATGTAATATTTCACATCCCATGCCCAGACTAACGAAATTTTTTTTTTATACCTTGGACACTATTTACACACATTGATCTAGCCCCAAACTAGGATTCCCTGGATCTTGGGTACTAGACAACGATACACTTACTTATATTAGATAGATAAACAACCATGACTGGTACAGACATACGTTCTCATCAAACAAATATTTGCCCACTGTCACTGCCGACTCGACCATTCGGATCTTCAACTTTTAACTTGACGTGAAAAATTTGAAGATATTATGCAAGGTCAGGCTAGACAGGAAAAAAAGACAACGCTAGTAAAAAGTATCCTTGTCTAAGACCGTTAACTGTTCATTTATTTTTAGGGTTACATATAAAGTTGAAATTTTGCAACAAATCCACTCAATTTTTGCTTTATCATTAGTTCTATGTAAATGGTTAGGGTTACATTCATTAGTTTTTAATTAAAATCAAACATTTGAAAGATACAAACAAATCCATTTAACGACCAAAATTACTTTCAAAATCTATTTTTGTGCGCAAGAAACTATGAGAAAATTGCAAGTCCCACTCGCACTTGGTCAGTATTTTTTACTCCGTTGTTCTGATTGATGCGTTCCTGACCCCGTCTCGTCTGCAGGACCTGAAGAGTTCTGCGCATCAACATGATATGGGTCGACGCGTGCAGTTTTTTCACTAAAATTATGATGAATATGTAGATGTCTAATAGTGTGCATAACTGATGTGTTGCCATTTTTAATGGGATTCTTCGGAAAACTTTATAAAAAGGGTCATCAAATAAGCCTCGAACTAAATCACAGTGCAGTTGCATACTTAGTGATGCCTCTGTTACCTCGTATACGAAGAGATTTGAGTTTTGATCAAAATATTAGTGGTGTAATATTATTTTACGAATAAGCGTAGAAACCTTTCAATGTCAACTCTATACAGCATTAACATTAACTATTAGCACAAACTACAATTTATAACTGTCACCGTAAGATAGTGAAAACCGTTAGTTGATAAACTAACGCGTTAGTTGATCAATCCACTATCGACTGACAGTGAACCAGACCGACATGGTTTAGAAAATACGCTTCGCTGCGCTCGCCCCCTCTAGTCTTCACCTAAGCTACCGCAGTGTTTGTCCTGGTATTTCGTTTGCAATTCAAGTTTAAACCAGTTTACTATTTAACAGTTTTAACCGTTAGTTTATCAACTAACGCTTCATATAGTAAGCAGTGCGCTACAGTTTACTATTTTTCGATAGTTGACCAATTAACGAGAAAAAAAACGTTAGTTTATCAACTTACGGTTTTGACAATCTTACGGTGACATAACTACCCCAAGTGACTAATCTCTTCCTGGCGGCGGCGGCGGCGGCGGCGTGGCGGCATGGTGGCCCAAACACAGACACAGTTGTACAACACACAGTACTTTGTTGATTTTCTCACATTAGCCAAGTGGTTATCACTACAGAATATAAAAAATATTCGCCCTTTCGCTGGTCAACTTGCAATAGTTATGGGGTAAGTACCTGACTGGTGTGCCTACGGATTTTTGGTCTCTGAGAGAATATTATAATGTAATAAGTTCATATTTCAAGCTCTAGATAGAGGTATTTTTGACGCAGACTGCCTAAAAACATGCAGAAAATTATATATCGTGGATTTTTATTTATCTGGGGGCACGGCGAGGCGGCAGTGACCCGCCAAGACGAGCCAAGCGAAACGCAAGGTCACCTTTTCTCGAAGCGCTTTTTCTTTTTTTTCTCTAAATCGAAAACTTTGATATAGGGTCTCCTTGTTATAAATAATAAAATACATATTTCAGGATTTTAGTAAGGCACCCCCCACGCTTCACATTAGGAGAAGGAATTACCCGCGCGCAAAAGGAAATAATCCAAAATAATGGACCACCGGTATGGTTGTAGACCTCCCTTATTTAGGCCAATTTCTGTCTTACATGTAGATACATAACAATACAAAACTGTTTCAAAAGACGTTCACCTTTTTTAACGGGAGGCTTCACTCTACTCTGTTAAAGATAAATAAAAAATTGCCATTTCTATTTCCATTTATTCTCAATGATTCCCATCTGATCTTGCTCACCGCACTATGCGCCAGTGCGCATGACAGATGACATGCGCGTGCGACTGACTGGCGCGTGGCAGAGATCGCTTTGCACTTATAAGCCCGGTCGGCGAGATTGATCCGCCGTAAGTGCGATTTGATTATGATTTCCCGCGCTTTTTGTGTTAAACTTAGACATGGTTTGGTAAAAAGGTGTAAAGCCATGTGCTGTGCGAGATTGTTTAAATTTAAACACGATAACTTATAGTATGAGCTATTCTTGAGGATGAATATACATTTTATGAAAAACAGATTTTTATAAAATATAGAAATAATCGGGATTGTTACCGATGAAAAAACTTGTGTCACCTAAATTTTGATTTGTCACTAAACTGCGATACCTTAATCAAGACACACGGCAGTGTGTCAAGTCAAGCCAAGTTCGAGCATAGTTAGTAACTGGCGACCGCTCAAACCGTTTGTTACAAGAACCATTTTTATTATATATTATTTATTTAGGAAACAAACAGTCTTATACAAATTATACTTAATTAAAAGACATACGAATAGACTTGGAGTTCCATAAGATAACTTAAAATGAGCGATCGAATGTGAGAGGAAACTTAACAAACTGCTTATTCTAAAAATCTAGCGTAACAATAATTAGGAAATTGTAACATTATTATAACGGAGCTAGACCTAAAATTATTAAGACAATGTTGATCTGAGGAGATTGTTAAAAGAACCTACAGTTTTATTAAAGGGATCGATATCATTGAGAATTTTGAGACACGTCTGAGGAAAGTGTGCTGAGAGTAGTTGGTGCGAGCAAAACGTGCGTGGAAAAGATCACGAGAACGTAAAGAGGCGTTTGAGATTTTATACGCTATTTTATCTAGCAGGGAAGGACAATTTGTAAAATTATTTAGAATTTTCAAAAATAATATTGCATCGAGGTACAAGCGACGATTGACAAGGGACGGCAAATTATGGTGCTTGGCCGAATTTATTTTTCACACACATTTCGAGCTGCTTTTGACCCCTTGATAACTCAAAAACTATTAATCCTACACTTATGAAGTTTGGTCTATAGATTAAAACCTCTGTGATTAAATAGGGTACCACATTTCAGATGTCTAGCCCTAATTGTTATTTTTTTATAAATTCACGTTACAAAACTGTCGTTTTGTAACGTGAACACACCTAACGACTATCACACAACTAATTGATTGACTAATCAAACTCACTTCCAGATTACTTTGAAGCTTAAAATTTAGCGTCCGGGCGGGAAATTATCCGTACATGAAGGACAAATCTGAAAACTGTGAATTATTAAAAAATTGACATTTAAAATACAAACAAAAATACTCCTTTCAAAATTAAATAGCAACAACCATCATCTCTGATGAACTATTGATTTGTATTTGTTTTTCATTCGTATATTTCTGTCTTTGGCTTCGCTCGCGTCGACATATTTTATTTCGTAGCAGTCGGATAAAAATCGGCCAAGTGCGAGTCGGACACATACGCGAACGCTTTCTTACATGTTTTACATACATATTTGTACATTATGTTAGACAATTTTCTTGTATGGGGTACTATTAACCCCATCCCTTTTAACTTTATTAACTATTATTTATATTGTGCTTTAGGACTGTCCTGGTTCATTTATAAACTTTTTTGTTCTGCCTAGGTTTGCTGGAAGACATCTGTCTTTAGAGATAAGCTTTGCGCATCATCTTTGAAAAGTTAAATATATATATATATATATAATACACTAGCTGACCCGCTCTCGCTTCGCTGCGGGTAGCTCTACCCCTACTTTACCCTTACCTATCCCTACCCTAACCTACCCCTACCCCTAACCAACCCCTACCCAACCCCTACCCTACCCTACCCCTACCCATCCACTACCCTACCCCTACCCTTCCCCTACCCTACCCTACCCCTACCCTACCCCTGCCCTACCCTACCCTACCCCTACCCTACCCCTACCCTATCCCTACCCTACCCCTACCCAACCCCTACCCTACCCCTACACTACCCTACCCCTACCCTACCCCTACCCTACCCCTACCCTACCCCTACCCTACCCCTACCCTACCCCTACCCTACCCCTACCCTACCCCTACCCTACCCCTACCCTACCCCTACCCTACCCCTACCCTACCCCTACCCTACCCCTACCCTACCCCTACCCTACCCCTACCCTACCCCTACCCTACCCCTACCCTACCCCTACCCTACCCCTACCCTACCCCTACCCTACCCCTACCCTACCCCTACCCTACCCCTACCCTACCCCTACCCTACCCCTACCCTACCCCTACCCTACCCCTACCCTACCCCTACCCTACCCCTACCCTACCCCTACCCTACCCCTACCCTACCCCTACCCTACCCCTACCCTACCCCTACCCTACCCCTACCCTACCCCTACCCTACCCCTACCCTACCCCTACCCTACCCCTACCCTACCCCTACCCTACCCCTACCCTACCCCTACCCTACCCCTACCCTACCCCTACCCTACCCCTACCCTACCCCTACCCTACCCCTACCCTACCCCTACCCTACACCTACCCTACACCTACCCTACCCCTACCCTACCCCTACCCTACCCCTACCCTACCCCTACCCTACCCCTACCCTACCCCTACCCTACCCCTACCCTACCCCTACCCTACCCCTACCCTACCCCTACCCTACCCCTACCCTACCCCTACCCTACCCCTACCCTACCCCTACCCTACCCCTACCCTACCCCTACCCTACCCCTACCCTACCCCTACCCTACCCCTACCCTACCCCTACCCTACCCCTACCCTACCCCTACCCTACCCCTACCCTACCCCTACCCTACCCCTACCCTACCCCTACCCATACCCTATCCTACCCTACTTTTAAACCTTCCCTGGTCTACAACAAACATTTCAAAACCAAAATCAGCTAAATCGGCCCAGCCGTTCTCGAGTTTTAGCGAGACTAACGAACAGCGATTCATTTTTATATATATATAGATATATTATCTTACAAAAAAGTGGCATCTCGACTCGACATCTCGACTCGATTATTTCGACTCATTTGAGTCTTTGCTCAGTGAGCTAACTCCTCTTTATAATAATGATACCCTCATTCTCGGCGATTTCAATACATGCCTTCTCAAAAACGATTCCCGCTCTGCCAAACTTCAGTCCATTATAAACTCTTTCAATTTACATATTCTTCCTCTCAACGCTACTCATTTCCAACCACATTGTACTCCCTCTCTCCTTGATCTCATGATAGTTTCTAATTTGGAAAAGGTTGCTACACAAGGACAGTTTAACTCTCCTTTCTCCTATCACGACCTGATTTACCTCTCTTATAGCAAAACCCCCAAGAGCAGAGCAAAATTTATCCACACTCGTAGCTTCAAGGGCATTAATTCTGAATCCCTTAAATATGATGCCGCGTCGATCCACTGGTCCCCCGTCATCTCCAGTGAGTCCGTTGATGACAAGATCCACCATTTCAATACAATCATTCTGGGACTGTTCGACAAGCATGCACCGGTCAAGAAGGTCAAGGTAAAACACCTTCCAGCTCCATGGCTCACTGATGCTATTAGGCGTCTGATGACTAAACGCAACAAAACCTAATGCTTCTACAAAAAGGAGCCTACAGCCGAAAATTATTCCATCTTCAAATGCCTTCGAAACCGGTGCAATCGCATGTGTCATGACGCCAAGCGTCGCCACATCTTTCAGAGCATTGAGAGTTACACTCCGGGTCAAGTATGGAAATTCCTCAAAACGCTTGGTATCGGCAAGTCTCAGGATGAATTGATTGGTAATGTTGATCTCAGTGGTCTCAACAAATTCTTCGCGGTCCCCCCTGTCGTCATGAATCCTTTTGTAAAGGATTCCAGGCTTTGTCACTTGCGCACTTGCGAAGTCAGCTCCTACCTCCACTCCTTTTGACTTTAGACTTATCGGAATCGATGCGGTTAAAAAGGCTGTGCTCGCTATTTCCTCTAAAGCTATAGGATTTGATAATATTTGTTCCAAAATGATCAGCATTGTACTTGACGAGCTCTTTCCTGCTATAACTCACATTATAAACCACTCACTCTCCAGTTTCTCCTTCCCTAATGTGTGGAAAAAAGCTTTAGTTATCCCTTTACCCAAAACATCTAATCCCTCCTCCTTTAAAGAGTTTCGTCCAATTTCCATCCTGCCAATCCTCTCCAAAGTCCTTGAATCCATAGTCCATGCTCAGCTCTCCTCCTACCTATCCTCTAACAAGTTGCTGAACAAATTTCAGTCCGGATTTAGGTCGGGTCACAGTACCGTAACGGCCTTACTCAAAGGTACTGATGACATTCAGCACGCGATGGATGAGAAACAGCTCTCTGTGATAGCACTTTTGGACTTTAGCAGCGCCTTTAACTGCGTCGATTTTGACATTCTCGTTGAGATACTGAAGTCCCTGAACGTGTCCTCCGACTCTGCTAGCTGGTTTGATTCGTACCTGAAAGGGCGACAGCAGCGTATCAAGTCGGAGGAGACTTCAACAGAGTGGTGTGACCTCTTTGCGGGACTGCCCCAAGGTGGTATACTGTCTCCCCTTCTTTTCTCTATCTTCATTAATTCCATCTCGGATGGACTCTCCTCGTTTTATCATCTTTATGCCGACGATCTCCAGGTTTACCGACATTTTTCTCTTCATGATATGGCCTCAGCCGTAGAACTGTTAAATGTAGATCTTGATAAAATCAGGGACTGGGCCAATTCTTATGGGCTACTAGTGAACCCTAGTAAGTCTCAGGCTATGATTATTGGTTCCAGGTACTCCCATAACTCATTACAGCATTTGTCCATTGCTCCTGTAACATATAACGGAACCATAATCTCATATAGCACGAAGGCCAAAAATCTAGGAGTTTTCTTCGATAACCAACTGTCCTGGTCAGTCCATGTCGGCGAGGTAAGTCGGCGAGTCTTTGCCAGTTTCCACTCTCTCAGGCGTCTTCAAAACTTCCTGCCTCGTCGGACAAAGATCACGCTCGCTCAGTCTCTCCTCCTCCCCCTGATCGATTACGCAGATGTCTGCTGGGCTAGCGTGACTGAAGAGCAACTGAACAAACTCGAGCGACTTCAAAACCTCGGGATTCGGTTTGTTTTTGGTCTGCGCAAGTTTGACCACGTCTCAGAGTATTGCAGGGAGCTGAAATGGCTCCCGATTCGTGTTCACCGGGATTCCCACATCCTCATTTGCCTCTTCAACATTTTATATAATCCTCGCTATCCTGGCTTCTTACGAGATCGTTTCGAATTTCTGTCCCCGGATAGGCCACGGAGATCGCACACTCGGTCGCTACTTACAACTCCGCAACACAATACTGCCGCCTATGAACATGGGTTCCGACTTCGCGCCATCCAACTCTGGAACAAACTCCCCAACGCTATTAGAGACAGTCCGTCTCTCAACATATTTAAAAGTCGGTTGAAAGAACACTATCTTTCTCTACCTTATTAAATCTAAGTAATTTTATTTAGTTTTTTTTTTTTTACATATTTATATACATAATTCTGGTATTTATGTACATATTGCTAAGTAGTTTATTGTGTTTAATTATTTTGTTTTATGTTGTGCACTTAGGTCTACCTGTTGTCAATTATTTCCTTTCCATCCTAGGTTTGCTGGAAGAAATCTCTTTATAGAGATAAGCTCGCCTTTGTCATGTCTTCTCCATTTTCCACTGTAAAATCTGTTATTTTGTGCAATAAAGTATATTGAAATCTCAACAAAACAGCCTCTTAACTGCATGTTATAATGGGAGCCAACTTCGAGAAACTTCACTGACAAAAGAATTGAGATCTAAATGGGTGCCAAGTTCTATACACAATCCTTATATTTAATTTGATCAAAAATTATAGCTTAGGCGTTGCACACACTCAGATCTATATAGCTAGATCCATAAAATGTACGATCCATACCTTTTCGTTTGACCCAATTGAATATCAGGATTCAATTTGAGGTGACCAATTCTGTATATTTAGGTAACGAATCTACCATTTTAGGAACCAACATGATTTATTAGGTGATCAATAAAAAATGCACGTTTTTAGGGTTCCGTACCTTAAAAGGAAAAAAAGGAACCCTTATAGGATCACTTCGTTGCCCGTCTGTCCGTCTGTCCGTCTGTCCGTCTGTCCGTCTGTGTCCGTGTCAAGAACTTTTTATCGCGCGGAGGGTTTGAATTTGATATCAATTAGTCAAGTTGGTCGTTCTTTAAAGCTGTGAAAAAATCAAGCTTCTAGGTAAACGCAATCAAACGGTACGACCGCTTATGCTGTAAAAAATATGGATTTTCATAGTACTCGCAAGGGAACCAAAACCAAAGGGGGTAGGGATCAAAGTTACGTCATGTTATCACTGACTGACTCGTCATCGATCATAGAAATTCAAATTTACTTCTATGAGACCATCGGCTTGAAATTGTAAACAAGCGAGGTCTACTGATCCCACAGAACTACTCAAAGAAGCTACGCTATCTAACAACCACTTAAACTGAGTTTAACTGATTACACCAAGGATGCACATATACAATAGAAAGACTGCTGATAGAGGTGGTTCTTTAATCTTAGTGAAAAATAATATTAAGGTGAAACAACGGAAAGATATTCTTGCACTTACTGTTGAAAGACAAATAGATGTATCCTGTGTTGAGTTAGATAGCCATATTATTGTTTGTGTCTACAGGCCACCGAGGGATGAAAAAGGCCATGGAAATTTCGAGATATTTGAGAAAATTATGGAGGAAGCCCTCACTAAACTATGTAATAACAGAAAAAAGTTAATTAATTGTGGCGATCTTAATGTAGATTTGCTTGTAGGAACAACAATGAAACAACGATTAATAACTTTATTCAAATCGTTTAATTTATGTCATGTATTTTTAGAGCCGACTAGATTTACACTTACCAGCCAAACTTGCTTAGATAACGTTTTTTGTGACTGTGCATTTACAAGTAAAAGTGTAATTAACTGCTTACCTTCCGATCACAGTGGTCAAACAGTTTCATTCCCAATTGCTATTAAGGATAAGACTGGTCCATCATTTTATAGGCCTATTAAATCCCATAGACTAGAGACATATACGAAAAACTTAGATATAAATTTGCCAGTACCGGATTTTAATGAACAGAACCCAAACAAAATCTACTCAGATTTCTTCAACATTATTCAGACAGAATTCAATAAAGTTTTCAAATTAAAGAAAGTTTGACTACAACGGTAAATCTAAATTTAATGACTGGGCAACGTTTGGAATTCGTAAAAGTAGAGTTATCTTGTATGACCTTTATGATCAAAAAACCTATAACTTTGACCGAAAATTTCATGACTATGTTAAAAAATATTCCAAAACTTTCAAGTTGGTTTTTAAAACTGCAAAAACTTAACACATTAATAGAAAAATTCAAAATTCAAATGATAGAATGAAAACAGTTTGACAGAGAAAACAAAAAATAATAAACCGCGAAACTGGCAAAGTTATACCAAGGGACAATGATTTCTGCCTAAAGATAATAAAGGTGATGATGTTGTTAAATCCAGCGCTGATGTTGCTCGAGCTTTTGAAACATTCTTCACCAATGTACCCGTACTCACAACAGACCGTCTAAATTCATCTCCATATGAAGCAGAGACTTTATTAAAAAATAACACTAGCGTCAGTAATGTATATTTAAAATTTCATCATGTATATCCCCAGGACATTGTCAAAACGTTTAAATTACTTAACAAAAAAAATACGGAAGACCTGTGGGGTATATCAGTCAAAGTCATTGGTTCAGTAATTCTAGTTATAGCCCCACACTTAGCTTATATATTCAATAAATGTGTTGACGATGGGGCTTTCCCAGACCTCGTGAAACACTGTAAGTAAACTGATACCTATGTTCAAGTTGGGAGATAAGGGCGATCCTTCAAATTTCAGACCAATATCTGTTCTTCCAACACTAAGTAAAATATTTGAAAAGATTATACTCAATCAAATGCTCTCACACTTCAACCGTACAAAACAACTCCACGCTAAACAATATGGTTTCACTAGGGGTAAATCGACTACGGATGCAGGTATTACCCTTATATCTCATATTTATTCTGAATGGGAGGCCGCACAGGATGCTATCGGAGTATTTTGCGACCTGTCGAAGGCGTTTGATTGTGTTGATCATAATACGCTATTAATTAAATTAAATCATTACGGAGTTAGAAATAAAGCGTTGGATCTACTAAGATCATACCTAAGCAATAGAATTCAAAAGTTAACGGCGTAAAATCTGTGGGTCGGGTGTTAAAATTGGCGTTCCACAAGGTTCCATATTAGGCCCTTTCTTATTCCTGGTATATATTAACGATCTGCCTTTCATGGTGGAGAAATTAACTAACATAGTGTTGTTTGCTGATGATACTTCAATGGTCTTCAAAATTGAAAGACAAAAAGGAGATTTTGATGATGTTAATGGTATATTGTCTTTAACCTTGAATTGGTTCACAGTTAATAATTTATTGTTAAACGCTGGTAAAACCAAGTGTATCAAATTCTCACTTCCAAATGTCAGGCAAGTTGAGCCCAGTTTAGTGTTAGACAACAGCACGTTAGAATTAGTAAATGATACGAAGTTTCTTGGAATAACCATTGATAGAAAATTGCAGTGGGGACTCCACATAGATAAATTGGCTGGTAAATTAAGTTCTGCGGCTTACGCTGTTAGGAACATCAGACAAAGCACGGATGTGGCTACATCTAGGCTAGTATATTTTAGTTACTTTCATAGTGTGATGTCCTATGGTATCTTGTTGTGGGGGAAAGCAGCGGATATTCAAACCATTTTTATTTTACAGAAAAGAGCTATTCGTACAATTTATAATTTAAAACGAACAGACTCTTTAAGAGAGCTTTTTAAAGAAATTGTCATACTAACAGTAGCTAGTCAATTTATTTTCGAAAATATAATGTATGTACGGAAGAACCTTACAACATTTTCCAAACTTAGTGATAGCTGTAATGTTAACCTAAGAAATAATCACAGACTGATTTAGACTCGCGAAGGTTAGCAATTCTTTCAAGGGTCAGTGCATTCTCTACTACAATAAGATACTTCTGGAGATTTTGAAATTGCCATTTGAGCAATTTAAAAAGCATGTTAAAGCGACTTTGTCGAAAAAGGGATATTACAATGTTCAAGATTACTTAAATGACAGGACTGTATGGGGTTAATCTGGCTCAACACAGACCTTGCTGTTGATAATTTTGTAATTATTTATTCCTGTTTATTAATCATGACAATTAAATTTTTCATATTTGTATTAGTTAAGCACAACCTATTTTTAAAAGAGATCTAAAAATCAATCTGTGGGAGTTTCACAGTGGTCCAATGTAGAGAAGAGGCAAAAAATGACGTTTGCTAAGTATATGTAATAAAGTACTTTTGACTTGACTTTTGATGCTCAGCTGGCAACTCAAAGATTGACTGACAGTCAGTCATGGAGCTGAACAAATACTTCCTTTATAGATAGGGTAGTATTTGAACGTATGACCATAAATTCAGCTTTGTCCAAATACAAATTAATTGAATTATGGCACAAACTGAGCGACTAGAATTACTGGTCTCTTCTGGCAAAATTACTGAACTGTGCGACTGTAAGTCTAAAAACAGTAACTTGAAAACCTTAAATCGAGTAACAAAAATTACAAACCAAGCGTTGGATTTTGTTGTTCTTACATGTCTAACCTAATACGAAGGATAAAGGGCGCTTCGCTACGCTCACCCCCTTTATCGGCACCTACCCTGACCCATCACTACACCCACCACCACCAACCCCTCATTTCAAGTAATTTCGCTGTTCACGGTCATTCGCTCAATTAGTTTTTTATTCGCTCGTTTTGTTATTCCCCTTATGGATATCAACCAATTCCCCGCTCACCATCACCTTTCCTAGCCATCATGGTTTGCTGGAAGAAATCTCTTGTTAGATATAAGCTCGCCTTTGTATATGTTTTTACTATTATAAGTTATCTGTTTGTCTTTTTGTGTAGTACAATACAGAAATTACAGATATTCAAGCGCCAGTATGATACCTATTTGGAGTTTATTGTTTCCTATAAATGTATTAGCCAGGGAGAGCATATCCCATAAAAAAACTTTCAACCAAACCTATCCCAATTTGCATTTCACCCGTTGTAAAATAGTCCCAAAGTCAGCGATATGTTACACTTAGCCAACCAAAACAAAGGCTTAGATCGGAGCCCCTCTCAGAATTATCATTAAGTTGCACCAGCTTATTCCTGCCGCATTGGGGTGTGGTGCAATGTTGAAGAGCTCATGAACAGCTTACCATTACAAAGAGAGTTTAGGGTTATTCTAAGGAGTTGACAGTCAGCTTTTTGTTAAACACTGTACAGTTGTAACTGGAGGTTTTTTAAATTAGTGTAGAACTGAGCAACTTTTTGAGAAAACCGAGCCTTTCGCCGAGGGTTTTGAGTTTTCTCTGAGAAAATTATACCTCTTTGATATATCAGCCTTAAGCCGTATAGCCAGTTGCAGCATCCATCTTTAAATTTGAAAGGCCCGCAAAAACGCATAACGTCTATAGGAATGCGAACGGTCTTGAACATTAATGTACTTACCCAGAAATAAGAGCCATATTTTATCAAAAAATCAACATTTTATGGAACTGACACGCCATTACCCGAATGGCCGAGTCGGCAGTGACCCTGCCTACGAAGCCAAGGGTGCCGGGTTCGAGTCCCGGTGGGAGTAAATATTTGTTTCATGAGAACGGCTGTTCGTACCCTAGTGATGGTTGTTTATCTATCTAAGTATAATATTTATCTATATAAGTATGTGCATCGTTATCTAGTACCCAAGATACAGGAAATCCTAGTTTGGGGCTAAATCAATGTGTGTAAATAGTGTCCAAGGTATTATTATTATAATTAGAGTTTATTTTTCAATTGTAGTAACGATCTTTAAAATTTCGATCATTTCTGCAACATGCTGTTAGTGAAATAAATGTGTACATTTATCTTTACAGCATCACTCAATTTATTAGGTAGGTTTGTTGATTTGGTTTAATGACTACTCAAAACTTCTGCATCTGGGCCAGCCGCCCCGCTCCTCGATTATGAATACACCAGCACTCTAGCATTGCAAGGGTCATCCCTAAAGCTGCATACTTGCGTGAAATTTACATTTTTGCTTTTCATTGTGGGCTGCTAGCTGTGTTTCTGTCACTCGCGCCCCCTAGCTAGTTGGCTGAGGGGGCGCCCCTAGCGATAGGGTCTGAGGGTTGGAGGGCAATCAGAAGCAAAAGCGCTTTGGCGTTCTCGAATTTTCGATTAGTTAGTTTACTCATAGAGCTTGCGGTTAAAAGTTTTGGGAAAGTTTTAGTTGAAAAATTATTTTTTGTTAGTTACTGTAATTGGGTTATGAATGATGTGTTCCTATATGGTGGCCATGGGCTAGCTCCTGTCATGCATTTGAATGATAAAGATAACCATTTTTATTTCAGGTTAACAAGAACACATAACTATAAATATCATAAAACTATAGACACATAATGTATAAATTGCAAAAAAATACACAAAAACGTTCATCTTGCGGCTCAATTCTGGTAGACAGTGACTGCTCATTTACAATGGCGCGACGACTGCCGTCAACTTTAGTTATCTGTTATCTGACGTTATTGTAATCCTTTTTTCTTTGGTTTATAACTAATTATATGATTAGCAATATCCTAAATGTCTACTATTATTAACCTAAATTAAGATTCTCAAAACGCCAAATAATGGATCACCGTCGTCGCCGTCACGTCATTGTCACTGAGCGGTCATTGTGCTAGCAGAATAGGGCCCCTGGTCGGTTTCGCTTCCCTAAGACGTTTAACAATGCTAATTAAATGGCTAAACGTAAGTATGTACAAATCAGCGCCTCTACCACACCTAGTGGGAAATGATACGACGGCGGTGCCTGTCCTGAACTTGTGTATTCTGGAAAAGACGTTAAAAATTCACATAATACGTAAGTGTATTACAATTCAAATTTAAAATACCTAATAGTAGTTACTTTTGCAACTGACAGTAGAAATATGTGTGCTCCACATACTTGGCGAATATTCGCGCATTCTTAGCGAGTTTCCACAAATTAAGTTTTGAGCACGACTGGAGTCAAATGTTTGAGAGAATAAATAGTCTAACCCCTTGACCTGTTCGTAACAACGTGTATTACACATATTTTAGCACTTAATGGAATTTTAGGTAAATACCATATAGAAATATAGAATTTGTTCTATATTTTGATATAGAACTGTTTTTGGGATAATAGTTGTTGGCGTGTAGTTTAAAGCGGATATCGTCTTAAAAATAATTTAACTATAATCTGGATAGATCATATTTTACGCAATAATGTCATTAAAACCCAATAAGCTCCTACAATAAGCTCCTACAATAAGCTCCTACAATAAGCTCCTACAATAAGCTCCTACAATAAGCTCCTACAATAAGCTCCTACAATAAGCTCCTACAATAAGCTCCTACAATAAGCTCCTACAATAAGCTCCTACAATAAGCTCCTACAATAAGCTCCTACAATAAGCTCCTACAATAAGCTCCTACAATAAGCTCCTACAATAAGCTCCTACAATAAGCTCCTACAATAAGCTCCTACAATAACCAAACCTTTCGCATACAAATTGACACGTGACTGATTTCGCCACGCTTACAACAAATGAAAAGTTGAACCAATCCTTTATTCTCATACAAAATCGTCCTTCTCCCATTATAAATGGAAGCTATTTTATCTTGGCCAGTCGCTGGGGTAGAATTAGAGAATGTATAAGCATGAAATAGATAAATAGGATGCTGTATGGGTGTGTATAATGTGTAAATATACTTATTTGTAGGGCGTGTATAATGTGTAAATATACTTATTTGTAGGGCGTGGAAGACGCGTGCCTCTAGTTAGTGAAGTTTTCCCGTGACCAGGCCAATTATTTCTGCAACTAGCAACATAATTTGCTAATAATATTTTGCTTTGCGTAACCGATTATTGGGGTAACTATGGTTTTAAATAACTGGCGTTATTTCTACTCTAACCAACTTTCATACAGAAAACGTAACGATGCGTTTGTAACTCTCAAGTTTCTATATCATAGGTTCTAACTTCCGACATCTCTATTTTCACACACTGTGTTGAAGAGTGTAAGATGCATTGCAGGCGCTCATCGACGATAAAACACAACCAAGGTCCCTTCCAAAAAAATAAGAAAATCATAATAACTTTCCATCCATCCAGACTTTCCCGAAGCGCCGACAACAAAATAATTACCACCGCGGACCCGCTTTTACCACAAAAAAGCGATCGAAATTAGTTCCCGATGACAGTCCAAAAATATAGATATGTATATTTTTTAGGATGATAAAAAAGCCGATCGTAGCGCCACGCTAGGGCCAGCGGCGTCTTTCATCGCAGCGGGACACCGACTACGTTTTGATAGTAAATTTCGTAGTCTCATATATGGCATATTTATTTATTCCTCTCCGACGCGTCGCGCTGAGATTATTTTCCCTAGATGTTTATGGTAATCCCACGGGGCGGTAACTACTAATGAATTACGGCGTAGTTGTCGTTAATGTGACCACAGTGGTCTTTCCGACGGGTTTTTGGGACCTCTTCGAGGTGACAAAATATTTTTTTTGGGAATTATTACACAACGTTTTTTGATGTTAAAGTGTGTGATGGCGTGTTATACTGTCCATCTCTTAAATAGGAAAGGGTACCTTTGGATTTGGTACTCCTAAATATTTATAATTTATTTGGGTCTGCTGTACCTACGATAATTTACGAATTACATTTTATGAGTTTGCTCGCTGTAAAGGATGGTTATTAAATAATGTTTTTGTCATTCCACTAACTCAAAACTATTTAAGGTAACTCAGGACAGTTTTATTGATTTCTAACGAGTTACCTAATAAGTATTTTTTTTCAAGGTTTCCCTTACTGTGTTTCTGGCTGTGCTAGCAATTGACTTCTGACATTTCTGTGTCGTTTGTACCTCTGTAAGAAACACAAAGCTTGGCCGGGCACACTGACAATAATGATAGCTGTTGCCATATTTTACTTTATAGAATAGAATAGAATAGAATAAAATAAACTTTATTTGGCACATAAAAATACAATAGAATAAATTAACTTAAAATTATTACAGTCTTATGTACGAGTATTATGCACCAAAAAGGTCTCCACTCAGCCTTATGCCATGGTTGGGCCACGGCGCTGATTTTCACACGTTTTCCCGCTTATAAAATAGCCTATATACTTATTTGTCGATATCTTGAACGTCTGTTTTTTTTTTCACCAAAGAAACAATGATCTGCGGCCAAGGCGCCAGTTCAAAGGACAGTCCATAGTCATTTATCTTCCACGGCTGCCAGTGTTGCCATAGTGATGGATTATCCGAGTTCTTCCCCACAACAGATAATTATCCGATAATTTGGATTTTTCGTAAAGGGTTCCCATCTTCGAATCAGGTGTTAATTTAGTTTGAATGCATTTTGGAATTTTTAAGGGGTCTTCTTCGTAGCTTGCTCAGTTAATTAAGCCAGTCGCGGAAGAATTTATTGTATGTATGCCAAACCTACTTTTCATATTCATATTCATGTTCTTTATTGCACAGAAATCTTAATAGTAAGGTAACAAAATATTTTATGAGCAAAGGCGAGCTTATCTCTAAAGAGAGATTTCTACCAGCAAACCTAGGCAGGACAGGAAAAATTGTGCAACAGGAGAGTCCTAATGCGCAATAAAACTTTGTTTACAACTAAAACATAATAATGTAATAAATGATAAATACTAAATAAAATACAAAAGCAAAAAATAAAATATATATCAAACATACTACTACTTATATATACATTTATAAAAGTACCTATCACGAAAGAGAAAGGAAATGCTCTTTCAATCTTGTCTTAAAAGTGAAAATTGAGGGACTATCTCTAATAGCGCAGGGAAGTGCGTTCCACAGTCGGATCGCCGCCGTTAACCTAAACGAGTGTTTGTAAGCGACAGCTACTTATTCATATTAGGTACGAGCTGATGCCCGCAACTTCATTTGAGTGCTCCTATTAAGTATCATTTACTGAGATAACGTTACCCTCCCTCTGGTGCAATCGGATAAAAATTATCTTCGATTCGACGACCTCCGTGGCGCAGCGGTTGTATCTCTGCCTACCATGCGATAGGTCCCGGGTACGATCATCGACTGGGGGTGAAGAAAAAAAAACCCAGGCCTTGAATGTTTATATGTGTTTGACGTCACTGTTTCTGGTTCCCACGACACACAGTATCCTAGTGTGGGGCCAGAAGCAATTTATGTGCCTGTATTTAAATATATATAAACGTTATATATATTTATGTTAATCTAGCTCAGAAAACTATCTCTGTGCTAAATTTAATTCAAATCCGTTCAGCCGTTTTAGCGAGATTGAGGCACAAACACATACACATCCAAACATCGCTACTTTCACATTTATTATATTAACATTTTTTTTATCGTTTAGGCGGTTAATCCAAATAAACAAGGTTATGGTCAAATAATCGAAATGATCGTTAGTTTGTCCCACGCCAGTCCTTAGGAAGTACGATTTCTCGTCAATTACAATTGATATCCATGTATACTCAAAAAATAGAAGTGTTAAATTAAGCGCTATCGCAAAATAATGAGCTCTTAACCCATTTTTAACCAAATGACCCAAAAAAATAACATTTTGATTTCGGCTCATTTCGGTTTTGCCCACAAAAAGCATACTTTACACCCCTTTCAGGCGGCTCCTCACAACACAGCCCAGTAAATGGCCCATTTAGCAACAACATTACGACAATTTCGGTAACTCACGACTAAACTCATTTAAATCCTACTTAGCGTCCGAGGATGAAAAATTAAAACCGCTTTTAAAAACCCACCATTCACGCCGAAACAATATTCATCACGTTATGTAAAAATCACAACATAGGAAAATAACCCTAATCTGCAAGAGCCAAGAGTCGAAAATGTTTGCCTGGGCGAAGAGTCTCTGGGCTTACAAGTTCATGTCAAGCCGTGAAGGTTGGCGTCACAAAAAAGTCGGTCAAGTGCGAGTGGAAAGCCAATCCGGAGGGTTCCTTTTTCATAATTTTATTTAAAAGTTACCTTAGAATGCTTACCAGCTTACCATTATTTACTTTATACGGCTTGATTTTATGTACTATATCGTTGTTTTTTTGAGACTTACATCAGTGGAAGGTTCCATACCTTAGTCAGACATAAACTACACACTTCCATTAATATCATAGCAGAGAAAACCTGAGTTTTGCTCGAAAGTAAACCTAAACAACCTGGTTTTTTTATTCATTTCAACAGAATGACCCCCAAAACCCATAAATTAAGTAACTTTATTTCTATACGTGTAATACTCTTGGCGTGAGGCTGGCACCTTTCTAGATGCCGCTTCCTAGCCGTTAAACCTGCCTAGACACTAAATGTCATTGTAAAGTTAACTAAAAAAGGCCTTTTTAAATGCTTAATCGTTATTCCTATTTTATGACCTCGCTTGGGAATGCTGAATATTTTACTTTTAAATGTAGGTATACAATACGTCTTATTTTAAGACCTCTGTGTGGTTCTCATGAGGCCCCACCCCTAGTGCAGACTCATATCTATCTACAACCTATAGATCCATTAAATATCACTCAAGAAACTCCTTTTCAGGGTTCCATACCCGAAGGGTGGTAAACGGGACCCTATTACTAAGCCTCCGCTGTCCGTCCGTCCGTCCGTCCGTCTATCACCAGGAACACTCATGAACCGTGATAGTTAGACAGATGAAATTTTCACAGATGATGTATTTCTGTTGCCGCTATAACAACAAATACTAAAAAACAGAATAAAACAAATATTTAAGGGGGCTCCCATACAACAATTCTTTTAATACCACATACAAACTTATGAATGCACCTGGTTTAGTACATGGAGTGTGAAAGTAGCCGCACCAATAACTTTGTAAACAACATTTTGCTATGAAATATCCAAACTATTCACTCCACACCATCCCTACCATTGTACGGTGGTAAGGAACCCTTCGTGCGCGAGTTAGACTCGGACTTGACCTTTTTTTAAGATTGTACAGCCAGCATCAGATATATATGAGCGCGCACGCTACTCAAATATATCAATATATCACATTCTAAGCAACCAGAAATATCTACACAGCCAAAGTGTCAAAATTATCTCAACACCCTCGGTGTTAACATGGACGTTGACATAATTTTGACACTAAGGCTGTGTAGATATTTCTGGTTGCTTAGGATGTGTAGATCTATTTGAGTTATTTGCGCGCTCATATATATCTGATGCTGACTGTACAATGTTGATATATTTGGTTGGGCCAAGAGTACGGAGATCCTCTCGTACACTCGTAGTCTCAATCGGGCAGACCACTCTTTCTTGGCGTGTCGCTTTGATGCCTCTTCACCGCTGTAATTCGAAGGCATTACAGCGGCGAAAAGGCATCGAAAGAGAAGCTAGTATCTGAAAAATATTTCCAATTCTCTACGGCTAGTATTTAATCGCACGTCAAAAATACTGATTTGCACAGCAAGAAAGGATCAATAAAAACACTTTTTATGTTTTAAATATTTTATGTGTACTTAAGTTTATCTTTTAAGTATGTTTTGTTGTTCTTACATGTGCAACCTAACATGAAGGATAAAGGAGGCTTTGCTTCACCCCCTTTACCCTTCACCTAAGCTCCCGCGGCATTTTGCCCTGATATTTGCTGTGCAAATCAGTATTTTTGTTGTGCAGTTTAATATTTCCCATTTTCTACTAGGAAATTTGAACCGACGTTAAAGTAAATATTTCTGCAATTCCAGGATAGTTATCTATATTTTCCTTGTACTACACAGGAGAAACCCCTTGAGGCAAATTGCTACAACAATGAAATTAATTATGTATTAAATGGCTAATAGGCACTGTTTGAACAAATTAGAAACATTAAATAACATTAAATATGTAGAAGGTCTTTAGCCACGCAGTTAATTCTCATATTCTGGATTGTTTGTTCCTTTGTTTGTTTTTTTGAGTCTAAATATGAAATCTTATATTACTCAATTGTTATTGTGAAACAAGCAAATCAGAGTAATCTATACAGGGTGTAAGAGAAAGGTGTAGTCGTATTTTAAGGGGTTGTTACCTGAACCACTTTTTCTATGAAACCGAATTGATCAGAGCAACTTCATAATTTAGTTCTCCACACAAATCAGCTGACCGCCCCGGACGCGTCTTCTGAAAAGCCCGTGGGGCACAACGCTTGGCCGCGTTGTGCCCCACGGGCTTTTCAGAATTTCTAACCTCTTGAAAAGCCAGAGCGCTACAGCGCGACGCTGCGTTGTACCAAACGGGGTTTTCAGCGGTCTCATTGATGAATAGCCCGTGGGGTACAGCGCCTGCTTTTCGTGAATTAGCTTCTGGTGATGAAACAACAAATATATTTCCTAATTTAAAATTTGTACTTCTTATAGATCAAGTTCGTTCAAGTTACGGCCAATTTTCCAATCCTCAGACAATCTTTATATAATTTAACGGTGATGGAAAACCTACATTACCCAATAGCTGCGGCGATGGGCTAACCTCTTGTCTTCAAAATGGAGTAACGATAAACTGGCTAAAAGTGGGCACAATTGTGCCTCTTCCACCCCGTAGGGAAAAGGCGTGACGCTGTTATGACTGTTATGTTAAAGAAAATAATATTACTTATGTCTGATCCAATCTTGGATGCGAAACTAGATCTTAAATATTTTAGACGTTGTGATTGGCAACGTTTGCAAAGATAGTTGCGGCGATGAGCTAGCCCCCTGTTACGCAAAATGGAGTATTGAATAACTGGCTGAAAGTGGGCACAATTGGGCCTCTGCCACCCCATATAAGGGAAAAGGCGTGACGTATGTTATGTTGTTAGGTAAGTAGGTATTTGAATAATCGTGATTTGGTATGGGCGTGTTTTAACACGTCGCTTTGTATTGGTCTCCCGCCCTTAAATTTATAAAATTTCGTTTAACTACCTACCTACTGCAGCGTGAACTCGCAGACGTCGTTTTAAGACTCCTTTGTAATGCTAATTTTTATTTCGATTTTATTGGGATACAGGCTGGTTGATGTTTTATAAGTTTATGCGAAATTGAAAGTTCGAATTATTCTAGATTCTTATTGGTAGTTGTCAGTTTTGGCAGGACTGGAAAAATTCATTTTCATTGAGCTGTTCGAGACGAAGGCATTTTGATGCACATTTTTTTCGTTTGGCCAGTTTTGGTCGCGTTGGGAGTTGTCGTGTGATCTCTGTGCCATAGGAAGTTTTTTTTTAATTGTGGTCACAGGAATAATGGTCTACTGTCCTTGTCGTCAAGAATTGACGCCGGCCTTAACGACTGCTGGCGTTTTCCCGATATTTCATCCGATATTTCATCTGAAGTCAAAGGCCGGACGTTGGAAGCGATCTGGGTATGTATTTGGTGTTTATATTCCGTGGTGGCATTTTGTCGTGTTAGCGTTATTCTGGTACTTATCATTATTTCTTATTTGTAGCTTTTGGTGGAGAGCTGCGCATCAAGCCATAACCCCAATATTTGAAACCGACACCGCGGACGCGTAGTCCTCGCCAAGGCGTGTTTTGAACGAGGAAGTTGAACGCCGGCTTCAGGAAATCCCGTATTTTTGACCCAAACCATATTTTAGTTTATTTTGAACTGTCGTATGTATACAAAAAATACAAATACAAAAATGTTTATTGTTTAACGAGGAAAATCATTTACATTGTTTGGGCTGAAGCCTTCTTTTAAGTAAAAGTACCTGTACCAGAAGACTTCGCTCTCTCATTCCAAGTCATCTAGTTGAGTTAAACAATTTATAAAAAAATGACAAATAAAGCTGTGAAAACATTACTCATACGTTTGTGTGTGATACAACTTTTTTTACTCAGCCAAAATTCAAATCGACGTAGTTTACAATAATGTTATCAATAGTTCTGGCTTATTTTGGGATTGAAATATCGTCCGTAAGTATGTAAGAGTCGATTTGAGTGTGAAATGTGTGTGAGGAGGTGTGTGTTTGAGGGTGTGTGCGTGTGTGTGTGTGTGTGTAGTGAATATGTGTAGGGTGTATGTGTTGTGTGCAAGATGGTGAGTGTGTGTGTGTGTGTGTGTGTGTGTGTGTGTGTGTCTGCTTGCGTTATCAACCAGTTTATGATTAGTTTATTTTATTATTTAAGTATTTAGCTGTGAACATATTTAGCTTTTTGTAAATATTATATGGAAATACTATGGTGTAAGTGTTTTAGTTTGTTTATTTAGTTTCACATTATTTTCACATTATTTCAATAAGAGTTTCGATTTCATTATATGATTTATTCATTAGCCATCTTGTTACTGCTGTCTTACAGTCATTAAGGGTCTTATCATGAATTTTAATATATCTATTTGCCTGATTATACAGGATTGAAGCTCTTTTTGTGATTTGTCTTTCAGCAAACTTTGATTTTACAACGTGATGCGGGACAACTATAAACCATCTCCTCTTTTTAAGTATGTTAGGATCGACTTTGAGTGTCTTATGTGTTTTTAGTATTAGATTTAAAACATACAGTTTCCTTACGGAGAGTACTTCACTAAGTTTATAGAGTTCGTCAGTTGGGAATCTACGTGGTTTAAAGTGTATAACCTTTAGAAGCGTTCTCTGAGCTATTTCAATATCAATCATTTTTGATTTAATAGCCCCACCCCAAATTGGCAAACAGTATGCAATGATTGTGCCAGTGATCTGTATATAGACATCAGCAAACTTCTTGTTGTTATGTGTCTCATAGTTTTAAAGAGCCAGATGAGTTTACGTATTCTGTTCAAAACTAAGTCAATCTGAAAGTGCCAGGATAGACGTTGATCCAGCATAACACCTAAGTATTTTGTATGTGTCACTTTTTCGATCAACGGACACGAACAATAAGAGGCAAGATTATGGTAACTGGATTCGTGTATTCTTACTTTAAAATTTGCTTCTGGTTGTGTGGATACGTATGGGGTAAAACATATGTAGTTTGTTTTAGATGTATTCAACGTAAGAAGGTTATTCCGTAAACAGGTACTAACCTCAGCAAGACCTGCCTCCGTACTCTCGCGAACATCATTCCATGAGGTCCCAGTAAAGACTATCGCTGTATCATCAGCATAAGAAAAGATCTGCCCCTTTGCTATATTAATGTTGCACAAGTCATTTATATATATTAAAAACAACGTAGGGCCTAGGACGCTGCCCTGTGGTACCCCAAAAGTAATATCCGTGTCGCTGCTGATGTTTTGACCTATCTTAACTCTCTGTTTTCTATTCTTTAGATAGCTTGACAGTAAAGAAAGTGAATTTCCCCTAATACCTACATTTTCTAGCTTCCGGATGAGGATAGGCACTGACACGGTGTCAAACGCCTTTTTTAAATCAAGGAAGACTGTCATGCATTTGAGTTTTTTATCGACATTTTCCACTATAAGTGATGTGAGTGCTGTGACAGCGTCCTCTGTGGATAAGCCTTCCCTAAAACCAAATTGTGATTTTGAGAGTATGTCAAATTTCTGTAAGTAGTTTATCAATCTGCAGTTTATTAGTTTTTCGAGTATTTTCGATATAGACGTAAGAACGGATATGGGGCGATAGTTTCCAGCTTCCCCCTTGTCCCCACTTTTGTAAACTAGTGTGATTATAGATTGTTTCATAGATACAGGGAATTCTCCATACTCAAAGCACACGTTTGCCAGGTGGGAGATGATAGGCACAACTATAAATCTAGCTTATTTTAGGAATTTTGTCGTGATAACGTCCCACCCTGGCGCACTATCTGCCTTAAGACTCATAAGTATCGTGTCTACTTCTTGATAGGACTATCAAGAAGTAGACACGATACTTATGACTGTCGTATTACTTATGAGTGTCGAGTAGAGTGAAAGATTGTAGTTGCGTATTAGGTAATTTCACTTCCTCATTTTGATTCATTGGATTATTTATGATCTCTTCAGCAAGCTTCTTCCCTATTTTTTTTTTTTTTTTTTTTTTCTATTTTGTGTTGACTGCTTCATCGCCATCTGAAGGATAGGGCCTTCAATAATCGATGCGGTTCTCTGGCTTGCACCGATCCCTGGTGTGCGGCTGGGCGAGGCCCATCGGCCTCCGTCCCCTTTTGTTGAGTGTTATTTGGGCTGTTCAATCAGCCCAGCTCTAGGATGTTTTTTCGTTTCAGCCGGCAGAATTTGGCAGCACCAGCAGTCACCAGCTGTGCCGCTAGTTCGTTTGGGTGGTTTCTGAGTCTCTGCTGATATCGCTTGTTCAGTTCCTCGATTTCCTCTGCTACTGAGGGAAATTTCAGATCATGGTAGATTTCTTTGTTGCTGATGTACCATGGTATTTTTAGGATCCTCCTTAGCATTTTCGTCTGAAATCTCTCCAGAATATTGATGTTTGTTTTGGATGCCGTACCCCACAGTTGGATCCCGTAGGTCCATATTGGCTTGAGTATTGTCTTGTACAGTGTCATCTTGCATTCTCTTGACAGTTGCGACTTGTATCCTAGTAGCCAGTACATGCTGCGAACTTTACAGTCCAGTTGTTTTCGCTTATTCCAGATGTGAGTTCTCCATGTCAGCCTTCTGTCCAGATGTATGCCCAGGTATCTGGCTTCTACTGCTTGTGGCAGTGGCTTTCCGTTCAAGAAGACGGGTGGGCATGTCTCTTTCCTGAGGGTAAATGTGACATGTACCGATTTGGTCTCATTCGTTTTGATTCTCCACAGTTTACACCAGTGTTCCATTGCGTTCAGTGCTTTCTGGAGATTCATAGATGCTTCTACAGGATTTCTGTGGCTTGCCATGAATGCAGTGTCATCAGCGAATGTGCCCATGACGGTGTTTTCGGTCGGTGGCAGGTCTGATGTGTATATGATGTAGAGAACTGGGCCCAGTACGCTGCCTTGAGGTATCCCTGATTTGATTTCGTGGAGTTCGGAGACTTCATCTTTGTGTTTAACTTGGAAGCATCGGTTGCTTAGGTACGAGTCCAGGACTAAGTAGATATTGTATGGTATGATGCTTTTCAGTTTGTATTTGAGTCCCATGTGCCATACCTTATCAAAGGCTTGAGTGATATCGAGGAAGGCCGCCGAGCAATAAAGTTTCTTGTCCATTGATAATACAATTTCGTTTACAAGCCTGTGCACCTGTTCTATGGTTGAGTGTTTCTCACGGAATCCGAATTGATGGTGTGGTATGATGTCCATTAGGTGCGGTCTTAATCTTGCTAGTAGGATTTTTTCAAATACTTTTGAAGTTATTGGCAGGAGGCTTATGGGCCTGTATGACGACGCTTCATTGACTGGTTTTCCTTGTTTGGCTATCATTATGATTTGCGCAATCTTCCATTGTCCTGGGTATTTCCCTGTTCTGAGGATAGCGTTTATTATTGTTGTCAGCATTACGATACCTTTATTTGGCAAGTTTTTGAGTATTTTGGGGGTAATCATGTCATACCCAGGAGACTTTTTTGGTTGTAATGACACTATGACTCTTCGGACTTCTGCTGGTGATGCCGGTTTGACTGGTAGAGACATTTGGAATGGTGCGTCTAGCGTTGTTCTTATATGTTCTGTGTGTGATTTGGCTTCTTCATCCACTGGTTGATATGGTGTGAATACTTTCGACAGGTGTTCCCCAAAGAGCACAGCTTTCTCCACGTCTTTTCTGGCCCAGGAGCCATCAACAGTTCTTAGAGGTGGAACACTTTGGGTGGGTTGGTTCATTGTTCTTGTGGCATTCCACAGTGAGTATTCTCCGTTGTTGGTTGGCTCTAGTCTTGATAGGTATTTTTGGACGGTGTTGTTTTTTTGTTCGCTGATCAGGTTTGTCAAATGTCTCGATGCTGTATTCAGTTTCCTCTTGTCTTCTGGGTCCCGGGTCTGGTGCCATGTTTTCCTAAGGCTACGCCTTTCCTGTATCTTCTTCCTTATGAATAGAGGGTGTTGATTGGTGAGACTTTTGACTGAGTGTGTGTCTGGTGGAGTACATTGGGTTATTGTTGATACTATGGTTCGGTTTAGGTTTTCAATACCGGCTTCAATGTCAGATTGTGACTTGAGTGGTATATTAAGCTGGATGTTGCTATCTAGCATCTCCTTGAATGAGTCCCAGTCTGTATTTCTATTTGTAAGATGTATCCTCGGTGGCTGAATAAGTATATCTGAGCTGATTGTAAGTAGGACCGGAGAGTGATCGGAGGACAGGTCTGCGAGTGCTTCATTATACAGGTGCTGCCGTGGTAGTCCCTTAGTTATGAAGAAGTCAAGTAGATCGGGTATTTTTTCTGGGTCTGTTGGCCAGTATGTTGGTTTACCCGTAGAGACACATTTTAGGTTGTTCTCTATCACTGATTGGAATAGTTGTCTGCCTCTGGTAAGTGTCAGCCTGGAGCCCCAGAATGTATGTTTTGCATTCCAGTCTCCACCTGTGACATATCTTGGACCAAGGCTCTTGAAGTATTTGTTGAATTGTTCTGCTTTGATAGTGTGTCTGGGCGGGCAATATATGGCGGATATGGTAAGAGGTCCTGATTTCGTTTCTATAACTATGCTTGTGGCTTGTAAGTAGTCTGTATCATGCTTCTCTATTTCGTAGTGTTTGTATTTGCTCTTGATTATGACAGCTGTGCCCCCATGGGTGTTCCCTGAAGGATGATTGGTAGTATATGTTGAATAGCCTGGGATCCGGATATAGCTTCTGTCTGTGAATCTTGTTTCAGCGATGAGTATAATATCTAAGTTTAATTCATTTATGAATAATTCTAATTCTTGCTTTCTTTCTAACAAGCCGTTGGCGTTCCATTCTGCGATTCGAAGGTATTGCATCATGAAGAGGATTTCATTATGATTGTGCTGATTAGATCGATCATGCGATCCATGAGTTTGTCAAGCATTCTCTCTATGGTTTTCTCAAATCTTGTAAAAATTTCTTCGAGCGGAGGTGTTGATGGGAGTGAGTTGTCCGTATCGGTGCGACTATAGAGTGGAACTTCGTTCTTGGCTGCTTCCGCATAGGAGTAAGTTAGTTTATTGTTCTGACTTGCGGAGGTTGGCGGGCATGGCTTGTCATTACTATTGCCTTGTGGTGTTTGGCTTGAAGTTGTTGGTTTGTTGCTTGCATTTTGGTATGTTCTGGTTTTTGGGTTGGTTTTGTTAAATATTTGTTCTTTGTATTGTTTGTACTTGGTGCAGCCCTTGTAGTTGGCTGGGTGGCTACCCTGGCAGTTGACGCAGACTGCTGCAGTGTCAGATTTTTTAGTGCAGGTGTTGGTTGGGTGGTCTTCCCCACATTTCACGCAGCGGAATATTCTGTTGCAGTTATTCTTAGAGTGTCCAAAACGCTGGCATCGTTTGCATTGGATGATTTCTTGTTTCTTGTAAGGTGCTTCAACAGTGACAATCAGGTTGCCGATGTGTTTTATCTTGTATGCGTCTTTGTTGTTTGCGTTTGGTTCTAGGTTAACGTAGTACAATGGGAGCGGTTGCTTTGTTTGTCTGTGCAGAGCATTAGTTACATTTCTAACCTGGTGGCCGAGGGCTTCAAGCTCTGTCTTGATGAAACTGACATCTTCAGATGCGTGTATTCCTCTGATCACCACCCTGAAGGCTCTTTCATGCTTCAGCTGGTATGTGTAATGGCTTACATTTTGTGTTACGAACTGGTTCCTTATCGTTTTGTAGGAATCAACGTCTGATGGAATGATTTTGACTATGTGTCCATTCCTTAGAGTGGCTATTTTGTACTTGCTTGTATCGGTGATGATTGTGCAGAGAAGTTCCTTTAGTTTCATTACGTCCTGCACTCCGGTGACGAATATTGGTTCAGGTTTTTGGATGGCTGGTTGGGACTTATGGTGTTTTTTGGGCAGGGTGCCACCCTCCCCGTTGGCTCCTGCCTCCTCATCCTCTAGTTGGTCGAAGCTGTTGAATGTTTCAACGTTTACATTGTATGTATTGTCCCTGTTGTTGGGGGAGCTATCCGGTTTGCGGCGTTTTGCCGTCGGTACCTGGTCTCGTTGCCACTCGCCATTGTTTTTGGAAGTAAATAACCCCTTGTGGAAGACGGTTTGCACAAGTTTTGTTTTATTGGCACTGGTTTGAGTTTGAACTTGATCGTTTTGGGTGGCGTTGGTAGAAATTGTGTCTATGTTTGACATTTTGGTAGTTTTGGTAGTTTTTTTTTTTTTTTTTTTTTTTTTCGATCGATTATATTTGTTAGTTGCCCATCTCTAGAGCTTCATAACAAGTGGGGCGATTTTGAAACGCAGCTTATTGTAGAAAGTGGGATTTTGATGCAGTTTTGTGGGAGTTCCACGGTGATTTGCACTTCGTTATCACTTTCACATGGTGTCTAGCGCGACGACATCACTTTGAAGATAGTTTGCGGCACAAATGTGTAGTTATTAGCGAGAAAACAAATTAATGTTCGGGAGCACCGAAAAGCACTTGTTGACCCTTTTGACAGCTGTCCCAACTTCCCTATAGCAAAATAATCATTTACAGAATTTACTGATTCGTCTGTTGTTGATTTGTATCTTAGCAGATCCAAGTTTGTGATTTTACTTGGTTTGTAGTTGCTAATTTTGTTTATAGCTTTCCATAAAGACTTTGGGTTATTACTACTTTTTTCTATTTCTTCTCTTTCATACTTCCTCCTCAGTTTCTTAATTAAATTATGACAAAAATTCCTATATCTTCTGAATGTGATTTTAAGTGTTGTTTATGTATATTAATTTAAATTTTGTTTCTTAGCACGGCTTCTCTGTTTGGACGACATTCAATCTTTGAACAAGATTATGTCGTCTGTTCATCATTATTCCATCTAAATTCCTAAAGGCATTTGCACGCCACCGTTAAAGATATTTTCGGCATACTTATTGGGCAATCATTCATATAACCCCTCATCCATTCCATACGCACTTCATAACCTCCTCATACAATCATTCGATTTTCACGTCGAGTCCTGGTCAAAGTGCGCATACAGCGTCAAAAGCGCGTTACGAAGATATTGATTTCGTTTTAAACGAACCAGCAAATTCAGTGTTCTTTTGCAACGTAAACAAGTTCAGTTTGTGATCTCTTTCTGGTTTAATTTTCGGTCCTGGACACCTTGTTCGACATTCGGTTGTCTTTCATTATTTTGTTATAAACTCTTGATTTTATTATTAAAATAAATTATACGTGTTTTATCAGTGAATGTTTTTTTTTACTAATTTATCACTACACTACCTAGTTCATTATTTGGTACTACCTATGGCGGCATCCGAAACAGAACATTCTGTGAAAATTGTAAATTTTTATCTAATTATGAAAATGAACCTTGTTTGATTGCTCGTAAGAGACATTTTTACTGTCATTTAAGCGCCAAGTTATCGTAGTTTACATTTAAATCATAAGTAATAGGTAGAGCTATATAAACAAAAACAAGTGAAACATACAAATAATATTAATATTATAGGTTGTTGTTGTAAGAGACATTTTTACTGTCATTTAAGCGCCAAGTTATCGTAGTTTACATTTAAATCATAAGAAATAGGTAGAGCTATATAAACAAAAACAAGTGAAACATACAAATAATATTAATATTATAGGTTGTTGTTGTTGATATGTGCATGTTGACACACATATTCTTTTCTAAAAACGTATCGCATTGGGTTAAAATATCGTCTCTTCGTTATCCAGTTGGTGTGGGTATTGGCAGATAATATTTTGATTAACTTATCACACTGTTTTTCGTGACATTCGCTTTTCAGTTTTCAACGCAACCCGCACGAAAAAAATTGCTCTCCACTATTGTCATCGTCAAATCTAATCAATAAAGTAGTTTATTGTTTCGCACATCTCTGTTACGATACTAATAATGACTGTATCAAAACAAAATTACCACAAATCACCGGTGAAAAGTTGTGACCTTGCCCTGCACGCGCTCGTGGCATCCACTTTATCTTTCACGCCTAGTGTATGCATGGGTCGCAGCGTTGGAACCCACGGGCTATTCAGACGATGAATTGTCAATGTCAGCCCTGGAAAACCCCGTGTGGTACAACGCAGCGTCGCGCTGTAGCGCTCTGGCTTTTCAAGCGGTTCGAAATTCTGAAAAGCCCATGGGGCACAACGCGCCCTAGCGTTGTACCCCACGAGCTTTTCAGAAGACGCGCCCCGGACCAAAACGTATGAAAGAATGAAAAATATGAGTACACCTTTTTGTTACGCCGCCGTTTATATTTGATTTGTAAAGTAACGCCCAATGATGGTTCACGTATCGCTTGTAACAAAAATATATAGATATTTTTCCCTCACATAATTAGGATTCCGTAGCCGAAGGGTGCCAAACGTGACCCTATTACTAAGCCTCCACTGTCCGTCCGTCTGTCACCAGGCTGTATCTCATGAACCGTGATAGTTATACAGATGAAATTTTCACAGATGATGTATTTCTGTTGCCGCTATAACAACACATACTTAAAAAACAGAATAAAATAAATATTTAAGGGGGCTCCCATATAAAAATTCTTTCAATACCACATACAAACTTAAGAATGGCCATGGCAGCGGCTGCGTCTTCGATTTTGTTTTATGGAGGCACAAACATTTAAAAGACTAAACTTATTGCCAGTACCCTGTTTCTATATACTTTAAATCGGTAAATTCGTTAAATCAAATCCTGAGCTTTTTGTAAAAGCTTAAGACTATTACTCGAGGAACACTAGAAACCCGAAAGCTCGTATTTAATCACACGCCAAGAACATCACTGTATTTAAAAACTGTTCAGCAATGTGTGTAACTGTTTATAACAAAATACCGGATGACATAAAAACGTTGCCGTTCAACACTTTTAAACGTGAATTATTCCATTGGCTTCTGCAAAACTGTTATTACTCTGTTGACGAATTTCTTAACTTTAAAAGTAGGTGAAACCGGCCTTGGCTTTTGTTGTTTTTTATGTTTTAATAACTATAAACCTCAAAAATTCGCCTGCTACATAAGCTGACTAAGGCGTTCTATTTGTATAATGATATAAGAACCTTTTTACCCTTATCTTTGCAAATAAATTTCTTATTTCTTATTTATCTCTGAATGGTATTTGTCGGTATTTTGTTGGTGAATCAGACTAATAACAATAAACACCAGCCACAGTATAAGAATAGAGAAGGCAGAGGGTTATAGTAGTGTAAGTTACTGATACACAATGAATGTTTAATGCCTAATTATGTACAGTTACTTACTTCGTAACCATGTCGTAGACATGACCATATCATGAAATGGCCAGCCATGGTTGAATTAGAAGAAGAAAAACACTAGCTAGCTAGCTCAGTGAAAACTAAAAAGGGCGAGCGCAGCAAAGCCCCCTCATATATAGTCTTCGTGCTAGTTCGACATGTATATCCACAGATATCTGTGTGTATATCACAAAAAAAGTAGTTCTGAATAAAAATGCCTTATCTGACAATTTCATGAAATGGCCGACCAGATCATCCAATGGTCGGCCATTTCATGAAATGATAAATTCTATGATATGGCTACACACATAAATACACATATTCACACATATATATACACATATGCACTGCTTTATCTATATGTATGCACATATTATAAACTATCTATGATGTGTACAGGAACCTCATGTTACGACCGGCATTACGGCATTGACATTTAATTTGGAATAGAGCTCGCAAATCCAATTGCTTTCTTATTCAGAGATGTTTCGTCATTTTAATGTAATAAGAACATCGAATTCGAAGTTATTTTGAAGCAGTAATAATATTTTTACAGAGAAGCAATGTGTTCTAATAAAACAGTTTACTTCTTTCTTTAAGCTGGTTGTAATTTGCGGTTTTTTAACGCATTATAGCGGGTTTATGAAATGTATTTAGATAAACAATATATATCGTTTAATAAATGGGTAAACGTACGCAATTGTGCCTCTGCCACCCTGCCCTGGAAAAGGCGCGACACTATATATATGTCACCGGAAGATAGTCAAAACCGTTAGTTAATCAACTAACGCGGTAATTGATCAACTATCGACAGATAGTAAACCAGACCGACAAGGTTTAGAATTTACGTTTCTTTTGTTCTTACATGTCAAGCTAACACGAAGTCTATTCGGGGGCTTCGCTGCGCTCGCCCCCTCTAGTCTTCACCTAAGCTACCGCAGTGTTTGCCCTGGTATTTCGCTTGCAATACAAATTTAAACCAGTTTACTATTTAACGGTTTTAACCGTTAGTTGATCAACTACCGCGTCATATAGTACGCAGTACGCTACAGTTTACTATCTGTCGATAGTTGATCAACTGACGGTTTTGACTATCTTACGGTGACATAATTTCTTTATTGCACACAACTAATATATGGACAACAAGACTTACATAAAAATAGTGTACAAAGGCGAGCTTATCTCTAATAAGAGATCTCTTCCAGCAAACCAAATTAGGATGGGAATGGTCAATTGCTGAGCAGGGGTGACAATGTGTACAACAATATAATTTAGTACATATCTAAATAACTAACATATGGTTAGATATATGTTATATCTAAATAACTAATATAAAACAATATTAACTAAATATACGAGGGCTTACATAAATATCATATAATATACTCGTACATGCTAAACATAAATACTATATAAATATATATAATTTTTAAATAAATATACTAATAAATACATACATACTACCTATATTTCTAAAGAGAAAGGTAATGCTTCTTCACGCGACTTTAAATATATTAAGAGAAGGACTGTCTCTGATAGTGCAGGGGAGTGCATTCCACAATTGAATGGCCCGGAATCTAAACCCATGCTCATAGGACGCGGTGTTATGCTGTGGGGTTGTGAGCATCGAAAGCGCGTGAGTTCTCCGAGGCCTGCTGGAAGAAAGAAATGGAAAACGGTCTCGTAAGAAGGTTGGATAGCGTGCATTGCGTAAAATGTTGTAGAGGATGTTGAGGATGTGAGAATCCCGACGAAGACGTATTGGCAGCCACTTCAGCTCTTTGCGATGCTGTGATACATGGTCGTATTTGCGCAGCCCAAAGATAAACCGAATCCCGAGATTTTGAAGTCGTTCGAGTTTGTTCAGTAATTCTTCGTTAGCACTGACCCAGCAGACATCAGCATAATCGATGAGAGGTAGAAGGAGAGACTGAGCGAGTGTGATTTTGGTCTGTCGAGGCAAAAAGTACTGAAGTTTCCTGAGAGAGTGAAAAGTAGCAAATACTCATCGACTGACCTCATTGACATGCGATGACCAGGACAGCTGGTTGTCGAAGATAAGATCCAGGTTTTTAGCTTTATCGCTATACACGATTGTGGTACCATTAAAAGTGACAGGTTGAATGGGCTGTTGCTGCAACAAGTTAAGAGATTGTCTGGTGCCTATAATCATGGCCTGGGACTTGCTCGGGTTAACCAGGAGTCCGAAGGATGAAGCCCAGCTTCTCACCCCCTCCAGATCAGCGTTCAATGCCTCCACAGCAGAGTTTACATCGTTATGAGAGAAGTGGCGATAAATCTGGAGATCATCGGCATAAAGATGATATGAAGAAGACAGGATGTCCGAGATGGAGTTTATGAAAATCGAGAATAGAAGAGGAGAAAGAATACCACCTTGAGGGACGCCTGAATGGAGGTCACACCATTCAGTGGATGTCTCTTCCGTCCTGATTCGCTGTTGCCGATCCCTCAAATAAGAGTCGAACCAGCTGGCAGAGAAGGAAGAGACGTTCAGGGATCTGAGAAGCTCAACGAGAATGTCGAAATCTACGCTGTTGAAGGCACTACTGAAATCAAGTAAAGCCAACACGGAAAGCTGTTTGCGGTCCATGGCTAGCTGGATGTCATCTGTGACTTTCAGCAGAGCCGTGACGGTGCTATGACCCGGTCGGAATCCTGACTGGAACGTGTTTAGCAGATTGTTTGAGGAGAGGTAGTAGGAAAGCTGGTTATGGACAATGGTCTCAAGGACTTTGGAGAGGATGTGCAGGATTGAAATGGGACGGTACTCTTTAAAGGAGGTGGGACTGGAGGTTTTGGGTAGTGGGATGACTAGTGCTTTCTTCCACACTGTGGGGAAGACACCATTAGCTAAAGAAAAGTTTATAACGTGTGTTATTGCTGGTAATAGTTCGTCAAGGATTGTCAGTAGCATTTTAAGGCAAATTTTGTCATCGCCTACAGCTTTCGAATTGACTGCCAATAGCGCCTTCTTGACCGCATCGATTCCAACATTACTCAAGTTGAATGGTGTGGTGTTGGGTAAGGACTTAGAGCGCAGGCTCTGAAGCGTGGCTTGTTTGACAGTGGGATCCATCACAACAGGCGGGGCAGAAAGAAACTGGTTGAGACCGTTGAGATCTTCATTACCAGCATGTAGGTCCCGGGCCTTACCTACACCAAGCGTTCTCAGGAATTCCCACACCTGAGCTGGAGTGTAGTTCTCAATGCATTCGTGTATGTGCCGACGTTTAGCATTGCGACAGAGACGGTTGCAACGGTTGCGAAGACATTTGTAAGAGAGGAAATTATCATCTGTCGGATTCTTGCGGTATCTACACTTGGCTCTATTCCTCTTGGCCATTAGGCACTTAATAGTGTCTGTTAGCCAAGGGGCAGGGTGGTGTTTAACCATCACTTTTTTTGAAGGTGCGTGCTTGTCATAGAGACCCAGGACTATAGAATTAAAATTGGTGATTTTATTATCAACAGTCTTACTGGTAGTGACAGGGGACCAGTCAATCGACATGGCATCAGACAAAAGGGACTCATGGTTGATATCCTTAAAGTTCCGGATATAAAGGAATTTCGTTCTGCTCTTGAGAGGCCTTATCTTATAAGAAAGATAAATGAGGTCATGATAAGAGAAAGGAGAATTTAGCTGACCGTGTATTGCGACCTTGTCCAAATTGGAAATGATCATAATGTCGAGAAGCGAGGGAGAGCAATGAGGTTGGAAATGGGTGGCATCAAGCGGCAGAATATGCAGATTAAAGGAGTCGACCATGGACTTGAGTCTGGCAGACCGTGGATTGTGTTTAAGGAGACAGGTGTTGAAATCACCAAGAATGAGGGAATCATTATAAAGTGGTGTCAGTTCATTGAGGAGTGATTCAAAGGAATCGAAATAATCGATGCGAAGAGAGGGACTATAAAGAACACCGAGGAGGACCTTGTTGTGGTGAAGAATGATTTCGAGAAAGAGATGACATATATATGTTATGGCTAGAGCTAGGTGTGAAACAAAACTTAAGTTTAGCCGGTTTAGTTAGCTAATGTTGAAAACGAAGTATTCATGCGACTGCGGGTAGCGGGGCGGGGTAATTTTATTCAGATGAGAAAGCTATTTCTAATATCAGGGCAAAACACTGCGGTAGCTTAGGTGAAGGGTAAATGGGGTGAGCGAAGCGAAGCCAAAGGGGGCTTCGCTTCGCTCACCCCCTTTATCCTACGTGTTAGGTTAAACATGTAAGAACAACAAAACATACTTATACTCGTCTTATTAACGTTTTTTTTGTTCTTACATGTTCAACCTAACACGAAGGATAAAGGGGGCTTCGCTTCGCACACCCCCTTTATCCTTCACCTAAGCTACCACAGTGTTTACGGCTACCGAATCATTATCATCATTTATTCCAAATTAAGACGGTAAATTTTCAACATTAGCCTAGGTATACTGAAAAGTAAACTTAAGTTTAGTCGGCTAATGTCAACCATATTTTCTCACCCATCTTTAGCCTCAACAGCGTCGAGGCTAAACTGCAGTTTAGCCGACTAATGTTGAAATCATTTATCGCAGTGAACATTATTTCGGACATTAGCCGAGGCTCGAAATTAATCTTAACACTAGCCGGCTAAACTTAAGTTTAGTTTCACAGCTAGCTTTAGCCGTAACATATATAATTATTTACTCAAAGAGCAAAAGTTTTTTTAATATATTATCAATATAACATCAACCTAACATCTTGCATGACAATAACAGAATTGAAAATGATCGTCCTTCCTCATTTCATTGTATTCCTATATATTTAACAAAGTTTTATTAACACATCAATTACAAACTATTGCAACAAAACACATTATAATAAAATCCTTTATAAGTATAGTTTTTTTGCAATGTTGTAAAACAATAAAAGACAATATTCTACCGATTTTCAATCCAAGATAACAGGAAACATCTCTTCCGGCGGGTTTGGGTCTTTGCACACCCTGGCCCCAGGTCCCAGCAACGTCTTCAACTCCTCAAGGACTGGAGTCACCTGCTCCAAGTCCAGGGGTTTCTCGGCGTGGCCTGCTAGTGTGGCTACTCCGATTTGACAGTCCATGATGATGAGGAACTTACCACCTCTGAACAGCTTTATGGTGTAGTGGAGAAGTGGGAGGGCCCGTTTTGGTGGAATTAAGTCTGGGGAATAAATAATAGATGTAGGTTTACTTTTGGACATAGGCGGAATAGTTTTTTTTAGTTAAGTTTTTTCACGAACCTTTTTACGAACCCTATGGCCTATGCGGTGACAATCCCTACTCCTTGGTTTTTGGGGTTCCGTACCTTAAATAGGAAAAACGGAACTATTGTAGGACCACTTGTGTGTCTGTCCTAGGTGTGTGATAGTAATTCTTATTCAATGACCCAATTCTGAACCGGATTGAAATTTGGTACACTTATGTATTTATGTAACCCAAACACAAACATGTTACGTAGGGAAGTACATTTTGAAGGAAATTTTGAAAAAAATACATAGTATAGGCCTTTACTTAAATATTACAGAAAAATTAGGAAAAATCTATGGCACAATTAGGGGGCGAATAAAAAATTTAAAAACAAAATTTTCAAACCGTATCGTGAGACATTCCTAATAAAATGTATTGTTGCATTTTTTTTAGTTAAAAATATTTAAGAAAATATGCATAAAAATACTTATCCCCCTCTTATAGAAAGAAAGAAAGAAAAAAGTATTTATTTTGCCAAAAAAAAAACAAACAAAAAAAAACAAGATAAAAAAGCAATTATTATACTGGCAAAATAGGAAGGGTCTCAGCATCTCACTGGGGGGGGGGCAGTTCAAAAATTATAGTAATGTGCTGCTCCCAGCGCTGATTTTCAGACCGTCCCTTACATTATAATATAATTAAACTAAAAACTAACATATATATTATTAAAATTAACGGAATGGGAATGCTAGAAATTTTGTTGCGATTTTAATAACTTTTTTAAATTTAGTTTAAATGTGCTTGTAGACATATTTTCTCTTAGGGGCGGCATCCAAATCTCTTTCAACGCTAGAATATCGGGCTGTTGGGTTTGCATTAATAAGTTTGTA
Source organism: Argyresthia goedartella (assembly GCA_949825045.1). Lineage (NCBI taxonomy): Eukaryota > Metazoa > Arthropoda > Insecta > Lepidoptera > Argyresthiidae > Argyresthia > Argyresthia goedartella. The sequence goes on from OX463828.1 coordinate 20,937,387, forward strand.
TCTTATCTCCGACTTATCTTAATGGTTGTTGTGAGAATCTCAAATATATATTTTTTCACAAACCTGAAATTAGTTAGTTCATAATATATTTAAGAAAATAAGCAACAAAAGGCCTTTCCCCCCTTATCTCTGGAAACACAAACAATTTTAAAAAAATACGTGATTTAGTTCTAATTTAATCAAGAACTAAAACATGTACAGGTACACGCACGTACATTACAGGGAAAATGTACAGAAATGTATTGTTTAAACAGGGATGCACAGTTTCTTTCAATACCAAATACAAACTTATTCAAACTTATTAATGCACCCGGTACCCACAGGATAGGACACCCGACACCTGGTTCCACAGCTGGCTGCCTGTGATAATGATTGTGACTTACTGACAACACCCTTCCGCCCTTGCACCCCGAGAAACTTGCCCGCCGGCCCCTGATCAGAGACCAGCAGCACCTCGTTGCCCCCGCCCCCGATGGTGAGAAGCATTGTCGCCGCGTGCCAGGCGGGCTGGGACTCCAGGAAGTCCCTCATGTCGCTCTTGATGCGCTCGATTATCTGAGGAACGGGGGGGGGTAGACTATCTTGAAGAGGCGGGACTCGCGTCTGAAGATTTGGTCCCATCCTCCCCAGTGCCGGAGCACACGTCCACCGGGAAAGATAGCCCAGATGATAGTTTCCCGGTGGTCGCGGCACATGCGCACATACCACACACTAGTCCCTTTCCACAGTTGTTAGTAAGGGGACCCAAAATAAAGACTGTATCTTCCAGGTTCTGGAATTATATTGAGCATGCGAGATGTCTTGAATAATTACGGATGTGAGAACATAACTAAGAATTTAAAAAATTACGACACAATAAATTAGATCTTAACTGTAAAATTTGGCTTACTTGTTTTCCCTGATAACTATGGCTGATGGCTAAAAACCATTTCAGGTAATCAAGTCTATTACCATTTACAGAACACCGCATTAAAATCCATCCACCGGTCTGACCGTTAGATTAACACGGACAGACACACACACAGATACACATATTGACACAATACACACGCAAATATCACTACTACTGCATTAATATACAAAACTAATCTGCGGATATAAGGCAGTTCTAGCAAATACACCAGAATTTCAACTAACCTCTGGTGTAATCAGCTTGAACGTCATGCTCAAGCAAGTTGTTGACGCCTGCAACTTCATGTTAAAAGTATAGTATATCATCCACGGAACATCTACTACCGATTCCAGGTCGAAAAAGGAATTCCTCAGCAGATCCGTGCATATGTTTGTGTAGTTCACATTGCTTTCTGTCGGTTCCGTTGTGTGGTAACTTTTTTTAATAGCTTCGTTCGGCGCAGTTTGATGAGCGAGAAATATAAAGAATGCGAATAGTGGCAGCACCTCCATCGCTAGATTGACGTGCTGTTTAACGTGGGATCGTTTATAAATGGAGACAATGCAATGGATATGATGTTACAATAGTTCAATGTTTTGTCTGGATAATCCGGTGCGTTGTCCACTTGGGAACGTCGAAAGTAAATATGGATCAACTGTACGGATGTTGTAAAGCAGAACCTAGCAAGCGACTGCAACAAAATTTTACAGGAGCGAACATTTTTATTAAGCATTTTTTTCATACTTTATCGTTTTTTTTTTCATGTTGATAAAATAAGACTTCAATACTCTGCCTACAATGCGAGAGATCCCGAGTTCAATACTCAATCCCCGGGTGGGGATAAAAGAAAAAAACAGGTCTTGGATGTTTATATGTGTGTGATATCGCTGTTTCTGGTTCCCACGACACAGGGTATCCTATTATGGGATCTGAAGCACTGTTTATGCCTGAATACTTATAAATTTTTATGTTTATGATAACCTTGGCTCAAATGGTTTAAATAGTCTGTACTAGCTTTTTTTTAAGAAATTGCCGCATTTGCATTCGGATTCGCGTATATTAATTGCCGTGAAAACAAAAAATACTATTATTTAAAAAAGCAATATTTTGCAACTGAATCCCCATTGCGTTATGATGTAATTTAAGAAAATTTGTTTCTTGGCCCATGCATTGATTCTGGACCCACACTAGGACACCCTTTGTCGTGGCAACCAGAAACAGCGACGTCACAAATATGTAAACATCGAAGACCTAAGGTTTATTCTTCAGCCCCAGCCAGGATTCAAACTTGGGATCTCTTGCTTGGGAAGCAAAGAGTCGAATTAACCCATAGGACAACAGAGAGTAACTCTGGCAGTAATATTAATATTTGTATAAATATACCTTCATCTTGCCCATTAAATCAAGTTACTAGTAATGAAAAATGTAAAAGTAAGAATATTTTAAACGTGGTTCATCAAAATATACAGGGCATGTTAAGTAAAGAACTGGAAATTGAGTTATTCATGAACTGTAATAATATTGATATTTTATGTATAACAGAGCACTTTTTAAAGAGTTATCAGTTCATGTTCAACTTTAATAACCACCACGTTGCTAGTTCGTTCAACAGAAAAACAGCTGATCGCGGTGGCTCCTTAATACTTGTAAATAATAGTTTTAAATATAAGGAACGAGTTGACATAGTGAGCCTGTCTATTGAGCGTACCATGGAAATAGCCTGTATTGAACTTGAACAACTTATTGTAATGAGCGTATACAGACCACCAGATTCATCCTTTGATTTATTCGAAAAGAAAATGGATGAAGTGTAGATTAAAATCAGCGATAAAAACAATTTTTTTATAATTTGTGGTGATTTTAATGTTAATCTGTTAGAGGATAATAATATTTGTACTAGATTAAAATCTTTATTTTTATGTCACAATATGAACTATCTGTTTTTGGAGCCTACTAGAATTACTGCAACATCTGCTACCTGCATTGACAATATATTTACTAACATTACGCCCATTTTCAAATCGGTCATCAATAAATTAACCTCTGATCACTCTGGTAAGATACCTATCTGACCAGTAGTATTCAATATTAAAATAAAAAAGGACCAAAAAGAGGATATTACATGTGTGCCCGTTAGTGACACTCGGCTTGAACACTACAGGAATAATATTTTAGATAAACTATGGGAAATACCATACAGTGACGATCCAAATTTGTTGTACAACTCAGTATTTAACCTTGTCAAAAATGAATATGATACGGTATTTAAATCAAAAACTATAAAAGTTAATAACAAAGCTTTGTTTAGTGATTGGGCGACAGTTGGAATTCATAGGAGCAGACGAAGATTATATGAACTCTATGAAGAGAAATCATATAACAAAAATAAGGCCTTTCTAGATTATGTTCGTAGTTATTCAAAAATGTTTAAACGTGTTTGTGCCGTAGCTAAATCTAATTTCATTAAAAACAAAATTGAATCTAGTAGCAATGTAATGAAAACGACTTGGCAAATTATAAACAGAGAGACTGGAAAGGCCAAAGCTACACATAATAACTTCAAGCTTAAGATAGATAATCAATTGCTAAGTACAGACCTAGAAGTAGCAAAAGCTTTCGAAAATTTCTTTACGGACATTCCAGTTTCAACAACCAAGTCTTTAAATTCATCTCCCGCTGCTGCTGAATCTATACTTAAACAAAACTTTGAGGATTGTAAAACAGATTTTAAATTTAGGCACGTAAATAATGAAGACATTGTAAAAGCGTTTAAATCCCTGGAAATGAAAAAGATAGCTGACGCCCATGGTCTATCAGTAAAAATTATTAGTTCCATTGTAGATTGTATTGCACCTCACCTTTGTTGTATATTTAATCAATGTATAGATAATGGTGTGTTTCCTGACTTGATGAAACTAAGTAAAGTTATACCTTTATTCAAAGCTGGTAGTACATCAGACCCCACCAATTTTAGACCCATATCGATACTACCAACGCTTAGCAAAATATTTGAAAAACTCATACTTAATCAATTGCAAAGTCATTTTTATCTCAATAATTTAATTCATATTGCTCAGTTTGGTTTCACAAAGGGTCGTTCAACAGCCGATGCCGGTGTTGAACTAATCGACAATATTTTTGATGCCTGGGAAGACGCAATGGATGCAATAGGTGTCTTCTGCGATCTATCCAAGGCTTTTGATTGCGTCCATCATGACACTCTTGTCAGGAAGTTACGCCATTATGGTGTCAAAGATCAGGCACTTGGCCTTCTGGAGTCATATCTAACAGATAGGGTTCAGATGGTCGATGTTAATGGGAAAAGATCACCTGGGTCTTCAATAAGTATGGGCGTACCGCAAGGTTCAATTCTTGGTCCTTTCTTGTTTTTAGTATATATTAATGATTTACCGTAAGGTAAATGTTTTGCTTTAACAAGGTAACTTGTTAAAGCAAAACATGGGTTAGTATTGTTTGCCGATGATACTTCTTTGATATTTAAAGTTAAAAGACAGCAATCAAATTATGACGAGGTAAACAATGCTATCTCTAGTATAGTGAACTGGTTTACTGTTAACAATTTATTACTTAATGAAAAGAAAACTAAATGTATTAAATTCGTGTTACCCAATGTGAACCCGGTAACTACAGACATATTTATAAAAGGACAGAGATTGGACCTTGTGCAGTCGACTGTCTTTTTGGGCATTACTTTAGACGCCAAACTACAATGGGATCCTCATATAAATAACTTGTCGAACAGACTGAGTTCGGCAGCGTTCGCAGTTAAAAAAATTAGAGCTCTTACCGACGTAGACACCGCTAGACTAGTCTACTTTAGTTACTTTCATAGTCTAATGACCTATGGTATTTTATTGTGGGGTCACGCTGCGAATGCTAATAGTATATTTATTCTGCAGAAACGGGCTGTTCGTGCAATTTATAGATTAGGGCCTAGAGTGTCACTGAGGGAAAAGTTTAAAGAAATCAATATTCTGACATTTGTGTCTCAATATATCTATGACAATCTTGTGTATGTAAAAAGAAATATAACTAATTTTCAGAAGTACAGTGATATACACAATTTTAATACTAGAAATAAAGACAAGTTGGTTGCTTATGTAAGCCGACTACATAAAATTAGTAATTCTTTTAAAGGCAATTGTATACGCTATTACAATAAGGTCCCTACTGATATTAAAAACTTACCTTTAGACAAGTTTAAAATAATAATAAAACTGAAATTGTATAAAAAAGGTTACTATAGGATATCTGATTACTTAGAGGACAGATGTCCATGGGAATAGATTGTTTGAGTAACAGACTGTTTCGATATATAATTAGCATTCATTTTGTAATTTGACAATATTTTATTTAAAAAAGGAAACGCAAAAGATGCGACGACTGTGGAGTTTCTTCGGTGAGCTCTTCTCCACAGATTCCGCCATTGTGTTAGTGAACTCACCCAAAAAAAATTAATGACGGATCTAAGTGATGTAACAACATCCTATGGAAATAAATGATTTTTGATTTTGATTTGATTTTGATTTTGATTTGACCGGAATACCACATAGATACAAATACAAATACAAATAAATAGGTCATCAATAAATACCTCATCAATCAAAAATGTATCAAAAGTTAAAAACACTTTAAAGTTTCGACCCAAATTCATAAACCTACCAACTCATATTCACTTTAAAAACCTATTTTGTATTTTACTTAATAGGTTTTTGGGCTTGGAAATGGCACTTGCTGGTTTTTTGACTTTGTTTTCTCAACTTATCCCCGAGTACGAAGTGTACTTGCTAGATTTGGCATTGTGCATAAATCTGGTTCTCATTGCGATAGAAATACTGTTGTTGCATTCGACGCAGCTGAAAATTTTGGGAAGAATGTGTAGAAACAACATTTTCCCCAAAAAATTTTGCTTGCTAGGTTTTGCTTTTGGACAGCCCTGTAGACGTCTCAATGTTATTTTATGTAAATATCATTCATTGTCTGAAGACAAGTGATGAATCACTTATTAACTAAATATTAGCGAGGGATGTAACGATACATAATTTTTGCCGATACGGTACGATATCGGTTTTGGTCGTAAATAATCGGTGATACTGATACCGATATGATTATGTACTTATTATTCATATAAGTTACTATAATATTATATTTTTATAGCGAATAACTTTGTGAAGTGTAAAAAAAAATATAAATTATTAAAAACGTCTAATCACAATTCAAGAAAACATTTATTTAGTATATGAAATATTGTGAAGTAATCACAGTTTTAATTATAAAACTTATTACCATTTCACAAAGTAGTAAAACAAACCGGTACAGTAAAAAATTTAAATGTATATTCATTCAAATTATAGTTACTGAAATATTCCCAAAATGTAATGTAAATATCATTCATTGTCTTCATCACTTATTAACTAAATATTAGCGAGGGATGTAACGATACATAATTTCGCCGATACGATACCGGTATCGGTTTTGTCGTAATTTTTTTTTTTTATTTTATTCAAAATCATAAATTTACAAATTAATTAAGTTTTTCCACTCTCAAAGACCTTCTGGTCTATCTGGAATAATCGGCGATACCGATAGCGATATGATTATGTACTTATTATTCATATAAGTTACTATAATATTTAATAGAAAGTAACTTTGTGAAGTGTAAAAAAAAATAATGTCTAATCACAATTCAAAAAAACATTTATTTAGTGTATAAAATATTATGAAGCAATCAGAGTATTAATGAAACTAATAACCATTACATAAAGTAACAAAAAAAACCGATACAATAAACATTTTAAGTATATATTCATTCAAATTATAGTTACTGAAATATTCCAAAAAAATGTCAAGTATCCGATACAATGAAGTCAGTAATCAAAGTTTACTTTTGGTTGATATTTTTTATGAAAACAAAGTTTATTCAAATTATTAGCAGATAATTACGAAGATTATTTTGTATGAGGCCTGTAGCGTGACAGGTGAGCGGTAAATCACTAGACCACGGCCGAATTTAGTTCTTAGTTTATAGAATATCTACCTCTCCATGAACTAAAACAAGTTTGCATCCATGAGGATAATGCTATAAACAGTAAATAACTTATTATGGTCTGAGATATGATCATAGTCACTTTCATAGTGTCATGTGCTATGCTATCTTGTCGTTGGGGAAAGCAGAGGATATTCAAACTATTTTTATTTTACAGAAAAGAGCTATTCGAACAGATTCTAAGGAGAGCTTTTTAAAGAAATTGCTAAGCCTCTGCTGTCCGTCCGTCCGTCTGTCACCAGGCTGTATGCAGGTGTATCTCATGAACCGTGATAGTTAGACTGTTGAAATTTTCACAGATGATGTATTTCTGTTGCCGCTATAACAACAAATACTAAGAAACAGAATAAAATAAATATTTAAGGGAGCTCCCACACAACAATTCTTTCAATATTATATACAAACTTATGAATGCACCTGGTTACGTGCACGGAGTGTGAAAGTAGCCGCAGCAACAACTTTGTAAACAACATTTTGCTATGTAAAATCCAAACCTTACTCCACACCATCCCTACCATTGTACGGTGGTACGGAACCCTTCGTGCGCGAGTTAGACTCGCACTTGACCGTTTTTTATAGCTTTATTTAAAGAGCTTAGTACATTTAATTAGCATGACTATGTCGCTCTATAGGATTTACTTATAAATAACAACACACAAAATAAATGGCGAGCAAAAAAAACCTACCTATTTTTAAATGTAAATTCTTGCTAATTTAGAGAGCATTCTGGCTTCTCCAGAGGACGGAAAAGCCAGAATGCTGTTACATCCACTTACACCTAAGAACATTTCATAATTATGAATGCGATTCTGTATCCTAAAGGCTTCATTCCGGACACACTCCATCAGCACGTGAAGGACGTCCTCAGAGGAGCCGCACTCGTGGGATCCTATTTTCCCCATTAAAAAGCCAAATTTATTACGATGAATGTGTCCGGAACGAAGCCTTAGAGCAAATACAACTTCACTCCTTTTCAGTCTCGAACTCAACCATGGATAACGGGAAGGCTCAGGCTGGACAGTTTTATACCAGATTCCCGCGGTCTCTTTCCACTGCATCTCCATCCGCACCCGCGGTCTTAGCCAGCCTGTCAACCTCCTCGTTACCTGAAACACCCACATACGATGCGATCCATTGTAAAATAATTGTTTTACCTGATTCCTTAATATCAACAAGCAGACCACGAATGGTTTAAACAATGGGTGCCCCTTGGAATTTGGAGCAGCATTTGCCAATGTATTGCAGAGCACTCCTTGAGTTTGTTAATATTAAAATCGCCATGAATACTATTTATATGCGACAAAGCTTCTGCAATAGCGATTAACTTTACGAACATTATAGAAAAGTTGTTAGCAATTTTAAAATGTTCGTATAGGCCAGAAAGTTTATCAAAAAATACAGCTCCTGTACCTGCAATATCCTTAGAGCCATCGGAATGAATCTTATAAAAATCTTTATACTTTTCCCCAACCAACATGTTACCTATATCTTTTAATACAGTGATGTCCATATCACTCTTCAATTTTTCTACACCATCTATTTTGCAGCAGATAATGTTACATCCATGTTACTCACCCAGGTGTCTAAATAGAAAATTCCCATAATGCTAGATGAATGCATAGGAAGGTTTTTAAATCAAGAAATACATAACAGCCTATCCCACTCTCCTCGTATATCGACGGCATCGACTCTTATCTGCTCCACCAAGTCCGAATGATAATATCGCCAATACATCCAGAACTGAAAACAATTATGCATAAACCCCAAAAAGATTACCGCCACCAAGAAATATAGCAGTCATAAAATATAAGTACAGACTTAACAAGAAACTAAAATTACTTCATCATCGTACAGAACTGAAAGCTCCAAATGATAAGTACAAAAAACGATTGAAAAAAACCGGTTCAGCGCACGAAGGGTTCCGTACCACCGTACAATGGTAGGGATGGTGTGGAGTGAATAGTTTGGATTTTACATAGCAAAATGTTGTTTACAAAGTTATTGGTGCGGCTACTTTCACACTCCATGTGCATGGAGGTACATTCTTAAGTTTGTATGCGGTATCGAAAGAATTGTTGTATTGGAGCCCCCTTAAATATTTATTTTATTCTATTTTTTAGTATTTGTCGTTATAGCGGCAACAGAAATACATCATCTGTGAAAATTTCATCTGTCTAACTATCACGGTTCAGACGGTTGAGATACAGCCTGGTGACAGACGGACGGACGGACGGACGGATGGTCAGCAGAGGCTTAGTAATAGGGTCCCGTTTGGCACCCTTCGGGTACGGAACCCTAAAAAGAACAAGCTGAACGTCGTAGATTAAGCAAGCATAAAATTACCAAATAATAAACAAACAGAAGGGATATTTCAGCCTCAGTATCTCAGGCAGAAATACACCAAGTAGCAGCTATCAAAAATACATTGCGAGATACAAAACTTTTATGAATATGATAAAAACAGTCGAAACGAGAAACGAGATGCCTATGAAACGAGACTGCACAGCTGAAAACAAAATAAAGAAAAAACAACGATGGCTTACAAACAACAAAATCTACAAAAAAAAACGAAGAACATCCTCGTCTCAAAGTGAGTTAAACTTTCTTCTGCAATCTTTGAACTTTTTGGGTTCAAGCTCCAATCATAAATGCCAGAGAACCCTGTCTTCGCCAAACGTTTCTTTGAAGAGAATCTGTGGAGGATGCAGCGAAATAGTGTTGAAATTTAGAGAATATGATAACACCAAGGAAATACCTATATACTATAGGAAATGGACAAAAGAAAAGAAGAATTACATTGGATGACCAAGAAAGAACGACTTTGCAAACCTTAAAACGCAAAATTAATGCTTAACCTGAGGACATAATAAAATAATTCATCCAAATATTGCAGCCATACATGGATCATGTAGCGAACTTCATAGCTCAAAGTCGATAGATTAAAATAGGCAGAACTTACTGATGACTTATTTTCTGCTGAAGTCGTACTGCACGATGCATCGTACACTGCGACTTCAGCAAAAACTATGCTGCAAAGTATGCGGAAGAGGTACAATACGATTAAAATCGTTTAAGATTCGGCTTTTCTCGAATATCATCGTCTACATCCGATCTCTCTTTCTCTCTAGTGAGAAATGAGGGATTCACGACAATTTCCGAGGTTGGCCGAATCAGCCGACAGCAGATTTCCTTGCATACCTCGGTTATTAGTTATAAAAGGAATGGAATCCAAACCTCTCAATCCTTTTATACTGCAAGTGAATGCTTACGACATGCCTGCATGCATGATTTGAGGTCTATATATCATATCGGATTCGCCGTCTGGACAGTACAGAAACAGAAAAGTGTTCTTTATCATCTCAACCATGCATGTCAGCCTTCCTAACCTGACCTGTCCTGGAACTACACTGAAACGGGGCATGACAAATGCGCGCCGAATGGAGTTGGTGGCTGATGATGCCTCGATGGTACTGCAGATAGAGTAAGCCCGTGGACTTGACATACCTGATTTTTGGACTCTGGTGATCTGCCTAAAAAACTATCAAGAATTTAATCAAAGGTCAGGTATCAGACAGGTAAGAGTCAAAGTATCAGGTAGTTGGAAAAGGAAATGTTAATGCCCTCCAACATCTTAGGAAATAGGAACATGTAGAAATCTGGAAAGAATATTGCAAAGAGACACAATAATTCCTTCAAATCGCTGTGTGATTTAATCTTGTCTGAAGAAGAAGGAGAAGCCTGCTTTTTGGAACAAAAATATCCAAGGAAGATGAAGGAAGAATATATTTGTAAAATGTATATATAAGTAAGTATATTTTTGATATATATTTTATTTCATAAGCCTCGCCTTTGCTCACAAAATGTTTTGTTATCTTACCATTATGATTTCTGTGCAATAAATAATACGAAATATGAATAAGACACGAATATTAACAGAAAACTTGAGAAATGTGGCCAGTAAGCAAGAATTAAATGATAGAAAATGATAGTTTTTGGGAGAAAGTGCCAATTTTGGACATCATAATTCATAATTATTTATTGAACACAGTTATTTTAAAAAGATACACTAAGAGAAAACATATGTACAAAGGCGAGCTTATCTCTAAAAAGAGATTTCTTCCAGCAAACCAAGGCATGGCAGGAAAATTTATCAAGACACTATTCACATCAAGACACATCACTACACCGGCTTAAGGCAATATTGAGATTTCAAAGCTTAATCAAGATGACACCTCTGATTCGGATACAAATATATTTAGAACAAGTTACTATGTAATTTTTATTTTTCCTCGCAATGAGGACTTTTCTAATAGAATGAGCGATTCAGATAGAACAATAAATAAATAAATAGGTTATTTAATTTCATATAAAGATTTGTTAACATTATATAAAAGAACCAATGAAGAAGATTTACTAGAGTATTTAAGTTCAGAACTTCAGACCTTATTATCCTACAGGGTGTAACAGAACCTTGTAGTCATATTTTAGGGACTTTTCAGGGCATCATGCTGAACAACTTTCACTTTGCATCCAATTTGATCAGAGCAACTTATTTTTTTACTTCTCCGTACAAATCGGCCCACAATGAATGGAGGAGTGAAAAATAAAAGGATTAATAGTCAAAGTTGATCAGAATGATGTCCCTAATAACTCCTTAAAATATGTCTTGACTTTTCTGTTAGTATAAATTTGTGTTCAAAATTTTATTTTTTCAACTATGTTTATTATAGATATACTTTAGGCAGATGGAGATAACAAAAGAATTAGAAAAGTCCTGCAAATGTCTTTGATTTACTTTATCAATAACCATGTTGGCCAACGAAGAAGTTTAATATATATACTTTAAACTTTATTGCATAAAACATTGATAACAAACAAATATAAAAGAAAAAACATGTACAAAAACTAGCTTATCTCTAACAAGAGATTTCTTCCAGCAAACCTAGGTGGAGATGAAAAAAAGAAACTAAAGGTAGAACTATATGCACAACAATAAAAATGTTAATAAAAATAATGAACTGCTTACCAATATCTACATAATACTAAAAATAATGCTATATATAAATATGTTACATATATATAAATAGTAGATACAAATAAATACTAATACTTATCATGGAAGAGATAGATAGTGTTCTTTCAAATGACTATTAAATGTGTGAATTGACGGACTGTCTCTGATGGCGCTGGGGAGTTTGTTCCAGAGACTGATAGCCCGTAGTCTGAACCCATTCTCATAAGCGGCAGTGTTATGTTGCGGAGTTGTAAGTAGTGACCGAGTGTGAGATCTCCGTGGCCTATCCGAAGACATAAAAACGAAACGATCCCGTAAGAAGCCAGGATAGCGAGGATTACATAAAATATTGAAGCGGCAAATGAGGATATGGGAATCCCGTCGAAGGCGAATCGGGAGCCATTTCAACTCCCTGCGATACTCCGAGACGTGGTCGAACTTGCGCAGACCGAAAACAAACCGAATCCCGAGGTTTTGAAGTCGCTAGAGTTTGTTCAGTTGCTCTTCGTGTGCGCTTGCCCAGCAGACATCAGCGTAATCGATCAGGGGAAGAAGAAGAGACTGCGCAAGCGTGATTTTTGTCTGACGAGGCAGGAAGCTTTGAAGACGCCTGAGGGAGCGGAAAGTGGCGAAGACACGTCTACTAACCTCGCTAACATGCTCTGACCAGGTCAGCTGATTATCAAACATAACTCCGAGGTTTTTGGCCATGGTGCTTTATGAGATTACGGTTCCATCATAGGTTACAGGAGTAATAGAAATATGCTGTATCAGGTTAAGGGAATACCTGGAACCAATAATCATAGCTAAATAATGATACCTAAGTTAAATAATACACTGTATCGAATAAAACCTCATATGCTATAGATCTCTAGAATGTAGTTGTAGATACAGTAACCAAGAAGTCTGACATATGGTAAATTGTTATATGTTTTTTGCGTTTCAATACAGAGTTTAGAAGTAAAAAAGTATGATTGTTATAAAATATTTTTTTTAGGTTAATGTTACCAAGTGTTTTGATCTTTTCAAAAAACCTACAATAAACATTAATATCGTCGATTGGGTACTACTTTTGTATTTATTTCCCTCAAAATTTATATAATTTATTAATATAATTTTTCTCACTTGTGTCCTTTTTTCTCGATTTCGTGTCATCTCACTTTCGTGTTCTTCATATTCCGTGAACTGCTGAATCTTCAGGTGCACCTTAAACTGATTCATATTCTTATTTAAGTATTATTTCTATATGCATTTAATCGAAAAATATAATAGTTGTTTATGTGACTGAAACATAATGGAGGGCATCAAAACTCGAAAGTTTCATCATAATATCCCGTGTTTACCCTTTAGGTACGGAACCCAAAAATTACACTAGTCTTAGAAAATTTTGCCCACCTAGAAAACATTGCCAAAAGTCTGTTTTGAGGGGCCATTTTCTGGTGGCAAAGTAGATATTCGGAAAGTGCACATCAAAATCTATCTAATCACCAACCTTTAAAACTCCCCGATAATTTACGAGGCAAAACTACCAAATGACTCTACCAAACAGCCGTTTTGGCTCTGATCAGGTGAAAACATTTTCAAGCACATCCGTGTTACTACTGTCCAGAGCTCTATTTTTTGATCACTCGCGTCGTGGCGAGCGCTCGCCAAGCGCAACGATTGGTTCATATCACTCGATTCAACTTGTCTCTACCAATCGCAGAACACAATCTAAATTTTAAAATTATATACTTGTGTTATTTTCCTTACTTAGTAACTTTATACATATAAGTAAACCACAAACCTAAATAAGCGACAATTGTCTAGTTTTATAATGACAAAATAGAGAGAGCCCAACTCCTAAGATACAGCTAACACTAGTTTAGGAGTTGGATGTTCATTCAGTTGTAGCTCACATACCTATTACTAGACCTAAGATTGTCTCACACAATTTATGAATATAGGTTAAATTGAATAAATTGAAATTGAATTGAATCGTGTCGCTTGGCGAGCGCTCGCTTCCGAGGCGGGTGATTCAAAAATAGAGTTCTTGGAGAGACAAATATAAGACAGACTAAATAACATTTTTTTCTTTAAATAATATCTGGCAGCATTTTTCCATTGCGTGAGCACAAATGGCTGTATAGTATACGGTCCATTCGCTAGTTCTGTGGGCGTGACCGCCCGCCGCCCGCCACCGACCGATGTGTATCTCGGCCTAGGCGGCGGATTGTGGGCGGTGTATTATTACCCGTCGTTATAAATAGTGACAGCCAGGCAGAGCCTTAATGAGTCTGTGGCTCGGGCATTAAAAATAAAGAAAGTAGTGGAAGGCGCTCAGTGGTTTGGAAGACGCAAAGTGATATTTAGACTGATTATTTCGTTTTCAGTTGGCTACCAACAAATATAACAAGTTTTGATGCAAACGAAGTACCTTTTAAAATAAATCATATGCGCAATCCAAAAACTCTGATAATTTGAAGCAAAATTAACGCCTAGATACTAATGCCTAGCAAAACCTATAGACCAAGAAGGAAGTTGAGTCTATTAATTAGAATCTGTGAACTCATAAAAAAAAATACCTAGCGATATGCAAAAACTGGATATTCTGTAAATTACCTACCAGTAGGTAGGTGGTAATTAGTGGTTTGTTTTAACTCATGAGAACTATAATTGAATTAGTATTCATCGGCATGTTGCAGTCATACTACCTGTCCTGCTAACTTGATAAATGCATGTTGCGGTCAAACTCATTAGTAAGATTTTATGATAAAACCCGGATCGGGTTGGTAATTGACAAATTGTAAGTCAGTTACTATACTTAAGGTAATGAGTAAGGTAACTTATATGACAGTCTAATAAAAATTAAATAATTAAAATGAGATTGAAAATTGTATTGACGTCTTGAGAATCTTTTAAAGTGTCACTCATACATTTATTTGTTTACATTCTCCTACTTGTCTTGGCTATAGTAAAATAAAGTGGTTTTCATTAATTATTTTCGTGTAAAACCCTTTTTTATAAGTTTTGAGCTCACTCACTAAATGACTCACTTAACTAATCTATATAGACTAGTGCTCATATTTATAAGCCCTCTTCTGTGGACAAAACGATATCCGGGTGGGATTTTCAATAGGATTAATACATATACAGATATCATTCGAAATCCTTATCGCTCTACTAAGGAGCCTGTAACTTAGTACCTCTTTCCGCCCTAATATGGACAAATCTTAATTTTCGTGATGAAACTACTGTCAGTCGACGAGTAAATTATAAACAAAAGTATGTAGTGATGAATTCCGTAAATTATTCCGAAATCTGAGTTAATTTAAAGATATTGATCTAATGACATTCATACTAAATATAAGAACCTTTTAAGATATCATGGCGACCATCTGTTGCCTGAGACAAGTTTTTCAGTATCAGTTTTCAGTATCAGTTTTCAGTATCAGTTTTCAGTATCATTCAGTAGATTGTCAGTGCTTGAGCTTCATAATTTGTATTTGTTGCACCTAACAATAAAGCCAACTGTACCAGCTTTGAGACGAATCGATTGAGGCCACACAGGAGCAGTAAGTGAAACAAAACAACACCCCCCCCCCCCCTCCCCTCACCCCTCCCCCCCTCGTCGCAGGTGAATGTGGGTAGACAGAGAAGAGGGCTGTCACTCACAGATCGACACTCGCCGCGAGCGGTCGTTTCTGTGGCGGTAGGGTTGTACTCGTTGAAATAAATTATAGTAAAGTTTTAAAAATACTACAAAACGTTTCGAGAAAAGACAGGTAGTGCCCGACTAATCTGAGTAAAAACTCCATTATAATAAAATAAGGCAGAAACAGGAGCATAAATTGTCTCAGGCTCTGGGTTCCTTGCGTTGTGGGAACCAGAAACAGATTCGATCCTGAGACGTCTGGCCGTTCCCGGCCACTATGCCAGAGTAGGCGCCCTAGACCTAACTAACATAGTTATGATAACCTCATGCCTTTCTGAGAAAAGGATCTTCGTTATTCTTGACACAGAGAGATCGACAACAGTGACTTTTTTACGATTATTTTCCCTTATTAGCCGAGAGTCATAAAGTCATCTAGAACCTACCATAAGCTCTCACATCTTGAATCAAAGCTAACTAATATAATAGTGATATGAGTGCGATGCGACCTAGAGATACAATAAAATCTAAAGATATGTATTCTCTGAACGCCATCGCCAGTGACAGCCCTAGCGGAGTCGGTGAGTGGCAGGCCATCGAGCGAGAGGTTGCTCTGAATGGATATAAATTAAACGCTCTCCCATATTCATGGTGTGTTGTACGGAACCCAATGTTTTTCATCATTTGCTTCCGAGTTCCGTTTTCTTTCCGATTATCTACTTAAGACGAGGGGTATTGCTAAATTTCAAATTCAAAGAATTGAAGCGTTATTCCTCATATACAGAAGACACTTTCCAAATCCAGAAAATATATTTGTTCTGAAGACATCCCTTCTCTTCAATCGTAGTATTTTAAAATATTATAATGTCAATGGAAAGATTATGTGAATACAAAAACAAAAAAACGGCCAAGTGAGAGTCGGACTCGCGCAGGAGATCCGTACCATTATCTATTAAAACGGCAAAAAAACACGTTGGTTGTATGGGAGCCCCCCTTAAATATTTGTTTTTATTTTAATTTATTTAATTATTTTTAAAGTGAATGTATAACTAAATATTATGTGAATTTTTCAAGCGTCTATCAGTTGCCGTTATCAATATCGAGCAAATACAAGAAAAAAAACGTTTGTTGTATGGGAGCCACCTTAAATATTTATTTATTCTGTTTTTTAGTATTAGTTATTTAAGCGGCAACAGAAATACATCATCTGTGAAAATTTCAAGTCTAACTATCACGGTTCATGAGATACAGCCTGATGACAGACGGACGGACGGACGGACAGCGGAGGCTTAGTAATAGGGTCCCGTTTGGCACCCTTCGGGTACGGAACCCTAAAAACACCTAAACCGTGTTATTCCTTGGGATCTACAAGGAATACTGATATGGTTCTTGCATTAAAAATAGGTATTCAAAATATCTTAAAAAGTATAATTTGTAATTATAGAATAATCAGTGGATTTTGTAAAATATATAAAACATGAAGATAAATTTTCGCACCTTGTTCTGCCGCAGCGACTGACCTAACAGCCATGTTGCAGTGTGAGCTGTTGTCAACTTTATTGTAATATGGTTGTGTCCTACATTTCAACTACCACGAATCTTATTAACCTTTGACCGCCCCAGTCAGCACTGGGCGACAACTGAAAGTCGTGCCACTGGCGCCACGTCATCTAAAGCCGACATAAACTTTAAAATTAAAATTAAGTTTAATAAAAAACTTAACAAGAAAATTAATGCAGTTTTATTATTGCTATACAAGTTATAATTCAGTCTTAACCTAAAATACACAGGTTATGATAGCAGTATTATGAATAAATCCACGTTTTATCAGACTGTGATTTAATGCAGAATTGTCACTGCTTACTACGCCAACGTCGTCGGCACGAGCCGACATATAGTGATGTGAGCGCCCGGAGTATTTTATCATTCGAAAAGTGCAAGAATAACTATCACAGGGTCATTTATCCATGATAAATTATTAAACTACTTATGTAATCCAAAATTACCATAAATTGCTTAAATATCATGTAACAAAGGTATCACATATACTTTGCACGCTGAAATGGTATAATAACAGTTCACCATTTATTTACTAATAACAATTGACTAACTGGTTTTGCACTCCACAACTAAACAAGTGCCTATTAGTGTCCTGCGCGCCCCCGTCAGCTGTATGCATGACAAACTGTGACGTCAGAGACGCGACATCTTTTTGAATAGGGTTGGAAAGTGTCGATGTGTGAGGAGTATGTGAGTACGGAGGAGTTGCTGCGAGATTCGGAAGATATTGACAACGACGCCGCGGAAATTGAAATATCAGAATTGCTATCGAAAAATTTAAGAACAAGATTTCGAAAGAAGAAAAGAGGAACACACGAAAAATAAACCAGACGAGAGAGTATACTAAACTGCGATTTTTAATTTGAGGCCAGAAATGTTCTAGAACAAAACCGTTGACTTTGACATTCATAATATAAGTACTTTTGTACTGAAAAATGACAGTTGTTTGTTTACATTTCTGGCCTCAAATTAAAAATCGCTTTATAGTCGCTCTGTGAACTGTGGACCTGTCGAATGCTGCAGAAAATTTGCATTTTTTTCATTATTAACTAACCCCTCAGATCCCTTAAAGTTTATCGGATGAACAATTATATAAAAAACCAATAACAACCGGACCAATAAAAACTGGACAGCATTTTATTTCCATACCACATACAAAACTTATGAATGCACCTGGTTAAGTACATGGAGTATAAAAGTAGCCGCACCAAAAAATCAATAGCTTGGATTTTAGATCACAAAATATAGTTTGCAAAGTTATAAGTAGCCGCTACTTTCATACTCCATTTACGTAACCAGGTGTATTCATAATATCGTATATGATATTGAATCAAAATGCAGTCGGGTTTATTTATTTATATAATAATTTTAATTTCAAAATCAAAGACTCGCGAGGTCTACAGCTCACACGGCCACTAGTTAATATTTATATTATTCCGACGGATTGTTGCATTATAGTTGCTTTGCTTTAGATACTTAAGGCTATTATTAAAAATCAGACCGACCGTTATACACTTAAAAAGCGCATTTTTATTTTGCTTTTATTATGGACATGCTATGCAGTCTGTTACCGGCATGTGGGCATTTATTAAAACTGATAATAACATGCTCCGTTAACAATTGTTTGCACGTATTAGTAAATCATAATTATGTTAATTAACTCCACAATTAAACTTTCTAAATTTGCAGCCTAAATGTAGTAGACGTATTGCCTAATAGTCGTAACTCATGTCGTTGAATTACTTGGTACCTACAAGGCATGTCGATAGTGTGACAGTGTGACAGGCAAGACAAGTGTTGATAGTGTGACAGTGTGACAGGCACGACAAGTGTTGATAGTAACTTGCGTGCTTTACATTGCGGGCAATTACAATTTTGTTAGAAAATTAACAAACTCTGAAATTTAATTCATTAATTAAATTAATGTTATGGTTACGTTACAGACACACGCTATTTTAACGTCCTTAATTAAAAGCCCAGCTGCTGGCAACACACTGTATATAAAATCAAAAAATATTATTTAGTTGAAAAGTACATGTTCAAAATCAGAATAAAATATGTTTAAAAGGTATAACTATTATAATTCATAATGTACGTTAAGCTCGAATACACGGACGAAATGCATAAGTTCACAATGTATGACTTCAAGTTAGATAAAATCAAAACACATAATAAGTAATATAAATAAATAAGCCTTACAATCGTAATCCAGAAAGTAGGTACGAAACTAATATATACTATTGAAATGTTAATGTTTTTATTTTATTTTTGTAAAGAAACAAATTATTTATTCACAAAAGATTAGTACGCAAAACAAATTGGTTCTCTGTCTCCCTAATTAGTAAAATACTGTATCTAGGGAGACAGAAACTTGGTCTGATCAATTAGATTGTATAGTGAAAACAGTTAAGAATAATGTCTTTACAACTCCTTGATGATAAAGATTTATTATTATTGAGCGTTTGATACCTAGCACCTTCGTACCATCCTGTATCATCAGTAGCGCTAGGCCGCTAGAGATTCACAGTTACAAGTAACACCGGCGTGGCGTGGTGATGACGTATCGTGAATTTCTTGTCCTTGAGCTTCTTGGCTATACCTGTACCTTGGCTGCAACAGTTGTACCATGCATTCAATAGGGTCTATTGGATTAATAGCATTAATGTTTTTAAACGACACTAGAAAATAATCAGAAAACTTTAAATATTTAGGTTTCTAAGCGAACTGAACTCAAACATTAGGTGCGACGACGGGAGAAGATTCGAGGAGGTGAGAAGGTAATTCAATTAAGTAGCGGCGTGTTTTGACAGACGGTTTATTAATTTTGAAATTAATGACTAAACATTTAAGTTCTGATGTCAACTTAGGAGAAAACTTGTTATGTACAATTTTAACAAGAACACGTCACAGCTTAATTAGATGCATTAACTTATTTGATTATTTTTAACGAATACTATCCTTGTAGGTAAAATATAAATGATTTGATTTTAATTAAAATGCACTCCAAAAATTAACTATTTTTCTTTTAATATCAACTACTTAAAAAAACATTCTTAAATGTCAACCTCACACGAAGGCCTACCCTGACCCAACACTTCGCTTTTATATTTCATGTGCATTTCCATTTATCAAATAAAT
The DNA here is from genome assembly GCA_949825045.1 of Argyresthia goedartella. NCBI lineage: Eukaryota > Metazoa > Arthropoda > Insecta > Lepidoptera > Argyresthiidae > Argyresthia > Argyresthia goedartella. The sequence continues at coordinate 20,957,689 of OX463828.1, forward strand.
GCTCCCGTTACATGTTTACTTATATATTGTGGCATTATATATTTCAAGCTTATCCTTAGCCAATAAGAGTTTCAAGCATTATAAGATTTTGACAATTATATATTTTGATCATTATGTATTCCAACTCAATGGAAATAGAACTTATATTATATGACTACTGATTTGATATAATTTGAAAGAATATATTCTAAACGAGTTACTTTATATTAAGATTTCATATATTTAACATCATGTATTCCAAGTTTATGGAATTAGAGCTTATATCAAATTACTTTTTATATTTTGACAATTATTTATTCTGATTTGATATAATTTGAAATTGTATATATTTTGATTTTATATATTTCAGCCTGAAGACTAAAGATATTTAATCAATGTGTAATGCCCACTCTCACATACGGTGCCGTATATATATACATACAAATATAGACGTTCACGAAGGCGACTGTGCACAAAGTTACGGTAGCACAAATCAGAAATCAGACGCCGAACCAAGGTGGCTGATGTGGGTAAGTCGATAGCACGGCTTAAGTGGAAGTGAGCAGGACACTTGGCAAGACGAGAAGACGGAAGCTGGACCAGATCGGCGACAGAGTGGTGGCCAAGAGGAGGCCAAAGATCGGTCGGCAGACCATCTGCCAGATGGCCCGACGATGTGGCGAGGGTGGCAGGAAAGCAATGGACGCGGGTTGCGCAGGACCGTGCTGAATGGCGTGTTAATGAGGAGGCCTATACCCAACCCCTGGGACCCCTGAGAGGCTGATGATGATGATGATGATATTTTACACTTAAAACTTCAAATAAAAAATCGTCATGAAAGGTAGTCTGCCTTACACAGTTCCCCAACTCCAGTATGATTACAATTTCCATTGCCTCCGACGGCCGTGTCGGTCAGAGCCGACAACGGATGACGTCATCACCTCACAAAAAACAAGTAGTATTGTGACTCTACTAAATTAAAATGCTTTGTGCGACATGAACTTTTCGGTGTTTTTATACTTTATTGTGGATTTGCTTGCGAAATATTTGTTGAAGTCTTCTGATTCTCAAATATACTATCAAATCGTGGAGAGTTAAACACCTTTCTTGTTTGACCCCCTTTAACATTTCGACCGCCAACACAATACAACAAATATAAAATGTGTCACTCACACGCCAAACACGTTTGTTATTTGCAAAATACAATTTAATTCATACGAGATAAGGTCTCCTTTAATATAAAATGTGTGTCGGCTATAGCAGACGTGACGGCACGACGTGGCACGACTTGCAATGTTCGGCCATAGCCGACTGGGGCGGTCACAAGGTTCATTTACAAAATGTCGAGTAGTTCATTATTTGTTGCTGTGGCGGCAACAGAAATACATATTCTGTGAAAATGTACACGTTCTTGAGATGCAGCCCGCTGACGGACGGACAGACAGACAGGCGGACAGCGGAGGCTTTGTAATGGGGTCCTGTTTGCCACTCTTCGGGTATGGAACCCTAAGAATTAGAATTTTAATTTTAACAAAGGAAATATAGTTGCCACAAATAGTTCGACTCAACAGGCTATGATCCACATTATTATTTACTTTATTTTAAATATTTGTCCAAGAAATTAAGATGTAATAATATATTTTTTTGTTCTTAAATGTCAACCTAATACAAAGACTATTCGGGGGCTTCGCTGTGCTCGCCCCCTCTATATATATAGTCTTCGCTGTGCTCGCCCCTTCTATATATTGTCTTCGCTGTGCTCGCCCCCTCTATATATATAGTCTTCACCTATGTTAGCGCAGTGTTGACTGCTTGCCCTGCCTGGTACTTCGTTTGGAATTCAAGTTTAAACCATAGTAAACAATTCAACGGTTTTATCATATAGGTACTAACGCGTCATTTCGTAAGCAGTAAGTACAATACAGTTTAAAATTTATCGATAGTTTGTAACTAACGAGAGAAAAACGTTAGATTATTAACTAACGCGTTAGTTTGTAAACTGTCGACAAATTATAAACCAGACCGACAGGGTTCAGAACTTACGTTTCTTTTGTTCTTACATGTCAACCTAAGACGAAGGCTTCGCTGCACTCGCCCCCTTTAGTCTTCACCTAAGCTACCGCAGTGTTTGCCCTGTCATTTCGTTTGCAATTCAAGTTTAAACCAAGTTCACAATTCAAAGGTTTTTATTATACATTAACGCGTCACATCGTAAGCAGTGCGGTACACTTTACAATTTATCGATAGTTTGTAAACTAACGAAATAAAAGAAAAAAAACGTTAGATTATATACTAGCGGTTTTGACAATCTTACGGTGACATATAAGTATTTATAATATAAAGTTGAATCTGTGAGACAGCATCGTTATGACATTTTAGCGGCACTCAATTTAAGCAGAATGTTGTGCATTCGCCCAAAGCGGCGAAAAAATATGTATTATTGCAAATAGGCAAAATCGTAAAATGCTTTCCGTGCTGATGCGGTGCCGGTGCGTGATGCCAACCGTGGAGTATCATCATCATTGAACGAAGAAATCTTCAGCGGCGAAGCACTGCGATAATTTACCGCAGCGAAGCCCCCGAATAGTCTTCGTGTTAGTTCGACATGTATAACACAAAAAACGCCATGTAGTGCTGAATAAAAAATGCTACAAGAAAACCATGTTTGTAATGGTCGGCCACCTCATGAAATAACAAATTAAACGATACGGCCACGACATATCTATATTAGCAATAACAAAAACGTATACGTTAAGTTTATTGTTGTTGTATAATTTATTTTATTGTTGTTAACAAACATGACATTTTCATTGATCGTTCTCATGCTGTCATGTGAATTTACGCAAACTCATAAATATTCCACTTGTATAATGTCCGAATTCACGGAAGACTTCTCAAATTAAGCGCTACTTAAATGTCACTCTGGCTGCGGCGGCGGCGGCGGCAGCGGCGTTATTACCCGAGCGAGAGACAGTAACAGCATGATTCTGAGTCTCCGTCAAACTTCGAGTGGTCGGTTGTGCATTCCAGGCCGAGGCATCCTATAGTAAAGAGTATTTAGAGCTAGACGTGGATTTTGAAACGGTAATATGATTTGAACTATCATTACCACTTGTGATTGTGACGTTGAAATCGTTGAATACAGTGTGTGCAATTCCTATCCTCTTCAAATATGGCTTCAGGGAACTCTTCAGAGCTTCTAATAATAAGCAACATTCATGTATATAGTATTAGTATTTTATGTGTGGTACATTATACGGACGTTCCAACGGTGATGGAAAACATCGGGAGGAATCCTTCATTACTCCATAGCTGCGGCGATGGGCTAGCCCCCTGTTGCGCAAAATGGAGTATCGAATAACTGGCTAAAAGCGGGCACAACTGTGCCTCTGCCACCCCGTATGTGAAAATGGTGACGCATTGTTATGTTATGTACAAATTTGGTTTAATGGTAGAGTTGTCTTAATAGAGACAAGCTCGCCTTTGTACACTATTTTTTATGGGCAACAAATATAATGATCACCAAAATATTTTTTTCTTACCCAAAATGGGTAAATGATCACCAAAATTTGCAGAAAATATTAGGGCAAAATACTGCAGTAGCTTAGGTGAAGGGTAAAGGGGGTGAGCGAAGCGACGCCCCCTTTATCCTTCGTGTTAGGTTGAACACGTAAGTACAACAAACATACTTGAAACATAAACTTAAGTACACAAAACATAAAAAGAAGTCTGGTGATAATTTATCCAAACACAATTTTGTGATTTACTAATTCTGACAGTCATTTCGAATTTATTGTTAGTAAATTTTCGATTTTTTTGGTAATCGTTTAAACACAAGCCTTTTTGATGTAACTCTTTGTTATCTGTATATTGTTTGTGTGCTATAAAGAAATAATTAATCTATGAAATGAAAAAACAACATATATAAATCTACCTATGCGCGTACTCTACTCGTCTGTACAGTGCGTCTGTACTATGCGTGTACTCTACTCGTCTGTACAGTGCGTCTGTACTATGCGCGTACTCTACTCGTCTGTACAGTGCGTCTGTACTATGCGTGTACTCTACTCGTCTGTACAGTGCGTCTGTACTATGCGCGTACTCTACTCGTCTGTACAGTGCGTCTGTACTATGCGTGTACTCTACTCGTCTGTACAGTGCGTCTGTACTATGCGTGTACTCTACTCGTCTGTACAGTGCGTCTGTACTATGCGTGTACTCTACTCGTCTGTACAGTGCGTCTGTACTATGCGTGTACTCTACTCGTCTGTACAGTGCGTCTGTACTATGCGTGTACTCTACTCGTCTGTACAGTGCGTCTGTACTATGCGTGTACTCTACTCGTCTGTACAGTGCGTCTGTACTATGCGTGTACTCTACTCGTCTGTACAGTGCGTCTGTACTATGCGCGTACTCTACTCGTCTGTACAGTGCGTCTGTACTATGCGTGTACTCTACTCGTCTGTACAGTGCGTCTGTACTATGCGTGTACTCTACTCGTCTGTACAGTGCGTCTGTACTATGCGTGTACTCTACTCGTCTGTACAGTGCGTCTGTACTATGCGTGTACTCTACTCGTCTGTACAGTGCGTCTGTACTATGCGTGTACTCTACTCGTCTGTACAGTGCGTCTGTACTATGCGTGTACTCTACTCGTCTGTACAGTGCGTCTGTACTATGCGTGTACTCTACTCGTCTGTACAGTGCGTCTGTACTATGCGTGTACTCTACTCGTCTGTACAGTGCGTCTGTACTATGCGCGTACTCTACTCGTCTGTACAGTGCGTCTGTACTATGCGTGTACTCTACTCGTCTGTACAGTGCGTCTGTACTATGCGTGTACTCTACTCGTCTGTACAGTGCGTCTGTACTATGCGTGTACTCTACTCGTCTGTACAGTGCGTCTGTACTATGCGTGTACTCTACTCGTCTGTACAGTGCGTCTGTACTATGCGTGTACTCTACTCGTCTGTACAGTGCGTCTGTACTATGCGTGTACTCTACTCGTCTGTACAGTGGTTGTATTATCCGTAATCTTACGTTGTGTACCAAATATTTTTTTCTATTTGGAATTCAGCTAATACAAAAATTTGCTATCCTTTAGATCCATGTCGCCATCATAATTATTTAGATATCACCCGTACATATTAAAGCTATGGTGTGTAACCACCACGTAAAAATTGTGGATTTATATGTATACAAGAACTTCTCACACGCGTCGAGGACAAGGCCCTAATCTGACCTGTCAACAATCCGCACATCAGCAGGCTAAGTTAACCCATCGACCCAGCAGCCCAACATGCCGCAACGTATCACTTTCGCCCAAACTCTTCCTTTCGCTACGAATAAGTTAGGAAAACATTTTCAGCGCCCCGACCCCCTTCAACCCTGTTTGTCTGTACTTACCTGCACAGATATAGCGCGCTCACCCCCGAGCCCAGCCACTATCATCTATACCTACTATTGCCTCAACCTTACACAACAGCCTATTTAACTTCACCCTCTCAGACCAAACTCAGTCTCAGCTTTTACACAATACGGATCAATGTTGAGACGGTATGCCATGGTGGTTAAGTCTTTTGATGATGGATACTTCCCCCCCCCCCCCACCCTGCCATCCCGCGCCCTACCTCATGCATTTAAATTGCTTCATTACCGAACGGGACCCGGCTGGCTAGGGCTGTGCCGGATGAAAGTTATTTTGTGAAAACTCCGCGCTTAGGGAAAAGTTGGAGGTTTCTAGTTCCGTTTGGGTTAGATGCCTATTTAGGTTGTTGATACGTACAAAGATAGTAGGGTTCCTTGGTCAATGTTGCTCCGTTAGATGGAAACTTAATTAACTTGCCCATTCGTTTCTAAAGAATAGAGCTCATTCAGATACCTTTTACGTTTTGTATGGTAACTTTATTGCTAATTAATTGCAAATACGGTTTGGAGCGGTGCTACTACATCGTCGTCGCACTTAAAATATATGCCAATTAAAAAGCAGTTCATGTAACCATTTTTCCTACTATAACTCCCAGCCTCATACACATCACACCACTGCCTCTCCCAACTGCGGTCGCAAAGGCACATAAAATTACCTGCGGTTACCGGAACAATTTCGCCGAATTTTCCACAAGTGCCAACCCTACATCCCCGGGGCAGGACGGCTGGGATGTCCTCTCCTATCTGCACGCCAATCATTACCCAGGGTTGCCACTCGCCAGCCAGACGAAAATTTTGCATGCCACCAATACTGTTGTGCTTTCTGACCATCATTATGTATTTTGCCGAGAAAAAAACCCATTATGGCGTGGGCTGATGTAATTAGTGCAAAAAGGCTCGTTGCCGCTTTTCTGTAGCCAAGAGTTTGTTATTATACGCAAGTGCCGGGTCTGAGGAAACTCTCCCTGCGTGTATGCTATACTTGCATATACTATACGTATCCCACGTATTCCTCTGATGATCTACAGGGTGTAACGGAGAGGTATAGTTAACTTATTTGGTCATTATTCTGAACAACGTTCAATTTGAAGCTAATTTGATCGGAGTAAGTCAACCAATGGAAACTGCAACTGGTTTGTTCTTCTATTGAAAACCTAGCCCCATATATTTTGCTGAAAGCTGGTATTAAATCATCGTGTGTTCCTAGCAACCAATCAAAATGTTTTGATTTTTGTAGGTATTAAACAATATGCTTAAAACACGCATTTTTGCATACAATGGCTTGTGTAGTAGGAGGACCTCAGCTACCAATTGGTTTAGTTAGAGCAACATCTCCATACATGTTGGGCCGAGCGGTCGAACGATAGTATGGAGAAGTGAATCGGTTTTAATGTGGAAGCTCTCCCCTTATGCAGTGACTCAATTCGACCAAAAACTGTGGAAATATAACTGTTTGCCCATACTACTAAATGTCAATTAGATTTGACGTGAATTTGAGCAACTGAATAACTGGACTGTTCAGAACCTTTCTGTAACTACTTGAATAATCTTTTGGTTGCATATATCAATGTGCTGAGTGCCAAAACAAAATTCACAATAATGAACAAGTTAGCCACCTCTTTTCTTTACCCCTTTCTTTGACAGACTGACAGAAAAGAGGGTCCCTAAGTCCCTGTCAGTCACCTCAGCAGTCGCGAAACAAAACGCATCCAACAATGCTTGTATTCAAAGAGTCGCCACTTTACGCTTGGTCAGATCATAATAGGGCTCCGCGTAACATTCGAAACTGATCTTCTTCGTGTGTGGCCACCAGGTCCAGGTGAAAGCATTCGATTGTAATTTAAGATAATAACAGTCCAGCTAGACAAATACAAGTACCACTCGTTTCACACACGAGCGAAAAAATAAACTAAAGCAAATTAGACTAGTGCTTATTAGTCGGAATTTTTCCGGTCTGTTTTAATTTTAGGTTACATAAATAAACAGGTTTTAAGAGAAATGTGATAGTGTTTTACGGGGTTGTTGAGGAAGGTCATTCTGAACAACTTTCAGTATGTCAACGACTTGGAGCACATTTATGTTTCACTTTTCCACACAAAACAGTTGACCGCCCGGCCCGCCTTTATTTCGGAGTGATAAATAAATTCGGATTCACAGTGAGAAATAAATTCGGATTCAGAATAATATCCCTAACAACCACATTAAATATGACTACACCACTCTGTCACTCCCTGTATTACTATCGATGGGATATCTTTTGTAAGCAGCTGGGTTTGAACATTACATTGATATACTGTCGCCTGTACAGTAAGAAAACGTAATTAGCTGGTCGATCTTGCGTACAAATTAAGCTATAGTATGTACCTATATCTATAATTATTTAGATAATTCCATTTCTTACTGTACGCGCGTAGCATGTGGCTCTAAACTGGCATTAAGAATCTTGTAGGTTAAGAAAGTACCTAATACCATGCAAGGTCCAGTACAGAAAATATAATACGATGAGCATCAAAGTCAAAGGTTTTGTACTGGCCAGTAACATTTATTTGTTTAGGTACCTTTAATCTACAAGATTGGTAATGCGAGTTTCCTGTAATGCTTTGTGATTTACCTACATTTGTGATTACTTATGGTATAAGTCTGAATTTATAGCTATGGAAGTATAATAGGAGTACTCGTTAAGTTCATCTTTTGGTGTCACATAATTTTATTAAAATATACACGCTTGTGACATCACAGTAAGAACTAAATCGACACAAACAGACTAAACTTCTAAGGACACAGAAACAACAGCTTACAGGGTATAAAACAGATCTTACTTATAACATAGACATATGTTATTTATTTATTATTATTTATGTACTACTACAACAAGATACCTCTGGAGATCTTGAAATTGCCATTTGAGCAATTTAAAAACCATAAAAACGTTAAAGCGAATTTGTCGAAAAAGGGATATTACAATGTTCAAGATTACTTAAATGTCGGGATTGTATGGGGTTAATCTGGCTCAACACAGACCTTGCTGTTAATAATTTTGTAATCCTGCTTATTAATTATGATAATGATATGACAATATTTGTATTAGTTAAGCAAAAGTAATTTTTAAAAGAGATCTAAACATCAATCTGTGGGATTTTCTACGCCCTTTTTCTCCCAAGTGGTCCAATGTAGAGAAGTGGCAAAAAATGACGATTGCTAAGTATATTTAAATATCTACAGTAATAAAGACATTTGGAATTTGGAATATGTCCTCATCTTGTCCCACAAACTACGTTTTACATACGAACTTACAGTAGAGGACCAATCACCCGCCTGTGGTCAGCGGGTTACGTCCCTCCTCATCATCAACTGTAGTCTAGGGATGCCTAGTAGATACTTACTAGAGCATGCACAATCACATGAAAAGAAAAAAAAACATCAACTGCATTTAGTTGTGAAGTTTCCTTCCACTTGCAGATGTTCTTCAATCCCTGCGAGCGTCAACAATTTGCCTATTTTGCCGCCAATTCACGCTAATGTGGCCACAATGGACGAATCTAATATCAATAACGCTACTTATAAACCATCCAATCAACTAAAGGTGTCGCATTACTATCCACTATTGTTAACATGTTTACAAACAAAATAAGGGCTTGTCATAATCTGTTTTTGGAGGCGTCCTTTGTATTTTTCGGTCTGGCAACTTTTGAGGCTGAATGTTTTTTCAAGCCAAGCCAATTTGAAAAGAAAAAAATACTTTCGGCGGCTTAGCGAAGGTATGGATTTCAACATTTTCAACGCCTTTTTGTTAGTTTTGCGAGTTACATAAAAGGTTGTATTTAAAAGGGAAAGGTAAGTTTTTGTAGCGTGCTCAGATGCAGACAGAGTGACAGACAATGCAGTTTGGTGGTCTTTATGCGGCGATGATCCTGCTTGACAGTTGAAAGTTGTCATTTTTACTGTGAAATCTGAGAAGTCTACTGATTTTACTTTCAATTTCAATGGATTTGTGTGGATTTTTCGGAAGAATGCACATTGTTTGATTTCATTCTTCAATCGCACCGCCCATCAAATTTACAAGGAAACCGCATTGGAATTTATTAGGCGAGCGAAGCGAACCTACAACTTGGCCACAATCCAGCACGCCTCACTATTAGAAATCAGCATAAAATAAATTGTATGGACTGCAATGATTCTGTGTTTTTTCCGGTTCAAAAACACCGATTCTGTGTTTGTTCCGGAAACTCGCAGACGCAGGCGCTGCCTACAGCAGGCTAATAGTTGCAGGTTATCAAGAGATCCCGCTCACCCCTACAAAGCTGCTTGTTCTGCTAGTAAGAGTATTTATGTTGAGAGATATGAGGAGAGGGACTATTGATAATAGGCTAGTATTTAATCGCACATCAAAAATACTGATTTGCACATCAAAAAGGATCCGCAAAAAACATGAGTACTTACGTTTATGTTTTAAGTATTTGTTGTTGTTCTTACATGTTGAACCTTCGCTTCGCTCACCCCCTTTACCCTTCACCTAAGCTACCGCAGCAAATATAAGGGATATTTGCTGCGCAAATAAGTATTTTTGATGTGCAGTTTAATATTTCCCTTGATAATATGGGTATACTCTTTTTCACCTTTGCCTACCTTCGCATATGGTGAAAATGAACTAGACCTCGGGAACATTTCAGGATCAACTGTGTCGCGTAGGGTCACACACGCGTCAATGAAGCAGCGTTACACCATGATCTGAGAAAATGCAAGCATTTGTGTGTTTATCTAATTTTCTTCCATTGTACCCAACAAAAAAAAATTGCACACTTCTATTTAAGTTAACAATCAGAATACACGCGAAAACTTCAATGCATCAGTCCGTTCACTACTAGAGCAGACAGTAAATGCATGCATTCTTCATCTTCATCTTCATTTCATTTCAATTACTGCTGGTTCGTTTCTAGTTTGGTATATTTCGACATGTACATAACTTACATCTATGTACTATTTATTTATTCGTAGTGGACGCTACTTGGTTTTATCTTTCATACTTTATAGTTTAAATATCACGGGAGTGCTAAGTCAAAGAGAAGAAGTAGCTAAATAAATAAAAAAACTCAAAGAGAAGAAGTAGCTAAATCAAGTGTACTACACTGTCACCGAGTAGTCGAGGTTCGATTTCACAAGGTCACCCCGGGAGGTTCCAATCCCGGCCGAGGAAGTGAACAATCATGCAATCGGATATTGCATGTTTCGCTGTTTCTCGTAAGCCATAGGGCAGGACGACCAAAATAATATATATAATAATATAACATAATATAATATAATATAATGAAATATAATATAATATAATATAATATAATATAATATAATATAATATAATATAATATAATATAATATAATATAATATAATATAATATAATATAATATAATATAATATAATATAATATAATATAATATAATATAATATAATATATATAATATAATGTAATATAATATAATATTATATAATATAATATAATATATATATAATATAATATAATATAATATAATATAATATAATATAATATAATATAATATAATATAATATAATATAATATAATATAATATAATATAATATAATATAATATAATATAATATAATATAATATAATATAATATAATATAATATAATATAATATAATATAATATAATATAATATAATATAATATAATATAATATAATATAATATAATATAATATAATATAATAATACCTTGGACTCTATTTACACACATTGATCTAGCCCCAAACTAGGATTCCCTCTTTATCTTGGGTACTAGACAACGATAGATATACCTATATAGATAAATATTATTCTTGGATAGATAAACAACCATGACTAGGGTACAGATATCCGTTCTCATCAAACAAATATTTGCTCCCACCGGGACTCGCACCCGGGACCCTTGGCTTCGTAGGCAGAGTCACTGCCGACTCAGCCATTCGGGTCGTCAAATAGGCCTATACTCCGTAGTGGGGTGTATGTGAGCTGGTTGATGATGATGATGATGATCAGTATCCTAATTTGAATCCTAAGCATACTGTAAATAATCCGTCAAGTGCGGTTCGGACTTACACACGAAGAGTTCCGTACTTAACCCTTAAGATTGCGAAACCGATATCAAACCAATTGCGCCACGTCATGTGATAAGCCGCGGAATCTACGATCATATTTAAATCATAATACATCGCTGGGGGAGTCAAAACACGTCTCTTGTCTGGGGACTCCCTTTCATTGAATAAATACCGTGTAGTTCATTATTTGTTGATATTCTGTGAAATTTTCAACTCTCTTAAGGTTTATAAGAGACAGTCCGCTGATGGACAGACGGACAGCGGAGGCTTAGTCCCGTTGCCACCCTTCTGGTACGGAACCCTAAATTTGCATACTCATGTGTAGTAATAAACCACATGCATCTACCGGCCGCTGCCGCACTACATATACAGCGAGGCGTGAACGCCTGCATCAGACAGCGGAGGGGGGTACAAACAGTATTCTTAATTTTTTACCTCATCCCGGCCCGGATTAGGTTAAAGCCCTTTTGATTGGCAGCCGCCGTCGGATGCACACGTCTGGTGAAGCGTGAGGTGTTGCAGCGGATACCTTGAGGCGAAAGATCGCTGGAAATATGCAAGGGCCAAATCTTCCCAATGCAGACTGGTTCATAAACTGGTTTAATTTAATTAATTGGGTTTTCTATAGCACCGAGATATTAAAGAGATATAAAAAAACAAGTTTTGTTCTGTGACTCCAACAAGGACTGTTGAGCTATAAATAATAATAGCATATAATCATTTACATACAGTCACATACATTGCTTTTGGCCCAACAGTGGGAATTAGAAACGGCGACGTCACAAACATGTATGTCGTCCTGATATCATTAAAGTGAAAATCAGAATGAGTATTTGTGGATGAATCACCATAGCCGAGATGATCCTAATTCGCTAACTGACCTGAGAAAAAACTTTATTAGCTGCTTATGGCGGAATGCTCAGTCTGCTGCTCTAATAGAGAGCCACTTAAATCTAATACTGCACAGTGATTTGCACCAGCACGACTAAGAGTGAGTCAAGCTTTGAGTTGTAATTAGTACATCCCGGCCTTTTGCGTGTAAAGATATATGTTGTGGGTGTCACTGAGTAAGCCCACACGATCTCAGTAGTCCCACTGATCCGTGTATGTGAGTGTATGTGTGAGTGTGTGTGAGAGTGTGTGTGAGCATTCGTCACGGAGATGTTCTCACGCGCTACCCGTGTTGCTGCCAGTTATAAGCCTGAAGAGGATTAGCCGGCGCTAGGGCTGCCTCGCAGCGCTGGGCTCGATTTTACATTGATTTCCAATGGGAAATATTAAACTGCACATCAAAAATACTGATTTGTACAGCCCGACCCGAATGGCCGAGTCGGCAGTGACCCTGCCTACGAAGTCCCGGGTTCGAGTCCCGGTGGGGACAAATATTTGTTTGATGAGAACGGATATCTGTACCCTAGTCATGGTTGTTATCTATCTAATTATAATTTTTATCTATATAAGTATATCTATCGTTATCTAAGCTAGATCAATGTGTGTAAAACTATTTACACACATTGATCTAGCCCCAAACTAGGATTCCCTGTATCTTGGATACTAGACAACGATACACATACTTATAAAGATAAATATTATACTAAGATAGATAAACAGCCATGACTAGGGTACAAAAATCCGTTCTCATCAAACAAATATTTGCCCCCACCGGGACTCGAACCCTATATATTATATATATCCCTTATATTTGCTGCGGTACCTTAGATGAAGGGTAAAGGGGATGAGCGAAGCGAAGCCCCTTTTACCCTTCGTGTTAGGTTCAACATGTAAGAACAACAACAAACACTATATTTAGAGACTAGACTTAAGTACTCATTAAATATTTAAAACATAAAAAGTGTTTTTGCTGATCCTTTTTTGCTGCTCAAATAAGTATTTTTGATGTGCGATTAAATACCAGCCATTTCCAATTAGAAGTAAGATTTCTAAAAGTGATGGGAATCATCGTGAGGAAACCTTCATATCCATGAACCTGCCGCCGCAGGCGATGAGCTAGCCCTTTGTCATGCAAAATATATGGAATAACTGGCTAAATGTGGACACAACGGTACCTCTGCCAAGCCGTATGGAAAATGGCGTGAAACTTTGTTTGTTTCCAATTAGACTGCTATGAATCGAAATGAGAAAATGTTATTAATTTATTGTCCCAATCAAACTCTACGCTCTGACCTTTTTACTCGAATACGGCGAAGCCAAATGGAAGGCCTGGAAAGAGAACACGGATTCTTTATGGGACGTATTTAGATGTATGACTGTAAATCCAGTTTTTGCTTGGCAAAAATACTGGTTTTGCCTGACTGAATTACTAAAAAACGACAAAAAAAGAGTGTGCTTTAGACCACACAACTGAAGTAAAACTTCTTTAGCTCTAATGCTTCAAAAATACATCTCCTGCACTGTGAATGGCTATGAGAGGAAGAGAGAAAGAAAATGTGCGCGCGCGCCTCTCGTTCGCCTCGCCCGATCACACTTTTCGTAACGCTCTCGTCACGCATTCGCCAGCTTACTCCCCAAGTCAAGCGTGCGTAAAGAAGTTTTACTTCAAAAATGAGCGCGACAAGAAATACTGGCGTCGTCTGACATAAATACTGAAGTGCGCGACTTGAAATCTAAAAACAGCAACTTGAAAACCTTGATTCGATTTACATAAAATACAACGCGAGCGTTGTTTTTTGTTCTTACGTGTTCAACCTAACACGAAGGATAAAGGGGGCTTCACTTCCCTCTCCCCCTTTATCGTTTCCCCTACAATGACCCACCTCTTCGTCCAGACAGTTTTTATTTAGCCAATAAGCGGTGGCTAAACCATTAAGTAATTTAGTCGCGCAAATCAGGAATTTTGTCACGCAATTCAGTATTTTTTTCGCTTATTTCAGGAAATTCCGCTGTTCATGGTGTTGTTAATTAGGTCGTTTTATTATTTCCCATCATTTATATATTCGGTACATGTATATAGTGGTTTCAGCTGTCGAGGTGTTAATCAATATTCGTAAATCCTTCTTCAGAAGGCAGTTTCGCAGAAGCGCTCCCGTTAGGCACCCTACATAAAAATTAATAAACCTCGTTGTGGCAACCCTAACGCAACTGTCAGCGCGCTTCGACAGTGACAATTCATTCAGGCTACCTGCGCCTGCGCGTAATCCATGTGACATACGAGACAGTGCCCAAAGAGTGCGCTCTCCGCAGAACTGACATAAAATAAGACCTGTATAGGAAGCTTCATTTCATTATCCATTAGAGTCACTGACAGTTGATGCTCAAGGGCGTACCCAGGATTTCAGCTAGGGGGGGGCAGCTCATACCTGTTTCGAGAAGATGGTCGGTCAGGTTTTCAGTAAATTTTCATGATTTTTTTGTTTCAATAGAAACAAAAAAATCATGAAAGCAGCAGCCCCCCCCCCCCCCTGCCCCTACCTGGGTACGCCCTTGTTGACGCTAACGGCAAATTATTCCTGCTATTTTTTTGTTCTTGGAGGGGGAAAATGGAATCACCGATGCCCAGCACCCGCAGCACGCCGAACTCGCGGGCTGTGTTGACGTTGACGCGGGATAGTGAAGGACAGAGCTATGCGCTATACAAAGCTCTGTCTCTCACCTTTCGCGACCAACCCCCTTCTCCCCCCCGCGTTCAGCATACAGACCTCCCTGAGGATTTAAGGAAGATTATTCCTGTTGTTCAGAACTTATATACGGGAGACGGGAGATGTCCAGGGAACTCTATTGTCCGTCCTGTACTGAGCTTCATGTCTAATGACTGCGCAGGAGTCGGGACACATATCAGCGCCATTTTTGCTGTTACTGCTTCAAGATATGATTAAGTCGTCTGAGCTATGAACTTCATATAGACTTTTACGTTTGACACCTTGCACCAGCTTCATCCCAAACTCATTGAATGAAGCCAAACTCATTGAATGAAGCCTAGAAGCCTTCGGTGATACCCCGCAATCGATGAAATGCTTAGACCGTCAGCAGACGAAAATGTTTTGTATACAGTGTATAATGCTTTGGCCCAGTCAATTATATCTTATTGCATAGCGGCTTGGGGTGGCGCACCAAAAACACTAATTATAAAATTTGAAAGGGCTCAAAGAGCTGTCCTTAAGGTACTTCTAAGAAAGCCTTTCAGATACCCCACTGAATTGCTTTATACTGAGTGCAAAATGCTTCCGGTAAGGCAACTTTTCATCCAACAGGCTATTCTGAGAACACACACAAGTCGCCCATACGATCCTTTGCTACTCCTAAAGCGGAGAAAAGACAGAGTGTTTGAGATAGAACGCTGTGAAACCGCTCAAGCTCAAAGGCAGCTTTATGTCACCGGCCCTCGTCTCTACAACAAAATCAGCAGGGACGTCGAGCTTTATTATCTACCCAAAACCGTCTGCAAAACATTAATAAAAAAATGGCTGCTCAGGCTCTCCTATGGAGACACGGAGAAGCTTCTTGACATTCCAAATTAGGAAACCAAAATAACAAAATTACCTGGATTCCATACCTCAACTCATTATCCCCCTCCTTTCCTTCACCAACTCCACATGCACAACACACACAAAATTAACACACACACACTACACTCCACATTTATACTCTACATTCACATCACACTACACACTCTCTTTACAATAATTACAATTAAGTTTTAGTGTTAGTATTATACCCACCAATTGTGTACCCTAATACCTGCCAATTGTGTACCCTAATTTGTTTTTATACTGTAGATTATTATTATTATTATTTTTCTGTAGATTTACCTTTTTTGATTACCTGCATAAATCAAAAAATAGTTAAGTACCTACTATTGTACAAAATAAAATATGTACCCACTGGGAAGTAACTGTCTCCCATGATACAGGTTTTTCCTACTTTGGGAGGCAGGGACCTCAAATATGTTAACCCTGTTATTTTGAACAATAAAAATTATTCTATTCTTAAATGATTCTAAATTGTATGAGCATGAGATGAACCATAGACACACGGGCATAGAGACATAAGGCTGCTGGGGGGATCACAACGTATTATTCTGATTCAGTTTAGGAACAAAACGTGATCCGCAAACATACCATAACAGTCTTAAAACAAGTCTTAGATATCGGTAAATAAAACTCAATGGTTGGTTGCCATCTTAATGTCCTTGTATTGAACCTAATCTCAATAGTGTGGTCACCGCCCTGTCAAGTTCTGTCACATCTGTAGCACCAACTCTTTGACCAACGGCTCATCGTTTAGAAACATTTATTGATATGTATTGATGTCCAAGTGGATTTATTAAAATAATCCTGATGCACTATGGCTAGATCGTATCAGGTTAGGCAAAACCCGTACAATAGGTGGAGGATTGTTTGTTCTCACGGCTATTGAATCTCTGGTGGTTGTGATTATTACGAGCCGAGAATTATGTCAGGAGGTGAACTAGCAACATACTAATGATGGATCTCCTGGTGGAAAATATGAATGTCATCTAAGTAGGTTTATTAAAGAAAACTTACATTTTCAAAGATCTATTGAAGTTCTTTAAATTCACTCTTGCCTTTGCTGAGCCAATATTGTTTTATTCGTAAATGATAATACAAATTACTGTAACAAATACTACAAAAGTAACCGAATGAATTAATAATAATAATAATACCTTGGACACTATTTACACACATTGATGAAGCCCCAGACTAGGATTCCCTAACTTGGGTACTAGACAACGATACACAAACTTATATGCCAGCTTACTCCCCAAGTCAAGCGTGTGTAAAGAAGTTTTACTTCAAAAATGAGCGCGACAAGAAATACTGGCGTCGTCTGACATAAATACTGAAGTGCGCGACTTGAAATCTAAAAACAGCAACTTGATAACCTTGATTCGATTTACATAAAATACAACGCGAGCGTTGTTTTTTTTTCTTACGTGTTCAACCTAACACGAAGGATAAAGGGGGCTTCGCTTCCCTCTCCCCCTTTATCGTTCACCTACAATGACCCACCTCTTTGTCCAGACAATTTTTATTTAGCCAATAACCGGTGGCTAAACCATTAAGTAATTTAGTCGCGCAAATCAGGAATTTTGTCACGCAATTCAGTATTTTTTTCGCTTATTTCAGGAAATTCCGCTGTTCATGGTGTTGTTCATTAGGTCGTTTTATTATTTCCCATCATTTATAAATTCGGTACATGTATATAGTGGTTTCAGCTGTCGAGGTGTTAATCAATATTCGTAAATCCTTCTTCAGAAGGCAGTTTCACAGAAGCGCTCCCGTCAGGCACCCTACATAAAAATTAATAAACCTCGTTGTGGCAACCCTAACGCAACTGTCAGCGCGCTTCGACAGTGACAATTCATTCAGGCTACCTGCGCCTGCGCGTAATCCATGTGACATACGAGACAGTGCCCAAAGAGTGCGCTCTCCGCAGAACTGACATAAAATAAGACCTGTATAGGAAGCTTCATTTCATTATCCATTAGAGTCACTGACAGTTGATGCTCAAGGGCGTACCCAGGATTTCAGCTAGGGGGGGGCAGCTCATACCTGTTTCGAGAAGATGGTCGGTCAGGTATATTGAAACAAAAAAATCATGAAAATTTACTGAAAAGATATTTTGTTTCCAACACTTCATTTTGCGCTGAGTAGGTAACACGTTTTTAATTCCCACTTGCCAGGAAAATTGACGTTTATTTTATCTTCTAGGAGGGGGCAGCAGCCCCCCCCCCCCCCCCCCCCTGCCCCTACCTGGGTACGCCCTTGTTGACGCTAACGGCAAATTATTCCTGCTATTTTTTTGTTCTTGGAGGGGGAAAATGGACTCACCGATGCCCAGCACCCGCAGCACGCCGACCCCGCGGGCTGTGTTGACGTTGACGCGGGATAGTGAAGGACAGAGCTATGCGCTATACAAAGCTCTGTCTCTCACCTTTCGCGACCAACCCCCTTCCCCCCCCCCCCCCTGCGCGTTCGGCATACAGACCTCCCTGAGGATTTAAGGAAGATTATTCCTGTTGTTCAGAACTTATATACGGGAGACGGGAGATGTCCAGGGAACTCTATTGTCCGTCCTGTACTGAGCTTCATGTCTAATGACTGCGCAGGAGTCGGGACACATATTAGCGCCATTTTTGCTGTTACTGCTTCAAGATATGATTAAGTCGTCTGAGCTATGAACTTCATATAGACTTTTACGTTTGACACCTTGCACCAACTTCATCTGTCAAATTGGTATCACGCAAGTAGCATCATAATGGAGGCCAAACCCAAACTCATTGAATGAAGCCTAGAAGCCTTCGGTGATACCCCGCAATCGATGAAATTGTATGAGCATGAGATGAACCATAGACACACGGGCATAGAGACATAAGGCTGCCGGGGGGATCAAAACGTATTATTCTGATTCAGTTTAGGAACAAAACGTGATCCGCAAACATACCATAACAGTCTTAAAACAAGTCTTAGATATCGGTAAATAAAACTCAATGGTTGGTTGCCATCTTAATGTCCTTGTATTGAACCTAATCTCAATAGTGTGGTCACCGCCCTGTCAAGTTCTGTCACATCTGTAGCACCAACTCTTTGACCAACGGCTCATCGTTTAGAAACATTTATTGATATGTATTGATGTCCAAGTGGATTTATTAAAATAATCCTGATGCACTATGGCTAGATCGTATCAGGTTAGGCAAAACCCGTACAATAGGTGGAGGATTGTTTGTTCTCACGGCTATTGAATCTCTTGTGGTTGTGATTATTACGAGCCGAGAATTATGTCAGGAGGTGAACTAGCAACATACTAATGATGGATCTCCTGGTGGATAATAGGAATGTCTTCGAAGTAGGTTTATTAAAGAAAACTTACGTGCATTTTCAAAGATCCATTGAAGTTCTTTAAATTCACTGTTGCCTTTGCTGAGCCAATATTGTTTTATTCGTAAATGATAATTCAAATTACTGTAACTAATACTACAATAGTAACCGAATGAATTAATAATAATAATAATACCTTGGACACTATTGATGAAGCCCCAGACTAGGATTCCCTATCTTGGATACTAGACAACGATACACATATGTACTTATATAGATAAATATTATACTTAGATAGATAACAATCATGACTAGGGTACAAACATCCGTTCTCATCAAACAAATATTTGCCCCCACGACACTCGAACCCGGGACCCTTGGATTCGTAGGCAGGGTCACTGCCGTCTCGGCCATTCGGGTCGTCAATTGTCGGTTAAATAAAGTATATTTTTTATTCAATCAACAAAACTTAGAAGCCGTTTGTAGTGCAGAGTTGTGGCAAGGAGATCCATTCAAAAAGAGGTCCATTCAAAAACTTGATGCCAATCTTCCTAGAACGGACGTGGGGCTTATGGCCAGTCACATAATCGCGGGTTTGTATTCAAATTTCGAACATTTGAATACAATGAAGGGCTACTGAGATTGATCCAACGACAATGATGAGATGGGCGAGTCATGGACTCTTTACTCTACATTTTTTGTATGACCAATATGGATCTTCATACTGCCGTCTGAAGAGGACAATTTCCAATGAGACTCCAATGGGATTTAGGCTGATTGTACCTGGGGGTTATAACTTTTCACACCATTGACTACGGTGATTGTTCATAAGGGAATAATGACGGTTGGACGTAAATGTTGATATCGCTTTAATAGTCTCATTTAATTAAATCAAAATCATCGTTAATGGAGATTTCGTTCATCAGACTAAGCTACGCTTTACCCAGAATTTCTTTATATATGTCACCGTCAGATAGTCAAAACCGTTAATTGATAAACTAATGCGTTAGTTGATGAACTATCGACAGAGTTAAGAATTTACGTTTCTTCTTTTCTTACATACCAACTTAACACGAAGGCTATTCGGGGGCTTCGCTGCGCTCGCCCCCTCTGTCTTCACCTAAGCTACCGCAGTGTTTGCCCTGGTATTTCGTTGGCAATTCAAGTTTAAACCAGTTTACTATTTAACGGGTTTAACCGTTAGTTTATGAACTAACCCGTCATATAGCAAGCAGTACGCTACAGTTTACTAACCGTCGATAGTTGACCAACTAACGAGAAAAAAAAACGTTGATTTATCAACGGTTTTGACTATCTTGCGACATATATTTACTTTACAGTGCCCAGAATTTGCACTTAATTTAGATTTTTCTACTAAATACATCAAACTAACAAACAATATATATATTTTTAAGTATGACATTGAACTACCCCACACACTCAGAGGGTGGTTTCCCAAGTATTTCCGGATTTGGACTACAAAAAACTACCCATTTGAATACAGTAGTCGATGCTTTTTTGACAGTATTTTTTCTTTCTTTTAAAGCTCGAAGGTGTCACAGATCTTTATCATGGTCGGACTTAACGATCTTATAAGAAGGTGCGGTCGTGTCAACCTTTTTTCGTTTCTTCTTTTTTAACGTCACACCGAATTAGGTAAATCTCGGCACCCGGGAAGTGATCCTCGTGAGCCTTGGGACGGAGTTTAAAGCGAACTTTGTCTCGAAACCAATACATTGAAAAAATGCCAACTCCACAGCCACATTTTGTCAATTTGCTAAAGTGTCTTGTAATTATCTGAAATAGGACTCAACAAAGATCTAAGATTCGAAAACGAAATCTTCGCCTCTGAGATCTTCGACAGATATTCCAGGACCAGCTATAAATGGATTAACGTCACTTTTTAGGGTTCCATACCATAAAAGTAAAAAAAGGAAGGCTTACAGTATCCCTTCCTTATCGGTCCCTCTGTCCGTCAGTCCGCCCGTCTGTCTGTTAAGTTAGGTACTAAGTTGAAATTAATATTTATCGCTCAGGTCGGTGGAGAAAAAATTAAACGTCTAGTTCAACGCAATCAAAAGACACGGCTGTTTGAGTCACAAATTTGTCGGATTTTCTTGATACCCGCGAGGAAATCAAAACCTATAAGGGTATTTCCCGTTGACCTATAATCATGAAACTTGGTAAGAAGCACGAGTCAAGGAAAATTCCGATTTAAAGAACCATCACAAAAATGCGATTTGTGCGGAACCCTCAGTGCTAGAGTCCGACTCGCACTTGGCCGGTTTTTTATTATTTTTAACAGCTCGAAGGTGTCATCGTATAATCGTCAGTAAAAATGTCAATCGCTCCACTGCCTCACGTCACCCGTCCCGCTCGTATTGCGCTGATATTTTTATGTAAGTTTTTTCTTTTTTTTTCTTAAGGTATTTTTTATTTTTTGTTTTGTATAATTTTTAATGCAGATGACTGACGAGTCGAGTACCCTTCGTATCATTTTTGTACCTTTATCCTAACTGTGCTTGACTCTCTTGACTTTGTAGGAGGAGTATAAGATGCAGGTTTTGCAATGAGTTATTTGTCACACTGTGGAAAGTAAGCGCCGACTGTCATGTTACTATATTTATCTACACACGTATCATAAACCCTCTTTACTGCATACGATAACCGCACGTTACGATCAGCATAATGTTAAACTACTTGGTAAAAACTAATGTCTTATCTGAAAAATTACACATTATGACCATAATGTGTAGTTTTTCTACATATTATGGCATTCAAATTTCGAACGCCGACGCCTGCCTGCGTGCCGCTCCTAGTTTGTCTGTGAAGTTGGTATTGACATTCAAACGAACGCCGACGCCCGCCTGCGTGAAGTTGGTACCACAGAACAAGCTAAACAACTGCAGAGCCACAATGCCGGTCAAACACGCGGTTCCTGAACACATCAAAGAGAGCTTATGATATGTGTGTAGATAAACTAGTGTATGTAACTGTACATAATTAGGCATTAAAACTCTCGAGTGATATTATTATGAAACTCGCCTTCGGCTCGTTTCATAAACCCACTCTCGAGTATTAATGCCCTCCAATATGTAGCAGTCACATAAACTACTATTTTGACGCCACAAACTAAAAATTTGTTGAATTCTATTGAAGCGAAATAATCTATCAACCATAGTGGCAATAAATCCGTAGGCGTGAATATATAATTGAAATAAAAAGTTAAACTTTACTTAAACCCTTTGTTTAGTAACCAAATGAGTATATAAATATGCAATTGTATGCCCACCCTTTAATACCTAGAATTGAGAAGCTCCGGTGGCTATTTATAGTCTTCATCATCAGTTCGACTTCACCAAGTCATGCCCTGCCATGCCTTCACAAGACATAACCATTTCTGTCTTCATTAATTAAAGAGTATTCCTTTTGTTTCACCATGATCCCATTAGCAGATCGTGACCGGCGTTGATAACTTGTTGAGAAGCTCTCCTGGAACCTACGTCACCATCTCCTACATTCCACCATATTACATTATTGCGAGCATACTTTACTAAAATAACATAGCACCCAACCACATAAAAACTGTTTAAAAATAAACAACGCTATTTTGTCAAAAATATTTTCATATCCACATTTTGAATAATAATAATAATAATACCTTGGACACCATTTACACACATTGAACTAGCCCCAAACTAGGATTCCCTGTATCTTGGGTACTAGACAACGATTCACATACTTATATAGATAAATATAATACTTAGATAGATAAACAACCATGACTAGGGTACAAACATCCGTTCTCATCAAACAAATATTTGCCCCCACCGGGACTCGAACCCGGGACTCTTGGCTTCGTAGGCAGGGTCTCTGCCGACTCGGCCATTCGGGTCGTCAATGCAGTTCCGCAATGAAATTAGTTAGGATTTCAGAGTAACAAGACAAAATAAAACAATTTAGAAGGCTTTCCGTAATTAAATTCTATAAAAAAATACTCGTTTTCCTTCAGCGAGATACTTAATCAAATAATAAACGTTTACTTAAAAATCAAATCTGTATATGACTTTATCTACACACGTATCATAAACCCTCTTTACTGCGTTCAAAAACCGCACGTTACGATCAGCATTATGTTAAACTACTTGGTAAAAACTCGTTTCGTATCTGGAAAACTACACATAATGGTCATTATGTGTAGTTTTTCTACATATAATGACATTCAAATTTCGAACGCCGACGCCCACCCGCGTGCCGTCCCTAGTTTGTCTGTGAAGTTGGTACTGACATTCAAATTTCAAACGCCGACGCCCGTCTGCGTGAAGTTGGTACTACAGAACAAGCTAAACAATTGCAGAACCACAATGCCGGTCAAACATGCGGTTCCTGAACACATCAAAGAGAGCTTATGATGTGTGTGTAGATAAACTAGTGTATGTAACTGTACATAATTAGGCATTATGCAGCAGTCACATACACTACTATTATAGTGGAGTAAATGTATTCGGAAAAATCCCCATTTTTTTTCGTATCACCTTAATAAAGATATCATATCCCAACCTGTAGGCTACCTACCTAGTATGAAGCAGTTCCGCTGGTCACCTGTGCTCTTCATCATCAGCTCCACTTCACAAAATGATGCTGCCCGAGAGTAAATCTACGGTTACTATGAAAAATACTAATATCGCTATGGGGCAATCGATAATATTTGAAGAGTTCCCTCGATTCCTCCAGGATCCAATCATCAGATCCTGACTTCAATAGGACCAATCGCAAGGTAAACCATTTCAAACAAAAAACTATTTTCCAAATCTCTCCATCTTCTTGGAGAAATCGATTAACATACATAAAAAACAACGAATTAAATCTATAAACACCTCCTTTTCTGAAGTCGGTTGAAATATAGATAGTGATTAAATCAAATGGTTGTAATTTACTTTATCTACACACGTATCATAAACCCTCTTTAGTGCGTTCAAAAACTGCACGTTACGATCAGCATTATGTTAAACTACTTGGTAAAAACTCGTTTCGTATCTGGAAAACTACACATTATGGTCATTATGTGTAGTTTTTCTACATATAATGACATTCAAATTTCGAACGCCGACGCCCACCCGCGTGCCGTCCCTAGTTTGTCTGTGAAGTTGGTACTGACATTCAAATTTCGAACGCCGACGCCCGTCTGCGTGAAGTTGGTACTAAAGAACAAGCTAAACAATTGCAGAACCACAATGCCGGTCAAACATGCGGTTCCTGAACACATCAAAGAGAGCTTATGATATGTGTGTAGATAAACTAGTGTATGTAACTGTACATAATTAGGCATTATGCAGCAGTCACATAAACTACTATTATAGTGGAGTAAATGTATTCGGAAAAATCCCCATTTTTTTTCGTATCACCTTAATAAAGATATCATATCCCAACCTGTAGGCTACCTACCTAGTATGGAGCAGTTCCGCTGGTCACCTGTGCTCTTCATCATCAGCTGCACTTCACAAAATGATGCTGCCCGAGAGTAAATCTACGGTTACTATGAAAAATACTAATATCGCTATGGGGCAATCGATAATATTTGAAGAGTTCCCTCGATTCCTCCAGGATCCAATCATCAGATCCTGACCTCAATAGGACCAATCGCAAGGTAAACCATTTCAAACAAAAAACTATTTTCCAAATCTCTCCATCTTCTTGGAGAAATCGATTAACATACATAAAAAACAACGAATTAAATCTATAAACACCTCCTTTTCTGAAGTCGGTTGAAATATAGATAGTGATTAAATCAAATGGTTGTAATTTACTTTATCTACACACGTATCATAAACCCTCTTTAGTGCGTTCAAAAACTGCACGTTACGATCAGCATTATGTTAAACTACTTGGTAAAAACTCGTTTCGTATCTGGAAAACTACACATTATGGTCATTATGTGTAGTTTTTCTACATATAATGACATTCAAATTTCGAACGCCGACGCCCACCCGCGTGCCGTCCCTAGTTTATCTGTGAAGTTGGTACTGACATTCAAATTTCGAACGCCGACGCCCGTCTGCGTGAAGTTGGTACTAAAGAACAAGCTAAACAATTGCAGAACCACAATGCCGGTCAAACATGCGGTTCCTGAACACATCAAAGAGAGCTTATGATATGTGTGTAGATAAACTAGTGTATGTAACTGTACATAATTAGGCATTCAAACTCTCGAGTGATATTATTATGAAACTCGCCGAACCTACTCTCGAGTTTTAATGCCCTCCATTATGCAGCAGTCACTACTATTCAGTTATATTTTCGATCATGAATTATACTTTTTCAGTAGCTTTAAGCTGTTATGTGTACAAATGTCATATAAGTAAAAAGTGAAGCAACTGGTTATTCGGGTTCCGTACCCAAGGGTAAAAACGAGACCGTATTACTTAAACTCCGCTGTTTGTCTGTCCGTCTTTCACCAGGCTATATCTCATGAACTGTAATAGTTATAGACAGTTGAAATTTTCACAGATGATGTGTTGCCGCTTTAAAAACAAATACTAAAAATCTGAATAAAATTAATATTTAAGGTGGCTATCATACAACAATTCTTTCAATACCACATACAAACTTATGGATGCACCAGGTTACGTACATGGAGTGTGAAAGTAGCCGCACCAATAACTTTGTAAACAACATTTTGTTATGTAAAATCCAAACTATTCACTCCACACCATCCCTACCATTGTACGGTGGTACGGATTCCTTCGTACGCGAGTCCAACTCGCACTTGGCCTTTTTTTAAAGTCCATACAGACAATTTGCCCCGGCTCCACCCACGAACATTTGTCAATGCAAACAAGCAATTAAACATGGATTCACCCTCACAAGTGTCACTTTACAATGTCACCATTTAATGCGAGCCAGTCCCCATGGTACGATGACAAATTGTATCATCTGACATGACAACGGGACACTTATTCTTTACAATTATATTTAAAAAAAAGAATATTAAGTGATTTTGAATTTTTCGACACTTTGTCCTTTGAATAACTCCATAATATGCCTCACGATTAAAAAGTAAGTACAGATTTGACTCTAGACTTTTTGAATGCGATTATTATTAACTTTAGTCAATAATAATAATAGTAATCTTTATTTCAGGTTACAAAACCCATATCTATAAATACCTTAAAACTAGAGATACATATCTAGCCTATCCCTAGCCTACCTAGGGATTTTTTTCTTAGGTTTCGCTTTCCTGTAGCGTTGGCAATGGACGCCCTCCGGCCAGTAACCTTGGGCCAGGAACATCGTCTTGAGGTCCGCCGACACCCGAAGTTTGAAGGACAGGAAGTCCTTGGGTCTTTGTGACTCCAAAACCTCGATCTGTACATTCGACTACTTGAGACCAGTCGGCGGATATTTCTTCAGCCTTCCCAGGATATGACGCTCATCGTCCTCGCAGGTCCTTTCACGCCGATCCTGGAGAGGATCCTCAAAAACTATGAGGCAATCCTACCTAGTTAACTAGACAACGGTTGGTATATTCTTATAAAAGTTTATGTGACTGATACATAATGGAGGGTATTAAAAATCGAGAGCGGGTTCAATTTAATTTAATAATATCACGCGAGAGTTTTAATGCCGAATTATGTACAGTTACATACACTAGTTTATCTACACACATATCATAAGCTCTCTTTGATGTGTTCAGGAACCGCATGTTCGACCGGCATTGTGGGATTGATCATTGCTCTGCAGTTGTTTAGCTTGTTCAGTAGTACCAACTTCACATACAAACTAAGGGCGGCACGCAGACGGGCGTGGGCATTCGAAATTTGAATGTCATAAAATGTCTAAATATTAATACATTATGTTCATAATTTATCAATATTCAGATAAGAAATGAGTTTTTATCAAATTTTATATCATTATGCTGGTCGTAACGTGCGGTTTTTGTACACAGTAAAGAGGGTATATGATACGTGTGTAGATAAACTCTATTTCATGACACACTTGCTTCATAACCATATAGAACTTTTTCACAAAATAAACAAAATTCTAAACACAAAATGAAATGCCCGCCATCCGGCAACAGATGAGAACATTTTGCCCCCAATCTCGGCAAATCTAATCATTCATCAAGTACCACTCGACCAACTTTCCGCTTGCCACCATTAAAATATAAAACCACCCCTATGGTAACACGAATAAGTTGTAGGAGATGTGTAGAAATACATTTGTCGATGTAACAGGGTCGCATCTGCGATAGGGTCATCAAACGACGATTTATAAAGTCGCCACTGTTGCTAAACACACCCCTAACCGTGCCGCTGGGGATTGCAGCAAATAGGTTCAGATGGTGTTCCAAATTTGAGATAGATTTTTTGCGAATATGAAACATTTTTACACACGGCTGGTCGGCCAGATGATATGTGTACATAGTTTATTTTGGCAACAAATATATTGTTTACCAGTATAAGTTTTGATTCCCAAATATGTTAAATGTTCACCAAATGTAGTACGCCTTGTAGTTTTACAAAAACCTATTGGTTGCTATAGGTCACTTCCTGTTCGAATACTAAAGTTAGGATTGTTAGGTCACAACTTTACAATACGCGGAGCCGAAGCGAAGCGGAGCGGATCGAGGCGACCCGTGAACTTCAGTATAAAATAAGGAGTAAAATATTGATGAACATTTAGTTAATTAGGAATGAAAATATATTTCGTTGGATGTCAATTTTTACTCAATTTGGTAAACATAAGCCATTTATTTAACGACTTTGAGCTTAATATTTCCTGTTAGCTGTTGAGTTTACTAACCTAGACATGTAGTTTACAATAATACTCACAGTATTTAAAGTGGAATAACTTGCACGAATAGGTATGTATGGAGTCTCATCTATTTCATACATTTTTGTAAAATAAATTTGCAATTTAGACATTGTTTCACAATTATCCAAAAATTTGCAACAGAAATGAGTAAAAGAAAAACGGTTCACCATGAGAACCTAAGTAGATATGTACTTTCATACATTTAAAAGATATCTCCTATTTTATGTCATCTCTGATGGCTTTAGGTAGGTACTCATTTTTCATGGGGTAACCCAACCCTCTATTTAAAAATATAAAGGGCCAAAAAGGTTGAATCAAAATAGTTGGTGTTAAAAAGACACCCTCATTGTGCGACAAACTACGGCTTCTTAACCCTTCACTAAAAATTATACAATTGGAGACCAAAATTTTACCAAATAAATGGTTGAAAGGGGTTTGCTGTTGATTTGGTGTACTTTTTAGAGATTCTAAGCCTGTCCTTATCTCAGAGAAAGTGTCATTATTGATTTATTACATGTCTCTCTACATACTTATACATAACATTCTGAAAGTAAGCAAAGCTAGTTTAACAATAGCAAAGCCACCGCCAGTTTAAATCGGCAAATCGAATAAAATGATATCACTTCACATGGCTTTTGGCGTTACGCCACGAGAAATTACGTTCTAGTTCGCAAATTGTTCTCCAGATAGGCCACATTCTAATCTTACGCAGAGCTGTAATAAAGGAGATTAAAAATATATTTATTTCTTGAACAGACAAAAGTAGATCAGAAACAAAAACCGTACTTAATACACAACACATTAAGCATGTATTTGCAACAGTCCATCACTTCTTGCCGCATAAATCTTCCGCACTGAACAATACCCTATTTTGTTCCACCAGTTCGACTTCCATACAAGCTCATACAAACACATGCAAGCCATACAATAAAACATATCAGTATCGCAACAGTTGTGCCGACCCGAGGGCCTGTGCTACAGCCCTCAGGGGTGTGCTCAGCTGGAAGAAACTTGTTGGGGGCCTTAAGCCCGCCTTATGGCCGCGGAATTGCGTACAAGATACAATTCGATTATGGTTTATCTATTGTCGATTAATTTTGGTACGGATCTGTTACATTATATTGCTGGCTAACGTGTATTTTTATTTATGCGAGTTTTATCGTGTGTCCTTATCCAATGGATATGTATAAAAAATTTGAATCTCCGAAATATCTGGAGGTCTGTTAAGCATTTTTGTGAGAGCTGCTTATCAAATGTCAAGAACCTAGCTTACGAAAGCTTACATTACCTAAGACGATGTGAAGCCGAAATTTATGTGAATAACGGAATGAGAGTAGTTCATCAATCTTGAAGAAACGGAAAACATAGTTCCATATTCAAACTCATTCGAACTTTGAAATCAACCCTCGTGATTGGCGGTCCTGATAAGCAGACGCGGGAAACGGGGTGTATTGTTGAAATATCTGACATTCGCGCGATAACACTGGGAGGGTGTGGACGTCAGCAAAACGCATAGATAAGCAGTAATCCGACGCTCCGCTGTTAGATCCGGGCCGAGATGAATTCGTCAGTTGGACTAGAATGCGAAGCTAGAATTGTAGAAATACTTTTAATTATGGGGTGGTTTTCTGGTGCCAGCTTTGCGTCTGCTGCGAAGAAAAATAATTAATTATTGAAATCCCCACAGAACATGATCACTGATCCCCACAGTTCGAGAGACGTCACTGACTGAGGCTTTTTGAAAATTCAACCAAATGTAATAAAAGTTGTTAGTTACAGCACGACCTAATAAAATCGTATCATTGAAAATATAGAGACTAAGTCGCGGTCCAAATTGGTGTTAAATAAATGGCAAAAGTCACTTAACTTTCCACTTTTACAAGCAAGGTTCTTCAGTTTCGACCATATCTATTTTAGAGACTAGTTTTTTACGCCACAGTTCATTTACATGCCTCTGTCTATCTGTCAATCACCGTGCTGACGTGGATTAATCATCGATGATTGATGATCTTGCGTGAAGGCTCATTGACGAAAGTTGATGCACTGGTCAAATGTTGCTAGAGGTCACGTTATGAGCCCATTCCCTCCCTAAAGTCTTCGAGATGCTTGAAGACAGTTTCTTCAGAGAAGAAGAAGACAACTGTCAAGTAATATGGAGTATTGAATAACTAGCTAAACTTGGCTGCAACTGTGGCTGTGGCTGCTACATAATGGAGGGCATTAATACTCGAGAGTGGGTTTATGAAACGAGCGGAAGGCGAGTTTCATAATAATATCACTCGAGAGTTTTAATGCCTAATTATGTACAGTTACATACACTAGTTTATCTACACACATATCATAAGCTCTCTTATGTGATAAGGAACCGCATGTTTGACCGGCATTGTGGCATTGATCATCGCTCTGCAGTTGTTTAGCTTGTTCTGTAGTACCAACTACACAGACAAACTAGGGGCGGCAAACAGGCGGGCGTCGGCGTTCGAAATTTGAATGTCATAATTTGACAAATTTTTGTACATTATGGTCATAATGTACAAATTTTCAGATAAGAAAAGAGTTTTTACCAATCGTTTTACATTATGCTGGTCTTAACGTGCAGTTTTTAGACGCAGTAAAGAGGGTTTATGATACGTGTGTAGATAAACGTATTAATAGATTAACCATGTTATTTATAAAGATCCAATTTCTCTAAAACACTCTTAATATAGAGCTGAAACAGTCCTACAACCCGTTCTCACAAAATTGTATAAAATAAAATCTGCATTTTGGCTTCGTTATAAACCTTCTACAACTTAAAGTAGCTCAGACCCTTCTTTAACTGTCCGATAAGCCCATGATAAGCCCATTTTAGGCAATATCAAACATTATATTATCTTTGGTGTACCCAAATGCCAAATGCAAACGTCAGTCAGTTGTCAATGTATGAATTCTAGCAAATAGTTTCGTTTAACTGAACATTTATTTCGCTTGTTTTTGTTTGTTTGTTGGTACACAGAGTACATTTTGACACATACACAACCTTTTTTTTTATTAAGTTTACGGTTTCGGATTCTCTTCCTACAGTCGACATTCACAGACCCTAAAAGAATAAAAGAACTTACAACAGTGTTTTAGTTAAAACTGACTCGCTGTACTTTTATGAATCACAAAAACATAAAACGTTCATTAAGGTTTAAAGAGGATTTTGCTTAAACAGGTCTACAAACATAAATTAGGTATTTTTTATAGGTAATACTGCTAGACTCTAGATTGAATCTTGTAAGAAGGTGATAGATAGCCAATATTTAAAGAAGCCTTCACATAAAAACTTAAAGTTAATAAAAATACAGAATCTGTAAGCTGACAGTCTTACAAAACAACCCTTCACAACTAACGCCGCCGGTAAATACCACCCTCATAAACCATAAATCTACAGAGCACATTAAAACACCACCCATTAGGCAAAGGAATTGCCCCAAAATGCCTCAAACATGTGTCCCACGGCGACCTGTCATCGGGGCTGCCATTACAATGGTGAACAATAGTTAAAATTATATTTTTCTGTAGTTGGCAACTCTGCGAGCGACAGACGCTGCCAGCGGGGGGGCAGCCACGCCTCTCCCTGTTGCCGATTTGTTTGGAACACTGTTCATATGTAGAGGAGAGAGGGAGAAAGGACACTGGACTGTTTGTCTCTGGGAGGCACTTTTAGGTGTCTATTGATGAAGTAATCAACATACGCAGATACGACTACCTACGTGGCTGTAGTCTATACGGGTTACCCGACTGCTACTGAGAACATGGTAACCATGGTAACGGTCGGCGGCCGCTACCATGATACGCTAAACGACAGTAATTTCGAACGTTGCAGGCAATAATTAAGTATCGCTAACCCTTTCATGAGCGTACATTGGTAGATAGGAGTCGATGGCCACTATTGCAATGCTAACCCGAAAATATTATATACGATGTCACGATATTCAATCATTTTAAGAAATATTTCTTAATTATTTCGTGACGAAAAATAAATGAGCTAAGTATAATGAAATTACAATATCTTTGAATATGTATCCCGGAATACTTTATCAACCAAGTACCACCAACTTCTTTCCAATACTTTACGCTCAATCCATATATAATGCCTTGTCTGAAATGATTGCCTATTCTTTGTCCCGATCGTGTCCTACAAGTATTGTTCCTAACAAGGCGTAGAATGCGCACCACACAGGAGGGGTTACATTCAAGGGCCATGTTTTGTGACGTAATTAGGCCTCTTTGCTACATTCATAGGCGACTTTTATCCACATTACGTTAATGACAGTGTGGTGAAAATATACGGTAATCTTTTTGGGCGTTGCAACCAAAGGGTAAAAGGCGCCGACTGCTTTATTGTAGGGTTATTAGTTTGTTTGGATTTTAGAGTATATAATCATTTATATCAAATGTTGACTCTACCGTCAGGTCAGGTAATTGACCGAGCGAACAAAGCGAGCAAAACGTCTCCGCTTCAGCTTCGGCAAAATTGCTTTCGTATCCGTCTGTCTGGATTACCAGCTGCTCTCCTCTACAGGTCGCATTTCTCAACCGATTCTCGTGAAATTTTGTGAGCAGGTTCGATAATTACATGTTATTTTTGTCGAATCAGCATTGTTTTTTTTTTAAATGGCTGATCTGTGGAGTTGCAAAGTAATTTCTTTTCTCTCATACTAGTACGTAACCAGGTGCATTCACAAGTTTGTATGTGGTATTGAATAAAAATGCAGTCATTTTATTTATTTTTATAATAGTCCTACATAATCATCCGATAAACTTCAAGATTTGAGGGTGTTAGGGGGTAGAAAGTAATGAAAAAAAAACGCAAATTTTTTTGACACAGAGCCACGTTGTAATTAGGTACTAAAAATGTTAACCTTTATCCCGGTGTTCTTCCTAAAGACCATGTTTTGTAGAAAGGAAAACAGGAAAAAGGAACGGATATTTATCAAAATAAAAAGAATACTGAATTAACTATGACCAAACAAATCTGCTCAGCACAGCGGGTACACCACTTCAGTTAAACGAACATACTTAGAAAATATTTTTCAATGCAACATCGCACGGCGGTGGGGCGAAAATGTTGCCCCCGACCAAACATGGCAAAATACACTC
This sequence comes from Argyresthia goedartella, assembly GCA_949825045.1. Classification (NCBI taxonomy): domain Eukaryota; kingdom Metazoa; phylum Arthropoda; class Insecta; order Lepidoptera; family Argyresthiidae; genus Argyresthia; species Argyresthia goedartella. Next base: position 20,990,920 of record OX463828.1, read on the forward strand.
GAAACCATCGCAACGTGGGCCCACAATTTTTATAACACTCTTGAGGCTGAAGTGCCTCTTCAATAAACTTTCAAAGCATTTGGACGGATTAAGATTAGTGGAGGGTGAACGTTCATTTTAGATGCATATGCTTGTATTTGATGTCGCGCTCACTGGCTAAAGGTTGCGTGCGGCAAATTACCCTCTGCCACCCCGAACGGGAAATTTTCACTATTCTTGTCTAGTGTAAGTTGTGGAGCTTTTTAGGGAAGTTATTATAAGGTTTAATTATTATTGGTACTAACACTAACGATCAAGAGCCCTTTTGTGGAATCGTCAGGACCACTCGTTGCGCAATCCGAATAGCTTGAATAGTAGAATAAATATTAAATACCCCAAAGCTAATGTCAACAGTATCGACACAATTTAGTGTCAGACAGTTTTCGCGCGTTTTTTCAAATTGGAATCCAAAACGTCAAATATTTGCAACAGATTGAACAGTCCGATTTATTCCATATTATTGCTAGGATTTAGTAGACAATGCCATACAGCCTATAATATGAGAGTATTTAATGTTCCGTTTCCCATGCGGTATTTACCGGTTTTTGCGATATATTATGTCATGCCAGTGATTCAAAAATGGAGCTCCTGGTCATTGAACTGACCCGTAGTTCCTATGACTCAGGAAATAAACACGAAGAACATCCCAGCAGAGGTTTTAACTAAACGAAATCTCGAGTATTTATCTAACGTAGGTACAGGAGCAGCCATTGGCCAGCTCCTTCATCAACAGAGAGGACTCAACAATACCTGTATGTACTAAAATCAAGTATCGATACTAATATCGATCGAGAAGTATCGATAACAATAGGGCTGCAATCGATACGATACCGATACCGATATATCGGCGATATATTGGGTTCGCCGATATATCGGCATCGGCGATATGTTTATGGCCGATACAACGATACTTTTCAAACGTCGCTCTATAAAAAATGTAATGTAAACGCGCGTGTTGTCTCGTCTATTTCGTTGCAAACGAGGCACGTTAAAAATTCAATGTAACCGCGCGTGTTAGTTCGTCTAATTCATTGCAAACGAGGCACAAACTATGCTCGGGGAAACCCATCGCTCTATATATTTATGAATAAAAATCTGATTCATTTTTATTACTAAAACTGTATCAAACTGTCTATATTTTTTATATTACCTAATAAAAAATACCTGACTTGTATTTTATCTATTTAACCTGAATTTTGTAATTCAATAAGCATATCGGTATCGGTATCGTATTGGCAAAAAGGCGTTGCATTCCTAGATAAGAACCCCCGCATCAGCAGCAATAGCTACCGGGGTTCAATTGCAAATATTTGACCGATCATATCCGAATTTGCTATTCAAATCCTGCACAAATATGGCGCTGATGCAAAAACGTGCCACAACGATGCGCAAGCCCCGGCGAGGTTTTGGCGCCAAATCTCATTGCAAACATGGGACCGACGTCCCCATCCAATCATACTTAGATTATACTAATATCGTTTTGAAATAGCGAGTGAGTTGCTTGGTAATTGCTCGCTCTGGATGCGGAATTGTAAGTAAATTAAAAGAGCATACTTAAGTGATACCAAAAAATGTATATAAAAGGAATACGAATGCCTTTGCCTATAAAAGTTATTGTAACTGTCTGTTTATCTACTTATATTTTCTGTGCAATAAAGTATATGAATATACGTAATTGAAAGTGACAGCGTTAATTACTTCCGCATAATAAAGAAAAGAGAGCGCAAACAATGAGTTCGACTCAAACTAATATTGTATAGAGCCAAACCACATATTAAAAAAAAAAGCTTTTTTGTCAAAAGTATTTTCAAGGAGAGTTTACGAATACGTAATATCCACATTTTGAATGCAATTCCGCAATAAAATCAGTTAGGATTTCAGAATTACAGGAAAAAATTAAACAATTTAGAGCCCTTTTTAGGGTTCCTTAGAGAAACAAGGATATAGTTACTTATAGTTTCGTCAAGTCTGTCCGTCCGTCCGTCCGTCCGTCCGTATGTCACAGAAACTTTATGCAAAAACTATTAAGACTACACAGTTGAAGATTGGATGTAGATGTATTCTGTAAACCGCTTTAAGATATTTATACAAAAATTTAAAAATTTAAATAATTTCATTCGGAAAAGTAAGTTTTGCTCCACGACGAGAGGGAGCAAAATGCTACTTTTCTGTTCAAGCTACTTTTTTAATTTATTCATTGGCATGTAGCATTTACGCAATGTGCCAATTGAACACAGATCTTAATAAAATAATCGACTGTAATTTCGTCAAAGTCGATTAAAAACGAACATGTTTCAAGTTTTAACTTTAACAACGTTATATGAAAATTTATGAATGTTTCATAATATTTTTAAAAAATGTCACAATAAATTATATGTTTTACTGAAATCAAAACTATCGATGACTATTATTGTGATATAATGAATATTGATATCCGAAACCATTGTAATATTCGATTCGATTATTTTTACACATTAGTAAAAGTACACAGAAATATTTTATCTGTGACCTTTCCCTAATCCTTCACAACCCACCATTATAAAAAAAAGTTTTGTTACGTTGTTCGATTGCTAAAAACTGTAAAAGTGGTGAAAGTATAATTCAAAGTATAGTTATTTAATTCTTTAGAGCATTTAATTTAAATTTTCCTCATAGTCGGTGTGAAAAGTTGTATGTGTCACTAAGGAGCAAAATTATTTTCGTAATGGGCGTTAACGCTTGAATCCTTCGTTACGCTCAGGGTTCTAACGTAGAATCTCTCGCTACCCTCAGGATTCTATCGTAGAATCCTTCCCTTCACTCTGGATTCAATGTACCGCCCTCGCCGTAAATACATCATTTTGCTCCCTTGTGACACAAATAACTATTTCTCATCAAACCTATGCGTGTGCGGTGTCTATAGATTGGTCTTTAAAATGACGTTGAGGTTCCTGACACCATTTTTCCTCAAAGTAAATCGTTAAAGAGGCAGACCCTTCCAAAGTGGAAAACCGCGTTTTCGCTTCGCTCACCCCCTTTACCCTTTACCTAAGCTACCGCACTGTTTTGCCCTGATATTAGCTGTGCAAATCAGTATTAATCATATTCACAACGGACGTGTGCTGATTATATATACTAACCGGTTAATGTGATAAATCTAGCTGTTTTATTTACTTTAACCATCGATATTAATAAGTATGAATAATAGCCGGTTAGTATGCATAATAACCGAATCAATACCTTGACCGTAGCATATATATGTTTTGTTTTTGTTGAGCTTAAAAAAAGCGCTAGATCATTTCTGATACATGTGACCACTTCTGAAGTCTACCAATCAAAACCAGACTCATCAAAATTGATTCATCTTTGGCTGTATGTTCGCGTAACAAACATACTAAAAAACAGACGAATTGAGAACCTCCTCATTTTTTAAATAATCATTCATTCATTAATTTAGCCAGTTCTTCAACATTCACGTTTAATGCTAATTAAGTGGATATATTGTTTTGTAAAGTTACGCCCGAGTCAAGGGTGGCTATTTACAAGCACTGAAGCAGAAAAAAATATACAAAAATAAACATAGAAAAATACCTAATAATCATTCAAATATGGCCTTACTTTTACCGCTTGCTACCACGCCTGCAATATCGGGCACCCGCGCGCTCCGTGGGCCGGCCGAGCGTTTGTGCATCAAAACTATGCGAAGGAAAAATAAAAGATTTTTGTTACATAAAACAACACCTCATCATGGTCGCGGCTCATCATGCTGGCAGGGCCGCGGCCGGCTGTAAATTATTATTATACTTGGTCTGCTTAAAATTAAGTTCTACTTTCTATTAAGTCGTACTTAAAGCATACCGATTGTAGTAAAACTCTTTTTATTTCATTTAACAAGCTTACTGGCTGGCTTGCCTTCTGAAAAGCAAAGTTTCAGAATTCAAACCTGGAATGTCGTCTGGTAGTCGATTGTTTTTGACTCATTATTTCTTTGAGCTCTGAATAGCTAAAACGTATCCTCTACGTCAGTTTATTTTTACTGCCTCAATTATGTCATAGTTGCAGCGATGGGCTAGTCCCTCATAAGTGTTAATTGACATGATTTTATAAATAATAACTTGTGTTGTGTAAATAGAAGGCCTGTACTTGATGTGCCGTAATTGATTGCTGACCCCCACGCTTGGGTACGTATACATTTGTATGGCTCGTAGTCCTTTCTATTTTTCTGTGTATATAATTTAGTAAATGTCTCGTGTATCTTTATCCCTATCGCTACAACTCTGTCTCCAATGCCTCCGATAGCTAAGTTCCTATAAGTCTCTCCCACCTCGGCGAGCTGTCGGAGCATTGCAGACAACCCTGGATCCTGTATTCTTTTCCGCTCCTCACACTTGTGTCCTCCGCAGGTACACCACCTGTACACCCGCCTGCCTACCCTCCTGCTCACACCACTGGACCTGAAACCCCTCTGCTGAACCGGACTCCTCGCGGCCCTCTATTGGCCGTTGTGTGCTGCCGCTCCTGCTACCGGACCTCATCAGGGGAGTCGCAGCCTAAACGCGCAAAGTTCGTCTCACGAGTTCTCACCCACGACCTTGCTCTGTTTTCCCCTAAATAAATCTTGTAAATATTGTAAACTCTCCTTTCATTCAAGATACGGAGTCTAATCGTTTCAATAATAATAACAAAACAAACATATAGCCTCTTTTCCATTCGCGGTGGCAGGGGCACGATACAACGGCTGCTTGGTAAAGCCGTGCATCTTATTTTCCTGTGGTCGCCGGTCGCCCGCCATGAATACTTGATCAGGTGGCGAGCGGAGTCGCTAACGCGGGTAAATCTCATCTATATTCACCAGACGCATTTACATTAAACTTTCAGGACTTACTGACCTACGACAATTTAGGTTGGTAATGATTATTTTCAGCAAGAAACACTGAAGACACTTTTACGACGGTTTTATGGATTGCGTTATACAATTGGCCCTACTTTGGTGCTCTAAAAAAAATGTAAGTAGAACTTCTTTGGTGGCTTTGTTAATTTGTGATAGGGGGAAATTTTTTGAACCTCATCAGTGGGTAATTTATGACATTGCTTCTGAATTGTTATTGATGGTTTCCGCCATTCCCACAGACGAGGGGTTAAGATATGGCGGACGAACAGTTGAAGGCCTCTTTTAAAGTATATTGGTTTGAAAACGATTTTTAAAGTCTTAAAAAAAAACAGAAAAAATTGATAGATCAATAAAATAATGGCATATTCATTAATTTGAGCAGTTTTGTTAGAAATGCTCGGAACGAAACAAGTGCCATTTTAAACGAGAAGTGACGAGTGGTCAAGTGAAAATAATCTTTAAATCTGTTGAAGGACTATTCCTTCACATTCTTCTTAAACTTTATAAGTATACGATGAAAAAGTAGCTACGTAAAAAATTCTTTTTAAGCAACTTTATTATCCCCTACCAAATCAGGACATAGGTAATAATTATATCAGACTGATTTTGGCAGATTTCGCCAAAATCTGTTGTAACTACAATGGAAATCCGATACCGCGCAAGCGACAAGCAAAAAATCACTATGATTTCCTGCCACCAGCCCCGCCCGATACCAGAAAACTTAATCAGGACATTGGGGCTTATATTTCTGTTTCCGATACATTATACTCCAACATTTGAGCACAGATTATCCAATCAGTTAAGATAAAGCCCACGCTTTTTTACTTAGCACCAAAACTAAACGACATAACCTCAAAATTTCATCTCTTCGGTTCTGAAACCTATCCAATACGAAATACGGCTGCGTTCACATAGAAATGGTTGCGTTCGCGATTTTTTCTAGGGGTGGTTTCAGACGCGATGTCGTGTGCAGGGGCGAAGTCACGTGTCGGTCACGTGGTCGAGATTAAGGCGCGTACAGACGTCGCGGGCACAAAAGCGCGGGACCGCGAGCGAGACGTCAATTGCGTTTAGTTTGGGGACGGATTTCTGCTAAGCTGGGGCGGATTTAAATTATAAATGCGAACTACTAGCGCTTCTATTTGCATATCCCACGGGCAAGTGGTATTCTTTGCGTGTTCTATGGACGGCACACCAGAAAAGTTTGGAAGGTTTCCTTGTCACGTTGATCAAGGCAAAACGACTATGCCCAGGTCGTAAAACTTTGTCTCGAACCAGAAACGGCGCATCACTTATTCTAAGTTTCGATTCACAATGTCTGCCAATAATATGTCAGATATAAAGTTTTAACACCTAAGCATGTTTGGTACTTGTTTGTTCCTGCTACCCTCCCTATTGGTACCTAAGTGTCATCTGACATGACAACTGTCGTCACTTCAAACCGAACACATGTAATAGTTTTGAGGGTCATCAAAACGATCTCCCATCTGGCTGAATTGGTTTTACCCAATATGTACCTTCAAGAGCAGGTCAAGTTACCCCATTGGGTTAAAACGATTGTCCCTATAGCGAGTGAAATAAGTAATGCGCAAATTCGCAATAATGCGCAAATGTTAATACACCTCGCGCCACGAATTAAGAGCGCTGGGCGACGTTGGCGGGAATTACTGCGCATATGTACAGGTATTGAAAAGTGACTGCTGCGCATTCAATTCCACCGCTCATAACTCGTGACGCGAGTTATACTATAGGTGATATTGCGATTGTACAACTTGCAATTGTCGAAATAACAAAACATATCGCATTTACCTACAGGTACACACATTGCTTCTGGCCCGACACTAGGAAACCTGTGTCGTAGGAACCAGAAACGGACTCGTAATAAACATGTAAACATCCGAGTCCTCTGGGTTTTTTTTCTCTCACCTGCAAGGATTAGAACACGGGAGCTCTCGCTTGGGAATCACAGCTCAGGGTGTATAGCACCACAGATAAATGCAAGCAAGTTAAGTTTGTCAAGAAGGTAAACCTCTGAATGTGAGATAATAAGCTGGAATCTTGCATTAATACTTTATTTGGGAACCCTTAATGTGGTCCCAAAAGTCACAATAAATCACATGAGATATTCAGGGGCAAAACTGTAAAAAATCGGTTTTTCGCAAATATCTCCCTTCCTTTGGTTTCAATTATGACGTCGCCTCCATAGCAATTGTAGGGCATATCATTCCTAATATAGTTTCAAAAGCCGCATCTCCTAGTCACATTTCCTATTATCCTGAATTAGTGTGATAAAATGAATAGAGTATTTCGGGTTTTCATCCAACCCCACCAGCCAACCCCAACCGACCCAAAAGACCCAATTCTCCCGAGACCCGGAAGTCCCATGAGCGATCAAGTCCTGATTTATTTGTGCTGGCTCATTGTTAAACACGGAATTGATGGGACACCCTGTATTTGTTTACACTCTGCGCTACCCCCTCCGCGAGTGTCGCTATGTTTACTATTCGATAAAAAGTTTAACGTTTAATTAAATTTCCTGATGGGTTTTGTTTCTGAAACTATACTTATGTACACACACTGAAAATTATGCTTCATCGATTAGGATTTATACGTAGGTAGATAAATAACACAACACCGTAGTTATACTGTTATACTACTTACTTAAAGTAATTTAAATACAAGCGTATAAAGAAATACAAGGTGACATTTAATTAGCTGACCATATTTTGGGGAATGATAGTATCCATTATTATGAACAACTTTCCCCAAGAAACATATGGTCGTAAACGAAATAAATTTTTGGGTCTCCCATAGTAACTTGTAATCAGCTGATCGGGTCAATGTACTGAGGGACGAAAAATATTTTTCATTTGCGACCATGTGTTTTTTTGGGAAAGTTGTTCATAATGATCGGTGATATCGTTCCACAAAATATGGTCAGTTAATTAAATGTCACCTTGTATATACATTTACATATTACAATCAGACCAACTCCGTGTCAAATAAAAACAAATAAAGTTAAAGCATGATTTCGATACAAAACTAAACCGCACGTCACAATGTGTAGGGTAAGCAAAGTCACAAACTTATTGCAACATTAGTACAATTTCGAAACCAACCATATTTATTATTTAGACAATAATTTAAAGCCCTGCTTCAAAGGTGACGGGGTGGCCTGGGCCGCTGGGCCGTATTTAAGGGGGTTCGTTATTCGGTCCACTGGGCCATAATAACATCAGGGAGTTGCGATCCCTGAGTTACTAACACTAGATGACACCCTATTCGACCAGTTGGGGTGCGAAACTTATGAAACGTGGGCTAATATTTTCATAAGACACGTTAGATCAAATAGATAAAGAGCGCTGTTGCAGTGCACTCCCACAAAAATTACATAATACACATCTCTTTGTAACCCTATATGTATATACATTATGCCTATACACTCTTAATAGCAGTTTTTACTAGAAACTATAAGCACTATAAGAGTGGAGCGCCATCGATTGCGCTCATAAGAAACAAATTTGGGTACACACTGTATTCAATGAGTGCGAAAAAGAAACATCGACACATTCCGGCGCGTGAAACAAAAGATTTCGTATGAAAAATTAGCGCGCGCTGGAGCACCGCTCATGTGCTACGTAGCCAGATTGCGGTGTGGTGCAAATTGCAATGCCGGGCGCGTGGAGTATGTGTTGTTGTCGGCTACTTAATTACTTTATCTACACACAAATCATAACCCCGCAAGATCCGCAGAGTAGGACGGACCAGCTTAAAGTTAAAGGGGAATTATAAAACGATCGAATAAAAAACGAATTAGGCGAATGATCACTGAGCGAATGGCCATGAACAGCCGAAATACTTGAAATGAGCGAAAAAAAACACTAAATTGAGCATTTTTTTCTGATAATAATAAAATTCAGAACGAGCTTTCAAAAAGTGAGCATTTCATATATTTAAATTCTAGCCGTGCGACCAAATTTCTAAGTGAGCGACTAGAAATACAGAGAGGGCAACTTCAATAATGGAACACAGAAGCCAATATTGGCTAGCCAGATTGCGGTGTGGTGTAAATTGCAATGCCGGGCGCGTGGAGTATGTGTTGTTGTCGGCTACTTAATTACTTTATCTACACACAAATCATAACCCCGCAAGATCCGCAGAGTAGGACGGACCAGCTTAAAGTTAAAGGGGAATTATAAAACGATCGAATAAAAAACCAATTAGGCGAATGATCACTGATCGAATGGCCATGAACAGCCGAAATACTTGAAATGAGCGAAAAAAAACACTAAATTGAGCATTTTTTTCTGATAATAATAAAATTCAGAACGAGCTTTCAAAAAGTGAGCATTTCATATATTTAAATTCTAGCCGTGCGACCAAATTTCTAAGTGAGCGACTAGAAATACAGAGAGGGCAACTTCAATAATGGAACACAGAAAGCCAATATTGGCTATAGAAGGTATTTGTGGCTAAATTTAAATTGGATTATAGGTTAGGTTATAACTTAGAAGAAGCAACCCCGGAGCGTAGCGTATTCAAAGAAAAGCTAAATTTGGCTAGAGTAGGTTATTGTGGCTAAATTTCAATTGGATTATAGGTTAGGTTGTAACTTAGAAGAAGCACATTTTGTATTTTGAGTAACTCAAATTAATGTTTGTAAGTTTCTGTTCTGTTGATTTCTCCTCACTCGCAGTCAGTCACTCACTTAGTAATACAATAACTAAAATATTATTTTTGACACTTAAAACTTAAATTTACAGTCACTCGTTTAAATACTACCCAAAGATACTGTTTTATTAGAACACATTTCCTATCTTTGAAAATTTATTATTGCTACACAATTGCTCTAGCAGAATGGTCTTGGGGAACAAGTGGACGTGATATATCTTGATTTTCAGAAAGCTTTTGACAGAGTGGGTCATGATGTTCTTCTAAAAAAACTGTCACTGCTAGGCTTCACCCCGAAATTACTAAGATTCTTTGCTGACTATCTTCGAGAGAAACATCAGTTTGTTCGGCATGGATGATATATTTCTAGACACCAACCGGTGTGAGTCAGGGGTCAATCTTGGGTCCCTTATTATTCTAAATAATGATCAAAGACCTACCTGCGACGGTCATAAATGCATTCTGTCTACTATATGCCGATGACTTGAAGATAATCCTGGGGATTCGGGATGAGAACAATTGTCGTTGGATGCAGAAAGATCAGGACGTAGTGTATAACTGGAGTATTTAAAACAGACTACTTTTCAATCCCGTAAAATGTTGCGTCGTGAAATTTACCCGTTTACCATTTACCAAATCCAATTGAGGCTGCACATAACCTGAGCACTCACGTCATTGGCAAAGTTGTTGCACGAGTTTTCTTAGTTAAGGACCCAGGAGTCGTGTTCGACCTTAAACTGACTTTTCATCAACAAATCGATTCTCTCACAGCCAGCTGCTTCATTCAGGACGCTGGGATTTGTCATGAGTGATGCGCGCCACTTTACAAGCTCCAAGACTGTCGAAACTCTCTTCACTACCCTGGTCCGTAGTAAACTTGAGACCTGCTCAACAGCTTGGAACCCATACGAAAAGAATTATGTTGTCATGTTAGAAATGGTCCAAAAGAAACTCCTTAGGTTTCTATTAAAAAATAAATACGGATATTATCCCTATTTATATCCAACAAGATCTTTACTAGGTGTCCTTGGATATAACTCGTTGGAAGTGAGGCGCGACACAGAACATTTGCTCGCATTGGTACAAATCCTTCGGGGATCTGTGAAATGCCTCACAATGCTGGAAATACTTTTTAGACTTCATGTCCCCGATAGGTTCCTTGTCAGAAAACGGAGACAGAGACCGCTATTTGCATTGGAGCCCTTTCGTACCGAGGCGCGGCGCAGGTCTCCGTTGCTGCGCTCACTCCGGCATTTCAACTCGTTGCTGGAAGCCGCCCCCAGTGTGATTTGTTTGCTGATGATTGTTGCATGAAGAATGTTTGGCGATATGTAAGCGTGAGCAATGATTTAATAAATTTGTAATATTCCAACTCATGTTAGCCCACCGCATTATTTCTCTTATAGTTTATATAACTTCCCATACCTACCTATATATGGTACAAATGTAGTGTTATGCACTTAAAACATTATTTTAATGTGTGTAATTATCTTGTCTAGTGTAATTTTTCTTTAATATGGTTGGTTTAGCCTCGAAATAGGTTGACCTGTAATGGGGCTTATTTGTAAAGTTTATAAATAAATAAACAAATAACATCAAATTCGATATTCTTATTGCATTCAAATTTCGAACATCTCTGAAAAACAAAGCAATTTGATAAGATTTGATATGACCTTAATATGACCTCAGTCTGCGCGCGCGCGTCATAGTGCGCGGGTGTCTGTTATCGCGATAACGATGTCGTCGCCGAACATAGTGAAGTGCACGAATTACAATATTGTCATCGACGAACTCCTGGCCTTCATGCAAAATAAGCAGGATGTTATGGATGAAAATAGCCTCATCCAGATCTGTTCCTCGTCGTTCTCGGCCGAGGAGATAGTGCGCTCGAAGACGTTGCTGTTTGAATCTTTGCCAACGGACAAGAGAAAAATCAATCGTAAAGGCGACAACAAGCACCACCGCGACCTTCAGGACATGATCTCCGTGTTAAGGGTCACGAAGACCGACGAAGTGCCGCTTTTTGTTGCCCACAAGCTGGAGAAATTGCCCCCCGTGTTGTTCGATCATGTGGATGTGACTCCGCTTTTAAAGGATCTGCTCAAGATGAAGCAAGACTTAAATATTATAAAGGATAACTATGCCACAAAAACAGAGATTGGTGAAATACGTGAGAATCTTCAGCATCTCAGGTCGGATTCCTTGGTGAATACGGATTTTGTCAATACTCGTCATCGTGGTGCTTATTTAGACAGCGGCCCCATGGGTCTGCTGTCAAACCAGTGTTTGTCCACGGACGATAAAGGTGGGCTTTTGCAACCGACTTGGCGGTCCATTTCGTATCCCACAGCGTCCCCATTTTTTCATAATGTTGAAAAAACCAGCAAAGGAGCCAAGGAAAATATCGTCCTACCCTCAAATAGCTCGCCAATCAGCGAGCCGTTGGTTTCATCACCACCGCCGCGTCGCGACCAGCCTGCCGCCAGCGCTGTGCCGCACGCACACATAGACAGCAGCGAGTCGGCGGATATTCAATCCAGTTCGCCGCCTCAGACAATAGTCTCAACAGCTGATTGCCCTGTGGCTGTGGAAGGGGTAGCTACGTTTGCGGAGGCTGTCAAGTCATGTCCGCACGATGAAGGATGGATGCAGGTGGTGAAGAAGAAGAAGAAATCCAAGTCGAGGTCTAAGAACCGTTTCTTGGGTCAGGCGGGGCAAGCAAATGTGGAACCCGACGGTTTGTTTAAGGCAGCCGATCCCAAAGTTCCTTTGTTTATCACCAATGCTCACAATGATACGAAGACAAAGAATATTGCGGACTACATCTTCAGAAAGACGCAAGAAAAAGTATATTTACGACAAATTGACATACAGGGTGATGACTCAGAGCACAAAGCATTCAAGATGAATGTAAACAGAAATAAACTCCCGTTATTCAACGATGTCCACTTGTGGCCCAAGAGAATTTATTTCCGTCGCTTTGTTCATTCCAAGTACAAAGTAATAGACAGGGACATTGGTGTGTCTGCTGGTACGAAGCCTATCACATCTTAAATGTCTAGTACACCCTTTACATACCAATGCAAACTGACCAGCTTTAATTGTAAAAGCGTAAAAACGTCCGTAAACTGTGTGAGAAGATTATGTCAAACATCAGACATTGTCGCGCTGCAGGAAACCTGGCTTCTTCCTCACGACATTCCTTCACTAGGCAACATAGATAGTGACTTCGCCTACTTCGGGAAATCAGCTGTAGACACTTCGGCGGGCATTCTTCGTGGCAGGCCATACGGAGGTGTCGCGTTGTTGTGGAAAAAGTCGCTTTTTCCCTCGGTATCTGTTATAACCTGTGATAGTGAGCGGGTCGCCGCAATCAAAATAGTGATCCAAGATCGTTCTATAGTTGTGTTTTCCGTGTACATGCCTACTGACAAGGCCGAGAACCTTGCTGTGTTTACGTCGTGTTTGAGTGAGATTCTGGCAATAATTGAGGTAAACAATGCGGACACCGTGTTTATCCTCGGGGATTTTAATGCGCATCCAGGTGAGCCTTTTTTTAATGAACTTATTGACTTTTGTACAGAGCAGTCATGGTCTACGGTGGACGTGGAACTGTTGCCAACGGACTCGTACACGTTTGTAAGTGAAGCACACGGGTGCAAAAGATGGTTGGACCATACTCAGTGCCAGTATACTTTATGATAGTTACCCGTCAGACCACATACCTATACAACATGAATGTAACTTTAGTTTAGTTAAACCAAAATTACCTACCATTCTTTCTAGTTATAATAAGGTGAAGTGGGGTGTTCGGGACTCGGATCAAATTATGAAATATCAAGATTTTTGTAATTCTAAGCTGAAAAATGTTGACTTTCCGACTGAATGTATTCACTGTGCTGATTCATATTGTTCAGACTTACATCATAAGCATGTTTTAGATAAGTTGTATGCAAGTATTGTTGGTATACTGGTTGAAGGAGCTAGTGTCAGTTATCGTGACCTACCAGGCAAAAGGCGTAAATATATTGCTGGCTGGAACAGACACGTAGCAGATGCTCACAGGCGGGCCCGTCTCTGTTTTCAGACATGGAATTTGTACGGGAAACCCAGTTTTGGTCTAATTTATCAGGAAATGTGTGAGTCCAGAAAATTGTTTAAAAATAAATTAAAATGGTGTCAGAATAACGAGCAACAAATTAAAATGGACATTATTGCAAAACACCATAGGGACAAAAACTTTTCAAAATTTTGGAAGTCTACTAATAAATTAAATCCGAAGGCGAGTCTTCCTGTGAGCGTGGCTGGCGTGCATGATCCGACCGATATAGCGGAGGCCTTTCGCACTCACTTCAAAGTGGAATCGCCTTTAGGAGCAGCGTCCTCGCGCGTGCCCGATGCTGCGGAAGTGGGGCTCACCGGGGATCTTAATGTTAGGTTCACTGCTAAAGAGGTTCAAACAGTGATTAAAAATATGGTTCGAGGAAAATCCCCTGGACACGACAACCTCAGCATCGAGCACTTGCAGCATGCTGGGTTCCATGTAGGTAGGGTACTAGCGATGTTTTTTAGTCTGTGTATAAGTCACTCTTACTTGCCTAATGACCTTATGTACACGCTGGTTATTCCAATTGTCAAAAACAAAACTGGAGATGCTTCTGATTTAAATAACTATAGGCCCATCTCTTTGGCAACGGTCGTTGCCAAAGTGCTGGACAGTTTGCTTGATAAACAGTTAGATAGGCACTTGACATTGAATGACCTTCAGTTCGGGTTCCGGTGCGGACTCTCAACGGAATGTGCTATCTTCTGTCTCAAGCAGACTGTTCAGTACTATACCGCCAGGAATACGCCAGTTTTTTCATGTTTCTTAGACTTGTCTAAAGCATTTGATTTAGTCAACTATAACATACTCTGGGCGAGAATGCGGAATGAAACGAGTGTACCGCCAGAAATAACACGTTTGTTTGGATTCTGGTACAGTAACCAAAACAATTGTGTCAGGTGGGCGGGGTCATGCTCTGGTGCATACATACTGGACTGTGGTGTGAGACAAGGGGGGCTCACTTCTCCTAAACTTTTTAATTTGTATGCAAATGACCTGATCGAGGAGCTCAGCAGCACTAGAGTTGGATGTCATATAGACGGACAAAATATTAATAACATCTCTTATGCTGACGATATGGTGTTGCTGAGTCCATCGGTCGGTGCGCTATGTGCACTGTTGCGTATTTGTGAGGCCTATGCGGAGGCCCATGGGCTCAGGTACAACGCGAAAAAGAGTGAGCTAATGGTTTTCAAGTCAGGCATGAGAACATACTCTGACCTGCCTCCAGTCTACATTAATAATTCTCCTCTGAACAGGGTTAAGAAGTTCAAGTACCTGGGCCACTGGGTCACCGATGACCTCAAAGATGTCTGTGACATTGAGAGGGAGCGTAGGGCGCTGGCTGTTCGCTGTAACATGCTGGCTCGCAGGTTCGCTCGTTGTAGTAAAGAATCAAAATTAACATTGTTCAGGGCATACTGCCAGTCTTACTACACGTGCAGCCTGTGGGTCAACTATACGCAGGGTGCATACAGCGCCCTACGTATTCAGTACAACAATGCATTTAGGGTGGTGATGGGCCTGCCGCGGTACTGCAGCGCCTCAGGCATGTTTGCGGAGGCAAGGGTCGACGGCTTTGCCGCGATCATTAGGAAACGCAGCGCCTCGCTATTAGCGCGCGTACGCGGCAGCTCCAACTCCATTCTTCGCACGTTGGCTGGACGGTGGGACTCGCCGCTGCTGGCTCACTGGGTGAGGCTACACGTTAGTGGGTAGCCTAGGCACTCGTCCTTCTTCCCCTGCCGTGTGTGTGTTTTTATTTTTAAATTTTTTGACATTTTTATTTTGTAATGATTTATTTTAATTTTAATTTTATTTTATTGCTGACATAATGTGTAATTTATTCTATGGGCTTTTATGCCTGCAATAAACGATTATTATTATTATTATTATTAATAGAGTTAAGGTCATATCAAATCTTAACTGATTAGAAATCAGTCGAGATTATGTTATTTTTTATTAATCATTAAGGTGTCCCACTGCTGGGCAAAGGCCTCCCCCTCTTTCGTCCACACTTCCCTGGTCTGTGCCACTTATTATTGACATTTAATATCGAATATAACGGCCGCAATGCCGGTCGTAACATGTGGTTCCTAAATACATCATAGAGAGCTTATAAAATGTGTATAGAAAAAGCAGTGTATGTATGTAAAACATTTGTGTCATGTTATTATGAAACTCGCCTGTCCACACGTTTCACAAACCCACACGCGTATTTTAATGCCTTACATTATGTAACAGTCACATAAACTATTATGAATGGCAATTTTTTAAATTTTATCTAAAAATAGGAAAGAAAAAATTGCTTTTGTGCGACATTTGTGTTAAAAACGGAACAATACAGTGTATATTTTATCAAAATTGTGAAAACAATCTCGAACTGAAAGCCAAGGGGTCCTCTCGGAAAGTGATAGATGTCTTCGCTCGCCAAAAAGACCGGCGGCGAATGAATTTTCTGCATATATAAATAAATGCTTAGCTCTCGTTTTTATTTTTTATTTTTCGTGAACATCCTCGCCTGTCCACACGTTTCATAAACCCACACTCGTATTTTAATGCCTTATATTATGTAACAGTCACATAAACTATTATGAATGGCAATTTTTTAAATTTTATCTAAAAATAGGAAAGAAAAAATTGCTTTTGTGCGACATTTGTGTTAAAAACGGAACAATACAGTGTATATTTTATTAAAATTGTGAAAACAATCTCGAACTGAAAGCCAAGGGGTCTTCTCGGATAGTGATAGATGTCTTCACTCGCCAAAAAGACCGGCGGCGAATGAATTTTCTGCATATATAAATAAATGCTTAGCTCGCGTTTTTATTTTTTATTTTCGTGAACACCCATATACAATGTCACGAGCCGCCTCCAATACACTTTTCAGTTTTACTGTAGAGCACGATGTTGTTGAGGGTGTGTGTGTCTGTTTATGTGTACCTGTAACGCTACGACAACGTTGTAGGTAAATATCTACCTAAGAAAGGCTTAAGATTGTTTGATTTTGCTTTTGATTAGTCGTTAACCTGTTGAACTGCCATAATATGCGTCTTCTGTACTATCGCCCCTAAGTTTCGTGAACAAACTATAAAACTCTCTAGAAGCGTTGTCGCTACATCGATCATCTCATCGCTACAGACACATGTGCCGATTACACAACCTCTGCTCGCCCCCTGAATCAGATAGCGTGATCATAACTCATTGCCACAAGGAGTGACATGGATATTTCTAGAAAAAGGGAAAAAGAAAGTGTTGGAAACAAAAACACATAACGCATTGCGTATCGGGAGAAATACAATAAACGTGATTTCGCAATGCTTATTCACCCTTAATGTAATAACGTGATATCATTATAGATATCTAGATTATTATCTATTCCCATTATTATGGGAGCATTACTTAAGCTTCGATTTAAATACCTATCAAAGACAAACTATCAAAGATTTGATTCCGCTTTAGCAGACTGTTTGAAGACATTCTGAGCAGTGATAGCAGCAGTGATAGCAGCAGTGGTAACAGATAAAGGGGGGTATATATCAAATTACAAAGTACATTGGACAAGGTCACTCTGGTACAAAAGAGCCTTGGAAAAGCTGTGCTGGTCCCAAGCTTTACGAGGCCCGAAGGACACAAGAATGGTAGAAAGGTATGAAGTAAGATGAAAAAAGAAGCAAGGGAATATTGAAGAAGAAATCTCTTCCCAGATTTGAAGCAAGGTTTGAGTTAACCTACGTTTTAGTTTTATCTACACCTGGCCCGTCCCAGTATCGTGTTAGGGCTGCTACCTGCATCGATTGCGGCCACCACGGCCGTCAAGCGGATCACGCGACTGTACACCGCATTCAACTTAACCTACCATTATCCCCCTTTTCGTAGAGCCCCTATTTTCTCAGTCATTAGGTCTGCAGTGGAAGTGCGGCGGTTTAGCTTATGTCGAGCGCGGGACGTCTGCACCAGTCTTGGACGTCAGTCGTGTCTGCCAACTGCCAGATGTACTGGCGGTTGGACAAGTGGCTGAGTGGCACGATTTTACAGAGGTAAATTAATTATACAATATAATGGGCACCCAGAACGATGGGCGAGAATTGCCACTGACTGGGTGCCACAGGATGGACACCGGCGTAGAGGCGAGCCTGGCAATGGCGCAGACCAGGGAAATATGGACTCACAAGCCTTTGCCGAGCGGTGATATACCGTAATGGCTACTACAAAAAATAATTAGGTACAACATATGAAAAAGTAACCAAATTTAAAATGCCAGTGACTCTTATGCTCAATGTCATGAGGTTCATTTCATCTGAACTCGAACACGTTTTCGAGCTGACAAATATTCGTGCTCTCGGCTCTGTTCTAAAGCAAGGATGGATATACGGGATGGAATCAGCGACTTTATTGTCTTCTTTTTCGATATCTGTCCACGATTGGACATAGACAGGGTTATTTTTGGACTCCTAGCCAATTTTTTTTACGTTATGGTATTGGGGAGTACAATCAATTCATGAAATAAACACGATATTTTTTACGATAACACTTCTTCGCCAAACTTAAACTTAAAGACACTAATTAAAATTCACTTACTCGTTTGTTCACCGCGCACTAATTTTATTCTCTATAAATTAAGGATTTACGAAGTTGAGTGAAAAGCAAATGTAAAAAACTAAAAGTTGTTATTTTTTTTACCCATTTTTTTTTATTTCTTTCCATATATCATATTTCTTTTTGCTAGGGGTACAAACATAACCCTCCCCAATTGTCCTCCAATTCGTGTGATTTCTAAATAAATACCATGGTCATATTTTTCCTCTGAGGTTAGCTTCTACCACTTTTGGTACCGATATTCCTAGCCTCGGGAATGACTTGCACGCGATGTCTGTGGCCTGCTGTCGCTCGCAGCTCACGGCTGATAAGTTCAGGGGTGCCTGATAATCATGGCAAGCAGGGAAACACGCCAAATGATTTTTAGGAATACAACTACTATTTAGATACATTTATGGCCTTAATATCATAGTTTATTTTATTTATAAGTATTCTAGTTTTATATTTCTTAGGTTTCCTTTAATGTACCTAAGTTTATTCATAACATTAGTAGTTTAACAGGGTAATTCAAAGTTCTTTATAAAACTTAACTATTGAACATTACAGCTAAATAATGAAAAAGTAGAAGTATTAAAGCAGGTAAAAAATTTGGGCCAGATCGCTCCCGCTGTCGCTGGGCAAGGTGCCCAGAAGACTGGCGGCGTTGCTTCGCTGTACAGCGAGGGTCAGCCGTTGCCCAAGGTAGGTCCAGCCATCCGGTCATTAGAGGCGTCGACCAGGCACGAGGAAAGCTCTTTGGACAGTGCTCGCGCCTCTGGACCTTATGGCCTTTCAAAATATCCGGATAAACCCTAACTGACAGATACATCAGAAGAAAGATTTTGTCCGTAAAATGTATCAGACTATCCGACAATAAGGGCCTTACCACAAAAAAATAAACTACTGTTCAACACTTGTTTAAAAACAAAAATGTATGGGATTTGACGTTTGTTTTGAGGTTAAACGCTGTTTAATATTTTTTGTGGTAACATGGTAAGGGTTTATCCAGACATTGAGATCGGGTAATCGGATGCATATTTACCTAATGTTGAGGTGTTGGCTATTATGGAATGCACTTTTGTATCGATAAAATCGCGAGATTCCGGGATCGACAAATTGAGTGTTCTGATAATAGAATTGAATGTATATTTACCTATGTTCTGGTGTTGGCTAATAAATTAAAAACAAAATCCAAAAATATTTATTACTGTAGATAAAGATCTGTAAAGACATATTCTTATAAAATGAATTTTTTCCTCTTCTCTACATTGGACCACTGTGGGACAGGAGGGCGAAGAAACTAATCACAAAGATAGATTTTTGATCTCTTTTAAAAATTGGTTGTGTTTAACAAGTACAAATATTAAATTATTCATTGTTATAAATAATAACTAAATTAGTAACAGCGAGTTCTGTGTTAATTTTGATTAACCCCTTAAAGTCCTGTCATTTCAGTAAAATAACCCTTTTTAGACAAAGTCACTTTAACATGGTTTTTAAATTGCTCGAACGGCAATTTCAAAATCTCCAGAGGTAACTTATTGTAGTATAGAATGCCTTTGAATTAATTGCTGAATTTCGGAGTTTAAACCGGGGAGCAACTATCTAGTCTATGATTATCTCTTAGGTTAACATTACAGCTATCGCTAAATTTGGAAAATATTACAAGGTTCTTGCGTATATACTTACATTATATTTTTGAAAATAGATTAGTTCCTATGTCAATTTCTTTAAAAAGTTGTCTTAAGGAGCCTGTGCGTTTTAAATTATAACTTACTCGAATAGCTCTTTCCTGTAACGTAAAAATAGTTTGAATATGCGCTGCTTTCCCACAAAACAAGATACCATAGGACATGACACTATGAAAGTAACTAAAATAGACTAGCCTAGAATATGGAATGGACTTGTAGATCGATCGAATTTGTATCGCGATGAAAGAGTTGATCGGTGATTGAGACAGGGACCCACAAACGTTGTTGTTCCTCATCGAGACAACATTGTTGCTGCAAACCAGTGGCTACTGGACTACGGCCACTTCGCAGTTCCTTGAAACTCTGAACAGTGCTGGACTACATCCTTACTTGAAACTCTGAACAGTGCTGGACAACATCCTTACTTGAAACTCGGAACAGTGCTGGACAACATCCTTACTTGAAACTCTGAACAATGCTGGACAACATCCTTACTTGAAACTCTGAACAGTGCTGGAGAACATCCTTACTTGAAACTCGGAACAGTGCTGGACAACATCCTTACTTGAAACTCTGAACAGTGCTGGACAACATCCTTACTTGAAACTCTGAACAGTGCTGGACAACATCCTTACTTGAAACTCTGAACAGTGCTGGACAACATCCTTACTTGAAACTCTGAACAGTGCTGGACAACATCCTCACTTGAAACTCTGAACAGTGCTGGACAACATCCTTACTTGAAACTCTGAACAGTGCTGGACAACATCCTTACTTGAAACTCTGAACAGTGCTGGACAACATCCTTACTTGAAACTCGGAACAGTGCTGGACAACATGCTTACTTGAAACTCTGAACAGTGCTGGACAACATCCTTACTTGAAACTCTGAACAATGCTGGACAACATCCTTACTTGAAACTCTGAACAGTGCTGGACAACATCCTTACTTGAAACTCGGAACAGTGCTGGACAACATCCTTACTTGAAACTCTGAACAATGCTGGACAACATCCTTACTTGAAACTCTGAACAGTGCTGGACAACATCCTTACTTGAAACTCTGAACAGTGCTGGACAACATCCTTACTTGAAACTCTGAACAATGCTGGACAACATCCTTACTTTAAACTCTGAACAGTGCTGGACAACATCCTTACTTGAAACTCTGAACAGTGCTGGACAACATCCTTACTTGAAACTCTGAACAGTGCTGGATAACATCCTTACTTGAAATTCTGAACAGTGCTGGAGAACATCCTTACTTTTCTACCCGTACAAAGCGATGTTGACGGCATACCGCGGAAGAATTTTTTTGAATGGATTTTAAAAAAATTAAATAAAAACATTTTGTGGTTGTACATGAGTAGTTCTGTGCCATGTTCACAATTAACATTTCTGGGCTTATGACAACCCACATGTGATCCGGGAACACTATCACGGAGAACGTTTTAGTGTTAATGTTAATGTTTGGGTAGGAATGAAGGGAGTGTAACAAGTCGGAGCTCACTTTATTGTCCGTCAAATGCTTGTTGGAATAATACTACACTTACCACTTGTTAGGGCCTAGACTATAGGCCCAAAAGTATGGGCCTAGTGTATAGTTACTACATGTATAGTTTGCGACAGGTTGGGATGGCAATCAAAAAGAGATGATAAAGTATGATTGAAGGATGTATTAGTGGGTTAACATGCGAATCAAGTGGACGGACAATCCGATAGGCAAGGAGGGGCGACTAAAAAACTCATACTATGTCTTCCCCGAGTTCTACCCCAACCTGTCGCAAACAAAACTATGTATTACACTATAATGTAATTTACAGGTAGCGAGGTTTTTTCAAAGCTTTCTAAATCGTCAAGTTGCAAAAGATCGTAATGCTGACTGTGCCAGACAATCATGCCGCAAGGGGAATTTCCCCAAATGCCAGTAGACTTAACTTCTAAAGCGCCTCGAAACGGCGCCAGTTCGCGTCAGGTTCGGATGGCCATAGAGGAGAGTGGAAGTCGCGGAGGGGGTGACGTCCCGCCCACACCCTGCACACCCGCAAAGACCCTGCGCCACCTTTGACCGCATTGACCCCATTTACCACCGTTTGCGATATTCCTCATTGATGCATGTAATTGCACTTCTTGTATGAAAAGAAAACCATGTCCATTCTAAAGCACGAGACCTCGTCATAAAAGTACTGAAAGATTTGGACATTGAAAAGTAAATCCTGGGTAAAGGATATAAGATAACAAAAAGAGATGGAAGATTTATCATGCAAGTCAGGGAAACCAGAGACGATCCAGCGATGATAGCAAAGCTTAATTTGATTTTGATTAGTGTAAATAAAAAGTGATCGATCAAATTCAACCTTCTTTTCGTCGAGTACTTTTTTGGTATCTATCAACATCGACTACAGCACTAAGGTAGTGCTATCCCAACTTGGATTTGTCAATTGACTTGGACAACAACTTAGTTTACCAATCCAATGTGATTTCTCCACCCCAAGCTATTTATACAAAATTCAACACACAACTCAATTGTCTACACTATACCGGCCAATAAAACGGAACCACAACTATTACGTAATCCCTATATCGAAAATTGGCGTTTTATCACATTTCCACTGCAACTCACAATAGGCATTTACCATAAACTACGCAATTGGAACAACATCTGTCGTTGGCGGTCTCTTTTAGGGCCAACTTATGGTGACCTATGCAATATGTATGGGGAAATTCTTGTAGGTACCTACCCCTACCCCTACCTCGGATTCTGATCAAATCAATGGAATTTTTGCATCATATTCATGACTGAACTGATATATGTATATGTCGTAGCTATATCGTGGAATTTGATTATTTCATGAAATAGTCAACCATGGATTGACTATAGTTCAAAGTTCAAAGTTCAAAGTTCTTTATTACTGTAGATATTAAAAATATTCTTAGTACACGTCATATTTGCCACTTCTTTACATTGGACCACTGTGGGGAACGAAGGGCAAGAAACTCCCACAGATTGACTTACGAGATAACTTTAAAGGTATTTGTATAATCTTAACATTGAGTTCAGTGTTAACTCCATGCGTTTTCATCATTAACATAATGTTGGACATCATAGTATC
This sequence comes from Argyresthia goedartella, assembly GCA_949825045.1. Taxonomy (NCBI): domain Eukaryota; kingdom Metazoa; phylum Arthropoda; class Insecta; order Lepidoptera; family Argyresthiidae; genus Argyresthia; species Argyresthia goedartella. The sequence continues at coordinate 21,013,987 of OX463828.1, forward strand.
CCTTTTTACACAAAGATGTTTTTATACGGTTTTTGAATAGCTCAAAAGGCAAATTCAAAATCTCTAGAGGTATCTTGTTGTAGAAGATAATACATTGGCCTTTAAAGGAATTGGTAACCTTCACGAGTCTAAACCGGGGTGTAACAAGTCGGTGATTATTTCTTAGGTTAATATCACAGCTATCGCTAATTTTGGGATATGTTCCAAGGTTCTTACGTACATATATTATATTTTCGAAAATGTATTGACTAGCTACAGTAAGTACCGGAAATCTCTCCTCACTCCAACTACCTATCTAAAATCGAACATTAACCAACCTTGCTTGGTTAATCCTAGAATAAGCCAGTCAAAGCCTGAAATCGTTTTTATTTCGTGATACTTCGGGCTTTAACCCGGGAGCTTGGTTAATGTTAGGTCTAACTGGTTAATGCTAGAATTAACCGCTCTTCGGCCTTTAGCCGTCACATGTACAGAAAGGTGTAGTCGTATTTTAAGGGGACATCATTCTGAGCAACTTTCTCTATCAAACCGATTTCATCAGATCAAATTTATTTTTCACTTCGCACGTATGGAGGAAAGATCAATTAGGTAACAGTTGTTCAGAATGATGTCCCTATCAACCCCTTAATATATGACTATTATAGTTCTATATCCCGGCTGGGGATGCAGACAAAAAAACCCAGGTCTTGGATATTTATATGTGTGTGACGGCGCTGTCTGGTTACCACGACACAGTGTATCCTAGTGCGAGGCCAGAAGCAACGTATCTGCCTGTATGTAAATGGTTCTGTTTATGTTTATATGTCGTTCAGATAACGATGCAATGCTATGGTTCCATCGAGCTGGTCAAATAATGGAGTGGAGCTTCATTATTTGACCAGCTGGGTCAGGGAACCTTGGATGTTCATTCGCACATCCATCAAGTTTGGGCTCATTTGATTCGTCCCGGGTTCGAGTCCCGGTGGGGGCAAATATTTGTTTGATGAGAACGGATGTTTGTATCCTAGTCATGGCTGTTTATCTATCTAAGAATTAATATTTATCTATATAAGTATGTGTATCGTTGTCTAGTACCCAAGATACAGGGAATCCTAGTTTGGGGCTAGATCAATGTGTGTAAATGGTGTCCAAGGTATTATTATTATTGTTAATCGTCGTGACATGTCCAATTCATATTTCTTGGCGATGTTCTCATCATCATCACCCGATGATGGAGCTGCTAGTTGGTAGATAAAATATTGGAATTCTTACTTGTAGAGTATTCTGTGAACCGCTTTACGATTTTTATACAAAAATTGAAACAATAAATAATATGGGGCCCCATACAATACATGGAATTGAAACCAAAAAATATTCTTTCTTCTTACCTATACGTGTGGGGTGTCTATAGATAGGTCTTCAAAAATGAAGTTGAGGTTTTCTGACACCATTTTTCCTCAAAGTAAATCGTTAAAGAGACAAACCCTTCCCTTTGGATTAATTTGTGTCCTCCTCTAACTTTTAAAGTAAGAGAGTGAAAAATATAAAAAAATTGTATATAATGTAAAAAAATAAAAATTGTATGTATCTCAATAAACATATTCAACAACAATTGGTCTGAACAAAATAAAATAAGCAGTTTTTATGATAAAAAACATTTATCAAAAAATAAAAAAATATAACTTTATCATTCATACACTATGAAAAAACAAAGTAATTATTAGCTGATGAAGAATGTTAGTGATATTTTGGCTAGGTGTATCATGTGTATGTTAAAGGAGACTTCCTAATTTATTTTTTTTGGCTTATATTCTACATTTATTACGGAACCCTACATGTGCGAAGTCTTACATGCACTTGGTCGGTTTTTCGTACTATTCTTAGTACGAAAGGGCACTTCAGTTTACATCGTGATATAAAAGTTGGTACTAGCCCCCCAGGTCTCCAGAAGACTTTATAATAATTATTTTCCCAAAAATGCACGGAAAATTTCATATTTTGCGTATTATATTTAAGAACGTAAGTACGTTCGAAAATACAATAGGTACACAAAGTATGAAATTTACAGCCAGACTCTAATCTTAATTAAAAAAAAAGAAACGCGCCAGAAATATATAAGTATGAAAGTGTCGTTTTATTTAAATTTCGGACATGAATTAAATATGCACGTACAGTGCTCAAAAATCGGGCATACAAGGCCGTATCATCTATAGATACTAAGAGCTAAAAAGAAAGATCAACTATTTTATTGAATTAATTATAATGAGTTAAAACTAGTGGATCTGTGAGAACGTAGACCTCGCGAGCCCTTCGTCATACATACTTAAACATAATGTCACGACAGACGGACAAGAGGCATTATTATAATGTACAAGTTTATTTTGCGTAACAATTTAACGAAGAAAGTCCAATTTTTAATTGAATTTCTGGTGCATGAATTTTCCAATTACTATGCAGACTTTTGAGCAATATAGGGGCATACATTTTGGCGATTACTCGCGTTTCCTTGGCACTAGGAAAAGGAAAATGTCAAATCTGGTGTCCACGGTTTCGTCTCGTAAAGGCGGAGAGAACTGCGTAGTCTGATTAGGTATATATTTTCCGAAATCAAAAACAGAAATCTGCTACAACGAATTCGTTTGCTACAGCAAACTCCCTCCCTCTCGCCCAAAGACCAAAGACCAGTTTAGTATAAGATAACAACACGTTCGAATTAGTAAATGATACAAAGTTTCTTGGAATAACCATTGATAGTAAATTGCAGTGGTGACACCACCTAGATATATTAGCTGGTAAATTTAGTTCTGCGGCTTACGCTGCTAGAACCATCAGATAAAACACGGATGTGGCGACATCTAGGCTAGTATATTTTAGTTACTTTCATAGTGACATGTCCTTAGTATCTTGTTGTGGGGGAAAGCAGCGGATATTCAAACTATTTTTATTTTACAGAAAAGAGCTATTCGGGCGTTTTATAATGTAAAACGAACAGACTCCTTAAGAGAGCTGTTTAAAGAAATTGCCATACTGACTGTTGCTAGTTAATTTATTTTCGAAAATATAATGTATGTACGCAAGAACCTTACGACATTTTCCAAACTTAGAGATATCTGTAATGTTTACCTAAGAAATAATCACAGACTAGTTGCGCCCCGGTTTAGACTCGCAAAGGTCTACTACAATAAGATACCTCTGGAGATTTTTTAATTGCCATTTGAGCAATTTAAAAAGGTAAATATTAAACTACACATCAAAAATACTGATTTGCACAGAAAATATACCTATTTGCTGCTGTAGCTCAGGTGAAGGGTAAAGGGGGTGAGCGAAGCGAAACCCCCTTTATCCTTCGTGTTAGGTTCAACATTTAAGAACAACAACAAATACTTAAAACATAAACAAGTACTCATTAAATATTTAAAATATAAAAAGTGTTTTTGCTGATCCTTTTTTGCTGCGCAAATCAGTATTTTTGGTGTGCGATTAAATACCAGCCATTTAAAAAGCATGTTAAAGCGACTTTGTCGAAAAAGGGATATTACAATGTTCAAGATTACTTAAATGACGGGATTGTAATCTAGCTCAACCTTTACCTTGCTGTAAATAATTTCAAAATTATTATTTTTGTAATTATTTATTCCTGCTTATTAATCATAATAATTAATATTTGTATAAGCTAAGCACATCCAATTTTTAAAAGAGATCTAAAAGTCAATCTGTGGCTCTTTCTTCGCCCTGCTTCTCCCACAGTGGTCCTATCTAGAGAAGAGGTAAAAATTGGCGTTTGCTAAGTTTATGTAAATATCTACAGTAATAAAGAACTTTAACTTTACTACCAAAGATGTCCAGGATAAGTTCAACAAAAGCTCTAGAGAATTCATGTCCTAGAGAATTGAAAAGGTATTTTTATAGAATATTCATCAATTTCCTTGCATTTTTTTTTGAGAAAAGCACCATACCAAGCCTCGGCGGAAATGACAATTGGCCGACTTCCCCGCCAGGGCAGATACCTATGTAGGTACCATTATTTTTATGTTGCAAGCTATGTATACTCCAAGTGTTGTAAAAATCGATGCGGTAAAATCGGAGACATCGATTCGATCAGATAAATACGTCGATTGGTTTAAAAACGTTAGTTTATGAAAATTAATCAATGGTTAGTTTTGTCGCCTTAGCACCGCCTTAGTAATTTTGACAACGGTCACTTCATACGTTTGATTATTTACATAATTTTAAAGTTGACATTGGCGATATTAACTAGTTGTTAGACCGCCATTAAAAATAAAGAAGAACAAGAAAGTTCAAGTTGATCCGAGTATTGTATTATTCCTACAACGTCATCGTATCGAAAAAGTTATGTTTCAAGAGTAAATCTCAATAATTTAAGCAAAAAGTAAAACTTGCGAAATAACTGACTCAAACCCTATTTTTTACAAAAGATCCCCATACCCTGTCTTCATTAATTAAAGAGTTTTCTTTATTTCTCCATGGTCCCACTATCCGATCCTGACCGGCGTTGATAACTTGTTGAGGAGCTCTCCTGGTACCTACGTCACCATCACTTCCCTTTCACCACTATGCGTATGACGAGCATACCTTACTGACCACCCTCAATAAAGTTATCACAAGTAGGACCAAGTATCGAGCAGTTACGCTGGCCATCTGTAGTCTTCATCATCAGTTCCACATCACAAAATGCCTCCCGAGAGTAAACGCACTAGTTTCCATGAATAACGCAAAAATAGCTATAATCTGCCTATAATATTTGAAGAGTTCCCCCGATTTCTCCAGGCTCATCATCAGATCCTAACCTCATTTATTTATTTATTCTGGGAACGGTTAATCAGTCCCTATGGATGTTTCTCACTAAAATACAATTTTTTATCGTAGAAAATATGCGGATTATACAGGAATACATTGTTTGGTTTAAATGCAAATTTAGGTTGCAGGTTGTAGAACAGTAAAAAAAGGTAATGATATAATGCTATTCGCGGGATTTGGATGGCGAACAGTTTGATTTTAGAACAGACGGATTGGATGACAGTGGGAACAATCGGAAGGTAAACCCTTACAAGCAAAATTTTACAAATCGGTCTTGGATAAATCGATAAAATACATAAACACTGAATGTAAATTAATTTAATACGAATAATCGCATTGGCCAACTAAGACTACAACTCCATTATTTTTTCAACCATAAAGCGGTAACCCACCAACTGTCATTTTGGTCCAGTTCAATAGGTTTCAGGGTATTTTCTTTTCAGGTTTCAGGGTATTTTTATTTTATTTTTGTTTTTCACTCTGCGAAAAAAGCCCATGTAGGCGCTAAAAAAGAAAAGCTTTTTGTCAAATCCCCGCGAGGCGGAAAACCTCTTACCGCATATTTACAATCTTCCCTTTCCCTCTTTATTGCGTGTATCGTGTCATCTCTCTCGCATCTTCATTCCCGCCTCTCGTATTATGGCGTTTATTTTTCATCTCTAGAGGGCGAAGAAAATAATTTTCTTTCAAGGTTTGAACTCGCGGCAGCGGCGGCGCCTCGCGTTTGGGTGAAATAGAAAAAATCGGTAAAAGTAATTTGAATTTACACTTATCTCAACGCCTTGCGCTGCGCCTCTCGTTCTATTTCTTCGTGCTTTTGTAGATGGACTTTAGAAATAAAATAATCAAAATTGCAAAAGAACCACAAACTTAGAAACGAAGCAGTTTTGCTGCACCTAAGGTCTGAACTTTTGCCTCCAGATGGAATATAAATATGTACAGAAATAGAACTGCCAAGAGCAAACTTCAGTCGCTCAATGACTCATTTAGTTTTATTGCTTCTGTCCTACCTAGAGCATCTCATATTGGCGGTGATGTATTGTATGTAGATAATAGACTAGAGGTTGTATAGAACTCGCACTTATTATAGTTTAGCACTTAGCTAAGCCTTCAAATTCACATTCATCTCTGGAATGTAATTGTTATTTTGTTGCGCATGTCTCTTGCCCTCGGCCTCGCATTTCTATGACAAATGGTGGAGTGTAACTCGGCTCTTGATGTCGTACTAATGTCTAATCAGAACGCGACTTTTCTTCACGATCGTTCGTCTAATGCAACCATAATTTATCGTTCGTCTAATGCAACCATAATTTATCGTTCGTCTAATGCAACCATAATTTATCGGTCGTCTAATGCAACCTTAATTTGAAATTGAAAGGTATCATGTTCGTACTCATACTATTATTTTTTAGCATGTGGCTCAAAAATGGAATCATCCCCACATCTATAAGATGTGGTATGTTTTCCTACCAAGCTGCACCATTTTATCATAAATGCTTTAGGTATTTGGCTTCACTCTGTTCTGTTATTTTTTTTTTGTATTTTGGATTTTTTAATGTATGGAGGAAGCTGTTTTTTTATCATTTGATATTCCACCCTAACTGTATTGCAATAAAATATTTTGCAATTACTTGTAATGTTAAACTGCAACCTTTTTATTGATGATTTTATTTGTCCTATAGTAAGTAAAATAGACGTTATAACAAAACTGTAATAACTCAGATAGTGCGTTATGCCTGTTAACAATGAATGCATTTGCTTTTATTTTGGGAATATAAAGATGATATGACAACATTTTTTTTACCAATTGCAATCAAACATTTCGCCGATTATCTCACTATTACCGCATCCTAATTAACCTCTGTTGTTTGTGGTATAGGTTCGTTTTCTTCTGAAAAACCAGTACAGAAGATAGGTATTCAAAGACGACTTCACGTTTTCGGCAATTCGTCGAAAAATTCATGGTTTTTTCTGACAGGTGACTCGGAATTTTATTGCAATTTTGATAAGACAACTATGAAATAGGAATTTAGTTCATTCTAATCCTCAAAAAAAACCGTCGCCATTGCCATCAAAATGTTTTCGGTAAGCGTCTACCATACTATAGATTGCGAGAGAGAATCGAGCTCCAAACCAACCTCTTGCAAGCAAATTACTACACTCACGCCAAATTAAAAACCCCAGTGGTGGATGATATTGGAACTAATTTAGTTCCATTCAAGCCACTAGATGTCACTATCCAACTCCTGTATCGCGCTGTTGAGATTTTCTCGATGCCAATGACTACCGTGGCGTACTATAGTTAATTCATACTTACCTGGCGTAGGGGATACCGTGATCATAAAGGCGGTTCCCCCAGGGCGAGGCCTTTCCATTGCACTGCGGTCGGGCTGACCCCTGCGAATATCCCTAATGTGGATATCTCGGGCGCGTAATTTTTGGTAGTGGGGACTGCGTACGCGCCGTCCCCTCGACATATCCGTGACGCTAATGAGGAGACCAACTTTAATGCCATGCCATGACATGCCATACGTTTGAAAAGGTGGGCATATAGTGTAGTGCCTTTACGTCGGGTATACCTAAAGCGTAGATTGACTAAGTCGCGTTAAGTCTAGTCATAATGCGAGTAGGCCTAAAGCGAAATAGGACAGCTGATATTTTGACCTACAGATTTGTTGGTCTATAGCGAAATAGGACAGCTGATATTTTGACATACAGAGTTGTAGGTGTAAATACTTATTATTAGGTTTTGATGAGCGAGTGGATATACGTATGTTAGTGTCAACAACCTATTGTTTACTTTTTAGAGGTATTATACTTACTGTGTCTGGGGTTTTTCAATTTTAAAGGACACGGACACTTTCCCATAGAACCTTGGTATGTAGTTGGAATTTTTCATAAACCAAATATATATCAAATGAAAGCTATGATTATGGACCATCTAAATATATTTTATTTAGATTTTTTAAACAACTCCGTTTTTTTGTCACTTTTGTATGAAAAGATTTAATAGGGTAACAAAATGTATGGATTCTAGCATAATTTTAAATTAAGTTTTTAAAAAAAAACGGAGGTTTTGAAAAATCTAAATAAAATATATTTAGATAATCCATAATCATAGCTTTCATTTGATATATATTTGGTTTATGAAAAATTCCAACTACCAAGGTTCTATGGGAAAGTGTCCGTCACCTTTATAAATATGACTAAGGAGTTGTGATCACTAAGCGAATACTCACAGTTAATTACTTTTAAACAGTTTATTTGGTTTTGTTTTAATTATTATAATTAATACTATAAAATAATACTTGCCTTTTGCACTTAAAATAAAATTATGTCTTAAACAAAACTTGAAAAAAAAACAACTAAACTTAAAAATAATACTTGCCTTTTGTACTTAAAATAAAATTATGTCCTAAACAAAACTTGAAACAAAAAACCTCAAGATTAATCACCGCAATTATTAATTAAGTCTTTCTTAGTTTTAATCATTGTTTTTAAAAGGTATAACGGACTTATTTCATACGAAATACGAATAAGAAATTCAAAAAGGACAAATTACGTCCCATTCGCGTATTAACCGCCTATGCCAACCTTCGAGAGAATTGTTTGTCCGGTGTTCGGGCTTCGCTGGCACAACTGATGATTTCAGTTAATTTGGACAACCACTGTTTCTCTATGTAACCATCGAAATTATCATTATTTTCCTCAGCTGCTTCTATGGCTCCTTCCAGTTTAATTTCCTGCCAAACTGCTTATATGTAGTTGGAGGGTAACAGTGGTAGATGTGCACACAGATTGGTTTTCCGTTTGCCCGCCGTAGAACTCAACATACCCAGTTTTTCAGCCTTTGCAAATACCGCCTTAGAAAAATGATAGTAGCATCTTGTTACTGTTAACATCATAGAACACTCCATATAAGTGCCAATTCAAGATACGACGAAGAAGTCTGCATTAGTTCATTTAATTGTCGTTTAGGCATAACGCGATTAGGGCTTGTACAGATTTAGACTGTTAAAGATTTAGCACTACTGAGAAATAGGCAGACTACTAAATAGTCCAATATATTTCTAGGCCTACAGATCTTTTATTATGGCATTTAGGCATAACGCGACTTAGTCAATCTACGCTTTAGGTATACCCGCCGTAAAGGGTGTAGAGCCGTATATTTAAAAGGGTTAAGAATCAGATGCACTAGGGGCAAAAAGTCACGCAACGCAACTAGGCCATGATTGGGCTCTGTGTAATGTAACGTTGCAGTGGCTCAGTCAATCAAATCAAATCAAATTTTCCTTATTACTGGGAGAGAAGGGCGAAGAAAATCAAACAGATTGATTTTTAGATCTCTTCAAAATTGCTTTTGTTTACCAATTTTAACTATAATAAATAATATGCAGGAATAAAAAAATACACAATTTTTAAAAGCGAGTTCTGTGTTGAGTTAGATGGACATTTATGTAATCTTGAACATCGTCTCTCTTTAGAGAAAGTCCTTTTTAAATGGTTTTGAAATTGCGCAAAAGGTAATTTCAAAATCTCCAGCGGGTATTCATTGACCTTTGAAAGAATCGCTAACTTTCGCGAGTCTAAACCGGGGTGCAACTTGTCTGTGATTCTGTGATTATTTCTTAGGTTAACAGGACAGCTTTACAGTACAGTACAAATTTGCTAGCTACATTTAGCATGTCGATTTCTTTAAAAAGTTATCTGGAGATTGTGCGTTTTCAACTATAAATTGCTCGAATAGCTCTTTTCAGTAATATAAAGATAGTCTGAATATCCGCTGCTAATGAACCATTCGCAAAATATACCGTTATCGTCCTGTCTGATAAAAGTTAAACCTTTGAAGCTAGATGTAGGTATCTAAGTAAATGTAGGTATCTGAGTGAGCTGACCACATCTTGGGAAATTATAGTACCAATCATTATGAACAACTTCCCAAAAAAGAACCTAAATGGGCGTAAAAGAAAAAAAAATACTGATACGACCGATAACGGTTCTATGGGCATGGGCGTACCCAGGTAGGGGCAGGGGGGGCTGCTGCCCCCCCCCCCCCCCCCCCCCCCCCGGAGATAAAATAAACGTCAATTTTCCTGGCAAGTGGGAATTAAAAACGTGTATGTTCTCGAAACAGGTATGAGCTGCCCCCCCTAGCTGAAATCCTGGGTACGCCCTTGTCTATGAGAGACCCAAAAAATACTTCGTTGGCGACCAAAGGTTTCTAGGGGAAAGTTGTTCATAATAATGGGTACTATCATTCAAATGTCACACAGTACAGGCGACAGGCGATTGCCATCCCAAATGACTCGTTGTGAGCACTTTATCATAGAACGCTGTCTGTACATGGGTCTGGATGTTGGAGCTTATGCTGAAATAGGGTCCCGTTTGGCACCCTTCGGGTACGGAACGCTTAAGATTGTGTACAACAGTACGTATTTTTTATTTTGATGGGTCACAACCGGAAAATTCCTATAAATATTAGGAAAAAAAAATGAATATGTATGTATAAATAGGTAGGTAAATATAAGACTAAACCATTTTTTATTGGCATGAATCGCATTTTTGAGCCTTCTCAAAAATGCGATTCATTTTTGCATTTTCAGAAAGGTTTCCAGGTGCATTTTGACCAGGTTACATGTTCAAATGTACATACGTTTTACGAAAGATGTATTGTGAGAATGGAACGCTGCTCATGATTTACAATTTGCAAAAAGTGCATTTTGCGACGGAGCGATTGCAGCTTCATGTTGGGGGACATTTTGTGCTTAGTTAAGAAACTTTAGACTCAATATGGGCCGGTACCACACAAAACGAACGGTCTGTATATTTCTTCAGAAAAATTAATGAATCAAAATTGTTCATTTTAGCTATGTCCCTCCCTAGTAAAAGCCCGTAGGCACTGTGCCCACCTTACGTGACTCTGATCTGACAAAAAGATACGTTTGCATGGCATGGCCTATTTCATATTGGGTACCTCTATACAACCCTCCAATACCGTTTGGCTAGAACACGCCGTGCAAACATGGCCTTTTATTAGATCACAGCCATGTTACGTAGGTGACTACAGGCCGTTGTAGGCCCTGATCCGAGTGCCTTTTAGCATATTAAAAGGCTTTCGGGATTTCGCCAAATAACTAACATAATTCATAATTCTCTATTTAAAAGAGGCTGTTAGCATACTAAAAGCCAACAGTTCCAACAGAAGCATTCATTCGGATTTTTCTGGACCCTAGTCACCAAATAGGGGGGTGGATCCAAATAAAATACTTAACTCAATTGTTTGTAAATATTTATTTCAAATACTATTAGTGCTTATGGTAACCAATGGTACAATGATACGCCTCGAAGTTCCGTGTCGAACTGACATAAATATCTCAATCATTTAGAAGTTTGGCTTCGATAATATCACCTTTCAGCTGTATCCCAACTGTCTCTAAGACAAACAAATGTCCAAACAAAATTTATCGATGACGCATTCACATTTTCTAAGTAGTCATCCTAAATTTTTCAGGTCTAATAAGTCAATTAACTCAAACTTGTATGTGAGTTACGATTTTTATAATTAATTTAAACAAATTTCTCTATATCTATCTCGCTATACACAGAGGCACACGATGCTTAAAACCTAGGCCTAGCGTTAACTTTTTTATTCGTAATTTTAGGCTGTTTTTACGAACTGTTATAAATAGCTTCAAAGCTAAGAGATGACACAAAACAGCCCGAAATTACCTCGAATTAATATGTTCGAAATGCAATTATATTAATGATGCCTTTTATTTCAGTGTCGAATCATCATTGATCCTGCCCGCAACATCCCTTCAGGCAAAATGTTGATTTCACGAAAAGTATGTTGCGAACATAGATAGTCCTTACAACATTAGTTACAGTACAAATAGTGCTACTTACAATGCTTAAGTAAACTCTACAGGCGGCTTACCGACTTTAAATTGACCAGAGTCGGTTTTTATACAAGGTCGAAAAAAATATTTCTGGTGGCCTGCTACAGTTGAAAATTATCTGCTTTCATAATATTATACACTCTTATGATGGATATATAAAAGTACTAACTTTATCACTTGTGTGCGATACCGGTTGGTCTAGTCATTAAAAATGGAAAACATTTGTCTTATTTCATATCGATACTTCTATAGGTATTGTGATATGCCTTCTGCAAAGAAAACATAAACATTTATATACAGGCACATACAATGCTTCTGGCCCCACACTAGGATACCCTGTGTCGCGGGAACCAGAAACAGCGACGACACACACAGAAAGATTCAATTATGAGAGAAAATCTTTGCAATTGCTGTAAAAGTAGGAGAATAATAATTCTGCATACAATCAAACTAAATAAGCATCGAAACTAATTAGTTTTATATTAAACAATTACGACACTCATTCAAGTCGAAAACCACGTAAAACAATATTGGTCACCATTACTGTAAACGTTTATAATTAAGCTTTAAACCTACAAAGCGACTAGAGCTAACAAATAATGCAAAACCATAGATAAAACAAATTGGTCTCGTAAAATATTCACTGCCTCGCGGAAAAGAAATAATATTACAATAAATACACTCGACTATTTACAGAAATGTATTGCAACTTACACAGCACAATGATACATAATCAACTACAGTATGAGTTTCTATAAAGCGCTCATATCGAACAGAATTGAAGGGGATCAACTATTATGGACAAAAATAATATTTTAAAAAATCCCCCCCCCCCCCACATTTTATAGCCATTTTACTTTTAATTTTTCGTTTACCTTATACATAACTGTGTATATATTTAATACATGACATTAAAATATACTTACTTCGGGCGGCGCTACATTGTTTACTTTGTACCAACTGCAAAAAATCATTTATCTACACACGTATCATAAACCCTCTTTACTGCGTACAAAAACCGCACGTTACGATCAGCATAATGGTAAAAACTCATTTCTTATCTGAAAAATTACATATTATGACCATAATGTGTAATTTTTCTATATATTATGACATTCAAATTTCGAACGCCGACGCCCGCCTGCTTGCTGCTCCTAGTTTGTCTGTGAAGTTGGTACTGACATTCAAATTTCGAACGCCGACGCCCGCCTGCGTGAAGTTGGTACTAAAGAACAAGCTAAACAATTGCAGAACCACAATGCCGGTCGAACATGCGGTTTCTGAACACATCAAAGAGAGCTTATGATATGTGTGAAGATAAACTAGTGTATGTAACTGTACATAATTAGGCATTAAAACTCACGAGTGATATTATTATGAAACTCGCCTTCGGCTCGTTTCATAAACCCACTCTCGAGTATTAATGCCCTCCATTATGTAGCAGTCACATAATAGTTTTATGTGACTGCGGCGCGCATTCGGGCGTCAGCGTTCGAAATTTGAATGTCATAATATGTAGAAAAACTACACATTATGGTCATAATGTGTAATTTTTCAGATAAGAAATGAGTTTTTATCAAGTAGTTTAACATTATGCTGATCGTAACGTGCGGTTTTCGTACGCAGTAAAGAGGGTTTATGATACGTGTGTAGATAAACTACTATTATAACTTCGAAATCAAAGTGTTTGTTGGGTTTAAATTGGGTATTGATGATAAAAGACAGGGGGTACCGCCAGTATCAAATAATCGTAAAAAGTGAAACTGTAACTGAAATTTCGATTTCTTTAAGAATAATCCCTAATTTTTTAACACGTTTTTAGTAATTGATGTTTTTCACAAAATTCGGTACCCAAAACAAAAATTTACTATGGAATATTGTTCTATATGACATTAACTTTCAAAAGACACCGAAAAGAAATTTTTAACTAAACACTTTTGGCGTGTTAATGTTTTTAAAATCGGTTGGTAGAAGGTAAACACTCAAGAACCGAGAGTAGATAGATGGGGCGGTTCGCGATTTGAACCTTGCCATGGTAATAAAATATAAAACCTATAACGGAAAAGTGGCTTTAGCTAACGCCGTGGTATTCAAGAGGTATCGCAAAAACCAAAAATAATGAAACTACGTAATGACAAGATCACCCAGAAGTATAGCACCTACGGGAATCATTTTTATACGATTTTTTCTTGCCTTTTTCAATATTTTTGGTCGATAACATTTAATCCTCTTCTACCCTGTTCGATAGTATAAGTCACCGTAAGTTAAAACTGTTGAATAGTAAACTGGTTTAAACTTGAATTGCAAACGAAATACCAGGACAAACACTGCGGTAGATTAAGTGCAGACTACAGGGATCGAGCGCAGCGAAGCCCCCGAATAGTCTTCGTGTTAGGTTGACATGTAACAACATAAGAAACGTAAATTCTAAACCTTGTCTGTCTGGTTTACTATCTAACGCGTTAGTTTATCAACTAACGTTTTTGACTATCTTACGGTGATATATATATAACAGTCCTTGCAAATCCGAGTGGTGTTGTTTGTATACGTCGTAGCTATATCGTAGAATTTGATTATTTCATAAAATAGCCAACCATGGATTGACTATATCATGAAATAGCCAACCATTTCATGATATAATCAGTTATTTTTGAAATTATCTGAAAGGGTTGAATTTCACGAAAACATGTCTTTTTTAAAGCATTTGTATTCAGTACCACGTGGTGTTTTTTGGGTTAAACATGTCGACCTAACACGAACACTATTCGGGGGCTTCCCTGCGCTCGCCCCCTTTAGTCTTCACCTAAGCTACCTCAGTGTTTTGCCTTAAAATATGTCTTCGTCCAATGAAAGTTCCAATTCAACCATGGTTGGCTATTTCATGATACCGTCAATTCGACGATATGGTTACGACGTATACATTCTACAGAAGATGACTGGGTGAGGCTGATGTATGTGCATACTGATGTAGTATGTGGGCCGGCCGGGCTCGTTCTGCTTGTTTCTGTACATGCAAGGTAAGTCTAATCATTTGCATCACTACCCGTGATTAGCAAGTCCTATCAGTACATCTGTTGGTTACATTTGTAAAATTTCAAACCACTGATGGATTTGGATACACAACTGAAAATTATCTGTACATTAAGTTCAGTGATCTGATATGTGGAAAACAATATATAAAATATATATTTAACAACAGTACACAATAAAATTAACATACATAACTAGAATATATTTTTTTAATCTTGTGCAGTGAAAAATGTGCTAATTTGAATTTGTTGACTGTTGGCACATGTTTCCCATGCAAATCGTTTAGTATAGAAATTAAATCGATAAATTTCTATATTCGTCCGAAAAATAAAAGCAGTGATACACAATTTTGTAATCATCACAAATAGAGAAATTGCTTTATACAGTGCCTTAAATACAAAATTTAGAAATTTTTATCACTTCAAAACATCAGTACACGCTAGTTCCAAGTCTTTGTCATAATATCTATACGAGAGTTACCTTATTGAGTTAGGTTCTGTGCTAAGGTGCTGGTTGACAAATGTCAATGGTAATATTGTAGATTGTTCATCTGTTCTTGTCCCCTTAAAGTTAAAACGAAGGAAACATAACAGAAAAGAGTGAAGGTCTCTATTAACATATAGCCACGTATCATTATTAAGACGATGGACCTCAAAAACCACGATTAGGCACGACATCCTCTCTACAAAGTGCCATGCCGTTTTATTGATTCCAATGAGGTATATCAAGGAGGTCTTCTATCGCAGAATTAGAATCTGTGAGAAGGCTAAAGACACTTTCATCATAGCGGTAAAGTTAGATTGTTGAATTGAAACACACAGGCAGGAGATCGGTCCTCTATTCAACTCTATTGCGACTAATAGCCTCAAAGTTAAAAAATATTACCAAGCTAAAAGTTCTCTCAGCATTACACGGCTCGTACTGCTAGCTTTTCAAAAATATCATCCAAAAATTGGGCTTAGGAACGCGTGAGATTACCTAACAAACTCGTTTTACCAAAAGTATAGCAACTCGTATTACATCGGTTCCCCGACGGCCGCGCGCCGGCCGGCTCAGGTCTTCCTGCGCTCGACCAGCTTCACGTCTTGCACGTGCAGGTTGTGCTTCGACTTGGCGGCGAACTTGATCATCGCCTGGGTAGAGACGAGGGGCACGTGCCGGAGGTCCAGTCTGTAAGCGAAATGCGATCGTTAGAGCTATCTGCTATGTCGTGAGGTAGCTTAGATCAGAGGAAAGTAGCTTCCTGCGATAGTGGAGCGGTGCGGTTAGAGCTATCGTCTATGTCGTGAGGTAGCTTAGATCAGAGGAAAGTAGCTTCCTGCGATAGTGGAGCGGTGCGGTTAGAGCTATCGTCTATGTCGTGAGGTAGCTTAGATCAGAGGAAAGTAGCTTCCTGCGATAGTGGAGCGGTGCGGTTAGGGCTATCGTCTATGTCGTGAGGTAGCTTAGATCAGAGGAAAGTAGCTTCCTGCGATAGTGGAGCGGTGCGGTTAGAGCTATCGTTTATGTCGTGAGGTAGCTTAGATCAGAGGAAAGTAGCTTCCTGCGATAGTGGAGCGGTGCGGTTAGAGCTATCGTCTATGTCGTTAGGTAACTTAGATCAGAGGAAAGTAGCTTCCTGCGATAGTGGAGCGGTGCGGTTAGAGCTATCGTCTATGTCGTGAGGTATCTTAGATCAGAGGAAAGTAGCTTCCTGCGATAGTGGAGCGGTGCGGTTAGAGCTATCGTCTATGTCGTGAGGTAGCTTACATCAGAGGAAAGTAGCTTCCTGCGATAGTGGAGCGGTGCGGTTAGAGCTATCGTCTATGTCGTGAGGTAGCTTAGATCAGAGGAAAGTAGCTTCCTGCGATAGTGGAGCGGTGCGGTTAGAGCTATCGTCTATGTCGTGAGGTAGCTTAGATCAGAGGAAAGTAGCTTCCTGCGATAGTGGAGCGGTGCGGTTAGAGCTATCGTCTATGTCGTGAGGTAGCTTAGATCAGAGGAAAGTAGCTTCCTGCGATAGTGGAGCGGTGCGGTTAGAGCTATCGTCTATGTCGTGAGGTAGCTTAGATCAGAGGAAAGTAGCTTCCTGCGATAGTGGAGCGGTGCGGTTAGAGCTATCGTCTATGTCGTGAGGTAGCTTACATCAGAGGAAAGTAGCTTCCTGCGATAGTGGAGCGGTGCGGTTAGAGCTATCGTCTATGTCGTGAGGTATCTTAGATCAGAGGAAAGTAGCTTCCTGCGATAGTGGAGCGGTGCGGTTAGAGCTATCGTCTATGTCGTGAGGTAGCTTAGATCAGAGGAAAGTAGCTTCCTGCGATAGTGGAGCGGTGCGGTTAGAGCTATCGTCTATGTCGTTAGGTAACTTAGATCAGAGGAAAGTAGCTTCCTGCGATAGTGGAGCGGTGCGGTTAGAGCTATCGTCTATGTCGTGAGGTATCTTAGATCAGAGGAAAGTAGCTTCCTGCGATAGTGGAGCGGTGCGGTTAGAGCTATCGTCTATGTCGTGAGGTAGCTTACATCAGAGGAAAGTAGCTTCCTGCGATAGTGGAGCGGTGCGGTTAGAGCTATCGTCTATGTCGTGAGGTAGCTTAGATCAGAGGAAAGTAGCTTCCTGCGATAGTGGAGCGGTGCGGTTAGAGCTATCGTCTATGTCGTGAGGTAGCTTAGATCAGAGGAAAGTAGCTTCCTGCGATAGTGGAGCGGTGCGGTTAGAGCTATCGTCTATGTCGTGAGGTAGCTTAGATCAGAGGAAAGTAGCTTCCTGCGATAGTGGAGCGGTGCGGTTAGAGCTATCGTCTATGTCGTGAGGTAGCTTAGATCAGAGGAAAGTAGCTTCCTGCGATAGTGGAGCGGTGCGGTTAGAGCTATCGTCTATGTCGTGAGGTAGCTTAGATCAGAGGAAAGTAGCTTCCTGCGATAGTGGAGCGGTGCGGTTAGAGCTATCGTCTATGTCGTGAGGTAGCTTAGATCAGAGGAAAGTAGCTTCCTGCGATAGTGGAGCGGTGCGGTTAGAGCTATCGTCTATGTCGTGAGGTAGCTTACATCAGAGGAAAGTAGCTTCCTGCGATAGTGGAGCGGTGCGGTTAGAGCTATCGTCTATGTCGTGAGGTATCTTAGATCAGAGGAAAGTAGCTTCCTGCGATAGTGGAGCGGTGCGGTTAGAGCTATCGTCTATGTCGTGAGGTATCTTAGATCAGAGGAAAGTAGCTTCCTGCGATAGTGGAGCGGTGCGGTTAGAGCTATCGTCTATGTCGTTAGGTAACTTAGATCAGAGGAAAGTAGCTTCCTGCGATAGTGGAGCGGTGCGGTTAGAGCTATCGTCTATGTCGTGAGGTATCTTAGATCAGAGGAAAGTAGCTTCCTGCGATAGTGGAGCGGTGCGGTTAGAGCTATCGTCTATGTCGTGAGGTAGCTTACATCAGAGGAAAGTAGCTTCCTGCGATAGTGGAGCGGTGCGGTTAGAGCTATCGTCTATGTCGTGAGGTAGCTTAGATCAGAGGAAAGTAGCTTCCTGCGATAGTGGAGCGGTGCGGTTAGAGCTATCGTCTATGTCGTGAGGTAGCTTAGATCAGAGGAAAGTAGCTTCCTGCGATAGTGGAGCGGTGCGGTTAGAGCTATCGTCTATGTCGTGAGGTAGCTTAGATCAGAGGAAAGTAGCTTCCTGCGATAGTGGAGCGGTGCGGTTAGAGCTATCGTCTATGTCGTGAGGTAGCTTAGATCAGAGGAAAGTAGCTTCCTGCGATAGTGGAGCGGTGCGGTTAGAGCTATCGTCTATGTCGTGAGGTAGCTTACATCAGAGGAAAGTAGCTTCCTGCGATAGTGGAGCGGTGCGGTTAGAGCTATCGTCTATGTCGTGAGGAAGCTTAGATCAGAGGAAAGTAGCTTCCTGCGATAGTGGAGCGGTGCGGTTAGAGCTATCGTCTATGTCGTGAGGTAGCTTAGATCAGAGGAAAGTAGCTTCCTGCGATAGTGGAGCGGTGCGGTTAGAGCTATCGTCTATGTCGTGAGGTAGCTTAGATCAGAGGAAAGTAGCTTCCTGCGATAGTGGAGCGGTGCGGTCAGAGCTATCGTCTATGTCGTGAGGTAGCTTAGATCAGAGGAAAGTAGCTTCCTGCGATAGTGGAGCGGTGCGGTTAGAGCTATCGTCTATGTCGTGAGGTAGCTTAGATCAGAGGAAAGTAGCTTCCTGCGATAGTGGAGCGGTGCGGTTAGAGCTATCGTCTATGTCGTGAGGTAGCTTACATCAGAGGAAAGTAGCTTCCTGCGATAGTGGAGCGGTGCGGTTAGAGCTATCGTCTATGTCGTGAGGTAGCTTAGATCAGAGGAAAGTAGCTTCCTGCGATAGTGGAGCGGTGCGGTTAGAGCTATCGTCTATGTCGTGAGGTAGCTTAGATCAGAGGAAAGTAGCTTCATGCGATAGTGGAGCGGTGCGGTTAGAGTGTGTTTTCGTGACCTCTAAAGAGCGCGACACTTCAGCGCTTTTAAATTTCAGATGGTAACTTCGATACGACACGCCACGAGAGCTTTACGGCTCTTTAATCTAACAGAGAAGTAGAATGTATAAGAAATATTGCGACAAATTTAAAGTTTTCTTGCGATATAGTAGTGTAGCGGACTTGCTGATTGTACTGCTTTACCTGACGAGGTTGGTAGCCCTGGCGAGGTGCTCCAGCGCCGCCTCGGTGAGCAGCCGGCAGCCCGCGAGAGACAGCCGCTGCAGCGGGTGGTGCGCCAGCTGCGCCGCGCCCGCGTCCGTGAGCCGCGCGCACGACGACGCGTCCAGCTCCATTAGCGCCGGTAACGCCTGCGGGTCGCACGCGCAATCACAATACAAGAGATACAACGCGCTCCGATCACGCTCGGCAGGAGCGGTTGGTGCAAGCGGCA
The DNA here is from genome assembly GCA_949825045.1 of Argyresthia goedartella. Classification (NCBI taxonomy): domain Eukaryota; kingdom Metazoa; phylum Arthropoda; class Insecta; order Lepidoptera; family Argyresthiidae; genus Argyresthia; species Argyresthia goedartella. The sequence goes on from OX463828.1 coordinate 21,033,582, forward strand.
TCGTTGGAGCGCCCGCCCCTTGTGTTGAGCGAACCGCTAGTTGAAGGTTTTGTCCATCAATCGCTTGGCGCGTGCAGTGTGGATCAAAGGACTATTCACGAATTATTGAAAATAAACAATTTAGACGTTTACATCCCTTTATGGGGAGCTGAAATGGGACCCAAGTGATACCAACTATACAAGTAGAGGTTTGAGAGAAGATTCTTGGCGGCACATTAGTCGTGATACGTGTGACTCCTTGACGGATATCTAATCGGACTCCTAATCGGATATGTATGGATCAGTAGAGCAGCCTGACAGGATCGCAAGATATTGCGGCTGCATTGGACTAGAATTATCCATGATCCATGAATGCGCTCCTATATTCTGGCGTATTCGTATCCGTACTAGCTTTGGTAACGCCAGCGGATGGTTCCAGAATGTTCGTTTGCTAGATTGTATTAGCGGATATTGGATTATCCGCGTTAATTATCAATGGTCCTTCGAGCCGGAAAGGAAACAAATGCCTGAAAATCACCCTCGACGGCTGTGGCTGCTGGCCCCACCCCCCAGTAGCGAGTTGTCCGGCGGTGCGAGTATGCCTCTGAGTTTGGCGTCGTCTAACGCACGAGCGAAAGAAAAGCCCCGCACAAGCTAGGTAAATTTTAAATATATATATTTTATTTTATTTTATAAATGGAAACTATGGCTACCGCACAAGAAATGTATATATATTATTTTTGTTATAACATATTTTGATTTATTATATTTTTTACTTACTAATATGTTATATATTTATTTTCATATGTTTAAATGGCTGTACCACGCCGCAGACTGTGACGCTCGCGGGGTAACACTCGGCGCCGACTGAAAATCAGCGCTGAAGGCATGGCCTTCAGCATACTGCTGAGTCAGATGCTATTTGTAATGACAGTGACACACCACGACCGTCGATGTCGCTCCATAGAATGATTCAGAATGATTGATCGATTTTATGAATGAATACAAGAATGAATAAATGAATTATTTTGTTTCCTTCCGTCGTGTATTCTAAATTCTTCCATTTGTGTTTAATATATATACTCCTTATTTTCATTTAAATTTCTTTAATTGTAATGTATTTGTGTGTGTGTTCACTGTTTTTATAATGTTTCTTATTCTTCTTCTTCTTCAAAAGAGAAGTGTAAAACTTACCTGAACAATATACCTCATGGCGACATCGGTAATGTCAGTCCCAGGCAGCCTCAACACCTTCAGTTGCTTCAGCCGGCTCGGCTCCGCCCCGCTCCTGACCCCGCCTCCCGGCAGCGAGTTCTCTGGCGGCGCGAGTATGCCTCTGAGCTTGGCGTCGTCCAGCGCACGAGCGAAGGAGAGGTCGAGCGAGGTGAGAGGGGGACAGCTGGCGGAGCGCAGCGCCAGCGCCGCCTCGGCGGGGGAGCCGGCCAGCGACAGCGAGCGCAGCGTGGGCAGACGTGCCAGCAGCCTGGGGGGACACGGTCGGGAACGTTATACACAGGCAGGCAGGCAGGCCACTTCTGAACACTAAATACAATGATATGAAGAGGACATACATTTCCTCTGACCCTGAACCAGACACGCAATATTTCACTTTCACAACATTTAAACATCCAGCACCCTAGCATTTTTTCTCCTCAGTCAGGATTTGAACGTTATAAACACAGATTTGGATAGGAAAGCGAAAACAATGCCTTTATCAGATTACACACAGACCGACGTGAAATGTGTCATCGTCCCATCAAAATTGTATGGCGGCTATTCGCGTAGGATATGCGTATCAAACTCGAGCACTCCGGGCCATAGAGAAAGCGTCGCAAGTAGAAAAGTAACACTTTGAGATGTTTATCTCTCTAGATCCCTGCGCACCACAGGCGTAGGTTAGGCCCTGCTGTGTACACAAGGCTACGCAGACCAACAACTTTAGTATAAAGGCGACTACCGCTGGTGACTACGGAACGAAATGTAGTAGATTGGTGCCTTGTGTACAATACGATTAAAATCAGTTAACGATTCGGCCAACCTCGGAAATTGTCGTGAATCCCTCATCTCTAACACAGAGTTATCGATTTACAGATATGACCTTTAATTATATTACTCGTTGTCTTATTGAATACAATACTAGAACGATATGAGCAACAGAACCTCCTTTGTAGCTCAAAACTAACACAACCTTTATATTGAAACAAGAAAAAATATTGACTATTTTCACAGTCTGCCTTCTTAGTGTCAATAAATTTATGTTTATGAACGCTAATTTCATTCGTGAAAATATTCAATTCTATCAAAATTAACTTACAATAGTTAAAGCGTGGTAAAAAAAAAGTTGCTCAATCTCGTGAAATTGTAAATAATATATAACTATTTTAGAAAAGAAGCAAATTTATTTAAAAAAGAAGAAAGTAAATATCATCAAAAAAATTTGGACAGGGTTTGTGAAGCAACCGGAGTTTCGAAAAGCAGCGTGTTAAAAAATTTGAAGGAAAACGACAAGCTCTCATATCAGCCACCTAAAGATCAACAATCCAAAGATGTGCCCGGTAAAAATATTGTTTAAAAATGGATGATTTGATTATCACTACACAAAAAACTAAAAGAGGAAATGGGATTCAAAGGCTCAATTTCATCTCTGCGAAATATAAACCGAGACATGGGATTCAGATTTACAAAAACCGACAATAACAGGAGCATTTTGAAGGAAAAAATATCGTCCGTTTAAAAAGAATAAAATATTTGAGAGAAATCCGACAATTAAGGGCTACTGGTAAAAATATTGTTTATACTGATGAATCATATATTCATGCAACGCACTCTAAAGCCAAAAGCTAGACGGACGCAGCCAATAAAAATCTGAAGCAACCTACCTATATATCAAAAAGTCAAAGATTTATTATTGTTCACGCAGGAAATGAAAAAAACTTTGTACCTGGAGCTCTTTTACTAGATCAGTCCGCGGAGCCCGATGGCGATTACCACAAGGAAATGAATGCTGAGAAGTATGATAAGTGGTAAAGAACACAACTAATGCCTAATTTACCCGATAACAGCGTTGTTGTTATAGATAACGCTTCTTACCACAACAAATTTGTTGAAAGGCCACCTAATAGCAATACTCGAAAGGCGGACATGATCGAGTGGTTAACAAGACACGATATTCCTTTTACACCTGATAACAAAAAACCGGAACTGTATAGCGTAATACAACGTCACAAAGAACACTTAAGCGTTTTTCGAGTGGATAAAGTTTTAGCTGAAAATGGACATACGGCAATACGACTGCCTCCATATCACCCAGACTTTAATCCCATAGAAAATATATGGGCACAGTTAAAAGGCTATGTCGCCTCCAAAAATGTCGAAATTAATAAAATGTCAGTGAAAAAACTGCTTATGGAAAAAAAAAAATGTTAGGACCCGAAGAATGGACGAAAGTCTGAAATCATGCAATAAAGTGTGAAGATGTGTTCTTAACAGAAGAAGAGAAATTAGATGTGTTTAGCGAGCGTTTTATAATTAATGTAAATAATTCAGATAGTGATAGTGAGGAGGAGGAGGAGAAGGAGGAGGTTCTCAATTCGACGTGAATGTTTTTTTGTATGTATGTTATAAGATTTCTAGAAGACACGTGAACCGATTTACAAAATTCTTTTTGTATTTGATAGGGTACACTTCCGAGATGGTCCCATAGATGTTATTAATTTTCAAATTCATGTCGCTTCTGTATAATAAATTTCTTAGGTCTACCTGTTAGAAATGTCATCTTGGCAGGTGCTATACATTGCGTTTATGATACTTCAAATTGAATGTTACCTAAAAGAAATCTCGGTAATATATTTCGTGTCATTTCCGTCTCCGGATTTAGGCGATGATATCCGAGAAAAGCCGAATCTTTTACTGATTTTAATCGTATTGTACTTTAATTGTGTAGACGCCACCTCTAGTCCGATCAAACGGAACGATACTAACCAGGCGAGCTGCCGTCGCGCCAGATGGCACCACTCGAGGCCGAGCGACCGCGGCTGGCGGCGCGCGATGCCACTGAGCTGTGCCGCGGAGACTCGTACCTGCACGAACGACATGTTGCGCCAGAGCACCGGGTCCATCTGGAGGAGACCGGGTTACATTAGCTGGCTCGGACAAACACGTTGACGTAATAATATCGTCGTCGACGTAAGGTTAAAATGGAGTTGGCCGGGTTTCCGGTAGCCTGTAGGTGCTAGACAGTACACAGACTTTGCATGAGCGCAGACCGATTGAACAAAAACTGTGTATTTCTGAACACCTTTAATTCTATAGTTAGGTGGTGTTGAGTCATACATTTATAGTACAACCTGGAGCCGAGAGAAGGGGAGCGGAGCGGGGCGAAGCCATGTAGTTTCAGTGAAACTATTTCACAAAACTGAATTGGTTGCTATAGTTAATTTACACCTGTTGACGAGTACGCATCAAATTATTGGCTTGTTCACGTTAAAATCCCGAAAGAACAAAAAAGGGAGCTCACAAGTTGTGCGGGCTCAAGACCTTTCAGCATTGAACCACATACAGGTTCTGGCTTTACTATTTCCGGCGCGCCATGGGCTTCGTGTACTGACCGAGAACTCGGCCCAGGCCTTGCAGACGAGCGCGCACACGGCGAGGTCGGGCGGCGTGAGGCGCTGGAACACGTGCAGCATGGCGGCGCGCGCCAGCCACGGCGGAGGCGGCCCGGCCGGCGCGGGTGCGGGTGCTGGCGGCAGCGGCCGGATCGGGTACAGCGGCTTCTTCAGGGGCTGAGGGAGGGACATCGATTAATAAGCTTTTGTGTGTCAATGTACCATCTTTTTGTTCTGAAAATTTTTCTTTCTTTGAGCGAGTGCTGGCTGAGCTGCAGCGCCAGCTGTGCCCACAGCGCCTGCTTCTTGGGCGCCTCCTCCTCGGAGCTGCTGCGGCGCTTCTTGTGACTGAAGGTGTAGAGGTGTTGTGTTGTGCTGCTAGTGCTGTTACCTTGAGCGAGTGTTGGCTGAGCTGCAGCGCCAGCTGTGCCCGTAGCGCCTGCTTCTTGGGCGCCTCCTCCTCGGAGCCGCTGCGGCGATTCTTGTGACTGAAGGTGTAAAGGTGTTGTGTTGTGCTGCTAGTGCTGTTACCTTGAGCGAGTGTTGGCTGAGCTGCAGCGCCAGCTGTGCCCGTAGCGCCTGCTTCTTGGGCGCCTCCTCCTCGGAGCTGCTGCGGCGCTTCTTGGGCGTGGGCTCCCAGTCGCCGCCGACCTCCTCCTTGAGGTCTATGGAGATGCAGCAAATTATTATATTGTCTTCGAGTCTTCTAGACGTCGGCGTCTAAGTGCTATCAGCACAAAGTTGAGGCAACACTATACTCTGAATAGCTTGTTGCACGTACATATCGTATTTAAACTGGCCTGCACTGCACAAATCACGTATTATTTGTTTCATCATCACCTATCTTATCGAATTGTTTTAAGTGCAATGAACAGCTAATAGTTATTAAAGTGTTAAGAAGTGTAGGTACGTATGGGGATTGCAGCCCAAAATTTCGATGGATGTATATGGCTGTGGTGAGACCCATCATCACATACGGCTCCCTGGTATGGTGGCAACGAACAAGACTATGCACAACTGCAACACAACTACAGCAGTTCCAGAGAATGGCATGTGTAGCCATGACAGGCTGCATGAGGTCATCCATCAGCGGCACTAGAAATCATGCCTAGCACTAGCACCACCATTGGACCTATTCGTGCAGCAGGAGGCCAAATCGGCGGCCATAAGGCTATACAGTACTGGACAATGGAAAGGACAAATTGTAGATGAAGGACACTGCACAATTCTAGAAAAAGCATTCGGGGAAGTGCCGGAAGCCATTATTGGAATGGATCGCATAAAAACAGAATTCCTATTCGGTAGGAAATATGAAATCACAGCCAAGGGCTTGGAAACACCAACAATACCAAATCACAAAAGCATAACAATATACAGTGATGGCTCAAAGAAAAGCAAGAACACAGGCGGAGGTATTTTCTCGCCGGAGCTTGACATTAAACTTTCCCTAAGCTTCGGAAAGGAGACGACAGTGAAAAACAAGGTCACAGACCAGTGGGTAAAAGGTCACCAGGGTGACCAGGGCAACTGGGAGGCAGACAAGCTAGCAAAATTAGGGGCAGAAAGGCCAGCAATCGGCCCTCCACCATTCTCGCCCTTATCAGCGGAAGCTCTACGGAAAAGGCTCAGAGAAGCCACAGTACAGCAACAATAGTTGTTTGTGTCACAAGGGAGCAAAATGATGTATTTACGGCGAGGGCGGTACATTGAATCCAGAGTGAAGAGAAGAATTCTACGATAGAATCCTGAGCGTAGCGAGGGATTCTAAGTTAGAATCCTGAGCGTAACGAAGGATTCAATCGTTAACGCCCATGACGAAAATAATTTTGCTCCTGAGTGACACATACAACTTTTCACACCGACTATGAGGAAAATTTAAATTAAATGCTCTAAAAAAAATATACTTTGAATTATACTTTCACCACTTTTACAGTAATCGAACAATGTAAACTTTTTTTTTATAATGGTGGATTGTGAAGGATTAGGGAAAGGTCACCACAGACAAAATATTCCTGTGTGTTACAATGGTTTCGGATATCAATATTCATTATATCATAATAACAGTCATCGATAGTTTTGATTTCAGTACAACAAATAATTTATTGTGACTTTTTTTAATATCACGAAAAATTCATAAATTTTCATATAACGTTGTTAAAGTTAAAACTTGAAACATGTTCGTTTTAATCGACTACGTCATCGTAGTCGATTGTAATGTAATTTCATAATTACATTCGATTATTTTAATCTGTGTTCAATAGGTACATTGCGTAAAAGCTACATGCCAATGAATAAATTAAAAAAGTAGCTTGAACAGAAAAGTAGCATTTTTAGTGGAGCAAAACTTACTTTTCCGAATGAAAGGTGTGAAAAACCTATTATTCTCTAGCAGAGAAGACTGCAAAAACACAAAACTTTTAATAGACAAGTATAACCATAAATTTACGAATTACTTAATGAGACTGCCACGCAGTAAAATAAAAATACTAACAAGCCTTATTACAGGCCATTGTACACTAAACAAACACTTGACAATTACAGGTGCAACGGACCGCCCCCTGTGCAGGGGGTGCATGGAAGAGGATGGAACAGTAGAGCACATGCAACTGGCATGTCCATCCACAACAGAAACCAGGATGGCTATCCTAGGGGACACAACAAACACCCACGAGCTCCTAGAACACCCAGGCCTCCTTCTCCAGCTGGTGCAGGAGTTGAGATGGCTGAAGTAGATGTGCAGGCGAAGGGGACATGCACAAAGGCCCCGCTCAAGTGGGCCAGGTGCAGGCACTACAACCCCCTTGTAGAAGAAGAGAAGAAGTGTAAATACGTTTTGGAATAGAACAATTACAACAAATAGATCAACTGTTTGTATCAACAATACGAGGAAAAGAAAAGATATTTCATATTTAAATTATACTAAGGAGTCTACTAGGCAAGTAAGTAAATTAATACCAGATAATACCTACCGCACAAACCGTGTTATTTAGTTAGGAAGGTAATTGTTATTAGTATTTTATTGCATAACTAATTGGGTGAATCTACAATTGCTGTTTGGTTTCCGAATAGACATTTGCATATGCATATATTCACGGCTATATTCCAAAAAAGGGGTAGCCAGAGCTGCAGAATCACATAGGCAGTCCTACAGCTACACATCATCCTTTCTGTGACATCCTGTACTTAATACCTTAAGCATCTAATAAAAAGATCATAACAGTTTATGTTAATTTATTCGCGTTTGCCATCCCTACTAAAATAGATAAGAATTTGCACGCTCCTTCAGGTTTGTCTCTGTTTCTGTTCCGTACTCATGTGCTAGGTACATCATGGAAAGGACTTGGACAAAAGGTCATAGAAAAAAAAACCCAAAATCGCCAGCGACGAAATGTATAAAGATGGGTTCACTATAGTCAACACATTATGTGTTTAAAAAAATCAGCCCCCGAAACGATGTAGTATAGAAGTTATGATACTATAGGTATATACATACATTTATTTTTCTTAACTTTTATGTTATCGCTGTCACTTTAATGCCCTTTAATATCCAGGGTGTAACAGACAGGTGTAGTCATATTTAAGGGGGTTGTTAGGGACATCATTCTGAGCAAATTTCACTATGAGACCGATTTGATCAGAGCAACTTTATTTTTCACTACTCGAACTATACAAATCAGCTGAACGCCCGGACCAAAACGTATGGAGGAAAAATGAAGTTGCTCTCATCAAATCGGTTTAATAGTAAAAGTTACTCAGAATGGTCTCCCTAACAACCCCCTAAAATATAACTACACCTTTCTGTTCCTGTCTAAATATATATGTGCGTGCGTTCTTAAAAAAAAAGTAGGTTCTCAGTTTGACCTGTGTGTTTGTATGTATGTATGTCTCGCGGACAACCGCGATTAACTCGCGTTCGACTAAACCGATTTTGATGTGCTTTTCAGAAAACTATTTGTTACATTCTAGAAAAGGATTTAGTGCAAGTTGTATCAAGTATAGAGTTGTGTATATATAAAGTATAGAGTTGTCAAACTTATTCAGAGAGTAGTGTTGACTCGTCTTCTTACTGGTGGCACTTAGCGGTCCTTTAGTAATTATTTTAACTCTGGGGAGATACCGTCTTAGGAGGAACTAAATCATCTTTGTCATCGGCCTTCATCAAGGACATTGGGCGTCGTTTGAGGGACCGAGGATTTCACCACCGCTCCGGATCGCTCCTGTCACAGAGGATCTCGCTAGCTGTGCAGCGCGGTAATGCTGTCAGTGTAATGGACACGTTTGATGCGCGCGTTTCTTGGGGCAGTTTATTTTTATAGATATGTATTTTGTTTCTGAAGTCTTTGAACTAACTTAAAAACATTCAAGTCTCATAAATCTTTGGAGATTTACAATATTTAATGGTGTGCTGTGAGACTGGCCAAGCTCATTTGTGAGGACACCAGGATTTTTATTACAAATCCTTATTCTTTGAGTTATGTTAATGAAGTAATTACAAAGACTATGAAGCGAAACTTACCGTCCTCAGACTTGATATGTGGTACTTCTGACTTGCCCTCGTTGTCGGAGCCACCCTCCGACTTGACAGGCGCAGGCGGCGGCGGTAGCAGTTTGTTCTAAAAATAGCAAGAAATCTATAATCACGACTTTTTCCGGACGCAGTGGAAGAGGCACGGATTCTCAGTCACGTTTAGCCCGTAATCCAACACCCATATTTGTATAATAGATCGGCTATCCATCGCCACCGTTGTGCAGATTATGAGCCAATGAGTATCTGATACTGGCACTAACGCATGCTCTATGACAGACAAAGAATCAAGATTAATTTATGTGTCTCTGGCTGGACTATTGATTGTTTGATGAACAAGTTACCTGCATACTCTGGTGCTGGCTCATCTGACTCGCCTCTGAGCTGACACTCATGCGCCGGAGGTCGGAAGACTTCTGTCGCGCGCGGAAGTGACGAGGCTAGAAACACAAACATACTGTTACTGTCCGTCTATGTATATACCCAACATGTTTCATCGCAGGGTCAATGGGCACTGCACTCAGTATGTAAGATTGCGTTTTTTTACTTTTATAATGCTCAAAATGCTACAAGGCATCGATTTTGGGTTGTTATTGTTATTTTTACTTTTCAGTTAGTTATATCAGTATTGGCCCACCAGTTGCAGAGGTATTGATCGAGGTGGGTCAACAGGCCCTGTACTCAGTTACGCAGTGGCGTGTGGTACCTTGCAGTCCTGACTGAGACCGGCAACAGTGCAGATGAGTTAGGCAGTTGTCCGCCGGCGGGCACGCAGGTCGAGTGTACAATGCCGTAGCCCACGGAACACTCGCGCAGGGTCGATGTGCCCTGTACTCAGTTACCTTGTAGTCATGACTGAGTCCAGCGGCGGTGCAGACGGGGCACTCCCACGAGTTGGGAAGGTCCTCGTTGAGTTGTCCGCCGGCGGGCACGCAGGTCGAGTGTACAATACCGTAGCCCACGGAACACTCACGCAGGGTCGATGTGCCCTGTACTCAGTTACCTTGTAGTCATGACTGAGTCCAGCGGCGGTGCAGACGGGGCACTCCCACGAGTTGGGAAGGTCCTCGTTGAGTTGTCCGCCGGCGGGCACGCAGGTCGAGTGTACAATACCGTAGCCCACGGAACACTCACGCAGGGTCGATGTGCCCTGTACTCAGTTACCTTGTAGTCATGACTGAGTCCAGCGGCGGTGCAGACGGGGCACTCCCACGAGTTGGGAAGGTCCTCGTTGAGTTGTCCGCCGGCGGGCACGCAGGTCGAGTGTACAATACCGTAGCCCACGGAACACTCACGCAGGGTCGATGTGCCCTGTACTCAGTTACCTTGTAGTCATGACTGAGTCCAGCGGCGGTGCAGACGGGGCACTCCCACGAGTTGGGAAGGTCCTCGTTGAGTTGTCCGCCGGCGGGCACGCAGGTCGAGTGTACAATACCGTAGCCCACGGAACACTCACGCAGGGTCGATGTGCCCTGTACTCAGTTACCTTGTAGTCATGACTGAGTCCAGCGGCGGTGCAGACGGGGCACTCCCACGAGTTGGGAAGGTCCTCGTTGAGTTGTCCCCCGGCGGGCACGCAGGTCGAGTGTACAATGCCGTAGCACACTGAACACTCGCGCAGGGTCGATGGGCCCGTACGACCTGGCGAAATACATCATGTTTATGATATAAATACGTAAAACGTGGGGTGATTCTCTTTTTTAAGAGGTCGGCTAAAATTATGGCTATTTGTGTCCTTATGTTGGTGCTCTTTGAATGAAAGATTCAGCGAGATTCTGTAGCCAGTCGGTTCTTCGTCGGCCCAGAAATTTCCTTGCATGAATCTTGAATTAATTTTATGTTTGGTTTAATTTCCACGTATATCATGTCGAATAGACCATGAGCATATTAAAACATTAAAATACTATTTGTATTTGTACCAAAAATAGCGGGTTCAAACTGACAGTTGACAGTTTGCCGCGAAAACGGACCTACAGCGGAAGCGACGCAATCGTTGTTGTCAGTGAGGGACAGAGGTATGCGTCAATCTCCTCCTCTTTGTTGACATAGAAAAGGTAAGGGAGACTGACGCCTAGCTCTGTCCCTTACTGACATCAACTTTTACGTCACTTCCTCTGATAGGGTGTTTCAAAACAAGTGATATTTGACGTTCTTTTAAATTCGCATTTTTTGTTGAAAATGTATACCAAATAAAATACAAACGTGCAAAATAAGGGCTGTTATGAGGTGTCAAAACTGTATTAAACTTTTGACCGCCCCAGCCGGCACTGGCTTACAACAGACTATAGCCGGCACAATATTTATATTAAATAAAAGAGACCTTATCGCGTATAATTTAAGTTGTATTTTGCGTAGCATAACAAAAATATGGGTTGGCGTGTGAGTGACACATATTGTATTTAATCTATGGCGGTCAAAAGGTTAAGGAGCGATTGTTCCATCCCCAGATAAACAGTCATATTTGACATTTCACACGCATAAATTCTGTCAAATTCCTGAGATAAACAGGCAGATAAATTTATATCTGGGGATGGGAAAACCAGCCGTAAATGTGGTAACCATCTTAACAGAAGCTTCTCTGTTGTGCATTGTAGAACAATTAAGTATATAAACATCGAAATACATAGTAGAAATTAATCATTTGCATGTCAATATTTACCCGAGTTGCCTTTAGCCTGCGGAGCGACCGGAGTCTGATTCCAGCCGTCGAGATGACACACCGAACATGACGCCGTCACTGGCAACATCGGCTGTGGATTATAAAGTGGTTTAAGTGAGAATGTTCTTTGCTGTTTTGTCATACAACTGATGTAGAGGGTAGAATAGATACAATATATATTACAAGTGTGTTAAGCGGGCGTTCCACCCCCACCTCATCCGCTGGCACTACAGGCGTTCGTTTTGATTCGATTACTGTAACGAATATTTCTTTTTTTGACCTGACATCTTGACATATAATACTAGTATACCGCCGTAGACCATGTCGTGACAGAACACGCACTCGCCGCAGTCCGTGCGCTGACACGCCTCGCACTTCTTGCATATGTGTATGTGTGTGTGTGTGTGTGTTCACCTGTAGGCACTGGCGCATAACGCACGTCTGCTTGGCGCGGCCCAGTCCGCCGAACTTGACCATGTCGTGACAGAACACGCACTCGCCGCAGTCCGTGCGCTGACACGCCTCGCACTTCTTGCATATGTGTATGTGTGTGTGTGTGTGTGTGTTCACCTGTAGGCACTGGCGCATAACGCACGTCTGCTTGGCGCGGCCCAGTCCGCCGAACTTGACCATGTCGTGACAGAACACGCACTCGCCGCAGTCCGTGCGCTGACACGCCTCGCACTTCTTGCATATGTGTATGTGTGTGTGTGTGTGTGTGTGTTCACCTGTAGGCACTGGCGCATAACGCACGTCTGCTTGGCGCGGCCCAGTCCGCCGAACTTGACCATGTCGTGACAGAACACGCACTCGCCGCAGTCCGTGCGCTGACACGCCTCGCACTTCTTGCATATGTGTATGTGTGTGTGTGTGTGTGTGTTCACCTGTAGGCACTGGCGCATAACGCACGTCTGCTTGGCGCGGCCCAGTCCGCCGAACTTGACCATGTCGTGACAGAACACGCACTCGCCGCAGTCCGTGCGCTGGCACGCCTCGCACTTCTTGCACCTGCAATAGTGAGTCACCAAAATCATTATTCTTCTTTTCATTTAATGGCATGCTAATCTCTCTTGAGGTTAATTTTGCCAGTGTCAAGTGAAAGATCACGATTTGGTCAGGTTGTCTATCGAGAACATGGAAATTAACGTCTTGAGATAAATTTGTTACTCGTTAGCACTACCCAAGGAGAATGTGCAGGGCTGAAGGTGAACTCACACTTATCCAAGCTGAACGCGTCGTATGAGCTGAACTAAACGAGTCTTAGAATTGTTTATATTAAATCCGATTCGACGCGGACAGGTGTGCGAGGTTTTATAGGATGTAAATAATTCTAAAATTAATTCATTCCGCTCGAATACGTGTGTGTGCTCTTACCTTAAGTCAGATCGTTACTATGGGGTTGCAATGACGTGATTTGTTGAATGCGTTTCCAGTCTCTACTTTCATTAGCTAGACTCTTGTTTGTGAGACGATTAGTATAGCGAGGGATAACGTATGAAATAGAAAAGTATAGTCATATTTTATGAGGTTAATTCTGATCACCTTTCGCTATGAAACTGATTTGATCAGAGCAAAATTATTTCTCTCTCTTTTCCATACGTTTTCGTTCGTTGGAGAAGTGAAAAATATAGTTGCTCTGATCAAATCGGTTTCATACCGAAAGTCCCTCAAAATGACGTCCCTAACAACCCTTCAAATATGGCAACACCTAACACACACACACACACTGTACTCGTATACCGTACCTGGTGCGTCGCCGGCGCGGCTGCGAGTTGGCGTGCTCGGGGCGCGGGCGTGCGGGCTGGCCGCGGTGTGCACCGCCCCGTCCGCCGCGCCCGCTGGACTGTCGCCGCTCGCCAGACACCACGTCATCCGGACCTGAGGGGGGAGATCATTGGAGATGAGCTTGCCTTTGTAATATACTTTGTACTTTCTACAATCGATATGTTACCGGCAATCTGTATAATGCAGGTATTCTATATAATACCTAGGCAATGTATGTATATGTCGCAGTTAGTTGGTTAAATCAGACTCTTGACTAACTCCCTAGACCGTTAATTAAATGATGACGTTTACCAAGTCACTAAATTTCCCTCAGACAAGAGAGTGAACGCAACGTTTAACGAGTTGTCTAAACGTTGTCTAAACGTTCCTAGGCTACAACCTAACACGAAGTTCAGGTCAGGTCAGTGGAGCGTCAGGAGACTCTATATCTTGGGTACTAGACCATGATACACATTCTTATATAGATAAATATTATACTTAGATAGATAAACAACCATGACTAGGGTACAAACATCCGTTCTCATCAAACAAATATTTGCCCCCACCGGGACTCGAACCCGGGACCTTTGGCTTCGTAGGCAGGGTCACTGCCGACTCGGCCATTCGCGTCGTCACATACAACTAGCTATACGGATACCTATATTCATCGTCATTTAAAAAACTGAACCGAATCAGAAGCCACAAAGCCGACCGAAGGTCAGTGAAGCGAAACCCCCTTTATAAAGGGGGTTTCGCTTCACTGACCTGCTTTACCCTTCACCTAAGCCTCCGCAATGTTTTGCCCTGATATACGCTGTGCAAATCAGCTGTTGTCGTGACGCCATCTTGTTTTCTCACTCGCCGGTTTTCGGTAAGACATATTGTTAAACGTTTTCGACAATGCTTTATTTAAATCAAAATGCTACTGACTTGGTTAAACGTCGGCATTTAATTAACGGTCTAGAGAGTTAGTTAAGTGTCTGATTTAACCAACCAACTGCGACATATATAATACCTGGTGCGTTCAGGCAATGTATAAAATATTATTAATATTAATGTCCATAACATACTTTACCTAGGAAATATATACAATGCCTAGGGATTAAATAGTATACCTAGTTGGACACCGGCAATGCGTAAAATAAATAGATTCTCCGCACAATATCAGGGCAAAACACTGAGGTAGTTTAGGCAAAGGGTTAACTGGGGTGAGCGAAGCGAAGCCCCCTTTATTTATCCTTTGTGTTGGGTTGAAGATGAAATAACAACAAAGAAATACTTAGTTTTAAGCATTTTTTGTTGTTCTTACATTTTCAAAGGATAAAGGAGGCTTCGCTTCGCTCATCCCCTTAACACTCCATCTAAGCTACCACAGTATTTTATGCTTAACATACATTACCGGCTGCGCATTGGGTATTATGTATAATACCTAGGCAAAGTATAAAATAAATAATATTTCATACATTACGTGCACTTTTTAGGCATTCTATATATTGCCTAGGGATTATATATAATAAAGATTGCCGGTAACAGATACACTACAAATAATTAACTTGAATTTCTAAAATCAGCGAAGAAAATCAGCAACCGAGTCATAAAAAACAAATATCAATCGGTTCATCAAATCAGAATAAAAACTATCTCGGGCGCCGCTTCAATCCCGCGCCGAACTCATGAGTCTCATAAACCTTAGTGGACGGGCGTGCCGATGGTGTGCCACCAGGGTGCTGACGTCCCGGACGAACGCTATCGGCTCCGACAGAAGGTCTTGTGCCGACATGCCCAACTAATGCTATTAATTCTACCACTTTGCTTGAATCCCTTGCTATACTCGCGAGTCTCACCTTTGAGCACGGGCGTGCCGGTGACGGCAAGGTGTTGTTTGTCGTGCCGGTGTTGCTCCACCACGGTGCGGACGTCCCGGACGAGCGCTATCGGATCAGACAGCAGCTCTGGCACCGACTTGCGCGCTGCCGGCAACTGGTGAAGGTACATCACTATTGCCTGGAATGACAAAACCGATTTTATAGAAATTGCTTTAAACATCATGAATTTCAGAAAGGTTAAAGGCAGCCAGTTTCTTAGTTTTCACTCATGGCCCTTGTCACTCAAAAGGAGTATCTTATAGCATTCGGCTGTATTTTTGTTACATGTTCCAGAGATGCCATGGAGAGCTTAATCTAACTGAAGCTTGCAGAGGAAGTACGAAGGTGGCGCTCATATCTAACTACATGGCAAGCGAGAAAACTTCGTGCCATCCCCCCGAGAGGATGGTGTTGTAGAGCACAACAGAGGTTAAAACGTCCTAATTTTGTTGTGATGGTAATGCCCATAACGAGGTGTGGGAGAGTTATTAGAATTTAATAGAAGTATAAATCATGACGGGAAGACGGACGGTGGACCAAAGTAGTGGCCCCCCGTGGCCACTACTTTGGTCCACTAGCAACAAGGCCAATGGGTAGACCACCAGCCCGATGGTCTACGATATCATCAAGTCGTCAGGATCCCACTGGGTGCGATAAGCACAGGACTGGGGAGATTGACGCTTTAGAGAAGAGGCCTATGCTCAGTAGTAGGTCGATGTGGGCTGAATATGATGATGACGATAAATCATAACTTTTATAACAAGAACTTGTAGAGAGGTGCTCGACATAATTGGGTGAAATTAGCAGAAAAGTATTTTTTTAAGGTAGCTAAGGACACTCTATCTATGTCTGATCATACCTACCAATATTACCACCAAAACTTGGACTTATTTTAAAAATAAGGAATACCAGGAAGATTGATTTGAGTAAATTTCACGACATAATAGGCGAGTGGACTCCAGCCCGACTTACATTCAGGACTAGAGAGGAACCACAAGAAGGGACAAATTAATTGGAAACAACTTAAACAAATGCATACCACCAGGCATGCTCCCTTTGAAGAATCCAGGAAGGAAATGGTCAAATCTGGTGGAACAAATAGGTACCTGAAAAAACAATAGAAAATAACTCTGAAAGCTATGAGGCAGGCCCTTCAAAAGATGACTGATAGCTGGAAAAAACTGGCGCCTGTAAAGTAAGGAGATGAACAAATATGCAGATGCAACTCGGCTGAAACTACTAGCAAGCAACAAAAAAAGCCAACTAGGTACTTTAAAAAATAGACGGAAATCTTGAATCTGAACCCCAAACGGTGTTATAAGCTATGCTGGAGACACACTTCCCGGGTTGTAAGGAATGCAAAGAGAATCACATATTTAATCACCACAATATAAGGAAGGATCCACGTGACATAATAAAAGATGAAAATGTAGAATGAACAAGTAATTCATTTGCACCATTCTGTAGGTCCTAATGGCATTTTGCCTGTTCTTCTACAGAAGGCGCACAGATTTATAAGAAATTATCCTGTAGAACTCTATAGGAGCATCATAGCTCTAACTTATATTCCTCCTTGAACTTGGGGAAAGTTAAAAGCACCCTTCATACCAAAACCAGAAAAAAGACTTATCAGGAAACAAAATTGTTCTGGTGCATAAGTCTTTCCTCATAATTTCATATTAATTTCTTTATCTACACACGTATCATAAACCCTCTTTACTGCGTTCAAAAACCGCACGTTACGATCAGCATTATGTTAAACTACTTGGTAAAAACTCGTTTCGTATCTGGAAAACTACACATAATGGTCATTATGTGTAGTTTTTCTACATATAATGACATTCAAATTTCGAACCGCCCACCCGCGTTCCGTCCCTAGTTTGTCTGTGAAGTTGGTACTGACATTCAAATTTCGAACGCCGATGCCCGCCTGCGTTAAGTTGGTACTAAAGAACAAGCTAAACAATCGCAGAACCACAATGCCGGTCAAACATGCGATTCCTGAACACATCAAAGAGAGCTTATGATATGTGTGTAGATAAACTAGTGTATGTAACTGTACATAATTAGGCATTATGCAGCAGTCACATAAACTACTATTATCGCACACAAATAATTCAAAGACAAGTTTTAATAAAAATAGTGTACAAAGGCCAGCTTATCTCTAATAAGAGATATCTTCCAGGAAACCAAATAAGGATGAGAAAGGTTGATTGCTGAGCAGGGGTAGACCCAACAATATAATTTACCTAGTACATATCTAAATAACTAATATTTGGTTAGATATATAATGATATCTAAATAACTAATATAAAACAATATAAACTAAATAAACGAGTGCTTTCATAAATATTACATAATATACACGTACATGCTAAACACTAATACTATACTATATATATGTGACATTATTAAGCCTCGTACAGGAGCCATCATGCCCTCACTGTGGCTTGGAGGAAAGTAGCCAGCACTTCTTGGGAGAATGCGTAATGTATTCAAACATAAGATGGCGAACACTAGGGATGGATAACATTAAAATAGATGGCTTGTCAAACTAAAAGTTTGGCGACAACCTAGAATTCATTAAGCGAACAAGAAGATTTGGGGAGGTACATCTGTCGAATCAACAGTAACCAGTGCCCGAACACTTTGTTGTGATATCTGCGATATTTCGCTGGTACGACTTGCACCATCGGAGCAAATAGAGGTTTCCTACAGGGTGAATGTCTATAACCACTTATGTGGTGTCTACTTAGACTCGCGAATAACCCGCTTAAACAACCTGAATATTTATCTACAGGTGTATTTAGATGACGGTGTTATTCTTATTATTGGGAAAGTACTAAGTACGATAAGATATGTTATGATATGAAGAATGCAATAGGTAATTTTTTACAGTGCTGTCAGGACAAAGATCTTGATCTCACTGAACCCAGATAAAACAAAACTAGCTCTCTTCACGAACAAACGGAAGAACATAGAATTGGTACGAATCTCGTTGAAGGTACAACCTGGAAGTTGTACGCGAGATTAGGTATCGAGGATTGACCTTTGATCGGAAAAATGAATCTTGAAACTCATGTAAACTACAGTGTGCGAAGGCCACAAAAGTATTATTCCAATTCCAAAGAGCTGTACGAAACAAAAAGTGAATGAAACCAAAGATCGTTCACTGGATCTACAAGAATTATATTATATGGATCATTTGTATGGTGGAAAAGAACATAACTTCTTCTTCTTCTACTTAATCAGCACGTTCTTGTCCACTGCTGGACATATGCCTCCCCAATTGACCACCAATTCGTACGCTCTGCGGCCATTCTCGTCCATGTCGGGCCGGCTGTACCCCTGATGTCATCGGACCATCGTGCCGCAGGTCTTCCAACACTTATCTTTCCTGTACGGAGCCTCCAGGACAGAACTTTAGAGCCCCACCTTCCTTCGTTTCTGCGACAGATGTGTCCTGCCCAATGCCATTGAAGTCGCGCTACACGTTTCCCTACATCGGTGACTTTGGTGCGTTGGCGAATGAGTTCGTTCCGTATCATGTCGCGACGGGATACTCCGAGCATCGACCTATCCATTGCTTTTTGTGTGACTTTCAGTTTGAGCATCATTCCGACAGTGAGAGTTAGTCTTGTGCCTGCTCTATTAGTACTATTAGGACGTTGGATCTTATGAATAAAAAAATATGCCTGCTCGGTCATCACATCAGAGAGCAATCCGTACCAGGACATTAAAGTCAGTGTACCAGTAAGATCTAACAGCTTTATTAGTACTATTATGTATGACGTAGAATCGAATAAAAAATGGAGCTATTAGGTTAACCTTTCTTTTCGTGCAGAGCACATATTTATACAATTCTATGTGTCTGTTTGCATAGCAGAAATAAAAAGTCAAATAATATTTGATTTCCCTTCATACTTAAACAGGCTTAGGACTGTCATTCTAGTCAAGATGTCAATGCCGTGTCTGTGTGTGCGAGAGCCAGTCGGCATGGCTCAATGCCTCCCGCCCGCTCTCTCGGTGCGATGTTCTAATAGTCCTAATAGACCGAATGTCCGATTAGCGTAGGGAAACGTATCTTTTCGTTCATTGCAAAGTAACGTTTCCTATTCGTTCTTCGTACATGACCGACACAAGACTAGTGAGAGTCGATGTTTCGCAAGCGTAAGTCATCACCAGGAAAACACACCGATTGTAGACTCTAGTCTTGTGTTTTTGAGGAAACATAAAGTAACGAGGAAAAAAGGAGCGTGGCAATTCGCATAGATTGACATGACAGGAGCCATGAGGTCCACACCAAGGTCATCCTTAGTAACTCAGCTCAATCATAATGCCCACTGCATTAAGAAGTATAAAAGACAGCAACCGAACAATGGTACGGAATGAAAATCAAAGAAGCAGCTTCCATCGTAGAAACATCAGGTCGAAAATTGGATATGATATTTATGAATATTGACCTGATAAAGCAAGATTTACGATTCGATAATAAATTTCGAATTCAGACAGCAACAAGAGAAAATTGGGAAATAGAAATAGCACAACTTTTCCTGTCCGGCCTAAGTATGCTGGTAGAAATCTCTCTTTAGTGATAAGCCCGCTTTTGCTCTTTTTTTTTTGTTATTTTACCATTAAGAGATCTATGCAATAAAGAATATGAAATAGAACAACAGGCGAACACTTGCTTCAGAGATGGTTCAAGAAGAGAGAGGACAAAACTAGCAGGAGCTGGTTGTTGCTAGTTTAAAATAAGACTGAAGTAATATATTCAGATAGTCAAGCAGCATTAAAGCTGCCAGTAAGGCAATCCTAAACTCGTTGGGAAGTACATCGGAAGTAATTATTGCATGGGTCCCCGGTCATGAGGGGCGCAAGGAAAACCAGACGAGCTGGCAAGAAACGGTGCGGACAAGCAATTTATTGGTCCAGATTACCCATATCAGCAACTATCACCAAAAATATCTTCAACTTAATAGCCACGCTTAATGCGAATCTAGAATGGAAGAACAACAAATACAGTCGAAGATGTTCATCACAAGGTAGGATCCAATGAAGGCTAAGTATATAAGTATATATATATGAACAGAGCGAAATAGTCACTATGGAGAACCCATCACCGGCCTGTGTTGAGTGGGCGTCCCACATCATCTTCTATCTAACTAAATAGCAGGGTGCAAAAAGTCTAGGAATGGTAATGTCGCATCATTCTAGTTCTTCTATCATTTAGTAACATGGTATGTATAAGTAGTTCAGATGACAATACAATAATATAATACCGTCGAGCTGTTCTGATGAAGGAGCTTGAAGGTGGGAGAGGGAACCCTAGAATGTATACTTGTAAACCCACCGAGTTTGTGATTCGTTGTGAAGTTGTGAAGTCCTATTCATATCTACTTCCAGCTACATCATCACCTGATGATGTAGCTGGAGGGTAGTGGACGGAACCCTGGTATTCTTACTTGTTAATCCAACGAGTATGGGCTCATTTGACTCAGCTTAATAACACCTTTTGATTTCAAACGGCTTGTGTTTAAACGATTACCAAAAAATTCGAAAATTTACTACCAATAAATTCGAAATGACTGCCAAAATGGATGGATGTCCACCAACTTGTGTTTGGATTAATGATCACCAAACTTCTTTTTATGTTTTGTGTACTTAAGTTTATGTTTTAAGTATTTTATGTTGTTCTTACATGTTCAACCTAACACGAAGGATAAAGGGGGCTTCGCTTCGCTCACCCCCTTTACCCTTCGCCAAAGCTACCTCAGTATTTTGCCCTGATATTTTCTGCAACTTTTGGTGGTCATTTACCCATTTTGGGTAGGAAAAAAATATTTTGGTGGTCATTATATTTGTTGCCATTTCAAACGGGTGTTTTTAATTTTTAACCTAGTATAATTATCAGTCGTCAGTTACTTTGAGACGGCGCGGCTTGCCCGAGGGCTTGTCGGGCACGAGGTGCGAGCGACCCAGCAGCGATATTGGAGACAGTTCTCGCAATCATATACAATTTGTCTTAACATTTATGTACAAGCCAGCCTGCGTCAGTTACCTTGAGTCCGTGCAGCTCGTTCTGCGTGAGGTGCACGTGTTCACGCGGCGCGGCAGGCGGTGCGGCTTGCCCCTCGGGCGCGAGGTGCGAGCGTCCCAGCAGCGCGCTCACGTAACGCTCGAGCACGTACCAGAGCATCTCCGTAAAGAACGGGTAGCGGAACTTCTGCGGGACCTGCAAGTCAAGATTAGTTGACTTTTAAAGACGACGCAGTAGGACAAAAACAGTTTCACACTGGGTTTGAATTTATGTAAATACTTGATATATATAATTATTATAAAAAATATTAAGTTATGTTGCTCTATTAGGCCACTAAAGATAGCTGAACAGCATTTTTAGGGTTCCGTACCTTACACGTAAAAAGGAGCCATTATCCTATAGGATTACTTCGTTGTCCGTCCGTCTGTCAATCAATACCCTGTGTATCAGAAACGCGTGGAGGTATCAAGTTGAAATCAATATCAGTTATTCATGTCTGTAATTTCATGAAGTTGTAAAAAAACACTTATTGGCCAAGCCAATCAAAAGATACCGCCCTATAGGCCACAAATTTGCGGAAATTGCTTGCTATTCGCAAGGGAATCAAAACCTAAGGGTACTTCTCGTTGATCTACAATCATGAAATTTGGTACGAAGCAAGGTCTTACAGCACAAGTAAAGCAAACAATCTGAAAACCATAAACTTGTAGTTCCTACCTAAAGTAATAGGCTCCCATTTGGCACCCTTAGGGTACGGGACCCTATATACGGCCAATCGGTTATTCTCACACGTTGTTCAACGTGATTCATTCTCGACAACACTATCGACCTAGCGGCAACAATAGCGGCTGCATGCGAGTGTATCCTGCTTGCTCACCTTGGTTACATCTTCAACTTGCGCAATCTTGAGTTGCTTATCAATGCCGAACTGATGCAGGAAGTTCCCGCCAAAGACGAGAGAGTCGCTCGGCGTGTACACCGCGTGGATCCAGCCGGTCGGGATGAAGAATGTGAAGCCCGCTTGCAGCTGGAACACGGGGATTTAGTGGTGAGTTAACTAGGCTCTAGGCTAGAGGAGAGGATACTTCATTAATTTATTGAAAGTAAGTACAATACATGTTAATCCGAATTCGAGTTAAGGCCCGAGACCCAAGGGTATATTAATGGGATACTTTTATTTAGAATACTGTACTTATTAGTTGTTAATTTATTTAGTTCCGATTATCTCTATATTGTACTACTATAAGTTCCATCCTCTACAAATAACATCAACGACTTTAGACAATTCTGAAGAAACTTGGCAAAATGCCAACTGATAAATGGTAGAACACCTTTTTCTTAAAAACTCATGAAAGGCATGAAGTGTTCGTTAGCAGTAAGTAGAGATGCACAGATGAATAGGCTTTTATAGACGAGAGAATAAGAGTTGTATGTAGACTGTCTAGCCCTGTAGTTAGAATGTACCTATAATAGTCCCCGCAGACCGCAGTCTTTCTGCCAGCATAGTAATGTCCGCACTTGCATATATCTTCACACTGATTAAGAGCCCGGCTAAACTACGGCAACAAATATAATGATCACCAAAATATTTTTTTCCTACCCAAAATGGATAAATGAACACCAAAAGTTGCAAAAAATATCAGGGCAAAATACTGCGGTAGCTTAGGTGAAGGGTAAAGGGGGTGAGCGAAGCGAAGCCCCCTTTATCCTTCGTGTTGGGTTGAACATGTAAGAACAACAAAAAATAATTAAACATAAACTTAAGTACATAAAACATAAAAAGAAGTTTGGTGGTCATTTATCCAAACACAATTTAATTTGGTGGACATTTATCTATTCTGGCAGTCATTTGGAATTTATTGGTAGTAAAATAGGTGCGTTTTTGGTCATCGTTTAAACATAAGCCCTAAACTACCGGCCGACAGAAACTCTGCGGTTTGCGAAAACCAGAAGTCCCAATAAGTCCTATTGAACAAATAAATCAAACATTTTGTATGTAAAATGTCAGATGAATCTGTTACATGAGCTTATCGGGACTTGTTGAAACAGGTCATAAATAGCTACTCACATGAACCCGGATGCACTTCTCGACCGTATCGCCGAAGAACACGTCCGACTGCTTTCCGGACAGTACCCACTTCTCGTACAACTGAAGATTCTTTTCCGTCGGCGGGATCAGCCAGAACACCTTGGCGCCTGAAATGCATAATAGAAAGGTTACAACAATAGTAGTTTATGTGACTGCTACATAATGGAGGGCGTCAATCCTCGAGAGTGGGTTTATGAAACGAGCCGAAAGCGAGTTTCATAATAATATCACTCGAGAGTTTTAATGCCTAATTATGTACAGTTACTTACACTAGTTTATCTACACACATATTATAAGCTCTCTTTGATGTGTTCAGGAACCGCATGTTTGACCGGCATTGGGGCTCTGCAGTTTTTTAGCTTGTTCTGTAGTACCAACTTCACATACAAGCTAGGGGCGGCACGCAGGCGGGCGTCGGCGTTCGAAATTTGAATGTCATAATATGTAGAAAAATTACACATTATGTAATTTTTCAGATAAGAAATGAGTTTTTACCAAATGGTTTCACTTTACGCTGATCGTAACGTGCGGTTTTTGTACGCAATAAAGAGGGTTTATAATACGTGTGTAGATAAAAATGTTACAATTAAAAAAAAATAAAAAAAACTATAATATCAAAAAATCCTGTAGGTAGTTATGCCGTGCCTCAAGGGTTTCTCCACATAGGTGTGTTGAGATACTTCAAGTCATCTTAGCAGGACCCTTAATATGTTCTATGCGGAGTGTGAGTTGTCACTGATTGTTATGTTCCAACCCGGGTTCGCGTAGCTTGCTGAACGAGGCTGACAACGACAAGGGATTTATGCCAAGATATTAGATAACTACCGCACTTCTGGGAATAGACTATGAGGGGATTGTTTATGTGGCTGTAGCGTAAGCACAAAACAGTAGAGGCCTCAGATTTGCTGGCCCCTCATTATAACTACAGTCGTCAAGTAAGAATGTTTACTTAAAAACTGCGTTTTCCAAGTAGCCACATTGTGCGAAAGTGCCACTTCTTCGGACTAGCTCTTTTTACTTTTCGTTTTTTTATCAATTTGATTTGAACCATAATATCCTTATATATATACATATATATATATATATATATATATATATATATATATATATATATATATATATATATCCATAAATACTTATACTCGTCTTATTATAGTTTTTGTTGTCCTTCCATGTTCAACCTAACACGAAGGATAAAGGGGGCTTCGCTTCGCTCACTCCCTTTACCCTTCACCTAAGCTACCGCAGTGTTTTGCCCTGATATTAGAAATAGCTTTCTCATCTGAATAAAATTACCCCGCCCCGCTCCTCGCAGTCGCACGAATACTTCGTTTTCAACATTAGCTAACTAATGTCCAACATAAACCGAAACGCATCGGCTAATGTGCAATCTATCCGATTAAAGATAACATCCGTTATCACAAACGAACATGCCTTCGGACATTAGTCGAGGCTCGAAATTAATCTTAAGACTAGCCGGTTAACATACATATATATTATTTCCTCGCACAATTCATAGTAAAACGTTGTATGATACACGTGCGTTAGATAATTTCCGAGTCGTGTCGAATTATACACTCGTCGGAAATCACCTACTTTCCGCGCCGTGCTCGTAGAGAAGAGGCAAAAAAATACGGTAACTAAGTTCATGTAAGTACCTACAGTAACAATATTACATTTCCCACGAGCTCGCAAAGGCTTGTATCTACGAACCGAGAAGTTTTCGGCACGAGCCGAATGCATCGTAGCGAGCTTCGTAAAAAGCATTTTCGAACGAGTTAGGAATAGATTTTTCACACCTTTCATTCGGAAAAGTAAGTTTTGCTCCACGACGAGATAGCAAAATGCTACTTTTCTGTTCAAGCTACTTTTTTAATTTTATTAATTGGCATGTAGCATTTACGCAATGTGCTAATTGGACACAGGTCTTAACAAAATAATCGATTGTAATTTCATCGTAGTCGATTAAAAACGAAAATGTTTCAAGTTTTAACTTGTATGAAAATTTATGAATTTTTCGTAATATTTAAAAAAAATGTCACAATAAATTATATGTTTTACTGAAATGACTGTTATTGTGATATAATGAATATTGATATCCGAAACCATTGTAATATTCGATTCGATTATTTTTACACTTTGATAAAAGTAGACAGGAATATTTTATCTGTGGTGACCTTTCCCTAATCCTTTACAATCCGCCATTATAAAAAAAAGTTTTGTTTACGTTGTTCGATTACTGTAAAAGTGGTGAAAGTATAATTGAAAGTATAGTTTTTTTTTAGAGCATTTAATTAAATTTTTCCTCATAGTCGGTGTGAAAAGTTGTATGTGTCACTCAGGAGCAAAATTATTTTCGTCATGGGCGTTAACGCTTGAATCCTTCCCTTCACTCTGGATTCAATGTACCGCCCTCGCCGTAAATACATCATTTTGCTCCCTTGTGACACAAATAACTATTTGTCGCCTGAGAACCCAAAATCAAACGGCGAAGGTGCTATTGTTAGCTTAGAAGTCCGTAAATACATTTTTAATTAGTGGCATAAATATCTATTGTAGGCAGCTTAGTTTCCCTCACCTCTCAGTATGTGGTACCACACGGAGGTGCCTCCGAAGTCGATGTGGAAGTCTGTGTAGCATCCCTTCACGGACATGAGGCAGTACTTCTGCACCTTCGGGTACATCATGTCGTCCAGCGCATTCGTCGACTCGGTCTGAAACACAACGGCCGAACACTTAGGGAAGGCCAACCCGCCATTTATATAGATAAAATATAAACTATAATGTTATATTCTATGCCTACTTGTTGTATCTTCTGAGTTCTCTTTTGTGTATTATCTGAATAAACGCATTCCATCCCATAATGACGTGCATTATGGGATGGAATGTGTTTTACCTGTTACATAGGGCTTATCTGGATATGGTGGAACGGGCCATAAAACTCATTATTGATTACAGTACTACCTCGATGGTCTCGTTAAGTGGGGATCCCCCACGCAGGATGTGCGGGCTCAAACCAGGTGCTGACCAAAGTCAAATTCATTTATTACTGTACAAATACTTAGCAAACGTCATATTTTGCCTCTCCTCTACATCAGATCACTGTGGGTGAAATAGGGGCGTAGAAACTCCCACAGATTGATTTTGAGATCTCTTTTAAAAATTTGCTTGTGCTTAACTAATACAATTATATTACTAAATTAATTATTTTATCTACACACGTATCATAATAATAATAATAAACCCTCTTTACTGCGTTCAAAAACCGCACGTTACGATCAGCATTATGTTAAACTACTTGGTAAAAACTCGTTTCGTATCTGGAAAACTACACATAATGGTCATTATGTGTAGTTTTTCTAAATATAATGACATTCAAATTTCGAACGCCGACGCCCACCCGCGTGCCGTCCCTAGTTTGTCTGTGAAGTTGGTACTGACATTCAAATTTCGAACGCCGACGCCCGTCTGCGTGAAGTTGGTACTAAAGAACAAGCTAAACAACTGCAGAACCACAATGCCGGTCAAACATGCGGTTCCTGAACACATCAAAGAGAGCATATGATATGTGTGTAGATAAACTAGTGTATGTAACTGTACATAATTAGGCATTAAAACTTTCGAGTGATATTATTATGAAACTCGCCTTCGGCTCGTTTCATAAACCCATTATGCAGCAGTCACATAAACTACTAATAATTAATCAGCAGGCATAAATAATCACAAAATTATTAACAGCAGGACTGTATTGAGCTAGATTAACCCCATAGAGTACCATCACTTAAGTTATCTTGAACATTGTAATATCCCTTTTTCGACAGTCGCTTTAAAATACTTTTTAAATTACTCAAATGGCAATTTCATAATAATCAGAGGAATCTTACTGTAGTGGAGAATGCACTGACCCTTGAAAGAATCGCTAACATCGCGAGTCTAAACCAGGACATAAGTTAATTATCACACATTCCGTGTTTCGGATGACACATTAAGCTGCAGGTCCCGGCAACTATCGCTACTTGGTAGTAGTAGTCGTAAAGATGTGTCAAGAGTTTCTGAAGCTATAATCTGACCGTCGGAATCTGAACCAGCGATAGGGACTCTAAACCCGCACTGTGCATCGAGCCTCTACCTGTTGGTCCTTCAGATGCCTCGGCCACACGACGTCGACCCAGTCGATCTGCCTCACCACGCGCGGCGCTTGCACGTAGTTCTCCAGGCGCGTGTGAGAGAACTCTAACGAGATCACGTTGAGCAGACGCTCCTTGTTCGGATCGTCGTAGTATCGCTGCCAGTCCTGCAGGAGATGGTAGGAGTGAGATCACACACATCATCATCAGATCACGACATTTTTACTTACATTATATTAGCAGCTTTATCTCTCCAAAAATTATGAGAGATGAGTCGATAAGTTACTTGTAAGACAGGTGTGTTATGTAAATTCGGTTGTTTTGTGACGATATTTAAACATTCTCCTCGTGAGCTTTGTCTTAAAAACGTCTTTAAAAACAACTTGTGTTGTTGGATAATTATTAAGTCCCTCTTGGCGCGATAAACTATGTCGCTTATAAATCCCCTTTTGCCTGAGAACTCTCGGAATTAAAATGTAACTATAGTTCTGCTGTGCACACTCAGCAGGAGAGTTATCTAGCCTTAACACTTTAATATGCAACCTGGCCCAGCCATGTTTAGTTCAGTACAGATTGTAAACGGTACCTTCATAGTCATCTCGATATTTTTCTGCGTGTTCACATCCATCACGTCGAGTAGCCGGCGGGAGCCGACGCACATGCGCACATCGTTCACCGTGAAGTTGTTAGTCGGCACCCTGCCGGAAAACGAGGCGTTCGGCGTTAGTACGGAACCCGACTGTGGAGCCGGGAGGTTGTGTCAGCGGGAAACAAGCGAAAAGTTTGGGATATCGAACTGCAATGGCGAAACGTATAGTCCTGCTGTTCAGGAGAAAGGTCAGAAATAATAGGCCTTTAATTAGGATGTATTTACGGTCGATTTTGGTACACTCAGACTAACACGATAAGCACTGCCCTGCCCCTTAAGCATTTCCCTAAAAATGTAAAATGCTGGTTAAATGGCTAA